>JAPDNY010000001.1:6768863-7368863 GCA_029375565.1 Gekko gecko | reverse complement strand
TTGGAATAGTCTGAAATAAAAACATCAAACGCGGCAAAACATTCATTTTTACAGTTGCAATTCTTCCCAATAACGATAGATTCAAGGTATCCCATTTCTTCATGTCTTGTTGAATCCTGTGCCAAACCTTTTCATAGTTATTTTTGAACAGATCAATATTTTTCATAGTCAATTCGATTCCTAAATATTTAGTCTTTGTAACTACTTCACACTGAATTTTCTCTTGAAGCTCAATTTGTCTCTGTTTCGTCATGTTTTTACACATCACTTTCGTTTTACTTTTATTAACGTAGAATCCCACAACTGTTCCAAATTCTTCAATTTTTTCCATCAATTGTGGTATATTCTCAATTGGATCTTGAATCATAAACATTACATCATCAGCAAATGCTCTATATTTATAAACAAAACCTTTCACTGTAAGTCCTTCAATGCTATTGTCTTTTCTGATCGCTGTCAATAATATTTCCAATATCCAAATAAACAATAACGGAGATAACGGGCATCCTTGTCGTGTTCCCTTTTGGACTTGGAAGAAATCTGTTCTTTCTTTATTTATATTCAAAGCTGCTTTCTGTTCTGAGTAAATTGCCACAATCATGTTTAAAAAAGACTGTCCTATATCCATTTTTTCAATAACTTGCAGCATAAACTCCCAATTTAAATTGTCAAAAGCTTTTTCCGCATCTAAAAAGAGGAATCCAACTTCTTTTTCTGGATGTTTGTCATAGTATTCAATTGCATCAATCACCACTCTTAAATTGTCTCTAATTTGTCTATTTGGTAAAAAACCAGCTTGTTCTTCCGCTATAGTATCTTTTAAATATTTTTTCAATCTTTCCAAAAATATTTTTGCAAATAATTTATAGTCATTATTTAATAGCGATATTGGTCTATAATTCTTTACATTAGTTAAATCCAAACCTTCTTTAGGTATCAGTGAAATATTTGCTTCCTTCCATGATTCTGGGATCCGTTTAGTGTTTCTTATCTCATTTGACAGAAGTACTAAAATAGGGGTTAGCTCCTCCTTAAATTTCTTGTAAAATTTTTCTGTAAAGCCATCTGGACCTGGAGCTTTGCCCAACTTTGCATCTTCTATCGCCATTATTACTTCTTCCTTCGTTACTATTCCATTTAATAGTTCTTTAATTTGTTGTCCCAACTCCGGAACGTCAATATTCTCCAAATATCTCTTAATTTTCTGTTGGTCAATTCCTTTTTTCTTAAATAGTTTGGCGTAGTATTTAAAAAAAACTCTTTTTATGCCTTCCAAATTCACAACATCTTTTCCATCTTCAGTAGTCTTACTTATAAAGTTCCTTTCTTTTCTATTTTTCAATTGCCACGCTAAAAAATTTCCTGGTTTATTTGCACCCTCAAATCCTTTTTGCTGTAGTTTCTTCAGATTCCAGTATAACTCTCTGTTAGTAGAACATTCAGTTGATCCTGTAGAAAATGGATCTCTTTAATAATCTTTTTCTTCCCTGGTTTTTTCTTTAGTTCCTTTTCTTTCTGTCGAATTTTTTCATGAAGGTCCTTTTGTTGTTGCATCCTTTGTATTTTATCTTTAGAATTCAGAGAGATAAGCAAACCTCTCATTACCGCTTTGTACATATCCCATACGACCTGTATATCAGTACCTTTGTCTAGATTCATTTCAAAAAAAAATTTCGTTTCTTTTTTTAATGTCTCATTAATTAATTTTTGGTCCAATAAATCCTCATTAATTCTCCAATATAGTTGTTTTGGTTTTTCTTTGGACATCCACAGTAAAGGGTTATGATCTGAATTATTTTTTGGTAAAATTTCAATTTTATAAGTCTTTTGTGCCATCTCCTCTGACATCCAAATCATATCAATTCTAGAAAAGGAATTATGTCTGTTAGAATAAAATGTATAGTCCTTTGTCTTGGGATTCCATTTCCTCCAGACATCTTCTAATTTCTCTTGCTTCATTAGCTGGAAAAAATTTTTGGCAGCTTTCCAACCGCCTAATATCAATACTTTTTAATCACCCTGACACAGTCGCCTGGCGAAGAAGATCATGCCTGGTGACGGCCACAGGCATAAACAACTTTAAAAGGGGATTAGATAGATCCATGGAGGATCTCAATGGCTACTAGCCATGGTGTCTAAGGGGAAACTCCATATTCAGAGGCACTAATTCTCTAAATCCCGGAGCCAGGGGGCAACAGCAGGGGAAGGCCTCGGCCTCTGTGCCCTGTTCATTGGACCTCTGGAGGAACTGGCTGGCCACTGGGTGAGATAGGACGCTGGACGAGATGGACCCTCCCTGGTCTGACCCAGCAGGGCTCTTCTTGTGTCCTTCTCAGGGGAAGGCCTCGGCCTCTCTGTCCTGTTCTTGGCCCTCCAGAGGAACTGGTTGGCCCCTGTGTGAGACGGGAGGCTGAACTGGATGGACCCTCCCTGGTCTGACCCAGCAGGGCTCTTCTGAGGTTCTTCTCAGGGGAAGGCCTCGGCCTCTCTGCTCTTTTGTTGGCCCTCCAGAGGAATTGGTTGGCCACTGGGTGAGACAGGAAGCTGGACTGGATGGATCCTCCCTAGTCTGACCCAGCAGGGCTCTTCTTGTGTCCTTCTCAGGGGAAGGCCTCGGCCTCTCTGTCCTGTTCTTGGCCCTCCAGAGGAACTGGTTGGCCCCTGTGTGAGACGGGAGGCTGAACTGGATGGACCCTCCCTGGTCTGACCCAGCAGGGCTCTTCTGAGGTTCTTCTCAGGGGAAGGCCTCGGCCTCTCTGCTCTTTTGTTGGCCCTCCAGAGGAACTGGTTGAGGCCCCTGTGTGAGACGGGAGGCTGAACTGGATGGACCCTCCCTGGTCTGACCCAGCAGGGCTCTTCTGAGGTTCTTCTCAGGGGAAGGCCTCGGCCTCTCTGCCCTGTTGTTGGCCCTCCAGAGGAACTGGTTGGCCACTGGGTGAGACAGGAAGCTGGACTGGATGGATCCTCCCTAGTCTGACCCAGCAGGGCTCTTCTTGTGTCCTTCTCAGGGGAAGGCCTCGGCCTCTCTGTCCTGTTCTTGGCCCTCCAGAGGAACTGGTTGTCCCCTGTGTGAGACGGGAGGCTGAACTGGATGGACCCTCCCTGGTCTGACCCAGCAGGGCTCTTCTGAGGTTCTTCTCAGGGGAAGGCCTCGGCCTCTCTGCTCTTTTGTTGGCCCTCCAGAGGAACTGGTTGAGGCCCCTGTGTGAGACGGGAGGCTGGACCCTCATTGGTCTGATCCAGCAGGGTTCTTCTCAGGGGAAGGCCTCGGCCTCCCTGCCCTTTTGTTGGCCCTCCAGAGGAACTGGTTGGCCACTGGGTGAGACAGGAGGCTGGACTGGATGGTCTATTGGTCTGGCCCAGCAGGGCTCTTCTGATGTTCTTATGGTGAATGGATTTGGGGGTGACTCTTTTTTTTCTTGTCTTCTCTCCCCCTCCCCATAAAAAAGAAACAAGCCAACGACCTGGTGGGCACCCTGATGAAATGCACCCCCCACTACATCCGCTGCATCAAGCCCAACGAGACCAAGAGGCCCCGTGACTGGGAGGAAAGCAGGTGGGTGGGGTCCCTCGAGCATCGCATCCCCTGGGGAGGGAGAGAGGGAGGGAGAGGCATTCCCGGGTTCTCAAATGAGGCCGGCAGTTCCGTGGAAGGAGGTGGTAGGGACTCCTCCATAGTGCGACTCATATGTTCTTCCACTGGCATGCCCGCAAGATCCTGTTCTTTCTGTATGTGTGTGCAAGACTTGCTGGGGGCTTTTGAGTGACGGCAGGTTCTGGCCCGCAGCTGAAAGACGTGGCACGCCAGGAAAGTGCTTCTTTTAGCCTACAGATGTAAACGGCGAAATGATTGCATGGAACTCTCTGGGCCCACTTGTAGACAATGCTCCCTCTAAGCTGGGGAGCAAAAATGCTGCTTTGTGAGCCACTGGCATTAAAGTGCTGAGCGAGCGATTTGGCCGCTGCCTAAACTAGCTTGCTCTGGAGCCATCCTTTCCTGAGCGGAGGCAAAACTTGTGTGGGCCAGAGGCTAAAAAACTGAGCTAGCTCACACTCACGCAGCTGGCGGCAACCCTAGCTTGAAAGGAAGACAGGTGGGGTCGCGCCCTGCAGCTCTGCTCCCCCCAAAGCGGTCCTATCCTGACACTTCTACTGGGGAAGGAATCACCGTTAGTGGATCGACCCATTGTCTCATGAGTAGCATGACCCGTCTGAGGGAGTCCTGCAGGGGCTATTTAGGGGCAGTGCCCCCTCTAAGCCGTGGAGTCTTGTGAGCAAAAATTCTACTTTGTGAGCTCCTGGCGTTAAAGCTGTGAGCGAGCCATTTGGCGCCGCTGCATAAATTAGTTGGCTCCGGAGCCATCCCTTCCTGAACGGAGACAAAAATGGGTGAGCCGGAGGCTAAAAAACTGCGAGCTAGCTCACACTGACTCAGCTTCGAGGGAACACTGCCCGTAGAGGAAGGGGAGGAGGAGAGGTCCATTAAAGGCCATTAGCTGTGACAGCTCAAAGGAGCCTCCATATCCAGATGCAGCCTACCTTTGAGAAGCAGGTGGCGGAAGCAATCCAGAGGGCGGGGCCCTCCTCCTGGGGTGTGTCTGCGCGGGGATTAGGTGGTCGCTGTTGGAAACGGTTGCTGGACTAGATGGACCTTATTCTTAGATGCGTCTGCCAACAGCTGTTAGCCATCAGAGGCAGATGAAGCTTCCACGGTTGCCAGGTGCGGGGTCTGGCCTGCGGTCCTCTCATCTCCAGGTGGATCCTGTGAGAGAGACAAAGACTATTCTGGGATTTCAGCAGAGGTTCCATTGCTCCCGTGACGGCAGTTATTTTGCTCTGCCAATGGCAGCTCTGCTCATCTGAGCAAAACCTTCAGAAGGTGCCACCCTGCAAATGGGTGCAAACAAATGGGTGCAAACAAACCATATCCCCGTTTTCTGAGAATGAGCCACCTTTGGAGACCGGAAGGTTCTTTCTGAAGGTTGTATGAAACAGAATTGTTCAGGAGCACATCCTTATAAAGGGTGTAGAATTATAGGATTATTTATTGTATGGATCATCTTTCTTCTGCTACTTACCCTTCTGCTTTTTAAAATCCCTCTTCTACATTGTTTATGGTATGTTATAGCCTCCTGCTTTTTAAAATCCCTCCTCTACATTGTTTATGGTATGTTATAGCCTCCTCCTTTTTAAAATCCCTCCTCTACATTGTTTACGGTATGTTACAGCCTCCTCCTTTTTAAAATCCCTCCTCTACATTGTTTATGGTATGTTATAGCCTCCTCCTTTTTAAAATCCCTCTTGTACATTGTTTACGGTATGTTATAGCCTCCTGCTTTTTAAAATCCCTCTTCTACATTGTTTACAGTATGTTATGTCCTAAACTGGTTGTTTCTTTTTTTCCTCTCTGAATTGTTTTCTATTTTACAACCCTAGTGAGTTGTAGGATACCCTCTCCCCTTTTGTTCTGCCATGACAGCTCTGTTCATCTGAGCAGAACCTTCAGAAATTTATTTATTCATTTATTTATTACTTTCGATTTATATCCCGCCTTGCCAAGGCAAACTGGCTCAAGGTGGTGTGCAAACATTGTGCAAACAACAGCGTCCCGTACCCAGTTTTCTGAGAATGAGCCACCTGAGGAGGTCAGGAAGGTTCCCACAAGTCTGTCTTTCTGGAGGTTGTATAAAACAGAATTGTTCAAGAGGACATCTTTATAAAGGGTATAGAATCATAAGATTATTTATTGTATGGATCATCTTTTGTTTTCTGCTTACTAGGGATGGGCACGAACCAGCTGACAAACTAAAGTTCATTAGTTGCTGTAGATTTTCCAGACTGTGTGGTCGTGGTCTTGGCATTGTAGGACCGGACGTTTCGCCAGTAGCTGTGACTGGCATCCTCAGAGGTATAACACAGAAAGATGGAGTACTCTCTGTGTTAACTACAGTTCATCATGGAATTTGGCTGGTTCGTGAAGCAAGGTTCACAAACTGAAGAGCCGCCATGAACTTTCATGAATTTTGATGCAGTTCATGGCGGTTCATGAAGAGCAGAAAGCTGCATTCTGCTCTTCACGAAAAACAGGTTGGAGCCATTTATACCACTGCTTTCTGCGAACCACAAACTGAACCGCAAAAATGTGGTTTGTGCCCATCCCTACTACTTACCCTCCTGCTTTTTAAAATCCGTCTTCTACATTGTTTACGGTATGTTATGTCCTAGACTGGTTGTTTCTTTTTTTCCTCTGAATTGTTTTCTATTTTACAATCCTAGTGAGTTGTTTATTAGATGTCTTCCACTGTCGGACTACATCATTTTATATGTTGTAACCGTCAAAAAAGGTGGGCTGTAAATGAAGTCACTAAACAAGGAAATGGACCCCTGCTTACTTAACAGGGTGAAGCACCAGGTGGAGTATCTGGGCTTGCGGGAGAACATCCGGGTGCGCCGAGCTGGCTACGCTTATCGGAGGGCCTTCCAGAAATTCCTCCATAGGTAAGACCTGCAGGGCAGGAAGGGGTGATGGCCACCAGCTCCCACCTGTGGAGCTATTCCCAGTTGACCCCAACATCTCTTTGCCTGGATGGAGAAGCACCCCGTCTGGCACTGCCAACCGGCCACAAAAAAGCGAAACAAAAAAGAACCTTAAAGACTTATTAAGTAATTATTCTAGCATGAACTTACTAGAGTCAGAGCTCACTTCCTCAGATGTAGTAAAAGAAAGGAAATCATTTTCCTCGTTTTCATGCTGAAAATTACTAGAGGGGATGGGGGAGGAGTGTAGCCTCTTGTGTCGGGGAAAGGGATCCATCCCCAATCAGTTGGCCGGTGGAGGGACTTACCAAGCGGGGGGGAGGCTTAAGCTGGCAATGCGGCAACGTCACTTCTGTAGAGTTGCCAGACCCCCCCCAGTAGAGGCAGGGATCCCCTGCTGCCAGGCCCAGCCCCACAACTGTCGATCAGCCAGGCGGCAGGGGGGTTTACCAATAGAAAGAAGGCCTGGGTGTCACACAGGAAGTGACATCATCACATCACTGACTTCCGGGCGATGCTTCTGGCAAAAACTCTATGGTAGAAGCCAGTTTCACCATAGAATGTTTTCCCAAATACCAGAGTCAACCAGAAGTTGCTGGCATGCTGATGTCACTTCCTGTGTGACACCAACAACACAGCCTAGGCCGCCTTCTTTCTACTGGTTGCCGTCCCCCACTGGTTGCCAGGAAGGACCTGGGAACCCTACACTTCTGGCATGCACCAGATATGATGTCAGGGCGTTGCTAGTAATGCAGGATGCTTTGGTATTTGGGTTTCACCATAGAGTTTTTGCCCAAATACCAGAGCATCTGGCATCACTGGCGACTGGCAGTTCATGCCAAAAGTGACGTCACCATGTCGCCAGCCCAGGCCTTCCCCCGTGCTGCGGGTATGTCCTCCCACCCCCTTCTAGGTGCCAGGAGGGACCTGACCCCTGTAGGGGGTTGTTTTGATCCTTTTTTCTCCCTGCATATGTCCCCATCCCCATTTTGAAACAAGTTGGTTAGTCTGCCCCTCGTTACCCCTCCCACCAGAAGGCTTCCCACTAACTTCACCATTGTGGATTGTTCTCCCAAAGAGTCATATGAATTTCAGTTTGCTGAGGGTGGGGGCTGAGAATTCTTCTCTACGAGAGGGTCCCTAAAGTCCCCCTTGACAAAGCAAGCATTCCCATAGTTCTCTCTGAAGAGAGAGAGATGTGTGCAACCCATTTAATACCCCCTAAACCATGGGTCCCCAACACAGTGCCCATGTTCACTACACCAAACCAAGGGGGAGAGAAGGGGAAAGGGAGGCCAGTAGATCTATGCCTCAAGGCTTTTTTTTTTTTTTGCTAACAAAGCAGGCAGTTTTATTAAGAAATAATTTTTAAAAAATAATGCCCCTGACAGGCGTCAGACTCCTGGAGAAATCAGTTCCCATACAACAGTCATTCAAAAGAATAGAAAGTTTATTGAGACATTGATAGGATCCAGACTCTTAATGTTTCTGTGTTAGAACTGAGGGGAAACGCACGAAGCAAGCAAGTATACCTAAATCAAGCAGGAACCCTAATGGCCTGTGGTCCAATCACACCTAAGCTAGAGGCCCGCCAAAATAACGGCCCATGGTTCCCAGGGGAAAGATGACACCAGTCTTGACTGGGGCACAAGGTTATATGTCTGAGCCAAGAAAGATAACTACAAGCAATAGCAAAGCGGCCAGAAGCGAAAGTGTACATTCTTCTCACACACACCCCACATCCCCATGGCAACCAAACCCGATAAAGCAGGCGAAGTTGACAACAGGTGGATGACCGCAAACCCTCGTTTAGCCTTCCCAGGTATTCTTGAGAGTTTTTGTGGAGCACTGAGATGCCCCCTCCCCTCTCTCACCCAGGTACGCTATCCTGACCCCACAGACGTGGCCCTCCTGGCGTGGGGATGAGAAGCAGGGCGTGGTGCACCTGATGAAGTCGGTCAACATGGACCCCGACCAGTACCAGCTGGGCCGGACCAAGGTCTTCATCAAAGCCCCCGAATCGGTGAGCGCGGAAGAGTGGGAGCGACCGTGCGGGCCCCAGCTGCGTGGGGTTCCCTTTTGTCATCCACCGTTTATCTTTCTCCTAATGTGAACGAGGCAGAAATCAGTTGGATCGGGCTGTGAGAGCAAATAGCCCCCAGTCCATCAAGGTATATTGCCTCTGAACTTGGAAGTTCCATTTGGCCATGGATGAAGCGCTCCTTCTTGGTGAAACTATTGAGTCCCTTTCTAAAGGTTGTTAGTTGGTTTGTTTTTATTTATACCCAGGCCTGTAAGTCAGGGTTTTGTGGCAGTTTTTTTCCTAGTTGGGCTGAAGTTCTCAGTGCAGAAAGAAAAGCCGATAGAAAACTGTTGCCAGAATAGATCTCTAAATTGCAAGCTGTCGACCACTTTAGATGACAGTTCTCAGCCGCTGCAAGTTAATCACTTCTGCCAGACAAAGCAACAGTTCTGAGAACAAGCTGGCAGGTTAGGGCAAAAATTCTACTTTGTGAGCTACGGGCATTAAAGTTGTCAGTGAACGATTTGGCTACTTCATAAATTAGTTGGCCCTGGAGCCATCCTTCCCGAGATAAAACAAAAATGTGTGAGCTGGAGGCTAAAAAACTGTGAGCTAGTTTACATTAATCCAGCTTAGAGGGAACAATGGGTCGGGGTCAAGAAAGCTAACCCTTGGGCAGAAAACCTCTCTTAAAGGAGACCAGTTTCTTGACACAGAAGGGATCATAGAGGTCACCTACTCCAAACCCTCTTGCTCAGGGTATAGTCAACTACAGCATCCCACTCTGCTTAAAGAGCACAGGCCTTAAAAAGATGTTTTTAAATGACTGGAAAAAAGCATTTACAGGAGAAATTCTTGTGGGGCTGTACTTTTCTCCCCAGTGGGTCTGAATCACTCTCCTCTCCCCATTTTATCCTCTCAACAACAACCCTGTGAGGTAGGGGAGATGAAGCTGAGAGTGTGGGACTGGCCCAGGGTTGCCCAGCAAGCTTCCATGATAGAGTAGGGATTCAAACTGGGGTCCCCCAGATCCTAGCCTGATGCTCTAACCACACTGGTTCCCAGTGCCTGGGCCAGTGAATTCTGCATTATGAAAAGAAGTCTTTCTCCTCCTGATTTGGTGGTGTAGCGGTTAAGTGCACGGTTTGGTGTAGTGGTTAAGTGCGCAGACTCTAATCCGGGAGAACCGGGTTTGATTCCCCACTCCTCCACTTGCAGCTGCTGGATGACCTTGGGCGAGCCATAGTTCTGTCAGAGCTGTTCTGTCAAGGACAGTCCTCGAAAGAGCTCTCTCAGCCCCACCTGCCTCACAGGGTGTCTGTTGTGGGGATGGGAAGGGAAAGGAGTTTGTAAGCTGCTCTGAGACTCCGACTGAAGGGCGGAGTATAAATCCAATCTCTTTTTCTTCTTCTTCTTTTCTGATCTAAACTGAATTTCCTCCTATTTTTGTGGGGATACCCTGAATTAAGAACCTAAGAGAAGCCAGTGTTGGATCAGGCCAATGGCCCATCCAGTCCAACACTCTGTCACACGTTGGCCAAAAATACCAGGTCCAGCAGTGGGGGCCAGGACACTAGAAGCCCTCCCACTTTTGCCCCCCCCCAAGCACCAAGAAGACAGTGCATCTCTTTCCCCAGACTGAGAGTCCCTACTTATACCCTGTGACTAAGAGCCACTGATGGACTTCTGCTCCATATGTTGATCTAATTCCCTCCGAAGCCGTCCATGCTTGTAGCTGCCACCACCTCCTGTGGCAGTGAGTTCCACGTGTTAATCGTTCTCTGGGTGAAGAATTCTAATAACGTGGAAGGCACACTTACCTGTGGTCACTTTACTCCTCAGCGTTTATAACTTTATAAACCATCTCTTATGACCCTCCCCCCCGTTTCATTCTCACTCGTGGGCGCTACCCATAAGCCACCTCTTCCAGCTTGGCTATTCCTTGCTCTGCCCTCCGGGTCTGGCCAGGAGTCCAGTGTGTCGCTAGCCTGCCAAGGCCACCGTGAGACATTTTCCCCGCCCAAATGTGACAAGTTAAAATGACCTCCCTGCTCCATCCAATCTTGGAGGGCCTGTGTTCTTGGGGCGTCCCCTCTGGAACCCCCACTCTGCTGTGGCCCCTCTGGAACCCCCACTCTGCTGGGTAACCTTGGGCCTCTCTCGGCCTGGCCTACCTCACAGGCTTGTCGTGAGGATAAAATAGAGGGGAAGAGAATGGTGTAAGCCAATCTTGGGTCCCCACCAGTGTTCCCTCTAAGGCAGCTGAGTTAGAGGTATTTGTGAATTTCCTGCATTGTGCAGTGGGTTGGACTAGATGGCCCTGGAGAGCCAGTTTGGTGTAGTGATTAAGTGTGTGGACTCTAATCTGGGTGAACCGGGTTTAATTCCCCCACTCCTCCACTTACACTGCTGGTGTGACCTTGGGTCAGTCACAAGCTCTGGCACAGCTGTTCCTGAAAGAGCAGTTTGTGTTAGAGCTCTCTCAGCCCCACCTACCTCACAGGGTGTCTGTTGTGGGGAGGGGAAGGGAAAGGAGTTTGTAAGCCGCTCTGAGACTCCTTCGGGTAATGAAGGGCGGGGGATAAATCCAGTCTCTCTGTTCTCACCAGTTTAATGCCCCAGTAGGTCACAGTAGACTGTTTGCTCACAAGATTGCACAGCTTAGCGGGAGCATTGCTCACAGGTGTCTGTTGTGGGAGGGAAGGAAAGGATTTTGTAAGCCGCTCTGAGACTCCTTCGGGTAGTGAAGGGCGGGTACAAATCCAATATCTCTGTTCTCACCACTTTAATGCCAGTAGCTCACAAAGCAGAATTTTTGCTCACAAGGCTCCATAGCTTAGACGGAGCATTGGGGGAAAAGGTGGACTATGAAGAAATAAACAAGTAAGTAAGTAAGTGAATATATTGCCCAACACCGGGGCGCTTGGGTCAGCTGCGGGGGAAGACGGCTGAGGGACACGATTGCAGTCGTCAAGTATTTGAAGGGCTGTCCTGTAAAAGATGGAGCTGCGGTGGCTCAAGTGGTTAAGACGCTGAACTGCAGGCTGTGGAAGGTCAGTAGTTCAGCAGTTCAGGACCCAGGTGCTGCAAGACGGAGTGAGCGCCCATCTCTAGTTCCAGCTCCTGCCAACCTAGCAGTGCAAAAGCAAGGAATTGCAAGTAGATAAATAGGTCCCACTTCGGTGGGAAGGTAACAGCGTTCCGTGCACCTTGGTGTTTAGTCATGCCGGCCACACGACCATGGAAACGTCTTTGGACAGCGCTGGCTCTTCGGCTTTGAAACGGAGATGAGCACCGCAACCCTAGAGTCGGATTCGACTGGCTTTCGAGCAAGGGAACCTTTACCTTTACTTTACCTGTAAAAGATGGAGCAGATCTATTCTCTCTTGCTCCGGATTGCAAGACTAGATCTAAGGGGTGGAAATTACGAGGGAGTTGTTACCGGCTAGATATCAGGAGAAACTTCCTGACTGTCAGAGTGGTTGAGCAGTGGGACAATCTGCCTCGGGAGGTGGCGGATGCTCCTTCCCTGGACGTTTTCAAGCGGAGGCTGGACAACCCTCTTTCCGGTATGCTGTAGGTATGTAGGGCTCTCTTTCAGCTGTGCTCTTGCAGAGTGCAGGGGGCTGGACTAGATGACCTGCAAGGTCCCTTCCAACTCTAACATTCTATGATTCTATATGAATCAAATCATGCCCTCTCTCTCTCTCTCTCTCTCTCTCTCTCTCTCTCTCTCTCTCTCTCTCTCTCCTTCCTTTCCCCCTCCAGCTCTTCCTCCTGGAGGAGATGCGGGAACGCCGTTACGATGGCTACGCCCGCGTCATCCAGAAGGCCTGGCGGAAGCACGTGGCGGTGCGCAAGTACATCCAGATGAGGGAAGAAGGTGAGGGGTTTCTGCCCCACGTGGGTAGCTCTCGAGCTGGGTGCCAACAGACTGTGGCGGGCATGCAGTTCCCTGCCAGTCTACGGCTTGGTCCCAGAATGGGTCCCAGAGGGCGGTGGGGGGGAGGTGCTGTACCGCTGGGACACGTCAAGGCATCTTTAGAAAGATCCCTCTGGGATCGTGCAGAGAGCCTTTTCCCCTCCCCGCTGGGACATCGCGGTGAGAACTCACCAAGAGGGCTCCCTCCGTCTCTGTCTTCTGAAGCTTCCAACATCGTCCTGAACAAGAAGGAGCGTCGGCGAAACAGCATCAACCGGAACTTCGTGGGCGACTACATCGGGCTGGAAAACCATCCGGAGCTGCGGCGCTTCCTGGGCCGGCGGGAGCACGTGGACTTCGCCGACACCGTCGTCAAGTACGACCGGCGGTTCAAGGTGAGCCGGGAAAGGGCTCGAGTCCCCCAGTCTCCCCCTCTGAGGAAATAAGGATTCGCTGGGTTGGAATTCTACATTATGAAAAGAAGTCATTCCCCTCCTGAGTTGATGGTGTGGTTAAGTGCACGGTTTGGTGTAGTGGTTAATTGCATGGCTCTGTTCTGGGAGAACCGGGTTTGATTCCCCCACTCCTCCACTTGCAGCTGCTGGATGACCTTGGGCAAGCCGTAGTTCTGTCAGAGCTGTTGTCTCAAGGCCTTTGCATCGGGAAGTCCCGGATTCAGATCTCGTTTCGGCCACCGACTCCCTCAGGGGCTTCGGGCATGCCAGTCTCACGCAGGGGAAAATACTTGCCTACCTATCTTACAGGGTGGTTGTTGTGAAGCTCACTGTAAAGTGAAACACTTTGACAATTTGAAAGCGCTATGCAAAGGCTACGGCTAGTAGTAGGAATACTTCATTCAGTGCTGATAGCCCTTACTAATAATGACTCTCAGGAATTTGTCTGGGAGGAATTAAGTTGGCTGAGAAGGAAGAGCCCTGGTTAGTAGAATCATAGAGTTGGAAGGGGCCTCTAGGGTCATCTAGTCCAACCCCCTGCACAATGCAGGAAATACACAAATACCTCCCCCACACATACACCCAGAGACCAATGCTCCCTCTAAGCTGTGGAGTCTTGCGGGCACAAATTCTACTTTGTGAGCTACTGGCATTAAAGCTGTGGGCGAGCGATTTGGCTGCCGCGTAAATCAGTTGGCTCTGGAGCCCTCCTTCCCGAGTTAAGGCAAAAATGTGTGAGCTGGAGGTTAAAAAACTGGGAGCTAGCTCACACTAACTCAGCTTAGAGGCAACACTGCCAGTGACCTCCGGTTCCATGCCCAGAAGTTGATAAAGAAACCTGCAGGATCTCCAGCCAAACTGGCCTGGAGGAAAACGGCTTCCTGACCCCAAAGTGGCAATCGGCATTTCCCCGGGCGTGTAAGAAAGGGCCATAAGAATTAAGCACTGATGCAACCCTTCCTGCCCTCCCGCTCATGATCTGCCCAAGTTCACAGACTCCACACTGCTGTCCGATGGCTATCCAGCCTCTGTTTGAAAACCTCCCGAGAAGGAGAGCCCGCCACCTCCTCCCGAGGAAGCCTGTTCCACTGAAGAACCACTCTAGCCGTCAGGGAGTTCTTCAACATGTTTAGCCGAAAAATCTTCGGATTTAATCTCAACCTGTTGGTTCTGGTCTGACCTTCTGGGGCAACAGAAAACAACTCTGCACCGTCCTCTATATCACAGCCCTTCAAGTACTGGACGGTGGTGATCATCTCACCTCTAGTACTTGGAAGGAAGACCTCTGAATGTCTCTTGCTTAATCCCCAGCATTCCCACTGGAAGGGTCTGTGGATGTGTCGTGGGTGTCGATGGAGGCCTTTCTCTGCCTGAGTAGAGGTGCCGTTAGCACAGGCAGGACCAGATGGCTTTGAACAAGGCAGTTCCTTGTTATTCCTGCAGCACGGGCTCTCCTTAGAAGACAGCCGTCATTATTAACTGTTGCCCCAGAAGGTCGGGCCAGAACCAACGGGTTGGAATTAAATCAGAAGAGTTTCCAGCTAAACACGAGGAAGGACTTCCTGACAGTCAGAACGGTTCCTCGGGAGAAGAGGCTTCCTTGGGAGGTGGCGGGCTCTCCTTTTGGGGGGGGTTTAAGCAGAGGCTAGATGGCCATCGGACAGCAATGCAGATCGTGTGACCTTGGACAGATCGTGAGAGGGAGGGAGGGCAGGAAGGGTTGCCTCTATTCTTAGTTCTCGTGGCCTTTTCTTGCACAGCCAAGGAAATGCCGATTGCCACTTTGGGGTCAGGAAGCAATCCCAGAGGGGGTTTTTTGGTCATCTTCTGGATGTGGAACAGCGGTCACTCAGGGTGTGGAGGGGGAGGTATTCGTGAATTCCCTGCCTTGTGCAGGGGGTTGGACTGGGTGACCCTGGAGGTCCCTTCCAATTCTTATGCTTCTACGATTACAAGGTGATGTCGTCGGTACGCCAATGGATCGGTCCGTCTAGGGTAGGCCTCCGGTATTGACTGGAAGCACCGACAGTCTGCCGCTCCGTTCAAGAACATATCCCAAAGGCAAATGATCAGCGCTGGTCGATCCCGGGCTCTGGCGTTTAAAAAGGGGAAGAGTTATGATTTTGACGGCTTTCGTGCATGCTAAATAGCGCCCTTCCAGTCCACTTTAGGGATCGCTTGGGAGTGGATTTTGCCATTGCAGCCAGTAAAATCTAGTTGTAGAGGGCACCGAAAGCAGATTGGAAGTGTATTATTCAAAATGCATCTGAAATACCAGAAGGGCTGTGTCACTTAGAGGAGGGCAGGAAGCTGTTCCCGTTGGCAGCAGAGGAGAGGACTCGCAGGAATGGGTGTAAATTAAGGGCGGGACAGTACCGGCTTAGGAAGAACTGTCTTTACAGTCAGAGTTGTGCCATGGCAGAATCAGCTCCCTGGGGAGGTGGGTGAGCTCCCCCTTCCCTGGCAGTCTTCAAGCAGCAGCTGGACGAACCCTTGTCAGGGTTGCTCTAGGCTGGTCCTGCATTGAGCAGGGGGTTGGACTAGATGGCCTCAAGGGCCCCTTCCCACTCTGTGATTCTAGGATTCTATGTGTGAAATAAGACTTTGACAAGCCCACCAAGGGCCCGCCTCGCCTCTCCCTCGTCGCCTGCCCCACGTTTCCTAACTTCCTTCTCTGCTGCCGCTCCTCCAGACGGTGAAACGGGACTTGATTCTCACCCCCAAACTCCTCTACCTGATCGGCCGGGAGAAGGTGAAGCAAGGGCCGGAGAAAGGGGCCATCAAGGAGGTCCTGAAGAGGCAGATTGAGCTGGAGAGGATCCAGTCGGTCTCCCTGAGGTGAGGACGGAACAGGTTCGAGCAAGGAGAACGCACACGCTCTTGCATGTTCTGGAACCGGTGGGGCATTCGCAGAAATGCAGGAGGTTGCATTGGAAGCAGGTCCTTCCAGGGCAGTTTTTTTGGCTTCACCTGGCGTAGGAACATTAGAGAAGCCAACATTGGATCAGGCCAACGGCCCATCCACTCCAACACTCTGTGTCACACAGTGGCCAAAAATACCAGGGGCCATCAGGAGGTCCAGCAGTGGGGCCAGGACACTAGAAGCCCTCCCACTGCTGCCCCCCCCCAAGCACCAAGAAGACAGAGCATCCCTTGCCCCAGACCGAGAGTCCCTATCTATACCATGGAATTGGTCTGAGCAGTCATAAGAACATAAGAACGTAAGAGAAGCCAATGTTGAACCAGGCCAGTGGCCCATCTAGTCCAACACTCTGTGTCACACAGCGGCCAAAATATTCCAGGTGCCATCAGGAGGTCCAGCAGTGGGGCCAGGACACTAGAAGCCCTCCCACTGCTGGCCCCTCCAGCACCAAGAATAGAGTGCATCACCTGCCCCAGACTGAGAATTCCCATCTATACCTGTGGCTAATGGCCACTGATGGACTTCTGCTCCATATGCTTATCTAATTCCCTCTTGAAACTGTCCATGCTTGCAGCTGCCACCACCTCCTGTGGCAGTGAATTCCATGCGTGAATCACTCTTTCGGTGAAGAAGGACTTCCTTTTATCTGTCCTAACCCGACCGCTCAGCAATTTCTTGGAGTGCCCATTTGAGTTCTTGTACTGTGAGAAAGGGAATAAAGTACCTCTTTCCCTACCTGCTCTATCCCATGCATAATTTTATAAACCTCGATCATGCCTGGAATCTGGCAGATAATTGCTTTTGGAAAACAGGAATCCCACACTGTGCCTGGGAATGTTTGTGCTGAAGAACCAAAGACGAAACCTACAAGATCAGCAATCAACGGCTTCTTCCACCCCAGAGTCCTGTCTCAAACAATGGCTGAACTTCTGCTCCTGGAAGGTCTGCAAGTCGCCTATGAAACCGGCGTCTCTTCTCTGTTTTTGTCCCCCGGCAACTGCTGTTCAAAGATTCACTGCCCCTACATCTGGAGGTTCTATTGAGACTTCCTTGATTCCTAGCAGCCGTGCATCCTGTCCTCCACGAAGCTGTCCCATCTTCTTCCAAACCTGTCTGTGCAAAACGTTTAGATATATATATATTTAAGGTCAACTTCTTCAGATATAATTTCTTCATATATAATTAAGGTTACTGTCTTTATAGTTTGTGGTCTGGGTTGTTTTACTTTTCTCGTGCGGAAAAGCAACATACGACTTCTTAAAAGCGCAGTGGAGAAGAGAGGGCCACGTCAGCTTCTAGCTGGTGCTAAAAATGCTCTGTCTTCTTGGTGCTTGGGGGGGGGGCAACAGTGGGAGGGCTTCTAGTGTCCCGGCCCCACTGCTGGACCTCCCGATGGGACCTGGTATTTTTGGCCACTGTGTGACACAGAGTGTTGGACTGGATGGGCCATTGGCCTGACCAAACATTGGCTTCTCTGATGTTCTTATGTCTGAGGCAAGGGATGCTCTGTATTCTTGGTGCTTGGAGGGGGGGCAACAGTGGGAGGGCTTCTAGTGTCCCGGCCCCACTGGTGGACCTCCTGATGGCCCCTGGTATTTTTGGCCGCTGTGTGACACAGAGTGTTGGACTGGATGGGCCGTCGGCCTGACCCAACATGGGCTTCTCTTATGTTCTTAAGAGCAGAGGTCCATCAATGGCTCTTAGCCACAAGGTATAGATAGGGACTCTTGGTCTGGGGCAAGAGATGCTCTGTCTTCTTGGTGCTTGGGGGGGCAACAGTGGGAGGGGCTTCTTGTGTCCTGGCCCCACTGCTGGACCTCCTGATGGCCCCTGGCATTTCTGGCCACTGTGTGACAGACTGTTGGACTGGATGGGCCATTGGCCTGATCCAACATTGGCTTCTCTGATGTCCTTAAACAGGCCTTCAAGGATGAGTCTCTCCCCAGAGGGCCCCCCCCTGCACTGGGATTTTTGCTGGACATAAAAAAGTATACGAAGCCCCGCATGTTTTGAACGGCATCTTCTTCAAGGACATAGGATTCTTCTCTCACTACAGATGCTAATGTTCTGCCCCTTAAGCATTTCTGTTCTGCTCTAATCAACCCGATTATCGTTTGCCTTCAACCTCTGTACCCTGACTCCCTTCTTTGCAACGCCCCTCCCACCATCAGGCTGGGATATAAGGGGCCTCCATTCCCACTTGTATCTGACGAAGTGAGATTTTGCCTCTCGAAGGCTTCAACACCGGAAATCTCATCGGTCCGTATGGTGCTCCTGGTCTCAAATGTAGTCGTTCCACCGCAGAGCGACATGGCAGCCCTCCAGAACTGTCTTCTTCAAGGGGTCTGACGGCCCTTCTTTCCCAAGGAAATTGTTTTTAGGACCCTCCGTTCGGTTCCTAAAAAGAGCCCTGCAGGCAGGCAGGCAGGCAGGCGGGCGACCTGCAACAAAGACTTCAGTTGGAAGGTTGTCAGGATTCTAACGGTCCCTTTTAAAGTCCCGCAAGCTTCCCGCTCTGAGTTGCATCGGCGCTGGTGTTCCCGCGGGTCATGGCCTTTGTCCTTTGCTCTCCCCAAAGTGGCTGCGGTGGCTCAAGTGGTTCAGACGCCGAACTGCAGGCTGTGGAAGGTCCACTGCCGGCTCGCCCACTAGGCGAGCTAGGCGCTCGCCTAGGGCGCTGGGGCCCACAGGGGCGCCAAAGCGCCCCCGGCCCCACCCCCGGTGAAGCCGGCGCTCCACCCCCTGTCTCCAGCCGGCGCTGGGACTGGGAGGGAAGGGGCGGCCGGCGCTCCACCCGCGGCTCCCCCCCAAGCCCTTGGGGGGTGTGGAGAGGTGGGGGCGGTATGGCGGCGGCTGCCCAGCGGGGACTCTCCCCTCTGCCGCCGCCGCCGCCAGTCTGAGCGCCCTTCCGGGGGCTTCAGAAGCCCTTGGGGGGTGGAGAGGTGGGGCGGCATGGCGGCGGCCGGCCAGGGGGACAGACCCCGCTCGCTGGCCGCCGCCAGTCTGAGCGCCCGTCCGCTGGGAGGGAAGGGGCGGGCGTTCCAAGGCCGCCCCTTCCCCGGCTCTTCCCAGGCCCCTCGCAGCTGCGAGGGGCCCGGGAGAACCGCGCCACCCGTTCCCCGGCGCCCCGCAGCTGCAAGGGGGCCGGGAGAGCCGCCCGCCCGTTCCCCGGCTCTCCCCAGCGCCCCGCGGCTGCGAGGGGCCCGGGAGAGCCGCCCGCCCGTTCCCCGGCTCTCCCCGGCGCCCCGCGGCTGCTAGGGGCCCAGGAAAGCCGCCCGCCCGTTCCCCGGCTCTCCCCGGGCCCCGCGGCTGCGAGGGGGCCGGGAGAGCCGCGCCGCCCCTTCCCCGTTCTCCAGGCCCCACCGGGAGGTTGGCATCTCCGGTGGGGTGGGCGCCCCAGGCTCTCCTGCCTAGGGCGCCCAGACACCTGGGGCCGGCCCTGGGAAGGTCAGTAGTTCAGCAGTTCGAGACCCGAGAGTGCCGCATGACGGAATGAGCTCCCGTCTCTAGTTCCAGCTCCTGCCAACCTAGCAGTTCGAAAGCAAGAAATTGCAAGTAGATAAATAGGTACCACTTCGGTGGGAAGGTAACAGCGTTCCGTGCGCCTTGGTGTTTAGTCATGCCGGCCACATGACCACGGAAACGTCTTCGGACAGCGCTGGCTCTTCGGCTTTGAAACGGAGATGAGCACCGCAACCCTAGAGTTGGATTCGACTGGCTTTCGAGCAAGGGAACCTTTACCTTTGCCTTTACTCCCCAAAGCACCCTGCAGGACGACTTCATCATCATCCATGAGCCCCAGTACGACAGCGTCCTGGAGTCCACCTTCAAGACGGAGCTGCTGAGTTTGCTTTGCAAGCGCTACGAAGAGCGGGCCCAGAAGCCGCTGACCGTGAGGTTCAGCAACCAGTAAGTAGCCGTGGGGCTCCCCGGGGGGGAGGGCAGCCAAGGAAGGGCCCTGCTGGTCTGGCTTCCTGTTCCCAGCGATGGCCAACCGGCCACCCCACCGGGAAGCTTAGAAGAAGGGCACGGCATTCCAGAGTAGGCTGCCTCTGAACATGAGGGTGGGCTTGCGGTGGCTCAGTGGTAGACACCCCCCCCCGGGTTGTACGCAGAAGGTCCCAAGTTCAGACCCCCGGCATCTACACTTAAGATGACCAGGCGGTGGTGTCGAAGAGAGAGATTGGATTTTTAGAAGAAGAAGAAGAGATTGGATTTATACTCCACCCTTCACTTGGAGTCTCAGAGCGGCTGACAAACTCCTTCCCCTTCCCCTCCCCACGACAGACACCCCGTGAGGTGGGTGGGGCTGAGAGAGCTCTGACAGAGACGGCTCTTTTTCAAGAACAGCTGTGCCAGAGCTTGTGACTGACCCAAAGTCACATCAGCAGGTGCAAGTGGAGGGGAATCAAACCCAGTTCTCCCAGATTAGAGTCCGCGCACGTAACCACCACACCAAACTGGCTATACTTTTACCGTGGCATTCATTACCCAAAGGAATCCCAGAGTGGCTTACAATCTCCAGTTTGGTGTCGTGGTGAAGTGCGTGAACTCTAATATGGGAGAACCGGGTTTGATTCCCCCACTCCTCCACTCGCAGCTGCTGGATGACCTTGGGCAAGCCGTAGTTCTGGCACAGCTGTCCTTGAAAAAGAGCAGTTTCTGTCAGAGCTCTCTCAGCCCCACCTATCTCACAGGGTGTCTGTTGTGGGGAGGGGAAGGGAGAGGAGTTTGTAAGCCACTCTGAGACACTTTTGGGTAGTGAAGGGCGGGGTATAAATCCAATCTCTTCTTCTGTTCTTCTTCCCCTCCCCACAACCTCTGAGGTAGCTGCATGGGAAATGCATGAGACCCCATCCGATCAGGTTTCCGACCAGGCCCCAGGACAGAGACGTTTCTGGTCGCCCTCACAGACGACCTTCGGAGGCATCTGGATTGAGGCAGCACGGCAGTGTCATTATTGTTAGACCTGTCGGTCAACCATCAACTACTGACCCACCACCTTGCCAACGCCGGGATTCAGGGGTTTGCCTTGCATTGGCTCTTCTAATACCTACAGGGTCGGGGACAAAGGGTGGCGCTGGGGGAACAGCTGTCCCAGAGGCACCCGCTAGTTTGTGGAGTGCCACAAGGGGCGGTACTTTCCCCAATGCTATTTAACATCCACATGCACCCCCCCTTGCCCAGATTGCCCAGAGACAGGAGCTGTGCCGTCACCAGTATGCGGATGTGTTATGTCCACTGACCGCCACTAGGCGACAGCGACGCTTACCAGAGCTTGGCTCTCAAGAGACAATAGGGACTAGGATCCTGGAACCTCACGCAGTCACCAATCGGAACCTTGGCGGGAAGTTTGAACCCACCAATGGGACCTGGGGGGTGGTCCACGGGGACTGTATATAGTTGGCCGTCGGGCCGGTATTTGTTGTTCTGTCATGTGCCAGTAAAGCATGTGCAGACTATAAAGCTGTTTCCGGATTTCTTAATGCGTTGAGCCCACTACACAACAGGATGACACCCAGCTCTTATCTGTCGTTGGGCGGCCAATCGGACTCTCGTCCGGGAGATCTGGACCGGGCGCCGAAAGCCGTGGCTGGTTGGCTTAGACCGAATCGATCGAAATGTTATATATATGACTGTAAGCCGCCCTGAGCCCGCCTTTGCGGGGAGAGCAGGCTGTAAATCAAATAAGTCAAATAAGAATAAACACGGCTGGAAGAAAATGTGGCCAGTCGCCGGATGGCTGCAGGAGCCCGGTCAAGAGGTGGCCTGACCCGGGGCCAGGAAGGGGTGTGGCCGCAGGGGCAGGGAAGCCGGGGGGGGGGCGGCCATCTTGGTGCTGCCAGGGCCTTGGCTTACGGCCTGGCTCTTCTGTTTGGTGCAGTGGTTAAGTGTGTAGACTGTAATCTGGGAGAACCGGGTTTGATTCCCCCACTCCTCCACTTGCACCTGCTGGATGACCTTGGGCAAGCCACAGTTCTGTCAGAAGTGTTCTTGAAAAAGAGCAGTTGCTGTCAGAGATCTCTCAGCCCCACCTGCCTCACAGGGTGTCTGTTGTGGGGAGGGGGAGGGAAAGGAGTTTGTGAGCCCCTCTGAGACTCCCTTGGGTAGTGAAGGGTGGGGTAGAAATCCAATTTCTGGATCTAGAGCCAGTTTCGTGTAGTGGTTAAGTGCGCGGACTCTAATCCGAGAGAAACGGGTTTGATTCCCCACTCCTCCACTCGCAGCTGCTGGATGACCTTGGGCAAGCCATAGTTCTGATAAGAGCTGTTCTTGAAAAAGAGCAGTTTCTGTCAGAGCTCTCTCAGCCCCACCTGCCTTACAGGGTGTCTGTTGTGGGGAGGGGAAGGGAAAGGCATTTGTAAGCTGCTCTGAGACTCCTTCGGGTAGTGAAGGGCAGCGTATAAATCTCCTCCTCCTCCTCTTCTTCTTCTTCTCTTCCTCTTCTTCCTCTTCTTCTTCTTCTGCCTTTCTCCCCCTCTCTCCACTCCAAGGCTGGAGTTCAAGGTGAAGAAGGACGGTTGGGGCCCGTGGGGGCCGCCGGCTCCCGTCAGATCCAGTTCCAGATCTGCCAGGGGGACTTGACCCTGCTCCGCAACAACGGCAAAGTGCTGGTCGTCAGCATCGGGCCCGGCTTGCCACGCAACGCCCGTGAGTGTGTGCCGCCTTTCGCTCGGGGAGGGAGAAGAGGGGGTGGGGGGAAGGTGTTTGGGGGGGCGGTGGCGTAGGTTGGAACAAAGAAGAAGGAAGCAAAACAGAACGATGCACACAGTGCAAAACATGGTATATAATGCAAATACATGGTATATAATGCACAGTGCAAAACATGGTATATAATGCAAAATATGGTATATAATGAAATAAGGCGTTCAGAAGTGCTGGAATACCATTGGAAAAACAACAGTCCTGTGCAATGCTCCCTCTAAGCCGTGGAGTCTTGTGAGCAAAAATTCTACTTTGTGAGCTCCTGGGAGCAGGGACTTTGCGTTGCACTGAATGAGGCCCGGGCACCGGCTCTCGCCCTGAAGAGCTCCAGAGCAGGCACGAAACAGAGAAACACTTTGCACTGGCCCCCGGGGTATCCCCCAAGGGTTCCTCTCTTTGCCCTGTTGGCAGCTTTCCAGTCCTTCACTAGGACACAAGACCGGACTCAAAAGGAGTCAAAACCTTCCTATGCAATTCCAGTTACAGGCTCTCTGTAAGGACCATTTCAGAGGGTAGCCAGTTTGGTTCTGCAGCGGATCACCTAGCCTGGAAGTCCAGTAGAAGGTTAGAGACCAAAAACTTTTTTCAGGGTATGTTCTGTATTGAGCCTAAGCCTTTTCTCCAGCTGTGCCTAGAACGGGCTGAGCTTGCTTCCCCAGAACAATAGCACACCTGGATGCAGAAACTAACCTATAGATAAGCTAAGCAGGGTAATGTAAACAGCCTATCACTGGGAGTGGGCGGGTGGTAGGGCGTGGTGTTTTTGCATGCTTATAAGCAGGGCTCCAGCCCCGCTAGAGTCGTCTTGCAGGTTGCTGAAATCACTGAATAAACGAGAGCTGATCACTGCAATGTGTCTAGAACCCAGTATTTAATAAGGTATAAGAACATAAGAGAGATCTTGGAGTCGTAGTAGATAACTCAATGAAAATGTCTAGACAGTGTGTAGCTGCAATAAAGAAGGCCAACGCTATGCTGGGGATTATTAGGAAAGGAACTGAAAACAAATCAGCCAGTATCATCATGCCCCTGTATAAATCATTGGTGTGAACTCATTTGGAATACTGTGTACAGTTCTAGTCACCACATCTCAAAAAGGATATTACAGCATTGGAAAAAGTGCAGAGAAGGGCAACTAGAATGATACAAGGGTTGGAACACCTTCCCTAGGAAGAAAGGTTAAAACGCTTGGGGCTCTTCAGCCTGGAAAAACGACGGCTGAGGGGTGACATGATCGAGGTTTATAAGAACCCGGTTCTCCCAGATTAGCGTCCGCGCACTTAACCACGATACCAAACTGGCTAAACACGAAACCAAAAGAAATTATTTTGATCCTGATGGGAAAAGAAAACAAACCAGCCAGTATCATCATGCCCCTGTATAAATCATTGGTGCGACCTCATTTGGAATACTGTGTACAGTTCTGGTCACCACATCTCAAAAAGGATATTATACCACTGGAAAAAGTGCAGAGAAGGGCAACTAGAATGATACAAGGGTTGGAACACCTTCCCTAGGAAGAAAGGTTAAAACGCTTGGGGCTCTTCAGCCTGGAAAAACGACGGCTGAGGGGTGACATGATCGAGGTTTATAAGATTATGCATGGGATCGAGCGGGTTGAGAAAGAAGTACTTTTCTCTCTTTCTCACCATACAAGAACTCGTGGGCACTCCATGAAATTGTTGAGCAGTCGGGTTAGAACAGATAAAAGGAAATACTTCTTCACCCAAAGAGTGATTAACACATGGAATTCACCGCCACAGGAGGTGGTGGCAGCTGCAAGCATGGACAGTTTCAAGAGGGAATTAGATAAACATCTGGAGCAGAAGTCCATCAGTGGCGATTAGCCACAGGGTATAGATGGGAACTCTCAGTCTGGGGCACGTGATGCCCTCTATTCTTGGTGCTGGAGGGGCAGCAGTGGGAGGGCTTCTAGTGTCCTGGCCCCACTGCTGGACCTCCTGATGGCACGTAGTATATTTTGGCCGCTATGTGACAGAGTGTTGGACTAGATGGGCCATTGGCCTGATTCAACATTGGCTTCCCTTATGTTCTTATGTAAGAACATAAGAGAAGCCAACGTTGAGTCAGGCCAATGGCCCATCCAGTCCAACACTCTGTGTCACACAGTGGCCAAAAATACCAGGGGCCATCAGGAGGTCCAGCAGTGGGGCCAGGACACCAGAAGCCCTCCCACTGCTGCCCCCCCTCCAGCACCAAGAATACAGAGTATCACCTGCCCCAGACTGAGTTCTCAAGAGTCAAAACTCCTTTTGCCAGGCTCACCACGTTAGGGGTTATTGTGGCTGAGCCTTTCTGACACCCGGAAACTGGACTTCTAGGGCTCTGTTCAGGATTGGGTTAACCAGGGGGGAGGGGGCTGCATATGGGTCAAGTTCTGTTCCAGCCCAGGAAAGAGAAAAGATTTGGCTCATGTTTGGTCCGACTACTGTGGGCTTCAGGGACAGTTTGCTGCGTGATGTAAAAGAGGCCGGGTTTTTTTTTGGGGGGGGGGAGGAATGGAGGGTGATTCCCTCTTAGCTGAGTTCGTGTGAGCTAGCTCACAGTTTTTTAGCCTCCGGCTCACACATTCTTTGTCTCAGCTCAGGAAGGAGGGCTCCAGAGCAGTGTTCCCTCTAAGCTGAGTTCGTGTGAGCTAGCTCACAGTTTTTTAGCCTCCGGCTCACACATTTCTGTCTTAGCTCAGGAAGGAGGGCTCCAGAGCAGTGTTCCCCCTAAGCTGAGTTCGTGTGAGCTAGCTCACCGTTTTTTAGCCTCCGGCTCACACATTTCTGTCTTAGCTCAGGAAGGATGGCTCCAGAGCAGTGTTCCCCCTAAGCTGAGTTCGTGTGAGCTAGCTCACCGTTTTTTAGCCTCCGGCTCACACATTCTTTGTCTCAGCTCAGGAAGGAGGGCTCCAGAGCAGTGTTCCCCCTAAACTGAGTTCGTGTGAGCTAGCTCACAGTTTTTTAGCCTCCAGCTCACACATTTCTGTCTTAGCTCAGGAAGGAGGGCTCCAGAGCAGTGTTCCCCCTAAACTGAGTTCGTGTGAGCTAGCTCACCGTTTTTTAGCCTCCGGCCCCAGGGCAAACTAACGTATGCACTAGCCAAATCACTTGCTCACAACTTTAATGCCAGTAGCTCACAAAGTGGAATTTTTGCTCACAAGACTCCACAGCTTTTAGAGGGAACATGGGTCCTGTGTCTCCTCGTCCACGTTTGTGGATGATATCGGAGTTCCGGCAGGCCGCCAGCTCCTTGGGCGTGGGGTGGTCTCCCCTGAGCTGAGAGGGGGACGGATTCTAAAACTCTGCAAGGGCCACCGCTGCGCTGGGTGGGTTCTGAGGGGATCGGGGCCAGTTTCACCTGCAGAGCTGACTCTGGATGCTTCAATTTCAGGGCCCACCCGGAAGGATAAGAGGAAGAGCCGGTACCTGGGTGGGGCTCCTGCCCCCGGCTGGAATGCCCCGACGTCTGCAGGTAAAAGAGCATTTGGTGGCTGGGAGAAATGCCAGAGCTCAGTGGCAGAATGCGAGCAACACATGCAGAAGGTTTCACATTCAGTTAGAAGAGCCCTGCTGGATCAGGCCAGCAGTCCACCTAGTCCAGCATCCTGCCTCATACAGTGGCCTCAACCAGTTCCTTTGGAGGGCCAAAAACAGGGCAGAGAGGCCGAGGCCTTCCCCTGAGAAGAACCTTAGAAGGGCCCTGCTGGGTCAGACCACTGAGGGTACATCCAGTCCAGCATCCTGCCTCACACAGTGGCCAACCAGTTCCTCTGGAGGGCCAACAATAGGGCAGAGAGGCCGAGGTCTTCCCCTGAGAAGAACCGCAGAAGAGCCCTGCTGGGTCAGACCAGTGAGGGCCCATCTAGTCCAGCATCCTGTCTCACACAGTGGCCTCAACCAGTTTCTCTGGAAGGCCAACAACAGGGCAGAAGGGCCGAGGCCATCACAAGAACATCAGAAGAGCCCTGCTGGATCAGACTTGTGAGGGCCCATCTAGTCCAGCATCCTGTCTCACACAGTGGCCAACCAGTTTCTCTGGAAGGCCAACAACAGGGCAGAAGGGCCGAGGCCTTCTCCTGAGAAGAACATCAGAAGAACATCAGTGGCCAAAACCCAGGTGCCATTAGGAGGTTCCCCAGCAGGGCCAGAACTACAGAAGCCCTCCCACTGTGGCCCCCCAAGCACCAAGAAGGCAGAGCATCACAGCCCCAGACATAACTGCTGGGGTGGGCAGCAGTGGGAGGGCTTCTAGTGTCCTGGCCCCACTGGTGGACCTCCTAATGGCACCTGGATTTTGGCCACTGTGTGACACAGAGTGTTGGACTGGATGGGCCACTGGCCTGATCCAACATTGGCTTCTCTTACGTTCTTATAAGAACGTAAGAGAAGCCAATGTTGAATCAGGCCAGTGGCCCATCCAGCCCAACACTCTGTGTCACACAGTGGCCAAGAATACCAGGGGTCATCAGGAGGTCCACCAGCAGGGCCAGGACTCCAGAAGCCCTCCCACTGTTGCCCCCCAAGCAACAAGAAGACAGAGCTTCACAGCCCCGGACACGGCATTCCATCTCTACCTTGTGGCTAACAGCCACTGATGGACCTCTGCTCCATGTGTTGAGCCAGTCCCGAAGCCTGCCTATGCTTGTAGCCACCACTGCCTTTTGCATTCATCATTCAGTCATTCGCTTTCGTGAGTCACTGGCTCACTTTGGCCTTCGGTACCTGAAGAAGTGAGCCGTGACTCACCAATGCTCCCCTCCTGCCAAAAATTTGGTTAATCTTGAAGGTGTTCCTGGACACTTCCTCTTTTCAGATGGTACATGTGGGGATTCGAACCCAGGCTGCCTGCAGTCCTAAGTCCGCCACAATGGCTCTTAACTGGGTGAGCCGGGCCCACTGATTCTCTTGTCTCTGCCCCACCCCTCTCCCCCGCTCTTCAGCCAGGCTGCCCTCCAGGTCGGGTGCCCGGTACTCCCCCCCACTACTGACACCTTCCCCTCTTGCCTCTCCACAGGCTCAAAGTGGAGCAGCCGGGGGGGCGGCAGGCCTGGCGTCCGGCAGCCCCGTCTCTCCGTGGCCCGGCAAGGCAGCATGGAGCAACCCAGCCTGCCCCGACAAGGGGCCAGCCCGAGGGCCAAAGCGGCTCCCGCCCACCTCAACCTGGACTTCATGAACGTCCCGGACCAGGGCGTGGCTGGGTGAGTGAACCGGGGTGTGTGTGTGTGTGGCCTCTTTGCCTCCCCCAAATCCTTGCGCTGGACTCCATCCTTTCCAGGACTGAGGTCTCTCCTGCTTCAAGAGGGCAGCAGCTCAGAAGCTGGGGCTGCACCTCCCCTTCTATAATGATTTCTTGTTTTGGTCTGTGTGTTTCCTTAAATGTTTACTTTGACTGCAGTAATGTAAGGAGAGTGATAGAGGGAGACGAGTGTGATGTGACTGGCGGATGACCGAGAGTGTGGGAGGAGAGGTGTCTATGAGGATTCAGTGTTCATGAAGAGACGAGTGTGGTGTTTTTGTGTGAGAGTCTGTGTGACAGAGGAAGCAGTTGGAGCTTAGTTTAGCCTGTGTGGCTGTATGAGCAAGAGAGTTCAGCCTGTGTGGCTATATCTGAGCAAGAGAGTTCAGCCTGTGTGGCTATATATGAGCAAGAGAGTTCAGCCTGTGTGGCTGTATGAGCAAGAGAGAGTTCAGCCTGTGGGTATGGGCTGTGTGGCAGATGAGCAAGAGAGTTCAGCCTGTGTGGCTACTATGAGCAAGAGAATTCAGCCTGGGTGGCTATATATGAGAGAGAGAGAGATAAGCCTGTCAGAGTCGAAAATCTGGTGTCTGAGAGACGGTGTGCGATGCCAAGCTTTGTCAGTCATATTTACTTTCTTCAGAAACAGTTCAAAAATACCCAGAAACCTATTTTGCTCTTTTATAAATAAATCAATATTTGTTTAAACTTATCCCAGCATTCAGAACAGTCCTTCCTCAGGGCCACATAGTCCTCTGAAGCGCCCAGACACTGGGTCATTCTATCAAAACAGAGAGAGTTGGAATTTTTAATTCCTGGTGGCGACAGAAATCTACCAAGTTCATGTACAGAGAGTGTGTCTTAAAGGAGAAACAGTCTCCCCAGTAAGCGAGGGCGCCATGCTTCCCCCTTGACGTTATTGTCTCGGCCTGTTCCGCCGTCCACCGAATTTTGTAAACAGTCTTCCTGCACAGTGGCAGATCCGGGTCTGGGCAGGGGAGAGTCAGATCGAGGGTTTCCTTGGCTCATTTGCAAAATGAAGGGGGAAGCGCTGTGCCTAGGGTTGCCAACTCCAGGTTGGGGAGACTCATGGAGATATGGGAGAGGAACCTGGAGAGGGTGGGGCTTGGAGTGGGTAGGGACATTAATGGCATGTGATGCCCGAGAGCAGCCATTTCCTCCAAGGGAGCCGGTCTCTGTTGGCGGGAGATCAGCTGTAATTCCGGAAGATTGCCAGGCCCCCCCCGGGGGCTGGAGACCCTGCCCAGAGAGAGGAGGAAGGCAGGCAGGAAACACCGGTTGGGGCTGCTCCTGTCTTGGCTCCTCCGGGGAAAGGCCGAGAGGAGTGCGGGTGGTGCTTCAGGGGTCCTCCTTCCCACCCCCAACCTCGCCTTAAACCGCTTCCTTTCCAGGCTGCAGCGGCGCCTTTCCAAGGAAGCCAAGCCCATTCCGGGAGGAGGCCGGGCCAAGCCCAAACCCAAGCCCAAGCCCCAGCCACGCCTCCCGCAGTGCCGGGCGCTGTACGCCTACGACGCGCAAGACACAGACGAGCTCAGCTTCAATGCAGACGAGGTCATCGAAATCATCAAGGAAGGTGAGCCCCCAGGTTTGGGGTGGGCACACGGCCGGCTCGAGGTGCTTCTGCGCCCTAGGCGGGCGCAAATGCCAACCTCCCGGCGGGGCCTGGAGTCCCTGCGCTGGAGCCCTTTCAGGGGGAGGGGGAGGGCGGCCGAGCTGCTCCGCCACTGCCTCCTGCACCTCGGCATTTTCCGGTGGTGGCGAGTCCCGCACTGGCCATCACCTCCTCCTCCCCCTGAAAGGGCTCCAAAGCATGCTCCTCCTGCCGGCCGTGGTGCTTTGGTCTGGAGCCCTGCAGCGGGGCGGGGAGAGAGGAGAGCCGGCGGCCTCGCCCCCCAATCCCCGCTGCTGCCAGCCGGCAGTCTGGGTGAGTCCCCCAACCCTTCTTCAAGGGGAGGGGGGGAAGTGGATCCCCTCAATGGTGACTTTCCCTGGCTGCCGCCGCCTGGGGACGCCGCGCTGGGCGCCGCTGCCACCTCCCCCGAAAGGGCTCCAAAGTCCAGGAAGGCCTCCCGCGCCCCCCGCCCGGCTGCGTGCTAATTGGGCCTCTAGTGTGTTGGGGCGGTGTGGATGGCGCGCCGCCGGCTCCCCCCTCCCCTCCCCCGTAGCCTTTCTCCAGGAGCCCGCAGAAGACAGAGGCCAATCCACCTGCGGCGCTTCGGTCTGGAGCCCCGCAGCCAGGCGGGGAGGGAGGAGAGCCGGGGCCTTGTCCCCCCACCCCTTCCCTGAGCAGAACCCCCACCACCGTAGTCCGGCAGTCCGGACAAGTCCCCTGCCTGCTGGGGAGAAGGAAGCAGCCACCCCACCGGATCCCAGCTCGGCTCCCTCTGCCGCCTCGCATCTTCCTTGCACTACAACCAGAGGGGGCGGGCGATTTGCAGGGCGCAGGAACGCCCGAGCTGGGGCAGCTCTGGCCTGGGAGGGCGGGAGCAGACCATAAATGAACAGGGGATGGCAGGCCAGCGCCCCCTGCAGGCCAGCGCCCCAGGCGGCCGCCTAGATTTGGCCTATGACGGTCCGGCCCTGGGTGGGCAGGAGGTTCTTAAAGGGATCAGAAGAGCCCTGCCGGATCAGACCAGGGAGGGTCCAGCCAGTCCAGCCTCCTGTCTCACACAGAGGGGCCAACCAGTTCCTCTGGACGGCCAACAACAGGGCACAGAGGCCGAGGCCTTTATAAGATCATCAGCAGAGCCCTGCTGGGTCAGACCAAGGAGGGTCCATCTAGTCCAGCCTCCTGTCTCACACAGTGGCCAGCCAGTTCCTCTGGAGGGCCAAACAAACAGGGCACAGAGGCCGAGGCCTTCCCCTGATGTTGCCTCCTGGCTTTGGGATTCAGAGGCTAACTGCCTCTGAACGCGGAGGTTCCCTTGGGTCGCCAATGGCTAGTAGCCACTGACCGACCTCTTTCCATGAATCTGTCTTGGGATTAGGAGCCACAGAACCTCCGTGGGCAGGGACAGTCTACCTTATGGAAACAGCCAGCCTCTAAATCCTCAGTTTGTCCTGGGCATCTGGGCTAGCCGCTGTTGGAAATGTGGGGGTGGATTCCAGGGGTCTGTTCTGCTAATGGCAGACTTTTCCACAGGGTGTGAGGTAAAGGGGGCCTCCAATTCGTGAGGAGGCAGCGCCTCAAGCCCCCCCCCCGGTGGCTGTGGCCAGGAACGCACAGGAACGGAGCTCTGGCTGGCTCCCAAGTTGGCCACGCCCAGCAGGAACTCATTAGCATAATAGGCCACACCCAGCAGCAGAAACTCATCAGGATTGGCTACATAAGGGGTGTGTGGTCTAGCATGCAAAGGAGTTCCTGATACAAAAAAAAAGCCCTGGGTTTTGACAACAAACAAGGCAAACAGAATAAGCAGCGTGGCTGGATGACCACACTTCTGGTAACATGGGGTGTGTGGCCTAATACACTAATGAGCTGTGCTGTCAGGGGTGTGGCCTAATATGCTAATGAGTTCCTGCTGGGCTTTTTCTACAAAAAAAAGCCCTGGCTATGGGCCTGAGTACTCCAGGTGCAGCCTGACCAATGGGGTGTACAAGAGGACTATGAGATCTTGCAATTTGGATGTTATGCCTCACTTGGTACACCCCAAGACCACATTGGCCTTTTTTGCCGCTGCATCACACTGACTGCTCATATTTACCGTACAGTCCACCCGTACCCCAAAGTGGACCGCTGCTCTGATCCAGCAGGGCTTTCCTTACGCTCTGGTGACCAGGCTGACCTCGGGCCTTGCGTCTCCCTGTGACGTGGCTTTTCCCTGGCGGGAAGACCGCCCTCCATCGCCTGACCCTTCTCCTTCCGCAGATCCTTCCGGCTGGTGGCAGGGCCGCATCCGGGGCAAAGAGGGCTTGTTCCCGTGGAACTATGTGGAGAAAATCTGAGCAGAGGGGGCCGCTCCACCTCTTCCCTGGGCAGCCATCGGAGGCCGCTGTTCTCTCCTGGTCGCCAGCTGCTCTGCCGTTTGCTGTGAGACGGCGGAGGACCACACACACACACACCGGGCACTCCCTCCAAACTTCCCCACCAGCAAGAGTGCATCTTGGAAAACGGACAGGACAGGTGGCCAACCATGCCTTCCAAAACCCAGAGAAAGCTGCTTAAAGATGGACAGCCTGCTTTTATCTTCAAATCGTGTAAGGACCAGTGAGGTTATTCCATATACTAACTTTTCCTCCCTCCCTCCCTCCCTTCAAGCCACGCAGAGGAATTCCAGCATCCCAGAACTTTGGACCAGGGACTGGGGTTGGGGTGGGGGACTTGCCTTTCGACCAGACCTGCGCCCGAAAGGAAGGAGAGAGGCCGCTGGGACTCCAGGACGGAAAATTCATCTGCAACGCTGGCTCTGAGCGAAACGTGCCCCGGCAGGGGAAGAGGAAACTGTTGAGCAACGGTTCCGGCCCTCCTCAGCAGCGGGGTTGCCAGCCTCCAGGTGGGGCCTGGGGATTTCCCGCTTTTACAACTGACCTCCGGCTGACAGAGATCAGCTCCCCTGGAGAAAACGGCTGCTTTGGAGGGTGGACTCTACGGCATCCCACCATGCGGAGGCCCCTCCCCTCCCCAAACCCCGCCCTCTCCCGGCTCTGCCCCCAAAGTCTCCAGGTGTTTTGCCATCCAACTCAGCAGGCCTGCGAGCTCTCGTGTTAACGCTTGTGCCCTCTGTTATACAGAGGGGTGGGTGGGGGAGCTGGAATTCTGCACATGCCGGGCGAGGTCCTTGCTGCAGGATCTGACCGGAAGCCACCCAACGCTCCACCCACAGCTGAGACGACCGGGCAGCTTTTAGGAAGAGGCGGTGGGGGGGGAGGAACCACACCGTTGACAATTGGAATAAATTATGTGAATTGAGACCCTCTCCTGATGTGGATTTTATTTCTGGATATATTCAAAATCCTTTTTTTTTTTTTAAAGAGAAGAATAGATTGGATTTATACCCCGCCCTTCACTACCCAGGGGAGTCTCAGAGCGGCTTACAAACTCCTTTCCCTTCCCCTCCCCACAACAGACACCCTGTGAGGTAGAAGAAGAAAAAGAGATTGGATTTATACCCTGCCCTTCACTACCCAGGAGATGTCTCAGAGCGGCTTACAAACTCCTTTCCCTTCCCCTCCCCACAACAGACACCCTGTGAGGTAGAAGAAGAAGAGGAGATTGGATTTATACCCCATGGCCCTTCACTACCCAAAGGAGCCTCAGAGCGGCTTACAAACGCCTTTCCCTTCCCCTCCCCACCACAGACACCCTGGGAGGTAGAAGAAGAAGAGGAGATTGGATTTATCCCCCGCCCTTCACTACCCAAAGGTGTCTCAGAGCAGGCTTACAAACTCCTTTCCCTTCCCCTCCCCACAACAGACACCCTGTGAGGTAGAAGAAGAAGAGGAGATTGGATTTATACCCCACCCTTCACTACCCAAAGGAGTCCCAGAGCGGCTGACAAACTCCTTTCCCTTCCCCTCCCCACCACAGACACCCTGTGAGGTAGAAGAAGAAGAAGAGGAGATTGGATTTATACCCCCACCCTTCACTACCCAAAGGAGTCCCAGAGCGGCTTACAAACTCCTTTCCCTTCCCCTCCCCACAACAGACACCCTGTGAGGTAGAAGAAGAAGAGGAGATTGGATTTATACCCCCACCCTTCACTACCCAAAGGAGTCCCAGAGCGGCTTACAAACTCCCTTCCCTTCCCCTCCCCACAACAGACACCCTGTGAGGTAGAAGAAGAAGAGGAGATTGGATTTATCCTCCGCCCTTCACTACCCAAAGGTGTCTCAGAGCGGCTTACAAACTCCTTTCCTTCCCCTCCCCACAACAGACACCCTGTGAGGTAGAAGAAAAGAGGAGATTGGATTTATACCCCACCCTTCACTACCCAAAGGAGTCCCAGAGTGGCTGACAAACTCCTTTCCCTTCCCCTCCCCACCACAGACACCCTGTGAGGTAGAAGAAGAAGAGGAGATTGGATTTATCCTCAGCCCTTCACTACCCAAAGGTGTCTCAGAGCGGCTTACAAACTCCTTTCCCTTCCCCTCCCCACAACAGACACCCTGTGAGGTAGAAGAAAAAGAGGAGATTGGATATATCCCCCGCCCTTCACTACCCAAAGGAGTCCCAGAGTGGCTGACAAACTCCTTTCCCTTCCCCTCCCCACCACAGACACCCTGTGAGGTAGAAGAAGAAGAGATTGGATTTATACCCCACCCTTCACTACCCAAAGGAGTCCCAGAGCGGCTTACAAACTCCTTCCCTTCCCCTCCCCACAACAGACACCCTGTGAGGTAGAAGAAGAAGAGGAGATTGGATTTATACCCCACCCTTCACTACCCAAAGGAGTCCCAGAGCGGCTTACAAACTCCCTTCCCTTCCCCTCCCCACAACAGACACCCTGTGAGGTAGAAGAAGAAGAGGAGATTGGATTTATCCTCCGCCCTTCACTACCCAAAGGTGTCTCAGAGCGGCTTACAAACTCCTTTCCCTTCCCCTCCCCACCACAGACACCCTGTGAGGTAGAAGAAGAAGAGGAGATTGGATTTATACCCCACCCTTCACTACCCAAAGGAGTCCCAGAGTGGCTGACAAACTCCTTTCCCTTCCCCTCCCCACCACAGACACCCTGTGAGGTAGAAGAAGAAGAGGAGATTGGATTTATCCTCCGTCCTTCACTACCCAAAGGAGTCTCAGAGCAGCTTACAAACTCCTTTCCCTTCCCCTCCCCACAACAGGCACCCTGCGAGGTAGAAGAAGAAGAAGAGATTGGATATATCCCCCGCCCTTCACTACCCAAAGGAGCCTCAGAGCGGCTTACAAACTCCTTTCCCTTCCCCTCCCCACAACAGGCACCCTGCGAGGTCAGTGAGGGCTGAGAGAGCTCTGATAGAAACTGCTCTTCTTCAAGAACAGCTCTTGTCAGAACCATGGCTTGCCCAAGGTCACACCAGCAGGTGCAAGTGAAGGAGTTTGGGAATCAAACCCGGTTCTCCCAGATTAGAGTCCGCGCTCTTAACCACGACACCAAACTGGCTAAACACAAAACCAAAAGAAATTATTTTGATCCTGACGGGAAAAGAAATCCAAGATCGGGATGAAAAGGGGGAACTGAACGGAATGCAGAACAATTTGTAGAAAAGCTGGAAGGGACACACCCATTTCTAAGCAAAGGTGCACAGGCTTGAGGGGTAAGGCTGGAATCCTAGCCCCACCTACTCGTGAGGAAGGCCATTTCGAATCAGGGGTGCTTACCGCCGAGTAAACATGCGTAGGATCAGATTGAAAAGCTGCAACCCTATCACAGGTTAATTGGAAATGAATCGAGACGCATAGCCGTGTCCGTCTGCAGCAGGAGAAATGAGCCAGAGTCCAGGAACTCCTTGAAGTCTAACGAAATTTGTAGCAGGGGAGGCGCTTTCGTGATCTCACGGCTCACGTCTTCAGATTCTTCCGACTTCTTGGTATCTGAAGAAGTGAGCAGCAGTGACCCACAAAACCACAGAGCCACAAATTTTGTTAGTCTTTGAGGTGTTCCTGGACTCTGGTGTAGCGGTTAAGAGCAGCGGACTCTAATCTGGGAGAACCAGGTTTGATTCCCCACTTCTCCACATGCAGCTGCTGGTGTGACCTTGGGTCAGTCACAAGTTCTCTCCGAGCTGTTCTCTCAAGGGCAATTCTCGAGAGAGCTCTCTCAGCCCCACCGACCTCACAGGGTGTCTGTGGTAGGGAGGGGAAGGGAAAGGAGACTGTAAGCCGCTCTGGGACTCCTTCGGGTAGTGAAGGGTAGTAAAGGGCAGGGTGTAAATCCAACTCCTCCTCATCCTCCAATTGGAAATAAGCCAGCGTGAACTCTGTGAGGTTTTCTTCCAAACAAACTTGCATCAGCTCAGGCTGTTTTGGCAGAGCTGTTCCTCGTCTTTCTCTGGCCTTGAATATTTGTGGGTTCCCCAGCTGGTGAGGGGAGAGGAAAGGCATGGTGAATTCCTCCCTCCTGGTAGAGGCCAGCCGGGCACAAAAATTAGGAGGAGGAAGAGGAGATTGGATTTGCACCCACCCTTCCCTCGGAGTCTCAGAGCAGCTTGCAATCTCCTTTCCCTTCCCCTCCCCACAACACCTTGTGAGGTAGGTGGGGCTGAGAGAGCTCTTTCCAGGACTGCCCTTGAGAACAGCTCTGAGAGAACTTGTGACTGGCCCAAGGTCACCCAGCTGGTTGCATGTGGAGGAGTGGGGAATCAAACCTGGTTCTCCCAGATTAGAGTCCGTGCTCCTAACCACTACACCAGGCTCTCAGTTTAGGCAACCAGAAATGTTGAGCAGGATTTGATTTTTGCTTTAATATGTTCAGTTCACAGATGCGGGCCCCCCCCCCCATGCAACCTGCCCCCATCCTCATATATTTCACCCACTGGAAAACAAATATAGAGAATCCATCCGCTGTTTGTTGGTTCCCTTCTGGGGGAAAAAGCCCACAAGAAATACCGAAAGGCCCTGAAGTGCGGGCAAGACCAGAAGACAGGCCTTGAATTCAGGCCCATCCCGCCCCCTCGCCCCGCCAGTCATCACAGTGTCACCTTTTCTCTTCTGCAGCCGTCCTTGGATTAGACATATTAAAAGTAAAGGTAAAGTTTTCCCTTGCTCGAAAGCCAGTCGAATCTGATTCCGTGGGTGTGGTGCTCGTCTCCGTTTCCAAGCCGAAGAGCCAGCGTTGTCCGAAGACTTCTCCATGGTCATGTGGCCAGCGTAACTAGCTTTCTGTTAAGGAGCATTTACACCCTCACAGATCCAAGTCAAGAGGTTTTTTTAAAATAAATAAATAAATAAATATCCTTCCCTATTATATAAAAGCGTAGTGGTCGGCTGCAATGCCCAAATAAGGCATGCCCAAATAAGGTAAAAATGCGCGGCAAAATAGGTTGGCCCCGGGGGCTGCCGCTCACAATTGGGCCCTGGCCATTGGCTGGCGTGCCTGGCTGGGTGGGCTCTGTCCTGCCCACACAGCCAGCACACAGCCTCTTCGCCCCAGTCTGCCTCCAGCGGCTGCCCGCTGATGGACCAGGCTCGACGACGGCCTCCCTCGCTGCAGTGTCCCCCCGCCTCTGGTAAGCAACTGGGGCCGCTGACGCCTTGCATGGCAGGAACGAGGTGGCACAGCTGGCCTCGCCGTACAGGCACACCCGGGGAACGGGGCCACGAGCACCTGGCTGGCCCAAAGAAGGAGATGCCCTCCCTTGCTTGCCGCGCCGCCACTGTGGGACCGTGCGGAGAGGGGGAGACGGACCTGGCCTCGCCCTGCGGGCACCGCTGCCACAAAAGGGAACGGGCCCTACACGGGGAGTCCGGCTAGCACCGGGCCACGCAATGGGCCTTGCCGCTATAAAAATCAAAAGGGCGGGTTGTAGGTAGACCAGTTAAGTGTTTTGCATTGGCTAAGTTGTAATGTATGGCTGCGAGAGCTGGACTATAAGGAAGGCGGAGCGCCAAAGAATAGATGCTTTTGAATTACAGTGCTGGAAGAGACTCATGCGTCCTAGGTCCATAACAGACCTCGCCATTGCACACCCACTGTCCTGCCTCATGACGGAGGCTAAAGAGCAGGCGTCCACAACGTGGTGCCCACGTGGCATCCGCCGAGTGTCCTTAGAATGTGGGCGATGTCAGGGGTGGCTTTTGCCCCGCAAGGCTTCTAATTGGCCACTGGAAATTTGATTGGCTGTGCAGATTTTGTGGCTGGCCCCGCCTCTTCTGGCAGCCATCTTGTGGCCACGCCCACCACACCATGTCAAGAGTTCCAAAGGCGCCTTCCGGCTCAAAAAGACTGGAGAGGCTCCTGCTGAAGAGAATGGTGCTTCTCAGGAGGCGGGTTGGAGTGACTGGAAGGTCCCGGCCTCCCCTTCTTCAGGAGTATTTGGCACTGTTGGGAAGTAAGGAACACCACTACAAGAGCAGAACCTCGGGTGCAAATGCCCCTGGCGGATGGACACCTCGCTGTGCTGAAACAAACTGCCAAGGATATATGGGCTACCTCTTTAGGAGACTCTTATCAGACTGTATGCAAAGGGCACGTTATTCTGGAGAGACAGTTTGGTGTGGTGGTTAAGTGCGCAGACTCTAATCTGGGAGAACCGGGTTTGATTCCCCCACTCCTCCACTTGCACCTGCTGGATGACCTTGGGTTAGTCACAAGCTCTGGCACAGCTTGAAAAGAGCAGTGTCTGTCAGAGCTCTCTCAGCCCCGCCTACCTCACAGGGTGCCTGTTGTGGGGAGGGGAAGGGAAAGGAGTTTGTAAGCCGCTCTGAGACTCCGAATGAAGGATGGGGTATAAATCCAATCTCTTCTTCTTCTCCAACGAAAGGCAACGGGGAGCAGAATTCGAAGCCGTCTGCTGAAATCAGAGGGTTTCAGGCCGCATGCAGGGAGTCAGAATTCTCACCCAGGACACAGCCCGGTTTATGGAACTCCATGCCACAAGGCTAAGTCAGATTGTTGGGTTTTTAAAAGGGGCTTTGGCCAGCTAAATGCAAGGGCCGGCACATCAGCCGTTGGCCACGGAGGATCAAACACCCCCTGGGTGAAGACCTCAGACAAGGTGGGAGGGAAATCACGGGGGAGGCTTCGCTCACTAGGCCGGACATCCCATCAGGGCAGCAGGTGCTGAAAATAGATGCTGGATTCAACTTTGGTCCAGTTTGGTTTATCCTTCGTTTTCCTTCATTTGCACCTCCCCTCTCTCCCCAAAAGGGCTCCCAACATCCTCCTCTCCCTCCACTTTGCCTTCACAACAAACCTGTGAGGTAGGTTAGGCCGGGGGTGTGCGACTTGCGCAAGGTCGCCTGGCCAGCTTCCCATGGCAGAGTGGGGGGGGATTCGAATCCACCTCTCCCCCAGATCCTAGTAGGACACTCTTAATTACTAGACCACACATGCCGGGACCTCTGAACATATACAGAGAGCAACAGGGGCTGGAAGAACAGGGGTGCCAGCCAGGCAAGCAATTTGGGCACACATTGCCCCCCCCACTGCTCACAGAGAAACAAGGCCGCCCCCAACTAATCTGTCAATCATGTAATCAATCATCCCTCCCCCTTCCACTTTGGTGTCGTGGTTAAGTCTGCGGACTCTAATCTGGGACAACCGAGTTTGATTCCCCACTCCTCCACTTGCACCTGCTAGATGACCTTGGGCAAGCCACAGTTCTGTCAGAGCTGTCCTTGAAAAAGAGCCATTTCTGTCAGAGCTCTCTCAACCCCACCTACCTCACAGGGTGTCTGCTGTGGGGAGGGGAAGGGAGTTTGTAAGCCGCTCTGAGACTCCGAGTGAAGGGCAGGGGATAAATCCAATCTCTTCTTCTTCTTCTTTCAGAAGCTGGCTCAGGGTGGGAGAGGGGAGCCAGCCCTTGCGGGATCAGGTCCCAGTGCCCAAACCCTTTTATTGGAACAAGGCCTACTTCGCGTCTGAGCAGCAGAACTCCTCTCCAGGAAAAGAGGCAGCGAGGGACGGGAACAGACAAGCTGGTGGCAGCACGCCTTGCCAAAGGCCTCCCTAGCTGAGTCAACCAAAAAAAGAAATCACAGTTACAGGAAATTGTATCGAACAAAGAAACACTGTGGTAGAAGGAGGAGGAGGATTGGATTTATACCCCGCCCTTCACTGCCCAAAGGTGTCTCAGAGCGGCTCACAAACTCCCTTCCCTTCCCCTCTCCATAACAGACACCCTGGGAGGCAGGCGGGGCTGAGAGAGCTCTTGACAGAAACTGCTCTTTTTCAAGAACAGCTCTTATCAGAACTACAGCTTGCCCAAGGTCATCCAGCAGGTGCAAGTAGAGGAGTGGGGAATCAAACCCGGTTCTCCCAGATTAGAGTCTGCGCACTTAACCACTACACCAAACTGGCTCTAGGTATGTAGTTATGTAGGGCTCTCTTTCGGCTGTGTTCCTGCAGAGTGCAGGGGGGTTGGACTAGATGACCTGCAAGGTCCCTTCCAACTCTTTAACATTCTAGGATTCTATGATTCAGCCTGGAATAACATCTTTATCTTAGCTGACTGTGCGTGGTTATAGATAACTGCTAAACAAACGTTGGTGTACTTCCATATCAAGAACTGTGGAATCCTTATCTGAGGAATTTGTGAGTTAAGCTTGCGAAGAAATGATTTAAGACCGTGGAGAACCGTGGAGAACTGATTAACTATCTTTTGCTTACACCGGAGCTTGTGTTTATGATGCCTTTGGAAAAATGCCGGAGAGACTCGGAGGAGACTCCTCCTCTGCCAGTTCCGAAACAATCTAAAATTGGTGACTTTTTTTTAACCCGGCAAGCAACGATACCGGGGGGGGGGGGGAGAGAGATTCAGTCTTTACCTGTGTCTGCTGTTGAAACGACTAACCGTTTTGCTTTACTGGACCCTCCAGCTGCGGGACGTTAGAATCCCCTGAGATCTCTGAGGCTCCAGAGTTTAATAGGAGGGGTACATTGCTCTTCTTTCAAGGAGGCTCATTAGTCTAGAGAGGAATCTTTACGTAAGAACATAAAAGAGAAGCCAAATGTTGGATCAGACCCATGGCCCATCTAGTCCAACACTGTCACACAGTGGCCAAAAATACCAGGGGCCGTCAGGAGGAACCTTTGCTAATCCCGATTGCTAGAACTGCGGAATGCATATTTCAAGGCACTCAGAATATACTTTCACAGGTCCAAAAATATTGTCACACAAATAAACGACGATTGTGGACACCCTGCACCTTTAAAGCAATCTGGGAATCAGGGCAGTTCAAGGCAAACCTCCAACGAGACTTGTGAGTACGATAACTCCCTTGGGAAACCTTCAAATAATTCTTACCGGCTCATCTATCAACCAAGGAAAGGACGCCTTACTGTCTGTGGCCGCTGGAAATGAACCCTTACCTGGTTGGGTGCCTTTAGAACAAGAAGAGATTGATTTTATACCCCACCCTTCACTACCCGAAGGTGTCTCAGAGTAGCTGACAAATCTCCTTTCCCTTCCCCTCCCCACAACAGGCACCCCGAATGAGGTCGGTGGGGCTGAGAGAGCTCTTTCAAGAACTGCTCTTTCAAGAACAGCACTGACAGAACTATGGCTTGCCCAAGGTCATCCGGCAGCTGCAAGTGGAGAAGTGGGGGAATCAAAGCCGGTTCTCCCAGATTAGAGTCCGCACACTTAGTCACTACACCAAACTGGCTCATCTTTCTACTCTCCTCAAGTTAAGACCTTCAAAGATCGATGTACTGCATACGAAGTCTCTCAACTCTCTGCACCAAGCCCAAAGAGTTGTGATTACTTTTTCCTCCCCAAAAAATCCCCTCCTTGATTTTTGAGAAGGACTCCCTACAATCTAAAGGGATTTTTCCTTCCCGAGTTTTTCATAACTCTTATTATTCGCCTTTTGTGTAGCTACGGAACCTGAACTTCGCAAGAAATGCTGTTTAAGAAGGATGTGGTGACATCTACGAATTCAACACTCCAGGATGCCTGCCTCAAATTTTTGACATCTACATGACACATAACTTTTGCACCAACCAACTAAATCAACAGGACCTTATCGTTCTTGCGGACCTCAGGACCTGTGTGTCCCCTTGCCCCCAACTACCTACTCTCTTAGAAGAAGAAACGAATGCAATCTTAGGATGCATTAACAGAAGCATCGTGTCCAGATCACGGGAGGTGGTGGTTCCACTCTATTCTGCTACGGTCAGGCCTCACCTGGAGTCCCGTGTCCAGTTTGGGGCACCACACTTTAGGAAGGATGTTGACAAGCTCGAGGGTGTCCAGAGGAGGGCGACCAGGATGGTGAGAGGGTTGGAATCCAAGTCTTACGAGGAAAGGCTGACAGAGTTGGGTCTGTTTAGCCCGGGAAAGAGAAGGCTTAAAGAGGACAGGATTGCAGTCTTCAAGTATTTGAAGGGCTGTCCTGTAGAATTTGGGACATTGGAGCCCAAACAATCCAGGCAGGTGCTAGTGGCACTTGGCCCCCCCTTTCCCTTGGCCTCAGATATGTACCAAATAGTACGGCACAATAATTTGGTGATCCTGCTGCAACACAGAGCCTTTATGTTAGCCAGATTTAACGTTTTCCCCTCATCTTGGGTCTCAGGTAGACATAAAGGCATCCCGAAATGTGACAGGATTTGCAATTGTCCACTTAAGAGCAGTGGTTCTCAACCTCCCTAATGCCGTGACCCTTTAATAGTTCCTCATGTTGTGGTGACCCCCAACCATAAAGGAACATAGGAGAACATAGGAGAAGCCAATGTTGAATCAGGCCAATGGCCCATCTAGTCCAACACTCTGTCACACAGCGGCCAAAATATACCAGGTGTCATCAGGAGGTCCAGCAGTGGGGCCAGGACACTAGAAGCCCCCCACCACAGCACCAAGAACAGAGTGCATCACCTGCCCCAGACTGAGAGTTCCCATCTATACCCTGTGGCTAATAGCCACTGATGGACTTCTGCTCCAGATGTTTATCTAATTCTCTCTTGAAGCCGTCCATGCTTGTAGCTGCCACCACCTCCTGTGGCAGTGAATTCCACCTGTTAATCACTCTTTGGGTGAAGAAGGACTTCCTTTTATCTGTTCTAACCCGACTGCTCAGCAATTTCATGGAGTGCCCACGAGTTCTTGTATGGTGAGAAAGGGAGAAAAGGACTTCTTTCTCAACCTGCTCAATCCCATTCATAATCTTATAAACCTCGATCATGTCACCCCTCAGTGTCTCGGTTCCTAAGACCATCGAAAATATGTGTTTTCCAATGGTCTTAGGCGACCCCTGTGAAAGTGTTGTTCGACCCCCAAAGGGGTCGCGACCCACAGGTTGAGAACCACTGACTTAGAGACCCTGATACTTTAGATCATATTCTGCTACGCTGCTCCCTTTACTCACATCTCCGACTACTTCCGATTAAGCCTTTACTGCCTAGGACCAATTCTGATAGTGCAATTAGGTTTCTTTTAGCTGACAAGAAGTTACTGTACCAGAAGTTACTGTACAGGTTGCTGATTTCTCTCTACGATTTTGGTAGCAAGGAAGCAGCTACAGTGTGTGATTAAATAATTGCATGTGTATTGTCGCCCCTATCCCCCCATGAATATTGTTAGTCCAATTGTCAAAATGAATAACTGTAAATCGCTCTGAGCCCACAGGTGTGTGGGAAAAAGCGATCAATAAATCAAAAGTATTATTATTATTATTATTATTCCTAACATTGGTGTTTTGAGACTTACAGATGTAATTTTACCTTGACCAAAGTTTTATATTCTTGATTTTATATGCCAATAAAAGTTGTGAGTAATGAGGATTCTGTGAACTTGGGCAGATCTGGAGAGGGAGTGCAGGAAGGGTTGCGCACCGGGGCTTAGTTCTCGTGGCCCTTTCTTACACACCCAGGGAAACGCTGATCGCCACAATTTTTCCCCAGGCTGGTTTGGCCAGGGATCCCGGAGCGGTTTTGTCATCTTCTGGGTGCAGTGAGGGAAGGTGTTTGTGAATTTCCTTCTCTGTGCATGGGGTCAGACTAGATGACCCTGGAGGTCCCTTCTAACACTATGATTCTGATTCGAAAGCTCCTCCCTGCCACAAATCTTGCTAGTCTTGACGGTGCTCCTGGACTCTTGGCTTTCCCACTGCTACAGCCTAACTCGATGACCCACCGTGCTCTATCTCCGTATGTCTTCGTGTTTCCCCAGGCCAGAGCCTTGGTTCATCAGACAGGGTTAGAGGTCATCTTGGTACCAACGGGGACAAGAAACCCCCCCCCCTTTAAATGGGGTCCAAAGGGTGGGCCAGGATATTCTGCCAAATGCAAAATGGAAACAGACATCAACGAGCCAGGAGGGGGTTGACTTCTGCAGCGAGACAGAGCTTCCACCCAGAGCAAACAGCCACCGTGCCAGATTCTGCTGAACTCAAATCTGACTTCCATTGGAGACGTCCCTGGAAGATTTCAGTGTGGCCTCAGCTACCTCTCCTGCTGCTTCAATAAACCAGTTTGGTGTAGTGGTTAGAAGCGCAGACTCTAATCTGGGAGAACCGGTTTTGATTCCCCACTTCCTGCATTTGCACCTGCTGGATGACCGTGGGCATGCCATAGTTCTGGCACAGCTGTCCTTGAAAAAGAGCCGTTTCTGTCAGAGCTCTCTCAGCCCCCACCTACCTCACAGGGTGTCTGTTGTGGGGAGGGGGAGGGAACGGAGTTTGTAAGCCGCTCTGAGACTCCCTTGGGTAGTGAAGGGCGGGGGTATAAATCCAATCTCCTTCTTGTCTTCTTCTTAACCTGGGAGAACCGAATGTGATTCCCCACTCCTCCACATGCAGCCAGCTGGCATGACCTTGGGTCAGTAATAAGCTCTTTCAGAGCTGTTCTCTCAAGAGCAGTTCTCAGGAGAGCTCTCTCAGCCCCACCTGCCTCCCAGGGTGTCTGTTGTGGGGAGGGGAAGGGAAAAGAGATTGTAAGCCCCACTGAGACTCCGAGTGAAGGTGCGGGATATAAACCCACTCTCCTCTTCTTCTCTTACCTGGGAGAACTGAATTTGATTCCCCACTCCTCCATATGCAGCTGCTGGTGTAACCTTGGGTCAGTCACAAGTTCTTTCAGAGCTGTTCTCTCAAGAGCAGTTCTCAGGAGAGCTCTCTCAGCCCCACCTACCTCACAGGGTGTTTGTTGTGAGGAGGGGAAGGGAAAGGAGATTACAAGTCACTCTGAGACTCATTCGAGTAGTGAAGGGTGGGGTCAAACCCAATCTCCTCTTCTCCTTCCTGACAGACCCCCCCCAAGGGCTATGAATCTTCTCCCACAACAGAATACTTTTTTTTAAAGGGGGGGGTTCTACAATTCAGACTGCTTGGATGGGGAGAAAGAAATAGAAGCAAGATTCACACTATCACCCACCCAACCACTTCGCAGTCAGTGAAAGCCAGCCCTGAGAACCTCCCCTGGAAGATCAGCCTAGCAGTTATTTCAAGACCAAAAATAAAATAAAATAAAAAATTAACTCAATATTCAAACTTGCAGCCCTTTGCTCCACGGGCAACTCACTTCTAGCCATTGACCTGCACGAGCCATCCTGGAAGAAAGGCGCAAAACGGATGCAGAGGGACTCGAACTCGTAACTGTGAGCCGCAACAGCCAGCCAGGGAGCCGAGCACCAAGCCACAACGTAAGGACTCGGGCCTATTTGTGGTCCAATCTGCCCAGTGACTCCCACTGCCGGAGAGTCTTTCTGCCCGACAGCTTGCAAACAAAGTATAGTTCAGGACACAGAATATAAGACACGTTTCCCTCCCTTTAACCCAGTGTGTTACTGTAAGGATTAAAATGTGCAAACAGTGATAAAATCGACCCTTCGCCCAGTCATCCTTCGAGTCCCCGCCGCCCTATTTCTAGCCGTCTGCAGCACACACACACAGACAAAAAAGGACCTCTCTCCAAACACAGGGAAATCAGATCCGTCGCTATTATTTTTCCGAAATAAGAACTTACAACAGTCAGGCTTTTCGTTGTTTTTTTTAAAGTGTATGTTACAGATTTTTCTCTTCTTCTTCTTCTTCTTCTTTTTTTTAAAAGACGCACGCTCGGTTAATAAGCATTAGTGACTAGTTGAAAACAGGAAAAAAACCAAGTTACTAAAATAATTCCACTTATGCACAAACTAAAAAAAAAAAAAGAAGACAGACCTCGTCTCTCCCCCCCTCCCCTCCAAAAACTGAAACGCTTGAGAACGGGAAAAAAGCAAACCCCCCCCACCCTTGGAAAATAAACCATGATTGAATGGGGAAAAGGCATGTGCGTTAAGAGAACAGGCCCATGTCCGTCCGTCCCCCGCCTCTGTAGCAGTTTGCAGCTATGCTCAACCGGTGTCGGGACTGAAGGGGGGGGGGTGCCGCGTGTGCCAGCCGTCCTCTTGGTCACGTGATCATCTGGGGAATGTGTGGTCCTCTGGAGGGGGTGCCGAGAGCGTGCCGGCGTTGGTGGGGAGGCGGAGATTTCCAATTCCATGATTGACAGCAGAAACAGGCCGTCGAGACATGATTCCCCCGAGGGCCCGATGGCAGAAGGAAGGTTTACAGCAGGACACAGCGGGAGGGGGGCAGACAGACCTGAACACGGGAGGGGGGGGAGAGACATGGTTGTGCCCACCTTACCATCCCTGTGCAAGCCCCACGGGAACAGACTGACCCAGCAGCTCCTGCCCACGTCGGTGTACTATGTTTCCTGTTGCACAGTGGCCCATGTTCATTCATATCGGGGTGTGAGGAGAAGCCCCCCATTCCCCCCCCCGTCTTCAGCATTGACACGTCTCGGACCCTCTGACAAAGGGCGTGATGGTAGCCACGCGGTACCATCGGCGTCGCGATCACGCCCGACCTTCCGAGCGCCTTCCTGTGTTTCGAACGTGAAAGAGAGAGGGGTGCATGGGGTGACCGCCCCTGCAGACAGCAAGAGACGTCGGGATGTGGGGCCGAGGGGGAGGAAGGGCCCGGCGTGACTCATCCGCCTCCCAGCTTGGAAAGCAAAGGTGGGGAATCTCACCCCTGAACGCTCCTCCCGTCAAATGCCCACTCGGGAGGCGTCTCTCCGCTCGCTCTCCCCTCTCCCGGGGTCCCAGCTCGGGGGCCTCCCCCTCCCTTCCGCTAAACCTCCACCAAATTTCCTTCCCGCCAACAGACTCAGGTGGGGTCGAAGCGTTGGTCTGAAGCGACAGAGCACAGTTGGGAGTCTGGTGGCATCTTCAAGACCGACAAAAGTTCCATTCTGGGTTTCAGCTTACGGGTGCGAGCGCAGAAGTTTCTGGAGAGGTGTGCATGTGCCAGAAAAGCTGATGCCCAGAAATTAAACTCTGTGGGTCAGAAAGGTGCCCCTGGACTCAAATTTTGGTTCTCCACCGACAGCAGCCCTGCCTCCCAGCCCAAGGAGTCCCGGCTTCTCGGCCCAGGGGGAAGCAGCGGCTGTCAGCAGAGGAGGGCGTCCTGTGGGTCTGCAGTCGAGACAGCTGGAATCGAGCCCGGCAGCGCTTCTGAAAGCCCCCGGCCTCTACGGCACCACTGGACTGGAATCTAACTGGCAGCAGGAGGCAACGGAGGGGTCTGACCGGTGGCCTGGGTTCAGGTTCCGGCAGAAACTTGCCTCCCCTTATGGATTTGTTCTCCCAATCCCTGCAGGGTAGCGACGGGCACCTTGAAGCGAGCCAGGGCAGACGGTGTGACTTGGCAAGGGACCGCTTAGGGAGGGCTAAATGTGGAACCCCTTTGCCAGCATGACGCTTCCCGGGCTTGGGGCCTGCAAAAAAGGGCCAGCTCCCTTGTTCTGTGCCCCCAAAGCACCGACGGGGCCCAGTGCCCACCACCCCTCTCTCGCCCAGGACTACCTTGGAAAGATCCAGTTTCCAAGGAGGGGAGGGAGAGGAGCGATGGGCAGGCCCCAGAGAGCTGTCAGGGAGTCCTCAACTCCATTGCAAAAAAGCCAACCGGACAGACGGACTGAATGTTCACAGGCCAGGGGGGAGGAGGACAAGATGCTCAGATTCAAATAATGCGCGTACAAAAGAAGCCACTTTACGGCCGGAGAGAGACTGGCGTTTTCCCAGAGACGGAGGGGCCGAGAATTCACCTGTGGTTCCCATTGCGGGGGGAGGAGAAAGGGAGGGGAATCGAGGACACCGGCTTGCACGTTCCCTCCGGCCGGACTCCTGCGACTGCAAAGGCAAAAACCAACCGAGGAGGCCGAGGGGTTCCGGGGAGGAGAGGCCGGCAGGTGCAGCCCCCAGAAGGAAAGTTGAGAACCCTGCGGGAATCCCAGAGAGGGAGAGAGAGAGAGAAACAGACAGACGGCGATTGCTCCCGAAAGAACCTGGAAGGGGGGTGTCTGGCCAGGCTGAGGCAGGGGGGGGGGCCACAGGGCTGGGGGGGTGACACGGCGGCTGCCCAGAATGCACTGCTGGCTTCGCCCCACGAGCCGGGCCCAAAGGAAGGAAACCCCGGAGAGACTTTGGCGAGCCGCCGCTGGCTATTGGAACGGGGATCACCTGACCCGACCGGCTGTGGGGAGGCCACCCGTCGAGGAGCGGGGCCCCCGATCCGACACGGGCCCCTGGCCGTGTCTCCATGGGGAAGGAGCTTTTTTCACAATCCGTCCCTCGGGGGCTCTCTGAGTCCGGCTCCCGGCCTTCCCCCGGCTTGACGCTCCTGTGAATGCCCCGTCCCGCCGCCTCCCCCTGAGTCTCTGTGGGGGGGAGAAAAGACCCCCTCAAAAGCTCCCCGAAGCCTAGGCGTGTTTATGGGGGGGCCCCCTGCGAGACCACCAATTGAGGAGTGTCCGTAAGGCTCGCCACGACCCCCTCCGCCGTCACGGCTTCTTGTCCCCCAACTGAGCAAGATGAGAGACGGGGACGCCCCCGCCGCTCCGCCCTGGGGGCACGGATCCCCCCGCAGCCACCAGCGCCCCGGCAGACAGACAGGCGAGCGGGGCCCCGGCTAGTTCTCCGCCCCGACGGTCTGCCGGGCTTTGATGAAGGCCATCCCGTGGGTGCGGAAGTGCGTCTTCAGGTTGAGCTGGGTGTCGAAGCCCTTGCCACACACCGTGCAGGTGAGCTTCCCTTCGGCGTCGGTGGGGGAGCCCCCCTCGAGCTCGCCCCGGGCCCCGCCGGGCTCCTCCGCCTCGCCTGCCCCCCTCTTTTTCTTGTGGGTGATGAAGCGGTGGCGGTTGAGGGAGACCTGAGAGGTGAAGCAGAGGCCGCACTCCCGGCACTGGTGGGCGCTCTCGCCTGTCCGGTGCTGGGGGATGTGTTCCTGAAAATCGGCCTCTGTGGGGGCCACGTAGCCGCACTTGCGGCAGTGGTACGGGGATTTCCGGTCACCTTTGGGAGTCTTGGCAGGGGGAGTGGTGCTGTCCGGCTCCTCGCTGCACGAGTCTCCTTCGTCGGAGGAGAGCTTGCGTTTCCGGCTGGAGGCCTGCGGAGACGAGGGAGAAAGCAAAGAGACTGACGCCATTCGAAGCAGAGCTGTAGAGTCTTGTGAGCAAAAATCCCACTTGGTGAGCTACTGGCATTAAAGTGGCAAGCGAGCGATTTGACTCCTGCATAAATTAGTTTGCTCTACAGCCGTCCTTCCTGAGCGGAGACAAAAATCTGTGAGCCGGAGGATAAAAAACTGGGAGCTAGCTCACACTAACTCAGCTTAGAGGGAACACTGATTCGGACCACCTTTGCTTTTAGACAGAAGAACCACACACACACGGACATCAGCAAGATTCCCCTTTTTGAGCCTGCAGACACCTGGAGAATTCTAATATGGATACAAGCAAAACCAGGGGGAAACGGTGTGAGGAGATTATAAGTAACAAAGGAACATCATGCACAAAATGTTCACCGCATACCAATTATTTTTATTATCATATAGCGCAGGGATCGCCAAACTGTGGCTCGGGAGCCACATGTGGCTCTTTCACACATATTGTGCGGCTCCCAGCAGGCTCTCCATCTATTTGCTTTCTTTGTCTCTCTCTCTCTCCTCTTTCCTTGCTCCCTCGCCCATCTATTTGCTTTCTTTCCACCTTTTTCTCCCTTCCTTCCCCCATCTATTTGCTTTCTTTCCACCTTTTTCTCCTTCTTCCTTCCCCTATCTATTTGCTTTCTTCCTCTCTCTCCCCCTTCCTTGCTCCCTCCCCCATCTATCTGCTTTCTTTCCACCGTTTCCTCTTTCTTCCTTCCCCCATCTGTTTTCTTTCTCTCTCGCTCTCCTCCTTCCTTGCTCCCTCCCCCATCTATTTGCTTTCTTTCCACCTTTTTCTCTTTCTTCCTTCCCCCATCTATTTGCTTTCTTTCTCTTGCTCTCCTCCTTCCTTGCTCCCTCCCCCATCTATCTGCTTTCTTTCCATCTTTTTCTCTTTCTTCCTTCCCCCATCTATTTGCTTTCTTTCTCTTGCTCTCCTCCTTCCTTGCTCCCTCCCCCATCTATCTGCTTTTTTCCACCTTTTTCTCTTTCTTCCTTCCCCCATCTATTTGCTTTCTTTCTCTCGCTCTCCTCCTTCCTTGCTCCCTCCCCCATCTATTTGCTTTCTTTCCACCTTTTTCTCTTCCTTCCCCCATCTATTTGTTTTCTTTGTTTCTCTCTCTTTCCACTGCTCTCTTTCTCTTAGACAAATAAATATCATTAGCAAACAAATATCATTGGACAGATAAATATCATTATCAATATCTGTTTTTACCACTTTTGTTTTTATTTTTTGCAATCTCGTTTAATGTTAATAAAAAGCAGATTTGCATATTTTTCAATAAAAACGTGTGTGTAATATTTGTGCATGTCTTGCGGCTCTCAGACATCTGACGTTTATTCTGTGTGGCTCTGACATTAAGGAAGTTTGGCCACCCCTGATATAGCATATAAAGCTCCAACAATATCGAATTTTTACAAACCATTACTCAACGGTATAAGTTTACAATTATACAGAGATATAAAGTTTCACAAGGACGGAACAATGAATGGTTAACATTTGTTCCAAAGCTTATAAAAGCAACCAAAATTTTTTTATGTGGTTGCTCCCAATATTTAACCACAGACAGCGTAGCCCAAATGCAACACTTCAATAGACAATGGAGATGCAATCAGAGACAATATGTGTCCAGGATTCTCTGCAAGTTTCATAGCCTTCTTCCAGCTCATGAATTAACAATGGAACCAATGCTCAAGAGTAATTATTCTGAAAAGCAGCAAGACGCTGCCTATCAGCCAAAAATGGATGGTTCGTCGCATCTTCAGTGTCTGCTGAAGTGTCGTATTTGGACTACACTGTCCACGGCTAAATTTTGGGAGCGACTCCATAAAACACTTTTTGGCTGCTTTTACAAGCTTGGGAATCAGCGTTAACGGTTCATTGTTCCGTCTTTGTGAAACTTTATATCTTTGAATAACTGGAAACTTATACCTTTGAGTACTTGCTTGTAAAAATCTGATATTGCTCTACGACAGTAAATTCCTCTGTTACTTATAGCCTTGAGAATTCTGACCCCGTGTGGTGGTCGCAGCCACAAAATGGACACCGCTGAAGGCGGAGGCAACAATCAAACGGCTGCCGCAACTTACCTTCAGTAAAGGTCCTTGTGCCGTGGTAGCAGCCGCTGCTAAAATGTTTTTAAAAATCTGCAAAGCCAATCAAATCCCCAGCAGCCAATCTGAAGCCCTGCTGGGCAAAAGCCCCACCCACTTTCTAAAAACACGTGGTAGGTGCCAGGAAAGGCGTTGGCAGGTGCCACGGTGCCCAACGGGCACCATGTTGGAGACCCCTGTTCTACTCTTTCAGATTGGGGGAGGCATAGGTAGTCAAGGTTCAAAAGCCAGACGGAAGCCGAATTCCTCTCAGCCCCCCACACAGCAGGTCCCACTGGGTAATAGCCGCTTGTCCACTTTAAGACAGTTTCGGAGGGTAGCCGTATTGGTCTGCAGTCACTTGGAGGAGGGCGGGGAGCTGTTCCTGTTGGCGGCAGAGGAGAGGACTCACAAGAACAGGTGGAAATTCAGGGCGGGAAGGTACTGGCTGGATCTTAGGGAAAACTTTTTGACAGGCAAGAATCGTGCAGCAGTGGAACCGGCTGCCTGGGGAGGTGGTAGGCTCCCCCTCCCTGGCAGTCTTCAAGCAGCAGCTGGACAAACCCTTGTCAGGGATGCTCTGGGCTGATCCTGCATTGGGCAGGGGTGGACTAGATGGCCTCTACGGTCCCCTTCCAACTCTCTGTGTGATTCCAGGATTCTGGAACTGGCTGCCTGGGGAGGTGGCGTACATTTAGAATCCTAGAATCTCACAGAATTGGAAGGGGTCCTAGAGGCCATCTAGTCCATCCCCCTGCCCAATGCAGGATCAGCCTGAAAGCATCCTCGACAAGTCTTTGTCCAGCCGCTGCCTGAAGACTGCCAGTGGGGGGGGGAACTCATCACCTCCCCAGGGAGCTGATTCCACGGTTCCACAACTCTGACTGTAAAAAGGATTTTCCTAAGATCCAGCCGGTACCTTCCCACCCTTAATTTCAACCCCTCCTTGTGAGTCCTCTCCTCTGCCGCCAACGGGAACAGCTCCCTGCCCTCCTCCAAGGGACAGCCCTTCCGATACTTAAAGAGGCCAATCCTGTCCCCCCTCCGCCTCCTCTTCTCCAGACTGAACCTTCCCAAGAAGTCCCTGGGCCTTTCCTTGCAGGGCTTCTTGGTCTCCAGGCCCCCCCGATCATCCTCGTCGCTCTCCTCTGCACCCGCTCCATTCTGTCCACATCCTTGTTGAACTGAGGCCTCCAAAACTGCACATGGTACTCCAGGCACAGCCTGGCCAAGGCAGTGTACAGCGGGACCAGTGTTCCCTCTAAGCTGAGTTAGGGTGAGCTAGCTCACAGTTCTTTAGCCTCCGGCTCACACGTTTTTGCCTTGCTCACAAAAGACTTCACAGCTTAGAAGGGAGGATTGAGTGGGACTATGGCATCTTGCCATTTGGACGTTTTATTACAAGACTCCCCCCCCCAATCTGTTCTGCATCGCTGGCGATTTCAGGGCAGGGAGGGATCCACAAACAACCCTTGCTACGCATCTCAAATTGCACTTTACTGTTTGTATTGCCATCAGTATTAATTGCATTTTACTGTTTCGTAGCGCCATCGACTCGAATGTTTTTAATTAATGCACCTGGAATTTTATAAGATGTATATTGTTTTATTGGTTTTATGGGAGCTGCCCTGAGCCCACCTTGTCGGGGAGGGCGGGGTAAAAATCAAATCAAATCAATAAAATAAAAACTGATCTATTTCATTTTATGCCGCTTTCCCACCCGACCGATGTCCCCAAGGCGATGAACATTAAAAAAAAAAATTTAAAACACCCGAACAATTAAAAATACATTTAAAATTATAAAATAGTTCAATAAAAACACACACACAAAACAACAACAACAACAACAACAGAACCAGGAAAGAGGGCCAAGTAGCTATTACTGGGGAGGTACGCCAGACAACCAGAAACAACTTCATTAGCTGGCAAGAGCCACCAGCAGAGGGCAACAGGCAGATCTCCCGGGGGAAGTTTTGGTGCCAACACCAAGGAGGCCTTTCTCAAGTGCCCACCCATCTAGCTTCAGAAAGCAGGGCTTCCAAAGAGGACTAGAGCGTAGGAGGAAGTTCATACGGGGGGGGGGAGGCAGTCTTTAATACAGCCCCCCTCCACACAGCAGAAAGCACATGGTGTTTGCAAGCAGCGGCTCAAGAGTTCTTCAGGTGTTAAGGGTGCCCCCCTTCCGGGCTTACCTGTGAGTTCCGGGCTGCCAGGCGGGTGATCAGCACCTCCTGACTCCGCGTCTCGTCCGTCACTTTGATCCCGTGACGTACCTGGATGTGTTTCTCCAAGATGAGGCGGCTACTGAAGGTGCGCTTCCCTTCGGTACAGTACCTGCGCGGGGGGCGGGGGTGGGGTGGAGAGGAAGGAGGCGGTGAGATGCTTCGGGAGGTCTCGGGAACAGTCACACAATCCCCCAGACCCCAGAAAGGCCTTCACGGGCAGAGAAGAGGGGTCAGGCCAGGACTCGGGGGGAACCCCCCACTTCGGTACACCTCCTGGCATGCCCCTGGCGCTAAAGAAATCTTGTCGTAGTAAGAAGAAGAAGAGTGGGATGTTTTGTTTGGAGGAGATATGGGCTTTTGTTGTAGAAAAAGCCCAGCAGGAACTTATTAGCATAATAGTCCACACTCAACAGCAGGAACACATTAGCATATCAGGCCACACCCCTGGCAGCACAGCACATTAACATATTAGGCCACACCCCCGTGTTACCAGAAGCGTGGTCATCCAGCCACACCCACCTTTTGCTTCTTATTCCGTTTTGCCTTGTTTGTTGTCAAAACCCAGGGCTTTTTTTTTGGAGCAGGGATTCCTTTCAATGTTAGGCCACACACCCCGAATGTAGCCAGTCCTAATGAGTTTCTGCTGTTGGGTGTGGCCTATTATGCTAATGAGTCCCTGCTGGGCGTGGCCAACTCGGGAGCCAGCCGGAACTCCGTTCCTGCACGTTCCTGCCCAGAAATACCCCTGGAGGAGATTGAGGGGGGACGTGATTCCTCTCTTTAAATATAGATAGATAGTAAGTTTATCACCTATGGCTCTTGGCCGTAACAATGTAAAATATTTATACAAAATCTGAATTTAACTTTCAAAAACACTGTACTAAAAACAAACCTTCCGAATAAAACTGTATAATGTATCCACCAATCAAACATTCAAAAAATTTTAACCCGCTCTTTAAATATCTGAAAGGCTGTCATTGGGAGGAGGAGGACAAGGAGCCGTTCCAGTTGGCAGCAGAGGAGAGGACCCGACGCAATGGGTTCGAATTTCATGCAGAAAGGTATCGGCTGGAGATTAGGAAGAACTTCTTCACGGCCAGAGTGGTCCAAAGGTAGAATAATCAGCTGCCTAGGAAGGTGGCGAGCTCCCCTTCACTGACAGCTTTCAAGAAGAGGCTGGACAAATATTTGTCAGGGATGCTTTAGGCTGGTCCTGCATTGGGCAGAGGGTGGGACTAGATGGTCTCTTCGGCCCCTTCCAACTCTAAGACTCTATGATTCTATACCCCGCCCTTCACTCAAGAGTCTCAGAGCAGCTTACAATCTCCTTCCCTTCCTCTCTCCACAACAGACACCCTGTGAGGTAGGTGGGGCTGAGAGAGCTCTCCGAAAGAACTGCTCTTGAGAGAACAGCTTTGATAGAACTTGTGACTGACCCAAGGTCACCCAGCTAGCTGCACGTGGAGGAGAAGTGGGGAATAAAACCTGGTTCTCCAGGTTAGAGTCTGCCGCTCTTAACCACTACACCGAACTGTTTCAGAAGGCAGCCGTCTTGATCTGCACTAGAAGAGTTCGATTCCAGCCCGGGAGCACCTGAGAGACCCACAAGTTTTGGGGGGCAGGAGCTTTCAACAGTCAAAGCTCCCTTCATCAGAGAGCCGTGTTGATCTGCAGGAGGGCAGCTAGATGCCAGTCCAAGAGGATCTTGAGACAAACAAGCTTTCCAGGGTATGAACTCTTTGAGTGTCAAATCTCCTGGACAAATCTGAAGAAGGGAGTGGAGACTCTCAAAAGCCGATGCCCCTAAAAGCTTGCTGCCTCGTATGCCACAGCGACTGAGGGGGAACCTCCACATCCAGAGGCAGTCAACCTCTGGATCCCAGAGCCAGGAGGCAACATCCGGGGAAGGCCTCGGCCTCTCTGCCCTGTTGCTGGACCTCCAGAGGAACTGGTTGGCCACTGTGTGAGACAGGATGCTGGACTGGATGAACCCTCACTGGTCTGACCCAGCAGGGCTCTTCTGAGGTTCTTATCAGGGGAAGGTCTCAGCCTCTCTGCCCTGATGTTGGCCCTCCAGAGGAACTGGTTTGGCCACTGTGTGAGACGGGAGGCTGGACTAGATGGACCCTCCCTGGTCTGACCCAGCAGGACTCTTCTGAGGTTCTTATCAGGGGAAGGCCTCGGCCTCTCTGCCCTGTTGCTGGCCCTCCAGAGGAACTGGCTGGCCCCTGTGTGGGACAGGAGGCTGGACTAGATGGACCTTCACTGGTCTGACCCAGCAGGGCTCTTCTGAGGTTCTTCTCAGGGGAAGGCCTCGGCCTCCATGCCCTGTTGTTGGCCCTCCAGAGGAACTGGTTGGCCACTGTGTGAGACAGGATGCTGGACTAGATGGACCCTCCCTGGTCTCATCCAGCAGGGCTCTTCTGATGTTCTTATCTTGGCCTCTCTGCCCTGTTGTTGGCCCTCCAGAGGAACTGGTTGGCCTCTGTGTGAGATGGGATGCTGGACTAGAGGGACCCTCCCTGGTCTGACCCAGCAGTGCTCTTCTCAGGTTCTTCTCAGGGGAAGGCCTCGGCCTCTCTGCCCTGCTGTTGGCCCTACAGAGGAACTGGCTGGCCACTGTGTGAGGCGGGAGGCTGGACTCCAACCGAGAAAGAGCAAAGCAGCACAAATGTGAAAAAAAATCCCTCTCTTCCTCAGCGGCACAGAGGCCGGCCCATTACCGGCAGGGGTAGACGCGTTTGATGCCCTCGTGGTTCACCCGAACGTGTCTCCGAAGGCTGGGGGCGGAGCAGAAGGAACGTTCACACAAGCGGCACGGAAACTTCTTCACGCACTGGCAGGGGTGGAACCGGGAGAGAGAGAGAGAGGAGATAAGGCAGTGAGAACACAACAGGAAAAGAGCGAGAGCCCAGCAGCACCTGAAAGAGTAAAGAAATTTGTGGCAGGGGAGGAGGTTTCGTGAGCCACGGCTCGCTTCTTCGGATACAGCGAGAACGGGAGTCCATCTGTCCCTGTAACTGAAGAGTGGAGTGATTTGAAATGCCGAATGACAACATTTGTGGGGGAACATTTTAACCTTCCAGGATGTTGAGTTGCTGACCTAAGAGTAGCAGTTCACTTATAAAAGAATTACAAAGTGAGATTAGAAAGAGAGACTGCTGAGTCGCAACTGACGACGAAGCTCAGGACGATGCGTTCCCCCGGACTGAATAGAGACCTAGGTTTCCTGTCTCATTACCAACACTGATTTCTCCACGCGGACTTTCCTCTCTGCATATCACCCCTAATCCAGTCACACCTGCTATTGCCATTCACCTAGTCCACTGGTCTATCCGCTACACCACCCCGGGTGACTGTGTGAATGGACGGTGCCAGAAATCGCTGGGAGAAGTCGGATGTGCCAGATGGGAGACAGCCCCGGGTGCGGGTCAATGTTCCCTCTAAGCTGTGGAGTCTTGTGAGCAAAAATTCTACTTCATGAGCCACTGGCACTAAAGTTGGGAGCGAGCAACTTGGCTGCTGCAGAAATTACTTGGCTCTGGAGCCATCCCTTCCTGAGCGAAGACAAAAATGGGTGTGCCGGCGGATAAAAAAACTGTGAGCTGCCTCACACTCGCTCAGCTTAGAGGGAAGACTGGCGGGTGGCTCAAGCTGGAGCGGACAAACACGGGGCCCCCCCTCTTATTAAGGTCTATGCCAAGGGCAGCCAAAACATGCACATCGACTGATCTCGCTCCTTTCGAAGGAAGAAGAGGAGGAAGAAAAGGAGAAGAAGGAGAAGAGGAGGAGGCGAATAAGAAGTAGAAGAAGAAGAGGAGGAGGAGAAGTAGAGGAGGAGGAGAAGTAGAGGAGGAGGAGAAGAGGAGGAGGAGGAGAAGTATTAGAGGAAGAGGAGGCGAATAAGAAGTAGAAGAAGAAGAGGAGGAGGAGGAGAAGTAGAAGAGGAAGAGGAGGAGGAGAAGAAGTAGAAGAAGAGGAGGAGGCGAATAAGAAGTAGAAGAAGAAGAGGAGGAGGAGGAGGAGGGGAAGAGGAGGAGGAGAAAAGAAGAGGAGGAGGAGGAGGAGAAGTAGAAGAAGAGGAGGAGGAGAAGTAGAAGAGGAAGAGGAGGAGGAGAAGTAGAAGAGGAAGAGGAGAAGTAGAAGAAGAAGAGGAGGAGGAGGAGGAGAAGAGGAGGAGGAGATTGGAGTTATACCCCGCCCTTCACTCGGGAGTCTCGGAGCGGCTTAGAAATTCCTTTCCCTTCCCCTCCCCACAACAAACACCCTGTGAGGCCAGTGGAGCTGAGAGAGCTCCTTCCAGAACTGTCCTTGAGAGAACAGCTCTGAGAGAACTATGGCTTGCCCAAGGTCACCCAGCAGCTGCAAGTGGAGGAGTGGGGAATCAAACCTGGTTCTCCCAGATTCAAATCTGCGCTCCTAACCACTACACCAAACTGGCTTTCAACCCATTCTTTCCTTCAGGGAACTCAGGGCTGCACGTGTAGCTCTCTTTTCCTCCCTATAATCCTCACAACAACCCCTACAAGGCAGGCTGAACTGAGAGAGAGAGAAACCCACTCAGAGCACCACATAAGAGGAGCGCCATTCCGCCCCGCCCTCCTCACCTTGCCGTGGATCTTCTTCATGTGCACGACGTACTCATCGCGTTCCGGAAACCAGGAGTGGCAGATGCCGCAGGTCCAGCCGTTGCTCCGGGTGCGCCTGCCCACCTCCGGCTTGCGCTGGAAGCGGCCCCTCTTGCTCTTGCGCACCTCCGGGGAGCTGGGCGGCTCCTCGTCTTCTGAGGAGGAGGACGATGACTCCGAGACCTTGGAGACCGAGGGCGGGGGCTCTTCTTCCGCCGGCTCCGGCTTGGGAGTGAGGGGGGCAGCGGGGGCGGCTTCTTGGCGGGCTCCTCCTGGGGCTTGGGGGGCTGGTGAGTGTTCTGTCATCCCCCAAGAGGAAAAGGTGGGTCAGACCGAGCTGAGGTGGCGGGCGGGCAGTTTGTTTCCCTGAGGACCCAGCCCAGAGGAGAGGTCCACGGTTCTCCCAAAACAGCCAGCGTCGGCAGGAGGGCTGGGAAATAGGGGCATGTGACGAGCCGCCCACTCCTGCCGGAAAAGCCACCGCTGGCTTATACTGAACAGAACTGCCAGCTCATCAAGTTCAGTTCTGTCTCCCCTATCTGGCTCTCCAGGGAATCAGACAGAGATGGGCTTTTTCCAGGGAGAGGCCAGGGACTGAACGCAGGTGTGAGAACAGCAGGCACTTGACATCTAAGCACAGAGCTGCTTCTAGGACCTAACCAGAATCTCTGGCCTGCTTCCAGACACCAGCCTCTGCCCCAAGGACCACATGACCGCCCCCCAAGTGGACACTGACAGCTTGACCCCCAGCCCTCCCATGAAAAGCAATGGGACCGCCAAGCGATTGGACGAGTCACACGGCTGCCCGCACCCCGAACAGTTTATTCGGCTCATTCTGGACTCGGGGCAGGGAGCAAAAGGGGGAAGCGGAAGCCCCGCCCCTGAAGGCCGAAAATCCTATTCAGCCACCCACCCCCCAAGTATTCCTGCCTCGCCCCTCCCCCAACACACTCCTGGTTGTATCTGGTTGTAGAAAGTGCCATCAAATTGCAGCAAACTTATGGTGACCTTGTAGGGATTCTCAAAGCTAGAGACAACCAGAGGTGATTTGCCGTTGCCCTGCCTCTGCGTGGCGACCCTGGACTTCTTTGGCTGTCTCCCACCAAAATACAGACCAGGATTGTCCACACTTGTCTTGACCCAAGATCACACCAGCAGCTGCAAGTGGAGGAGTGGGGGAATCAAACCCGGTCCCCCCCAGATTAGAATCTGCGCTCCTAACCACTACACCAAACTGGCTCTCCATAGAATAGAAACGTTCAAACCATTTTTTTAGAAAAATAAAAGCCAAAGAACTGAATTGTCTAGCCAATACGACATTACTGCATTGGAATATATTAAGGTAAAGGTAAAGGTTCCCTTGCTCGAAAGCCAGTTGAATCTGACTCTAGGGTTGCAGTGCTCATCTCCGTTTCAAAGCCGAAGAGCTAACGCTGTCCGAAGACGTTTCCGTGGTCATGTGGCCGGCATGACTAAACACCAAGCCGCACAGAACGCTGTTACCTTCCCACCAAAGTGGTACCTATTTATCTACTTGCAATTTCTTGCTTTCAAACTGCTAGGTTAGCAGGAGCTGGAACTAGAGACGGGAGCTCACTCCATCATGCGGTACTCTCGGGTTTCAAACTGCTGAACTACTGACCTTCCATAGCCTGCAGTTCAGCGTCTTAACCACTTGAGCCACCGCAGCCTCCTGGAATATATTACAGCATTGGAAAAAGTGCAGAGAAGGGCAACTAGAATGAGAAAAGGGTTGGAACACCTTCCCTACAAGGAAAGGTTAAAGCGCTTGGGGCTCTTTAGCTTGGAGAAACGACGGCTGAGGGGTGACATGACCGCGGTTTATAAGATTATGCAGAAAGAAGTACTTTTCTCCCTTTCTCACAATACAAGAACTCGTGGGCACTCCATGAAATTGCTGAGCAGTCGGGTTAGAGCAGATCAAAGAAAGTCCTTCTTCACCCAAAGAGTGATTAACACATGGAATTCACTGCCACAGGAGGTGGTGGCGGCCACAAGCATGGACGGCTTCAAGAGGGAATTAGATAAACATATGGAGCAGAAGTCCATCAGCAGCTCTTAGCCACAGGGTATAGATAGGGACTCTCGGTCTGGGGCAAGGGATACTCTGTCTTCTTGGTGCTTGGAGGGGGGGCAACAGTGGGAGGACTTCTAGTGTCCTGGCCCCACTGGTGGACCTCCTGATGGCACCTGGTATTTCTGGCCACTGTGTGACAGAGTGTTGGACTGGATGGGCCACTGGCCTGATCCAGCATGGGCTTCTCTCTTATGTTCTTACGTTCTGAAGCCACTTGGTGCTCTTGCGCGATTGCATCCCATACAGCTCTCTGTGCCTTTTGGCCAATGTTGCCGCCCTGACCCAGATGGCCCAGACTAGACGGATCTCATCAGATCTCAGAAGCTAAGCAGGGTCGTCCCTGGTTAGTACTTGGATGGGAGACCACCGAGGAAGTCCAGGGTCGCTACGCAGAGGCGGGCAGTGGGCAAAACCACCTCTGATTGTCTTGTGAAAACCGTATGGCGTTGCTATAAGTCAGCTGTGACTTGACGACTCTTCCCACCACAACTCATATCTGCGCAACAGAAATGTGTACAAACCCGACCGGCACCACCGATGACCACATCTTCGCAACTGTCACGGTTCAAGAGTGCCCAGTGATTAAACCGTTCGCCTTGGCCTCACAGTTTGCAGTGAGAGACCAAAGTCCAGGGCACCTTTCAGACCAACGAAGTTTAATTCTGGGTCTAATATGTTATCGGAGGCTTTCACGGCCGGTAGTTCATTAGTTGCTGTAGATTTTCCGGGCTGTCTGGCCGTGGTCTTGGCATTGTAGGACCTGACGTTTCGCTAGTAGCTGTGACTGGCATCCTCACACAGACGGAGTACTCTCTGTGTCAAGGTGAGAAGAGAAATGGTAGGCAGGTAGTTTATATCTACTCAGGAAGGTGGGGTAGGGCTGAGTCATTATCTTGTAGGAGTTTCCCCGGCTGTGAAACATGCTAATGGAGGAGCTTTCCTGAGAAGGTTCTTTTGCATGTGGATTGTTTCCTGAGGAGGTTCTTTTGCATATGGATTGTTTCCTGAGCAGGTTTCCTGAGGAGGTTCTTTTGCATATGGATTGGCTGTTGAAATTCTAATCTTATCTGTAGTGCTACTGTCAGATGGAGAGCCTTTTGTGTTTTTCAGGACATGGTAAACCATGTCCTGAAAAACACAAAAGGCTACCATCTGACAATAGCACTACGGATAAGATTAGAATTTTAACAACCAATCCACATGCAAAAGAACCTCCCTCAGGAAACAGCCAATGCAGATACAAAAGAACCTCCTCAGGAAAGCTCCTCCATTAGCATGTTTCACAGCCTGGGGAACTCCTACAAGAGAATGACTCAGCCCTACCCCACCTTCCTGAGTAGGCATAAATCACCTGCGTACCATTTTTCTGCTCACCTTGACACAGAGAGTACTCCGTCTTTCTGTGTTATACCTCTGAGGATGCCAGTCACAGCTACTGGCGAAACGTCAGGTCCTACAATGCCAAGACCACGGCCACACAACCTGGAAAATCCACAACAACTCTCTGGGTATAAGCTTTCCTGTGTGTGCACACTTTGTGCACACACAAAAGCTTATACCCGCAATTGAACTTTGTTGGGCTGAAAGGTGCCACTGGACCCCATCTTTGTTCTCTGGCTCGAGACCGACACGGTGACCCCCCTGAATCTAACTTCACGGTCGGGTTCTGGATCTCTCACCTTCAGATGCTCCAACATGGTCCGCTTCTGGGCAAAGAGGAGGGGGCAGTCGGGACACTTGAAGACGCTCACCCTCTGGTTCAGCAGATGCTGGTCAAAGTGCGAGGAGAGCAGAGGCTTGTGGGTGAAGACCGTATCGCACATGGCACACTTGTAGATCATCCTGCGGGGACAAACCAACATCTGAACTCGGGACTGAGGAAGGAAGGAAGGAAGGAAGGAAGGAAGGAAGGAAGGAAGGAAGGAAGGAGGAACAAAAGGAAGGAAGGAAGGAAGGAGGGAGGAATGAAAGGAAGGAAGGAAGGAAAAAAGAAAGGAAGGAAGAATGAAAGGAAGGAAGGAAGGAAGGACAAAAGGAAGGAAGGAGGAACGAAAGGAAGGAAGGAAGGAAGAAAGGAAGGAAGGACGAAAGGAAGGACGGAAGGAAGGAAGGATGGAAGGAAGGATGGAAGGAAGGAAGGAAGAACGAAAGGAAGGAAGGATGAAAGGAAGGAAGGAAGGAAGGATGAAAGGAAGGAAGGAAGGAAGGACGAACAGAAGGAAGGACGAACGGAAGGAAGGACGAACGGAAGGAAGGAAGGAAGGAAGGAAGGAAGGATGGAAGGAAGGAAGGAAGGAAGGAAGGAAGGAAGGAAGGATGAAAGGAAGGAAGGATGAAAGGAAGGAAGGATGAAAGGAAGGAAGGAAGGACGGAAGGAAGGAAGGACGGAAGGAAGGAAGGACGGAAGGAAGGAAGGATGAAAGGAAGGAAGGAAGGAAGGAAGGAAGGAAGGAAGGAAGGAAGGAAGGAAGGACGAAAGGAAGGAAGGACAAAAGAAAGGACGGAAGGAAGGACGAAAGGAAGGAAGGAAGGACGAAAGGAAGGAAGGAAGGACGAAAGGAAGGAAGGAAGGAAGGACGAAAGGAAGGAAGGAAGGACGAAAGGAAGGAAGGAAGGAAGGACGAAAGGAAGGAAGGAAGGAAGGAAGGACGAAAGGAAGGAAGGAAGGAAGGAAGGAAGGAAGGAAGAACGGAAGGAAGGAAGGAAGGAAGGAAGGAAGGACGAAAGGAAGGAAGGAAGGACGAAAGGAAGGAAGGAAGGAAGAACGGAAGGAAGGAAGAACGGAAGGAAGGAAGGAAGGAAGGACGAAAGGAAGGAAGGACGAAAGGAAGGAAGGAAGGATGAAAGGATGAAAGGAAGGAAGGAAGGAAGGAAGGATGAAAGGAAGGAAGGAAGGAAGGAAGGAAGGAAGGAAGGAAGGAAGGAAGGAAGGATGAAAGGAAGGAAGAACGAAAGGAAGGAAGAACGAAAGGAAGGAAGAACGAAAGGAAGGAAGGAAGGAAGGAAGAACGAAAGGAAGGACAAAAGGAAGGAAGGAAGGACGAAAGGAAGGACGGAAGGAAGGAAGGACGAAAGGAAGGAAGGACGAAAGGAAGGAAGGACGAAAGGAAGGACGGAAGGAAGGACGGAAGGAAGGACGGAAGGAAGGAAGGACGGAAGGAAGGACGGAAGGAAGGACGGAAGGAAGGAAGGAAGAACGGAAGGAAGGAAGGAAGGAAGAACGAAAGGAAGGAAGGACGAAAGGAAGGAAGGAAGGAAGGATGGAAGGAAGGAAGGAAGGAAGGACGAAAGGAAGGAAGGAAGGACGGAAGGAAGGACGGAAGGAAGGAAGGACGGAAGGAAGGACGGAAGGGAGGAAGGAAGGAAGGACGAAAGGAAGGAAGGAAGGAAGGAAGAACGAAAGGAAGGAAGGAAGAATGAAAGGAAGGAAGGAAGGAAGGAAGGAAGGAAGGAAGGAAGGAAGGAAGGAGGGAAGGAGGGAAGGAAGGAAGGAGGGAAGGGAGCCAGGGTGTGTTCCTGGGGCCCACGAGGAAGCCCCAGATGAAACCCTGCTAGCTAGGGGCTCAATTTCTCACTGATGATGTTTCTTTTTGGTCATTCTGCTGACATCCACCCGTCCATGAGTTTGGGGAGGGGCTATGGCTCAGAGGTAGGGCATCTGCTTGGCATAATCCCTGGCATCGCAACGATCCAGTCGTAAGAAGAAGAAGGGGAGATTGGATTTATACCCCACCCTTCACTCGGAGTCTCAGAGCGGCTTTCAATCTCCTTCCCCTCCCCACAAGAGACACCCAGTGAGGGAGGTGGGGCTGAGAGAGCTCCTTCAAGGACTGCTCAAGAGAACAGCTGAGAGAACTTGTGACTGACCCAAGGTCACACCAGCAGCTGCATGTGGAGGAGGAGTGGGGAATCAAACCCGGTTCTCCCAGATTAGAGTCCATGCTCTTTACTACTACATCAAACTGGTACGTGACGTGAAAGACCTCCGCCTGAGACCCTGGGGAGCCGCTGCCAGTCTGAGTAGACGAGATGGGCTCCGATGGACCCAGGGTCTGATTCAGTATAAGGCACCTTCATCTGGGTTGGGGGGCCGTGGCTCAGTGGTAGAGTCTCTGCTTTGGATGCAGAAGGTCCCAGGTTCAATCCCCGGCATCTCCAGCTAAAAAGGACCAGGCAGGAAGTGATGGGAAAGACCTCTGTCTGAGACCATGGAGAGCTGTAAAGAGGGGCCGTGGCTCAGTGGAAGAGTCTCTGCTTTGGAAGCAGAAGGTCCCAGGTTCAATCTGTGGCATCTCCAGCTAAAAAGGACCAGGCAGGAAGTGATGGGAAAGGCCTCCACCTGAGACCCTGGAGAGCTGTAAAGAGGGGCTGTGGCTCAGTGGAAGAGTCTCTGCTTTGGATGCAGAAGGTCCCAGGTTCAATCCCCGGCATCTCCAGTTAAAAGGAACAGGCAATAGGTGACGTGAAAGAGGAGAGGGAAGAAATTAATTTATACACTGCCCCTTCACTTGGAGCAGCTTACAATCGCCTTTCCCTTCCTCTCCCCACAACAGACACCCTGTGAGGGAGGTGGGGCCGAGAGAGCTCTTTTGGGGACTGCCCTTGAGAGAACAGCTCTGAGAGAACTTGTGACTGACCCAAGGTCACACCAGCAGCTGCATGTGGAAGAGTGGGGAATCAAACCCCGGTTCTCCCAGATCAGAGTCTGTGCTCCTAACCGCTACCAGACTATCTCTCAAAGGTGGCACTGCACACAATCAAACATTCGCACCACGGAGATACACACGTCTCCTCCAGCAAACACATTCCCACGGCCAGTTCTGCAGCCCCTTGGGGACCTCCCCTTTGTGTCCCCCGGCCTGCCACTGTGTAGCTTTGCCCTCGTCGGCCTTCCTTGACCTTCACTGCCCATCTCCTCACCCTCCTTCCTCTCCGTCACCCTCCCCAGCGGTGTGGAGGGGCCCCCTCACATCCTGATCTCCGAGGTCTGCTTATGGGACACACGGAAGCGTAACAGAGAGGCCTGGAGCCACCCGACCCATTTGCAAAACTCAGCACCCCCCCCAGCCACTTTGGTCCCCCCAACTCCCCGACCAGCCCGTACTTGGACTGCTGGTTGCTGAAGCCCGGGTGCTGCGTGTAGATGTGGGCGTGGGCGCTGGGGGCCGACTTGAACGCCATGGGGCAGATGGGGCACTTGTGGAACACTTCGCAGTGGGACGTCTGGATGTGGGACTTGATGGAGTTCACCCCGCCGAACACAACTGAGCAGCTCGGGCACCTGAGGACGAGAAGGCGGGGACGCTCAGGAGGAGGAGAGAGGCCCTCGCGCAGGCAGTCTGCCCGTCTCCGCCTCCCCCAAGCTAAAAAAATGCACAGGTCTGCAGATACACTTGTATTTCTTTTTTAAATTATATAGCTTTTATTATAAGAAAGGTATGACAAATAATCATTATTTTCCATCAATGTTTGTGAATCACGTCAAACTGTGCATAATTGAATGTTTCAAAATATATTCCTTAAAAATTGGAGAGAGAGAGAGGGAGAGAGGGAGAGAGAGAGAGAGAGAGAGAGAGAGAGAGAGAGAGAGAGAGAGAGAGAGAGAGAGAGATTGGATTTGTGCCCCGCCCTTCACTCGGAGTCTCAGAGCAGCTCACAAACTCCTTTCCCTTCCCCTCCCCACAATAGACACCCTGTGAGGAAGGAGGGGCTGAGAGAGCTCTCTTGAGAACTGCCCTTGAGAGAACAGCTCTGACAGAACTGGAGCTTGCCCAAGGTCATCCAGCAGGTGCAAGTGGAGGAGTGGGGAATCAAACCCGGTTCTCCCAGATTAGAGTCTGCGCACTTAGCCACTACACTAAACAGGCTCTCGCACCAAACTGGAGAACTAGTAAGTAACGAGCAGCGATTTTATAACTACCAACAAATATTTTTAAAGAAGAAGGAGAAGAAGGAGAAGAAGGAGAAGAAGAATGGATCTATCCCCTGCCCTTCACTACCCAAAGGAGTCTCAGAGCGGCTTCCAAACTCCTTTCCCTTCCCCTCCCCACATCAGACACCCTGTGAAGTAGGCGGGGCTGAGAGAGCTCTTGACAGAAACTGCTCTTTTTCAAGAACAGCTCTTATCAGAACTATGGCTTGCCCAAGGTCATCCAGCCAGGTGCAAGTGGAGGAGTGGGGGCATCAAACCCGGTTCTCCCAGATTAGAGTCCGCACACTAAACCACTACATACACCAAACAGCCCAGATGAGCCAGAATCTCATGATACCATTTGCTTGTCTTATGGTATTTGAAAGAACAATACTGCGCTGAGTAATCCACGAAGGGAAGCCATTTGCCTCACAGATCAGAATTACAGTTACCTGAAGTAGATTCAGTGGTTAAAATACGATCAGCCTGTATCAGGGCAAGAAAGGGGGGAGTCTGTCTCTGCTCTCTGACATAGGCCTGAACTAGGGCCAGATTTAACATGAGAAGAAAAACGTGTCAGAAAAGCCCTGCTAGATCAGACCCAACGACCCGGCTAGTCCAGCATCCTGTCTGACACAAACCCAGAGAGATGCTCTGGTATTTATTGATTTACTTATGAAATTTCTATCCCACACCCTCTTCGCTGTGGCAGACCCCACCCCACCCCACCCCGTTACTCTCTCCGCTCCGAGGCAGATTTTCCCCGAGTTCCCTTCAAATACTTAGCCGGCATCTCAGTAGCGTGATAATATTGGTTGGCTTTATAAATCGGCATGTCCTGCTCTTTGACAGAATCTAATTTTGGCCCAGTAGCTGCAGTGTTCAGAGAGTCAAGTAACGAATAAATATACACGGCAAGAAACCTTTTGTAAATTAGCGTGTACTGTTTATAACTATTATTCTGTAAAGTGCATTCTGTGCTATTATAACATCCTTGTCAGGTGCATATATTCAGTTCATTCAGTATAGCAATAACCAGGGCTTTTTTTGTAGAAAAAGCCCGGCAGGAATTCAATAGCATAATAGGCCACACCCATCAGCAGAAACTCATTAGCATATTAGGCCACACCCCTGACAGCACAACTCATTAGCATATTAGGCTACACACACACACACCCATGTTACCAGAAGTATAGTCATCCAGCCTCACCCACCTTTTGCTTATTCTGTTTTGCCTTGTTTGTTGTCAAAATTCATGGCTTTTTTTGGAGCAGGGACTCCTTTGCATGTTAGGCCACACACCCCTCATGTAGCCAATCCTAATGAGTTCCTGCTGCTGGGTGTGGCCTATTATGCTAATAAGTTCCTGCTGGGCATGGCCAACTCGGGAGCCGGCCGGAACTCCGTTCCTGTGCGTTCCTGCCCAGAAATAGCCCTGGCAATAACATTCATTCATTCAGTTTAACAACAGTTTAGCACCAGTATTTTAAAAGTCAAGCCCCAACAGGGGTTTTCCAGAATTTACAAGCTCGCTTCTACTTGCACAAAGTCTTCCAAAGGGGGGGGGAGCTTTCATTTATGATTGTGTTGATGCTTATTGGTCCTACAGAAGACTCATTACGCAGCTAAAATTCATGGATGGAGCACTTGAGAATGACAGGAGCACTCCATCCATGAATTTTAGCTGCGTAATATGCCTTTTGTAGACTAGCAATAAGCATCGACGCGACTATAAATGAACACTTCCCCCCCCTTTTGGAAGACTTCGTGCAAGTAGAAGCGGGCTTGTAATTCTGGAAACCCCGTTGGGGCTTGACTTTTAAAATGCTGATGCTAAATTGACTGGTAGTTGTTAAACTGAATGAATGAACATTACTGCTCTACGGAATGAACCTGACAAGGATGTTATAACAGTACACAACGCACTTTATAGAATAACAGTTATAAACAGTACGTGTTAATTTACAAAAGGTTCTTGCCGTGTATATTTATTCATTACTTGACAGCCCAGGAACTTGCCAGGGGAAAACAGGAGCCCTCTTTTTAGATCTCTTGAAGTGGCACTAGACACAAAAATAATAATTGTTTTATTTAAAAGAAGAAGAGAAGGAGGAGGAGAATGGATGACGTGCGGCAGACAGGTGAGGCGACGACGAGAGAAACCCCCTACCGCCTTCCCCCTACCTGTAACCTATCCTCCGGGAGAAGTGGAGGCAGGCTTCCTTCAGGTGGGCCTCGAAGTTGGCCAAGAGGAAATTCCCCCCGCACTCCGGGCACACGTGAGGCGGGCGGTTCTTGTGCATGCGCTGGTGGGCGCTGAAGCTGCAGCGGTTGGGCATGATCATGGGGCAGGCGCTGCACACCTGCAGGGGGGCAAAGGAAGAGGAGGAAGATGGAGAAGAAGAGAAGAGATTGGATTTATCCCCTGCCCTTCACTACCCAAAGGAGTCTCAGAGCGGCTCACAAACTCCTTTCCCTTCCCCTCCCCACCACAGACACCCTGTGAGGTCGGTGGGGCTGAGAGAACTCTGACAGAAACTGCTCTTTCTCAAGGACAGCTGTGCCGGAACTCGTGACTGACCCAAGGTCACATCAGTAGGTGCAAATGGAGGAGTGGGGGAATCAAACCCGGTTCTCCCAGATTAGAGTCCGCGCACTTAACCACTGCGCCAAACATGGAGCACACAGGGGCTAGGCCCAGAACAACCCCTGGGATCCGGGCACGTGGTTCGCCTCGGGAGCACCAAAACCTCCTCCAGATGTGGAAGTTGCACAAGCTGCCTTCATTAAGCTGAAAACTAAACAGCCTGGGACCGACGCGCCTGAAGGACCGCCCCTTTCCATATGAACCCGCCCACCTACCCCACTCATCTTCAGATTCTCTGTTTTGGGTACCTTCACCATCTGATGCTAAACAGCTAGCAACCGGAGAAAGGGCCTCCAGAACTCTGGAACTCCCTCCCCAGGGAGATTTCTCTGCCTCCCTCTATCTAGCGGTGTCTTTCGCCAGCAAGTGAGGACCTTTTTCCGTTTTGTCTGGCAGACCCACAATAATGGTTACTGGCCCTCCTTCCAGCGCTTTCCGTTTTTGTGTGTTTGATTGAATTGTTTCATCATTTTAACTGGACTTTTAATTGTTGAAATATATATATATTGGCCACTGTGTGACACAGAGTGTTGGACTGGATGAGCCATTGGCCTGATCCAACACGGGCTTCTCTTATGTTCTTATGTCTGAGGCAAGTGATGTCCTGTATTCTTGGTGCTTGGGGGGGGGTCAACAGTGGGAGGGGCTTCTAGTGTCCTGGCCCCACTGGTGGACCCCCTCATGGCACCTGGTATTTTTGGCCACTGTGTGACACAGAGTGTTGGACTGGATGGGCCATTGGCCTGATCCAACATTGGCCTCTCTTATGTTCTTATGTTAAGAGCAGAGGTCCATCAATGGCTATTAGCCACAAGGCAGAGATAGGAACTCCCGATCTGGGGCAAGGGATGCTCTGCATTCTTGGTGCTTGGAGGGGGGGCAACAGTGGGAGGGCTTCTAGTGTCCCCGCCCCACTGCTGGACCTCCTGATGGCCCCTGGTATTTTTGGCCACTGTGTGACACAGAGTGTTGGACTGGAGGGGCCATTGGCCTGATCCAACACTGGCTTCTCTTATGTTCTTATGTTTAAGCAGGTTATAAATATGCACCTACGGTTATCTCTTCAAAACATTTTTATGCCGCCTTTTCCAACAAGGTGGCAATTAAAAAAAAATAGAGCATTTCAGCAAATCTGACCAGCGCAGCATGCGCATCGTCTTCAACAAGTGGCCACGGTCTCTCCGCTCACGATGAGCAGGGCAGGGTCGATGGGTTAGAGGTTGACCCGGAACTCCGTGGCAAAGCATCTAACTCGGCACGCAGGAGAACACTTGGCGCCTTCATGTGCATGCCGCACCACTCAAGAGTCAGACCCGGCTCTACCGGCCAAGGCAAAAGCATGGCCACCGCTGAGTAGTCCTGCCTATGACAGCCAGATACACTTGCGCTCTCTGTGGCTTCACACGACGCCACACACGCTTTGGATTACACCAGGCCTCAGCCATGCACTTTCAAGCGTCGCTTAGCAGCCATTTAAGGCTTAGAAACATGCTTCTTTCCTTTAACAAAGAGGGGAATTCGCACAGAGGAGAATTCAAGAGGAGAATTCACACAGCGCCGAACCTTAATTCGGCCAGCAAAAAGACACTTCCTGGTCTGCACCACGAACCTTGCGAATTGTGTCCAACATAGTTACATGCACACACTATACCCTGCATGTAGAAATGTGGCACGTCAATGAGCAAGGTTCTGAGCCCAACTTTTCCACTGGCTTGCTAGCTTTCTAGATGCAGCTGCTTTAAGGCAAGAGGAAAAGCGGAGAACAAATATTTTAATTGGTGGGTGAACATAAGAACATAAGAGAAGCCAATGTTGAGTCAGGCCAACGGCCCATCTAGTCCAACACTCTGTCACACAGTGGCCAAAAATACCAGGTGCCATCAGGAGGTCCAGCAGTGGGGCCAGGACACTAGAAGCCCTCCCACTGCTGCCCCCTCCAGCACCAAGAATAGAGGGCATCACCTGCCCCAGACTGAGAATTCCCATCTATACCCTGTCGCTAATAGCATTATTTCATAAACAAACATCATGAAGGAAAGGAGTGTTCAGACATGCAAATCCCTTCACCTGCATTCTGAAACTGTGCAATCTACGAGGAAGGCCACACCTCCTAGAATCACAGAGTTGAAAGGGACCTCCAGGGTCATCTAGTCCAACCCCCTGCACAATGCAGGGAAATTCACAAATACCTCCCCCTCACACACCCGCAGCGACCCCTGCTCCATGCCCAAAAGATGACAAAAAACCTCCAGGATCCCTGGCCAAACGGGCCTGGAGAAAAATGGCTTCCTGGCCCCAACGTGGTGATAAGCATTTCCCTGGGCAGTGTAAGACATGACATTTTGCAACAGGTGCCTTGGCCCCGAGACCAGTGTTCCCTCTAAGCTGAGTTTGTGTGAGCTAGCTCACAGTTTTTTAGCCTCCAGCTCACACATTTTTGTCTTAGCTCAGGAAGGAGGGCTCCAGAGCAAACTAAGGTATGCAGTGGTCAAATCGCACAACTTTAAGGCCAGTTGCTCACAAAGTAGAATTTTTGCTCACGGGACTCCACGGCTTAGAGGGAGCACTGCCTGAGACCCCTGCACTTCACCCTGCACCAACATTCCCTCTTAAGCGTTGGAGTCCTGTGCACAAAAATTCTACTTGGTGAGCTCCTGGCATTAAAGTTGTGAGCGAGCGATTTGGCTGCTGCATCAATTAAGTTTGCTCTGAAGCCCTCCTTCCTGAGCTAAGACAAAAAAATGTGTGAGCCAGAGGCTAAAAAACCTGTGAGCTGGCTCACACTCACTCAGCTTAGAGGGAACACTGGTCTCAGGGCCAAGGCACACGTTGCAAAATGTCACATCTTACATGCTGTGATGCAAGGAACACTGCAATGCAAGGAAAACTGCAATGCAAACCCCCCCCAAAAAAAAAACCCCAAATTCCAAGCAGTGTTCCCTCTAAGCTGAGTTAGTGTGAGCCGGCGCACAGTTCTTTAGCCTCCGGCTCACACATTTTTGTCCAAGCTCAAGCAGGATGGCTCCAGGAGAGCAAACTAAGTGATGCAGCTGCCAAATCACTCACTCACAACAATGCCAGTAGCTCTCAAAGTAAAATTTTTGCTCACAAGTCTCCACAGCTTAGAGGGAGCGTTGCTTCCAAGGCCTACCGTGGAGGAGGACGGGGTTGCCTGCTGGAAGTGTGCCGCGAGGCCCGCCTTGTCTTTGCACTGCTCCTTGCACTCCAGACACTGGCAGGAGTTGGTGGTGGCCGTCTCCGCGCCGCCGTTCAGAGGCAGGACGGGCAGGTCCTGGGGCGTGCCCCCGTTGGCCGCGGCCACCGCCTCCTGAGCCACTCCCGCCGAGGAGGAGGCGGCCGCCTTGCCGGCGTTCAGGGAGGCGAGGGACACCAGGGGGGTGATGTCGGGCTGGCCGATCATCTGGTCCAGGGCGATGGGCCGCATGACGAGGTGGGAGCACTGCATGACCAGCCCCTTGTCCTTGTGCTCGCGGGCGTGCAAGAGGAGGCTGCACTTGTTGAAGAAGACCAGGCGCTTGGTGCAGTGGTTGCAGGTCACTTCGATGCGCATGCTGCGCCGGTCGTAGTGGCGGGCCAGGCTCTTCTCCAGGGCGAAGGCGTCGCCGCACTCCAGGCAGCGGTAGCCGAGGGGCGGCAGGGTCAGGCTGGAGTCCGCCGGGGGGCCAGGTTGGGCTTGTAGGTAGGCAGCAGGTTCTTGCTGTTCAGGATCTTGTTGAAGGCCTCCACCAGGCTGGACTGGCTGCGGGAGATGACCGTGCCGGCGACGGTGGGCGAGGACTTCTGGGGCTGCATCACCACCACCGTGGTGCCGTTGACCTTCTGGTTGGCCGCCGGGGTCGCCCCGGCTGGCTGGGCTGCTGCGCCGACGCCGCCCCGGGCATCGGAGGCCTTGGGGAGGGCCTGCGGCACCAGGCTGATGATGTTCTTGGCCACGGCCTTGCTGGGCAGCACCACCGCCTTCTGCTGGGCCACGCTGGCGGCAATCAGCATGGCGCTGCTGGCGTTCTGGATGGTGGAGACGGGCAGCACTGTCCCTTTGATCTTGGTGCCGTCGCCCAGCTGCACGCTGACGACTTTTGGTCCCTCAATCACCTTCAGGGGACCCGTCACTGCCACTTTCGGGCCGGGGGACTCCACCACACCCTCCTCTTTCTCGGGGGCAGCGTTGGCGGGTGGGGCGGCTTCCTCGGCCACGGGGGCCCCCTGGGAGTCATGGTCAGGGGGGAGCTTGGCGGCTCCAGGCTCCGAGTCCGAGGAGACCCTCGTCACCGTCCGGGTGATGCTCCCGGAAGAGGTCTTGACGGTCTTGATCCGCACTTTGAGGGGCCGTGAAGAATTCGACGATGGCGAACTCGTGCTCTCGTCTTCGTTCTCTTCCTCCTCTTCCTCCTCCTCCTCTCCGCTGGACGCGCCTGGGGGGCACTGCACGGGTTTCTCTACCGGCTCCTCCTTCAGGGTTCCCCCTCCGAGTTGTTTGGGGGACACGGTGGAGGCCAGGCTCCCGTCTGCTGGCGGAGAACCTTTGAAGAACGGGTCCGTAGGGCTGGCGGGAGAGTGCTTGACTCCGGGGGCGGCGCTGGAGCCGCTGTCGAGGTTCGTGTCCGAACTGGGCCAGGGCCCCAGGGCAGACTCGTCCGCAGAATAGCAGACGGAACTTGATTTCGGGGGGGCCAAGGGACTGGGCCCCCGGCAGGGCACGTCCGTGTCTGACTCCTGTTTGATGGCCAAGGGAGTCAGTGGAGGAGGACTCGGGGGAGGGAGGTCCACCCCGCCGGCGGAACAGCTTTCAAAAGGTGACGGGAAAGCCGGCGGGAGAGACGGGGCGCTCTCCACAGCTGGCTCTCGGCAGTCCAGCGGTTGGGCAGAAGGGAGGGTGGGAGACGGGGAGAGGGAAGGCACAGAGAGGGTCTTCTCTTTTGGTTTGCATTCTCGCGGGCGGTCGATCAGGTTGGCCGCGCCGTCCTCGCTGGGGTCGGGGCTGAAGTGGGAGAACAGGTCCAGGCCTTTGGCCCCTTTCTCTTTCGGCGTCCAGCACTCCCCGTTCGTGGAGGCCGCCGCGTCGGCCGGATCGGCCGACGGGGAGTGGGGCACCTCGGAGGGGGTGAACCCGTTCTGCAGCAGGCGGGGGCCGATCCCGTGGCCATCTTTGAGGCGGCCGTCCGGGGGGTCGAGCTGCTCCGGACAGACGGTGTTCTTGACGATCACGCTGACGGTGGTGATGTCGCCGTGGGGAAGGACGTGGTCGGAGACTACCGCCTCCACCGGGATGGGCTTGATGTGAGCGTCCGTCTCCTCGGGGCCGGAGTGGATGGCCTCATTCGTGTCTATGTCCGGGATGTCGAAAGCTGCCAGGAGGTCATCAAAATCGGGGGTCTTCATGTCACCCATGGCAACGGCTTCAGAAGGTTCTAGAAGGCAATGGGGGGGAAAGGAAGAACAGGGTAAGGCTACCTGGAATGATATTTTTCAAGATCCGCTCATGTAAACCAAGCATGGAGATCAGAACTCTGATAGTGCCGTAGACTTAAACGCTTACGAACCTGTCCGACCATTATGGTCACCTTTGGAGGCCCTGTGTGGAGTGCCCCCCGGCCTCCGGAGATCAGACAGGCGGCACCCTGGGAGAGGGCTTTCTCCGTAGCGGCACCAAAACTCCGTAACTCTCTCCACAGAGAGACTCACCGGTCCCCTTCTGATAAACAAATCTTTTGCCAGTGAGTAAACTGTTGTCTTATGTGGCACCTCCCACCTTCCTGCCCCATATTTTAATTATTGTTTTTATGTATGCATATTTTAGCCTGGAGTCAAGGAGCACCTTAAAGACTAACAAAACTTGTGGCATGGGACGAGCTTTCACGAACCACTGCTCGGTTACCAAGAAGTAAAAGGATTGCTAGAAGAAGACAAAGAAGATGATGACGAAGAAGACAAAGACGAAGAAGAGGAGGAGGAGGAGGAGGAGGAAGAGATTGGATTTATACCCCGCCCTTCACTACCCAAAGGAGTCTCCGAGCGGCTCACAATCTCCATCCCCTCCCCACAACAGACACCCTGCGAGGTAGGTGGGGCTGAGAGAGCTCTTTCGAAGACTGCTCTTGAGCGAACAGCTCTGAGAAAACTTGTAACTGGCCCAAGGTCACACCAGCTGGCTGCACGTGGAGGAGGGGTGGGGAATCAAACCCGGTTCTCCCAGATTAGAATCCATACTCCTAACCACTACACGAAACTGGGCTCTCAGGGATGACAGGGAAATGGCTGAGAAGCGTTTATTGCCTCTGTCTTCACCGTGGAAGACGGAAGGAAGGTGCTTGAATCACTCCAGAATTACTGATTTCGGGAGGGGTGTCGAAAGACCTGAGTCGGATTGAGGTGACGAGACAGGACGTCCTACGACTGATGGGCGAACTAAAAACTGACAAATCACCACGCCCAAAGGCATACAGCCAAGAGTTCTCAGACTTGTGGATTGCCTGACAAAAACATGCAGTCTATCACTAAAAATCTGCCTCCTTTCCCCGAGGACTGGAAAGTAGCTAATGTAACCCCACATCTTTTTTAAAAAAAGGTTCCAGAGGAGAACCGGGGAAATTACAGGCTGGTCGATTTAACATTATTACTGGGTAAGTTGGTGGAATCTCTTATTAAAAAATAGAATTAGTAGGCACATCAGATGAACAAAAACTACTGAAGAATCACGTTGAATATAAATATCGTAAAGAAATAGCGAAGGTTCTTATACAAACACCGACAAATTAAACATTACAACAGTCCATTCCAACATAAGAAGATACAAAGGAATCCTATAGTAGAAAAAAAACCTTTCCACAAGGTATGAAATACTCTCCAAGACTGTATCCTTCATTGATAGCCCATTGGGTTTGGGTTCTTATTTATCATATGCTCTATCACCCTAATACAGATGGGATGGAGTGAACTTTCCTGCTACAGGAAGATACAGTCTTGGAGAGTATTTCATACCTTATGGGAAAGCTTTTTCTACTATAGGATTTCATTGTATTGCCTACGTTGGAGAGGACACTTTTGATGCTTAATTTTGTTGGTATTTGTCCGCGAACCTTTGCTATTTCTTTAAGATATACTCAACACGATAAAATATACTTAGGTTTTTCGTATATAAGTGTATTTATTATAATATACTTCCGTACACAGTATAGCTTCCTTTTCTTCTTTCTTTACTTCTCACACCTGTTACCGTGTCCCCTATTTGTGTGACTGAAGAAGAATCAACATGGATTCTGCAAGGGAAGATCTTGTCTCACTAACATTTTAGAACAAAATTCTAGTCCAGGGGCACCTTTAAGACCACCAAAGTTTTATTCAAGGTAGATGCTCTTGTGTGCATGCGCACATGATATTGCTCTCGAAAATGACAGCCAGTTCCTGCTGGGGTCCATAAATTGCTATTAGCCACAAGGTATAGATGGAATTCACTGCGGCAGGAAGTGGCGGCAGCTACAAGCATAGACAGCTTCAAGAAGGGACTGGATAAACATATGGAGCAGAGGTTCATCAGTGGCTATTATCAGCAAGGTATGGACGGACTGCTATGTTTGGAGCAGTGATGCTCTGTCTTCTTGGTGCCTGGGGGGGGGGGGGGCACTGTGCGACACAAAATTGTTGGACTGGATGGGCCGCTGGCCAGTTTGGTGTAGTGGTGAAGTGTGCAAACTCTAATCTGGGAGAACCGGGTTTGATTCCCCACTCCTCTGCTTGCACCTGCTGGGTGACCTTGGGCAAGCCATAGTTCTGTCAGAGCTGTTCTTAAAATAGAGCAGTTTCTGTCAGAGCTCTCTCAGCCCCCACCTACCTCACAGGCAATGTTCCCTCTAAGTTGTGGAGTCTTGTGAGCAAAAATTCTACTTTATGAGCTACTGGCATTAAAGTTGTGAGCGAGTGATTTGGCTGCTGCATAAATTAGTTTATTCTGGAGCCCTCCTTCCTGAGCGAAGACAAAAAGGTGTGAGCCGGAGGCTAAAAAACTGTGAGCTAGCTCACACTAACTCAGCTTAGAGGGAACCCTGCTCACAGGGTGTCTGTTGTGGGGAGGGGAAGGGAAAGGAGTTTGTAAGCCGCTCTGAGACTCCTTCGGGTAGTGAAGGGCGGGGTATAAACCCAATCTCTTCTTCTTCTCTTATGTTCTAATTAAGTAGAAGGCAGCTTCACACCAATATCTTAACTAGCCCACTTCTTTCAAAAGCAGCAACGGTTTCTCTTTGCATTGTCACGGAGGGAGAGTTTCAGGAACCCAAAGGCAAAATATCTGTCCGATCTTTTTGCTGATATGTCCGCTTGGGTTACCAGCTGGAACTCTTCCCCTGTGTTGCCAAAGTACCTCCCTCCCAAACAATGGAGCGCACGGCTACAGGGCAAAGCTAAACACTCTGAAAAGTCACGCATGCCACAGAACCCCCCTGCCCATCACGGAGAAGGGTCCGACTTAACCATCCCCTGATATGCAAGGAGAAAACATACAGCGTCGGATTATGCTGTTCTGCATCAGATTCTGGGACAAAAGGATCCCTGGGAAGGGGTTATTCCATGCACTTTCTCTGATGTATCTGGCTCAAGAAATCTAAAGGGGTTTTTTCAGTGGTGTGGGGGAGGAAATCTCCTTCTGCCTTGCTTATTTAATTCATTGGTGCGCCGCCTTTCCTTGCAATGGAAACCCAAAGTGGCTTGCAACATTCTGGAGAGGAGGAGGTTGAGGGGGGGAAAGGAAGATGGCTCTCCTGAAGTCTTTGAGGGGCTGTGTCACTTAGAGGAGGGCAGGGAGCTGTTCCCGTCGGCAGCAGAGGAGAGGACTCCCGAGAATGAGTTTTAATTAGGGGCGGGATGGGACCAGCTAAATCTTAGGGGAAACTTTCTTACGGTAAGATCGGCTGCCAGGGGAGGTGGGGTGCTCCCCCTCGCCGGCAGTCTTTAAGCAGCGGCTGGACAAACCCTTGTCTGGGATATTCTAGGCCAGGGGTGGCCAAACTTGCTTAATCTAAGAGCCACACAGAATAAACGTCAGATGTTTGAGAGCCGCAAGACGTGAACAAATATTACACACGCGTTTTGATTGAAAGATATGCAGATCTGCTTTTTGTTAACATAAAACGAGACTGCCAAAAACAAAAACAAAAGGGGTAAAAACATATTAATAATTATATTTATTTGTCCAATTATATTTATTTGTTTGGTAATGATATTTATCTGTCTAAGGGGGGGAGAGAGAGAGAAATAAAGAAAGCAACTAGATGGGGGGAGGAAGAGAGAAAAAGAGAAAAAGGTGGAAAGAAAGCAAATGGGTGGGGGAGAGAGAGAGAAAGCAAATAGATGGGGGAAGGAAGAAAGAGAAACAGGTGGAAAGAAAGCAAATAGGTGAGGGAGAGAGAGAGAGAGAAAGTAAACAGATGGGAGAAGGAAGAAAGAGAAACAGGTGGAAAGAAAGCAAATAGATGGGGGAAGGAAGAAAGAGAAAAAGAGAAAAAGGTGGAAAGAAAGCAAATGGGTGGGGGAGAGAGAAAGAGAAAGCAAACAGATGGGGGAAGGAAGAAATAGAAAAAGGTGGAAAGAAAGCAAATAGATGGGGGAAGGAAGAAAGAGAAAAAGGTGGAAAGAAAGCAAATAGGTGGGGGGAGAGAGAAAGCAAATATATGGGAGAAGGAAGAAAGAGAAAAAGAGAAAAAGGTGGAAAGAAAGCAAATAGATGGGGGAGAGAGAAAGCAAATAGATGGGGGAAGGAAGAAAGATAAAAAGGTGGAAAGAAAGCAAATAGATGGGGGAAGGAAGAAAGATAAAAGAGGAAAAGGTGGAAGAAAGCAAATAGGTGGGGGAGAGAGAGAGAGAGAAAGCAAACAGATGGGGAAGGAAGAAAGAGAAAAAGAGAAAAAGGTGGAAAGAAAGCAAATAGATGGGGGAGAGAGAGAGAGAAAGCAAATAGATGGGAGAAGGAAGAAAGAGAAAAAGAGAAAAAGGCGGAAGGAAAGCAAATAGGTGGGGGGGGAGAGAAAGCAAATAGATGGGGGAAGAAAGATAAAAAGGTGGAAAGAAAGCAAATAGATGGGGAAGGAAGAAAGAGAAAAAGGTGGAAAGAAAGCAAATAGGCGGGGAAGAGAGAGAGAGAAAGCAAATAGATGGGAGAAGGAAGAAAGAGAAAAAAGAGAAAAAGGTGGAAAGAAAGCAAATAGATGGGGGAGAGAGCAAGGAAGGAGGAGAGAGAGAAAAAGAAACAAAGAAAGCAGATAGATGGAGAGCCTGCCGGGAGCCACACAATACATGTGAAAGAGCTGCATGTGGCTCCCGAGCCACAGTTCGGCCACCCTGCTCGAGGCTGGTCCTGCATTGGGGAGGGAGCCAGACTAGATGGCCTGTAGGGCCGCCCTTCCAACTCTGTGATTCTATGACTCTCTTCTCAGTTTCACCCACACAACAACTCTGCGACGTAGGTTGGCCGAGACACCGTGACAGGCCCGAGGTCACCCAGCAAACTCCCGTGGAATTGTGGGGGGGGGATGATTTGAACCTGCGCCTCCCAGATCCTAATTCAACCACCACTCTAGCCACTACACCACAACGGTTCTCGGAGACTTAGGAGCCCAAGCTCACAGGAAGAGAGGTCTCTCGAGAGCTGCCAGCCACGCCCTCTCGGTGTAGTGGTGCAGTGTACTGGTTAGGAGTGTGGACTCTGATCTGGAAGAACCAGGTTTGATTCCCCACTCCTCCACCTGCAGCTGGTGGTGTGACCTTGGGTCAGTCACAAGTTCTCTCACGAACAGTCCTCGAAAGAGCTCTCTGAACCCCACCTACCTCACAAGGTGTGTCTGTTGTGGGGAGGGGAAGGAGAAGGAAAGGAGACTGTGAGCTGCTCCGAGACTCCCTTGGGTAGTGACAGGCAGGGTATAAATCCAATCAGATTTCTAAATGCCAGACGCTGGAGACTCACAAGAGGGGATTCCTCCCCCGTCTGTGGGCTCCCAGAGATCAAGGCTGACGACAGGAAGGTGGATGAGTTAGGCCTGATCCAAAGGAGAAATCCTCATGCTCTTCTGCCTCTGATCTCCAGAGAGAAGGGACAGTCGGACAAGCCTCAGGGGTCTAAGCTACAGCACTACCAAGCTTTTCAGTTAAAGTTTATTTTCCGTTTTATTTCCTCCCTTTATATCCTAACCCTTTCTCCCCCATGGCGGGGGAGGGGGGACCCAAGCGGCTTCCATCCTTCTCCTCTCCTGTTTCATCCTCACAACAACCTTGTGAGGCGCTTTGGGGCCGAGAGTGTGTGACTGGCCCAAGGTCACCCAGCAAGCTTCTGAGGCAGGGGTGGAGATTCGAAACTGGGTCTCCCAGATCCTAGTCTAACAGCTGCACCACACTGGAAATGGGGGGGGAAGGAGGAGGAGGAGGAGACTGGATTTATACATAAGAACATAAGAGAAGCCAATGTTGAATCAGGCCAATGGCCCATCTAGTCCAACACTCTGTCACACAGCGGCCAAAATATACCAGGTGCCATCAGGAGGTCCAGCAGTGGGGCCAGGACACTAGAAGCCCTCCCACTGCTGCCCCCTCCAGCACCACGAATAGAGTGCATCACCTGCCCCAGACTTAGAATTCCCATCTATACCCTGTGGCTAATAGCCACTGATGGACTTCTGCTCCATATGTTTATCTAATTCCCTCTTGAAACCGTCCATGCTTGTAGCTGCCACCACCTCCCGTGGCAGTGAATTCCATGTGTTAATCGCTCTTTGGGTGAAGAAGTATTTCCTTTTATCTGTTCTAACCCGACTGCTCAGCCATTTCATGGAGTGCCCACGAGTTCTTGTATTGTGAGAAAAGGAGAAAAGTACTTCTTTCTCAACCTGCTCAATCCCATTCATAATCTTATAAACCTCGATCATCTCACCCCTCAGCCGTCGTTTCTCCAAGCTGAAGAGCCCCAAGCATTATAACCTTTCTTCCTAGGGAAGGTGTTCCAACCCTTTTATCATTCTAGTTGCCCTTCTCTGCACTTTTCCCAATGCTATAATATCCTTTTTGAGGTGTGGCGACCAGAACTGTACACAGTATTCCAAATGAGGTCGCACCAATGATTTATACAGGGGCATGATGATACTGGCTGGTTTGTTTTCAGTTCCCTTCCTAATAACGTTCTGTTGTGTATTAGATGGTTTTATTCTGTTTTAGATTGTACCCTGCCCTTCACTGCCCAAGGGAGTCTCAGAGCGGCTCACAAACTCCTTTCCCTTCCCCTTCCCACAACAGACACCCCCTGTGAGGTAGGTGGGGCTGAGAGAGCTCTGACAGAAACTGCTCTTTTTCGAGAACAGCTGTGCCAGAACTACGGCTTGCCCAAGGTCATCCAGCAGCTGCAAGTGGAGGAGTGGGGAGTCAAACCTGGTTCTCCCAGATTAGAGTCCACGCACTTAAGAAGAGAAGAAGAAGAGATTGGATTTATACCCCACCCTTCACTACCAAAGGGCAATGTTCCCTCTAAGCTATGGAGTCTTGGGAGCAAAAATTCTACTCTCTGAGCTGCTGGCATTAAAGTTGTGAGCGGGTGATTTGGCCACTGCATCAATTAGTTGGCTCTGGAGCCATCCCTTCCTGAGCCAAGACAAAACTCTGTGAGCCAGAGGCTAAAACCTGTGAGCTAGCTCACACTAAGTCAGCTTAGAGGGAACACTGCCCAAGGGAGTCTCAGAGCAGCTCACAAACTCCTTTCCCTCCCCCTCCCCACAACAGACACCCTGTGGGGTAGACAGGGCTGAGAGAGCTCTGGCAGAAACTGCTCTTTTTCAAGGACAGCTGTGCCAGAGCTTGTGACTGACCCAAGGTCACATCAGCAGGTACAAGTGGAGGAGTGGGGAATCAAACCCAGTTCTCCCAGGTTAGAGTCTGTGCACTTAGTAAGAGAAGGAGAAGAAGGAGAGATTGGATTTATACCCCTCCCTTCACTACCCAAAGGTGTCCTCAGAGCGGCTTACAAACTCCTTTCCCTTCCCCTCCCCACAACGGACACCCTGCGAGGCAGGTGGGGCTGAGAGAGCTCTGACAGAAACTGCTCTTTTCCCAAGAACAGCTGTGCCAGAACTACGGCTTGCCCATGGTCACCTGGCAGCTGCAAGTGGAGGAGTGGGGAATCGAACCCGGTTCTCCCAGATTAGAGTCCACGCACTTAACACTTAACGAGGAAAAAAGGATGTTTCCAAGGAGACCGGGGCGGCGGGGGTGGAAGGGGGAGTTTGCAGGCCAAAAGACCAGGGTGGGAGGGGAAGCGAAGAAGGAAGAGGAGAGTTCGGGGAAGGGGGAACATTCCTTTCAGTGCTCAAGACAAGCAGGAGGGGGGCCCTGCTTCTGACTCTTTGTGGCCGGCCAGCCCGAGAGGCTCTGGAACACAGAACTCACCCGATGACATCAGTTCCTCGGTGCAAAGGAGCGGGAGCCCGGAGAGCAGGGGTGGGGAAATCAAAGGAATGGAGGGGGGGGAAGGTGGCCGGGGAGGGGAAGGGAAGGGCCGGGAATCAGCTAAGGTGGGGGGGGAGGGAAGGGCTGGGAATCAGCTGCCGCTCGGAGGCGAGGCAAGGCACCCCCGCCCCCCCAACCGCCAGCCTTCCCGGCAGGATCTCTCGAGGCCGGGGCTTGAGACAGGGACAGCTGCCAGAGGAGGGGCAGACGATCATCTTCAGAACCTGAGCAAAACAAGCGCCTGACGCCCTCTGGGCCCTGCGGGAGTCCGGCCTACCTCCCCCCCCCCCCACAGCTCCTCTCCCTTCTCTGCCCGCGATTGTTTGTAATTAGCAGGTAGCTGCTCTGCCTTTGCCATCTGCCGGAGCCTCCGCGATGATGGGGGGGGGCGGTGGCTAGAAATTCGACCCGGCCCTCCTCCCGAGCCACCTTGCAAAAAAGCAGGTGTGAAGACGGAGGCGATGGCACCCGGGGTTGCCAACTCTGGGTCGGGGGAAATTCCTGGAGATAAGGGGAGGGGTCTCAGCGGGGAAGAGATGCCAGGCAGCCCACCCTCCAGAACGGCCATTTGCTCCACAGGAACCGATTTTTGTTGCCCAGAGATCAGGTGTTATTCCAGGAGGTCTCCAGGCCTTACCTGGAGGTTGCAAAAACTGAGGGTCACAGGGTTATGCAGGTGTGCAAAAGTATATAAAGGTAAAGGTCTCCCTTGCTCGAAAGCCAGTCGAATCCGACTCTAGGGTTGCGGTGCTCATCTCCGTTTCCAAGCCGAAGAGCCAGCGCTGTCCGAAGACGTTTCCGTAGTCACGTGGCCGGCATGACTAAACACCAAGGCGCACGGAACGCTGTTACCTTCCCACCGAAGTGGTGCCTATTTATCTCCTTGCAATTTCTTGCTTTCGAACTGTTAGGTTGGAAGGAGCATGTTTAAGGTAGATCGATTTTGTATTTTTTTAAAAAAAATTCTATACTGCTAGATCGATAGATGCATGTTTAAGGTAGATCGATTTTGTATTTTTTTTTAAAAAAAGAATTCTATACCGCTATATATTGGTGTCAAATAGCATCAAAAACCAGTTTCACCCAAACAATACATCAAAGTGCAGGTTTACATTCTGTCCAGATAGAATCATAGGATCATTTAGAGCTGGAAGGGACTTTACAGGTCATCTAGTCCAACCCCCTGCACTCTGCAGGAGCGCAGCCGAAAGACAGACAGTTTGGTGTAGTGGTTAAGAGTGCGGACTCTAATCTGGGAGAACCGGGTTTGATTCCCCCACTCCTCCACTTCCACCTGCTGATGTGACCTTGGGTCAGTCACAAGCTCTGGCACAGCTGTTCCTGAAAGAGCAGTTTGTGTCAGAGCTCTCTCAGCCCCGCCTACCTCACAGGGTGTCTGTTGTGGGGAGGGGGAGGGAGAGGAGATTGTAAGCCACTCTGAGACCACAAGTGAAGGGCGGGGGATAACTCCAATCTCTTCTTTTTCTTCTACAACATACCTACAACATGCCCAGAAGATGATCGTCCAGCCTCCGCTTAAAAACGACCAGCGAAGGAGCGTCCACCACCTCCCGAGGCAGTCTGTTCCACTGCTCAACCACTCTTACAGTGAGGAAGTTTCGCCTGATATCTAGCCGGTAACGACTCCCTTGTAATTTCTAGCCATTAAATAGTCAGACAGCATCTTGTCAGTTTCACAATCAGTAGTCCCAGGGGACTCCAGTAATCTACCCGTTTTTCAAGGACCGTGATATATATAAAGGACATAGGTAAAACTTTCCCTTTCTCGAAAGCCAGGCAAAGCCAAGCTGAAGAGCCAGCGCTGTCTGAAGACGTTTCCGTGGGCATGTGGCCGGCATGACTAGACGCTGAGGCGCACGGAACACTGTTACCTTCCCACCCAAGCGGTGCCTATTTATCTACTTGCAATTTCTGGTTTTCGAACTGCTAGGTTGGCAGGAGTTGGGGCCAGAGACGGGAGCTTACTCCGTCTTGCGCCACTTGGGTCTCGAACTGCTGAACTACCGACCATCCGGTCTGCAGTTCAGCGTCTTAACCGCTGAGGCACCGCAGCCCCATACAAAACTATATACAATTATATTTATATATATATATATACATATACATATATATATATATACACACACACACACACGAAAATATATACAAAAGTCTATAACACTGAGTATAATAGATGTTTGTTTAAGGTAGATCAATTAAGACACTGAACTACTGACTGGAAGGTCGGTAGTTCAGCAGTTCGAGACCTGAGTGCCGCATGATGGAGTGAGCGCCTGTCTCTGGCCCCAGCTCCTGCCAACCTAGCAGTTCGAAAGCAAGAAACTGCAAGTAGATAAATAGGGACCGCTTCGGTGGGAAGGGAACAGCATTCCGTTGCGCCTTGGCGTTTTGTCATGCCGGCCGCATGACCACGGAAACGTCTTCGGACAGTGCTGGCTCTTTGGTTTGGAAACGGAGATGAGCACCGCACCCCTACAATCGGATTCGACTGGCCTTCGAGCAAGGGGAAACCTTTCTTTTTACTTATATACTTTTGTATACCTACCTGGTGGTTGGCAACCCACTCTGGGACTCTGGTTACTCACCAGCTTTGCCAGAATGGAAGGCCACTGGGGGGTAGCCTCGCCCTGGGGGGGCTACCCGTAGTAACCTTCTCCACCCGATTCGTAGCCCGCCCTTCCTTCTACAGACCAACGTACACACGCCCTCCCATTTTTATCCTCACGACAGCCCCGCAAAGGAGGCTAGGCTGAGAGCGCGGGATCTGAACCCAAGTCGCCTGAATCCTAACCCACCACTCACCAACTTTAGCAACACCCAAGGTTGCCGCCCCCAGCTCTAGATGAGGCCCCCTTCGGTTTTGGAATTTGCTATTAGGCAGGCGCGTCTGCTGGAATTTATGGTCCTTGCTAGGTTGCTGGGGACTGAAACATGAATGCCAAAGGCACACACACACCCTTCTACCCCGCTCCCTTGGTATTCTGATTAAATTCAAGAGGGCTTTTTGCACAGGTAAACATGGACTGTGTTGTAATGAAATGAAGTTGCATCGATCAAGGTACACAGGACTGTGACTTCTACCGTTCCTTAGCGCTGTGAGCATGCTCCATGCTCTGTGGTTTGCGCTACACTTATCTTCAAAAGCTCATGCTTTGGTCCGGCTCTGGTTAAGATTTCTGTGTTTCCAGAGAGCCAGTTGGGTGTAGCAGTTAAAGTGCGCGGACTCTAATCTGGGAGAACCGGGTTTGAGTCCCCACTCCTCCACTCGCAGCTGCTGGATGACCCTGGGCAAGCCACAGTTCTATCAGAGCTGTCCTTGAAAGGGCAGTCCTCGAAAGAGCTCTCTCAGACCCACCCACCTCACAGGGTGTCTGCTGTGGGGAGGGGGAGGGAAATGAGTTTGTAAGCTGCTCTGAGACTTCGAGTGAAGGGCAGGGGATAAATCCAATCTCTTCTTCTTCTTCTTCTTCTTCTAGGTTTCTGTAATCCAAACCGTATTGCTGCTGTTCATGGGATGTCTCCTCCTGTTGATCGTATTTGATTTACGCTACGTCATCCGCCTTGGCTCTTGGCGAGAAAGGCGGACTATTATAACCTCAATAAATAAAGATGGGTGGCCCTGTTAGTCTGTCTGCAGCAGCTGAAGAGATCCGAGAGTCCAGGACCACCTGAAAGACTTAACCAAATTTGTGGCAGAGGGTGAGCTTCCGTGAGTCACTGGCTCACTTCTTCCGATACAGCTGGAACGTGAGTGTCTAGTGTCCTGGCCCCACTGCTGGACCTCCTGATGGCACCTGGTATATTTTGGCCGCTGTGTGACAGAGTGTTGGACTGGATGGGCCATTGGCCTGATTCAACATTGGCTTCTCTTATGTTCTGTCCTTATATCTCAGAGAGCAGAGCGATTTCAGATCGAGAATGCGACTGTCATTTGCCTGATGCTGTCATTCGGCACCTGAAATCGCTACCGGACCTGAATCTCGCCGTCCGAGACGAGAAAAACCTGGTCCCGGCCAGTGTTCCCTCCAAGCTGAGTGAGTGCGAGCTAGGCTCACGGTTTTTTAGCCTCCGGCTCACGCATGTTTGTCTTCGCTCAGGAAGGAGGGCCTCCAGAGCCAACTCATCGATCCAGCAGCCAAATCGCTTGCTCAGAGCTTTCGTGCCAGTAGCTCACAAAGTAGAATTTTTGCTCACGAGACTCTTTGAGAGAAGCGTTGGTCCCAGCTGACACTCTGGCCAATGGTCCTGGAGGAAGAGATGCCGGAATCGTTCACCGTGACCTTCCCCAACAGCGTGCCTAAAGGTAAAGGTTCCCTTGCTCGAAAGCCAGTCGAATCCGACTCTAGGGTTGCGGTGCTCATCTCCGTTTCAAAGCCGAAGAGCCAGCGCTGTCCGAAGACGTTTCCGTGGTCATGTGGCCAGCATGACTAAACACCAAAGCGCACAGAACGCTGTTACCTTCCCACCGAAGTGGTACCTATTTATCTACTTGCAATTTCTCGCAAATCCCAACAGAAGAAGAAATGGTTTATAAACTTTGGAAGCAGCAGAAATGGATAAATTAACTTGGCAATTACAAGATAAAAAAAGAGAGGAAAACTTTAGAGGAAAAACTGGTTGAGGTTATACCAATGGATGGAAAATTATCTTGGAAGGCTGGCGAAATAATCCTCGGAAAACAGGTACACAAACTGAGTTAGGTGCACAACAACAAGATTCTAGGATACCACGCGAAACTCAACTGGAGACTAGGGTATAAGCTTCGGTGTTTGTTTATTGCTGTGTGTTATTCTTTGTTTCGTGTTGTTCTCTTTGTTGTTGTTTGCTTTCTTTACTTTTGAAACTAATAAAATTATCTATATATCCACTCTATTCTGTTATGGTGGTAGTTCCGCTCTATTCTGTTATGGTCAGGCCTCACCTGGAGTCCTGTGTCCAGTTTTGGGCACCACCTTTTAGGAAGGATGTTGACAAGCTCGAGCGTGTCCAGAAGAGGGAGACCAGGATGGTGAGAGGGTTGGAATCCAAGTCTTACGAGGAAAGGCTGAAAGAGTCGGGTATGTTCAGCCTGGGAAAGAGAAGGCTTAGAGGGGACAGGATGGCAGTCTTCAAGTATCTGAAGGGCTGTCATGTAGAAGATGGAGCAGATCTATTCTCTCATGCTCCAGATTGCAAGACGAGATCTAAGGGGTGGAAATTATGAGGGAGTCGATACCAACTAGGTATCAGGAGAAACTTCCTAACTGTAAGAGTGATTGAGCAGTGGAACAGCCTGCCTCGGGAGGTGGTGGATGCTCCTTTGCTGGACATTTTCAAGCGGAGACTGGACGACCATCTTTCGGGTATGTTGTAGGTATGTAGGGCTATCTTTCAGCTCTGCTCCTGCACAGTGCAGGGGGCTGGACTAGATGACCTGCAAGGTCCCTTCCAACTCTAACATTCTATGGTTCTATACATATATTTTCAGGTTCCTCCGAGCCGCTGCTAAAGCAGGAAGCCCGACTTGGAAGCAGAGCAGAATTAGAACAGCAAATCTCAGCCAGGGAAGGCCAAATCCTAGAACCGTCAGGCCAGGGAAGAGGGACTTTCAGCATTCAGAGGAGTGAAGCTGGAACGCCCTTGTTTTTAGCCACTACCTGCAGCGGGACAGGATCTACCTGATGGGGGCATTTGAATTTAAATAGAAGGCTGCAGTTATGAGGAAGTGAAGAAAACTCCAGAGCTTTCCCCTTGCAGAATAATAAGTGTGGCATTGGGGGGGGGGGTGTTTCCAATGCATGATAAAGGCAGCTGAGGGCAAGGAAATCTATACATTCAAGGTATTGTGATTAGCGATTCCTTCCAGGGTGGGTTTCTTTCTTCTTCGAAGGGGAGTGGACACCGACAGGGAAACACATCCTTGGCTGGCCCTGGGACGGAATTTCTGTTTCTGAGTTCATTTCGGGGTGCCGGCTACGCCCTTTACTCCACGACCTGGGACCGATGTTCCCTCTAAGCTGAGTGAGTGAGAGCTCAACAGTTCTTTTAGCCTCCGGCTCACAGATTTTTGTCTTAGCCCAGGAAGGGACGACTCCAGCGCAAACTAATTTATGCAGCGGCCAAATCACTCACTCACAACCTTTAATGCCAGGAGCTCACAAGAGTAGAATTTTTGCTCACGGGACTCCACGGCCCTCCTTCCTGAGCGAAGACAAAAAATGTGTGAGCCAGAGGCTAAAAAACCATGAGCTGGCTCACGCCAACTCAGCTTAGAGGGAACACTGGTCAGGGTGTCCCGTCTGGTTCCCATTGCGGCACTGACCCTGTGGACGGGGATCCCTGAAGAGGTATGGGGCAGGCCCTCCTTGGAGATCTTCGGGAGGTGCTACGAGGCCCGCCCATCAGCCAGAGCTTTCCAGGGGGTCTTTTAAAGGGGATGGGGAGGGGAGAATAGGGTCTTGTTATTTTGTCCTGTCCTGCCTTTGTCCTGTTTTCCAGTGTTTTAATACATAAGCAAATAAGACGTGCGGGCCCTGTGGGAGCCTCTTTCTTCTGTTGCTTGTGATTAAGAACATGAGAGAAGCCAAATGTTGGATCAGGCCAGTGCCCATCCAGGCCAGCACTCTCTGTGTCACACAGTGGCCAAAAGTACCAGGGGCCACAAGGAGGTCCAGCAGTGGGGCCGGGACACTAGAAGTCCCTCCCACTGTTGTACTCCAACCCCCAAGCACCAAGAAGACAGAACATCACTGCCCCAGACACAGTGCTCCTTCTAGAAGCCCATGTTGGATCAGGCCAATGGCCCATTCAGTCCAACACTCTGTGTCACACAGTGGTCAAAACCCAGGGGCCATCAGGAGGTCCAGTAGTGGGGCCAGAACCCCAGAAGCTCTCCCACTGTTGCCCCCCTCAAGCACCAAGAAGACAGAGCATCCCTTGCCCCAGACAGAAGACCATAAGAGAAGCCAATGTTGGATCAGGCCAATGGCCCATCTAGTCCAACACTCTGGATCATGCAGTGGCCAAAAATACCAGGGGCCATCAGGAGGTCCAGCAGTGGGGCCAGGACACTAGAAGCCCTCCCACTGCTGCCCCCCACCCCCAAGCACCAAGAAGACAGAGCATCCCAGACAGACCAAGAGTCCCTATCTATACCTTGTGGCTAATAGCCACTGATGGACCTCTGCTCCAGATGCTTATCTAATTCCCTCTTGAAGCCGTCCGTGCTTGTAGCTGCCACCACCTCCTGTGGCCGTGAATTCCATGTGTTCATCACTGTTTGGGTGAAGAAGGACTTCCTTTTATCCTTTCTAACCCGACTGCTCAGCAATTTCATGGAGTGCTCACAAGTTCTTGTCTTGTGAGAAAGGGAGAAAAGGACTTCTTTCTCTACCTGCTTTATCCCAGGCATAATCTTGTAAACCTCGATCATGTCACCCCTCAGCCGTCGTTTCTCCACGCTAAAGAGCCCCAAGTGCTTTAACCTTTCTTCATAGGGAAAGCGTTCCAACCCTTTTCTCATTCTAGTTGCCCTTTTCTGCACTTTTTCCAATGCTAGAATATCCTTTCTGCGGTGTGGTGACCAGAATTGCACACAGTATTCCAAATGAGGCTTGAAGCGCGCTATACTTGTAGCTGCCACCACTTTGTGCAGCAGTGAATTCCACGCGTTAACGACGCTTTGGGCGAAGAAGTGATTTGCTTGGCTTAAGCGGCAACTGTACCACACACACCACCAGGTGTCCACAGGAAAGTCCTGAAGTGCGGGGGGCACACATGGAGAAGGGGCGCGCGCATCTCACAGCGCCTCTCAAACTGTGCCAGGCAAAGAACAGAGCACAATATTCCAGCTTCACTGTGCCTGGGGGATCTACTTGGATTTGAGCCCACCTGCTACCCACTGGATCATTTATTCTCCAGCAGGTAAAAAGTAGGAACTGCAGCAACAACAACAACAAAAAAGCAAAATCACAAGAGACAGCAATCCCCATCGCCAGGGGCACAGAAAGATGCGTTCCCCAGAGAAAGACCTTTCTAGGGTGAAAGAAACCCAGATGGGGCCGTGGCTCAGTGGCAGAGCATCTGCTTGGCATGCAGAAGGTCCCAGGTTCAATCCCCGGCAGCATCTCCAGTTAAAAGGACCAGGTAGGAGGTGATGGGAAAGACCCTCTCTGCCTGAGACGCTGGAGAGCTGTAAAGAGGGGCTGTGGCTCAGTGGCAGAGCCTCTGCTTGGCATGCAGAAGATTCCAGGTTCAATCCCCGGCAGCATCTCCAGTTAAAAAGGACCAGGCAGGAGGTGATGGGAAAGACCTCCACCTGAGACCCTGGAGAGCTGTAAAGAAAGGCCATGGCTCAGTGGAAGAGCCTCTGCTTGGCATGCAGAAGGACCCAGGTTCAATCCCTGGCAGCATCTCCAGTTCAAAGGACCAGGTAACAGCTGACATGAAAGACCTTTCTCTACCTGAGAACCTAGAGAGCTCCTGCCAGATTGGGTAGACGACACTGATCTCAATGGACCAGGGGTCTGACGTAGTATAAGGCTGATTCACGCGTTCATGCTGTCTCCCAGACTACGGAGATCGGTTCCCCCAGAGAAAATGGCTGCTTTGGAGGGTGGACTCGATGGGAGTATAACCGACGGAGGCCCCTCCCCTCCTCGAGCTCCACCCCCAAAGCTCCAGGAAGTTCTCAAGCTAGAATTGCAGTCTGATCTAGACCATGACGCAATGCTGACGGGGCAGAAGGACGCCAGTTTGGTGTAGTGGTTAAATGCGCGGACTCTAATCTGGGAGAACCGGGTTTGATTCCCCCACTCCTCCACTTGCACCTGCTGGTGTGACCTTGTGTCAGTCACAGGCTCTGGCACAGCTGTTCTCTCAAGGAGAGTTTCTGTCAGAAGTTCTCTCAGCCCCATCTACCTCTCAGGCTGTCTGTTGTGGGGAGGGGAAGAGAAAGGAGTTTGTCAGCCGCTCTGAGACGCCTTTGGGCAGTGAAGGGCAGGGATATAAATCCAATCTCTTCTTCTTCTTCTTCTTCTTCTTCTCCTCCTCCTCCTCCTGTGGCACATGGCGCCTGCGCACCGAGCCACCTTCTTCCCACAGGTGGTGTCCCAGTTTAGCAAGACGCCCGGCGAGAGCAAAGTCCCACGGGACTGTACTGCTACCTTATCACGTCTACATCACTGCCACGCAGACACGCCTCTTGACATCCATTACGGAAATCTCGTTTGTAAGCTTCTTGGGGCAGGGAACCGCAGTCTTTGAAGAAGAAGAGACTGGATTTATACCCCGCCCTTCACTCACGAGCAGCTTACAAATGCCTTTCCCTTTCCCCGCCCCACAACAGACACCTTCCTTGTTTGAAAACCACCAGAGGAGACCCCACCACCTCCCGAAGAGGCCTGAGGAACTGCTCTGTCAGGAAGTTCTTCCTAATGTTTATCCAAAAACTCTGCTGATTACATTTCAACCCGTTGGTTCTGGTCCAACCTTCTGGGGCAACCGAAAACAACTCCGCCCCATCCTCTATAGGACAGCCCTTCAAGTTCTTGAAGACGGTGATCAAATCCCCGCTCAGTCGTCTCCTCTCCAGGCCAAACAAACCCAGCTCTTTCCACCTTTCATCATAGGATTTGGTCTCCAAGGTTAGATCTCGGAGGAGATCCCGTCCCCTCCCCACAACAGAGGTAGGAGGGGCTGAGAGAGCTCTTTCGAGGACTGCCCTTGAGAGAACAGCTCCGAGAGAACTGCGGCTTGCCCAGTGTCACCCAGCAGCTGCACGCGGAGGAGTGGGGAATCACACCCGGTTCTCCCAGATTAGAGTCCAAACACTCTAACCACTACACCAGACTAGCCCCCATTAACCTTTAAAGCACAATGTTCAACAACTGCAAGATATCGCCGGTCTATCAAGGGCCCTCAAAGTCAACCCCGTAGGGTTTTTGAAGCAAGAGACCAACGGAGGTGGGTTTGCATCGCCTACCTCTGTGTAGGGACACGGGACTTTCTTGGTGGTCTCCATTAAGAACACAAGAGAAGCCAATGTTGAATCAGGCCAATGGCCCATCTAGTCCGACACTCTGTCACACAGTGGCCAAAATATACCAGGTGCCATCAGGAGGTCCAGCAGTGGGGCCAGGGCACCAGAAGCCCTCCCACTGCTGCCCCCTCCAGCACCAAGAATAGAGTGCATCACCTGCCCCAGAATGAGAGTTCCCATCTATACCCTGTGGCTAATAGCCACTGATGGACTTCTGCTCCGTATGTTTATCTAATTCCCTCTTGAAACTGTCCATGCTTGTAGCTGCCACCACCTCCTGTAGCAGTGAATTCCATGTGTTCATCACTCTTTGGGTGAAGAAGGACTTCCTTTTATCTGTTCTAACCCGACTGCTCATGGAATGCCCACGAGTTCTTGTCTTGTGAGAAAGGGAGAAAAGTACTTCTTTCTCAACCTGCTCAATCCCATTCATAATCTTATAAACCTCGATCATGTCACCCCTCAGCCGTCGTTTCTCCAAGCTGAAGAGCCCCAAGCGTTTTAACCTTTCTTCATAGGGAAGGTGTCCCAACCCTTTTATCATTCTAGTTGCCCGATCCTAAGCCTTAGCAGGGCTGACCCTTTTTAGCTTCCGAGATCTGACAGGACGGCAACGCATTAACCTCATCGGAGAGAAACCACCGGCACCAAGACAGACACGCTGGAAGCCACAGACTGAAACGCACACGGCCGTAGAGGAGGAATACGGCGTGCGGCGACACAGAACCCGAAATGCCCAACGAGTGCCATGCTGCGTCCACTACTACAAAGAACGACGCACGCACCAAAGGCAGAACACGCTAAGACGTGAGCAGACGTGTCTTTCTCCGGCTCCACAATTTCCCCACCGCCCGAGACAAGATGCGGCATGCACCCGTGAATTGCATCCGATGGACAAAATCGCAGGCCCATGCGAGCGGCTGACAACGCTACGGTGACCCCACACCTCGGCAAAACCTCACCGGGTCAGATTTCCAACCCTGTGGCTGAGCGGTTTTCGCAGAAGAAGAAGAGATCGGATTTATACCCCACCCCTTTCATTCGGAGTCTCAGAGCGGCTTACAAACTCCTTTCCCTTCCCCTCCCCTGTGAGGTCGGTGGGGCTGAGAGAGCTCTGACAGAAACTGCTCTTGAGAGAACAGCTCTGAGAGAGAGAGAGAGAGAGAGAGAGAGAGAGAGAGAGAGAGGAGAGAGATTAGACTTATACTCCACCCTTCACTTGGAGTTTCACAGTGGCTTACAAACTCCTTTCCCTTCCCCTCCCCACAACAGACACTCTGTGAGGTAGGTGAGGCTGAGAGAGCTCTGAGAGAAACTGCTCTTGAGAGAACAGCTCTGAGACAAAGAGAGAGAGAGGAGAGATTAGATTTATACTCCGCCCTTCACTTGGAGTTTCAGAGCGGCTTACAAACTCCTTTCCCTTCCTCTCCTCACAACAGACACCCTGGAGGTAGGTGGGGCTGAGAAAACTCTAACACAAACTGCTCTTTCAGGAACAGCTGTGCCAGAGCTTGTGACTGACCCAAGGTCACACCAGCAGCTGCATGTGGAGGAGTGGGGGAATCAAACCCGGTTCTCCCAGATTAGAGTCCACGCACTTAACCACTGACACCAAGCTGGCACCCAGAAGGACCTCTGGATGGAAGGACTTGGCAGTTAACGCTGAGGCCGGCCGCTGCTCTACCTCTGATCTGCACAGAGAAGTCCCACTTGCTTGGCTTCCCACCAGCCTCCCCTGAGACAGTCTAGTGTAGTGGTTAGGAGCACGGACTCTAATCTGGGAGAACCAGGTTTGATTTCCCCACTTCTCGTCCACATGCAGCCTAGCTGGGTGACCTCGGGTCAGTCACAAGTTCTCTCAGAGCTGTTCTCTCAAGGGCAGTCCTCAAGAGAGCTCTCTCAGCCCCACCTACCTCACAGGCAGTGTTCCCTCTAAACTGAGTCAGTGGGAACTAGCTCAGTTTTTTAGCCTCCAGCGCACATGTTTTTGTCGTAGCTCCAGAAGAGGAAACTCATTTACGCCTCGGCCCAATTGCTCGCTCACCAGCTTTAATGCCAATAGCTCACAAAGTAGAATTTTTGCTCACAAGACTCCATGAACTTAGAGGGAGCATGGCTTGCGGGGTGTCTGTTGTGGGGAGGGGAAGGGAAAGGGGATTGTCAGCCACTCGGAGACTCTTTTGAGTAATGACGGGTGGGGTAGAAATCCAGTCTCTTCTCTTCCTCTTCAAACCTACCGCTGATCTGGAGAAACCCAGGGCCGAGCCTGGCACCTTTCCCATCACAAAGTCCTTTTACATGCCAATTCACAACCACAAGGTTCTGGACACAGTGTGATTAAGAGAAGGTGGGTCTCTGTGTTAGTCTGTCCATAACAGTAGAAAAGACCAAAAGCCCAGCAGCCCCTTCAGGACTAATAACCTTTGTGGCAGGGCGTGAGCTTCCGGGAGTCACCGCTCGCTTCTTCAAGTTTATCTCTTCCTTTTATCTGAAGAAGCAAGCAGTGACTCACGAAAGCTCACGCCCTGCGACAAAAAGTTGTTAGTCTTGAAGCTGAGTGTGGACTTTTCTTCTTTTCTATTTAAAACAAGAACATGGTAACCTGCAAGCCATAAAACTAACTGAACAACATTCATTATTAGCAAATGGAGATATCAAACAGGGACTCCATTGTGCAGCTATAATGCAGCGGTAAGGTAAAGGTTCCCTTGCTCGAAAGCCAGTTGGATCCGACTCTAGGGTTGCGGTGCTCATCTCCGTTTTGAAGCGGAAGAGCCGGCGCTGTCCAAAGACGTTTCCGTGGACATGTGGCCGGCATGACTAAACACCAAGGCTGTTCCCTTCCCACCGAAGTGGTACCTATTTATCTACTTGCAATTTCTTGCTTTCGAACTGCTAGGTTGGCAGGAGCTGGAACCAGAGACGGGAGCTCACTCCGTCACGCAGCACTCTCGGGTCTCGAACTGCGGAACTACTGACCTTCCACAGCCTGCAGTTCAGCGTCTTAACCACTTGGGCCACCGCAGCTCCTAATGCAGAGGTAAAAATGTTCAAAAAACAAGAAAGACGGAGATCAACCGCATTAGAAGTCAGAAAGAACCCCAACGTTTTTGGCAGTACTCGTGACCTGGATAGCCCAGGCAATCTCGTCAGATCTCGTAAGCTAAGTGGGGTCGACTCTGGCAAGGACTTGGATGGGAAACCTCCTTGGAATACCAGAGCCGGGAGGCGGGGGCAGGCAATATTAAGCCACCTCTCTGACTCTCCTCCAGGCCCCCAGAAGGGTCAGTCACCAGAGGTCGAAGTGACTTCCGGGCAGTGTTCCCTCTAAGCTGAGTTAGTGTGAGCTAGATCACAGTTTTTTATCCGCCGGCTGACACATTCTTCTCTTAGCTCAGGAAGGAGGGCTCCAGAGCAAACTAATTTATGCAGCAGCAAATGGCTCGCTCACAACTTTAATGCCAGGATTTAAAGTAAGATTTTTGCTCACAAGACTCCACAGCTTACAAGAGAGCATTGCTTCTGGGTGCAAGCACACGGACAGTTTCAAGAGGGAATTAGATGAACATCTGGAGCAGAAGTCCATCAGTGGCTCTTAGCCACAGGGTATAGATGGGAATTCTCAGTCTGGGGCAGGTGATGCACTCTATGCTTGGGGCTGGAGGGGGCAGCAGTGGGAGGGCTTCTGGTGTCCTGGCCCCACTGCTGGACCTCCTGATGGCACCTGGTATATTTTGGCCGCTGTGTGACACAGAGAGTGTTGGACTGGATGGGCCATTGGCCTGATCCAACACTGGCTTCTCTTATGTTCTTATGTCTGGGACAAGTGATGCTCCGTATTCTTGGTGCTTGGGGTGGGGGGAAACAGTGGGACAGCTTCTAGTGTCCTGGCCCCACTGCTGGACCTCCTGATGGCCCCTGGTATATTTTGGCCGCTGTGTGACGGAGTGTTGGACTAGATGGGCCATTGGCCTGATTCAACATTGGCTTCTCTTATGTTCTTATGTACGCACACAGGCATAAAAATACAAAAATACCAAAAAAAAGTTTTCGACAGTGGTGGAAATTGCTGGCATGTCGCGGCCGACTTATCGCGACCCTGTAGCGATTTCAAGGCCAGAGCCGAGCAAGGAGGCGGTTCCGCATTCCGATCCTGGACTTCTTCAGTGGTCTCTCTGCCGAGAACTAACCTTGGAGACCAAGTCCTATGAGGAAAGATGGAAAAAGAAGTCTAGCCTGCAGAGGAGACGGCTTAGAGGGGATTTGATAACCATCTGCCAGTACTTGAAGGCCTGTGATATAGAGGGTGGGGCGGAGCAGTGTTCCCTCTAAGTTGAGTTAGTGTGAGCTAGCTCACAGTCTTTTGGCCTCCTGCTCACAGATTTTTGTCCCAGCTCAGGAAGGAGGGCGCCAGAACAAACTAATTTATGCGACAGCCAAGTTGCTCACTCCCAACTTTAATGCCAGTAGCTCAGAACGCAGAATTTTTGCTCACAAGACTCCACAGCTTAGGGGGAACATTGGTGCAGAGATGTTTTCTGTTGCCCCAGAAGGTCGGACCGGAACCGACAGGTTGAAATGAAATCAGGAGAGTTTTCGGCTAAACATGAGGAAGAACTTCCCGACAGCCAGAGCGGTTCCTCAGTGGAACAGGCCTCCTCGGGAGGAGGTGGTGGGCTCTCCTTCTCGGGAGGTTTTCAAGCAGAGACTAGATGGCCCCATCTGACCACAATGCGGATTCTGCAAACTTGGGCAGATCAGGAGAGGGAGGGCAGGAAGGGTTGCCTCAGGGCTTGGTTCTCGTGGCCCTTTCTTGCACGCCCAGGGAAATGCCGATCGCCACTCTGGGGTTAGGAAGCAATTGTTCTCCAGGCCAGTTTGGCTGGGGATCCGGGAGGTTTTTTGCCATCTTCTAGGTATGGAACCTAGAACTCCTGCCAACCTAGCAGTTCGAAAGTAAGAAATTGCAAGTAGATAAATAGGTACCACTTCGATGGGAAGGTAACAGCATTCCGTGCACCATGGTGTTTAGTCATGCCGGCCACATGACCACGGAAACGTCTTCGGACAGCGCTGGCTCTTCGGCTGTGAAACGGAGATGAGCACCGCAACCCTAAAGTCAGATTCGACTGGCTTTCAAGCAAGGGAACCTTTACCTTTACCTTTTAGGTATGGAACAGCAGTCACTGCAGGTGTGTGTCTGTGTGGGGGAGGTATTTGCGAATTTCCTGCCTCGTGCAGGGGGTTGGACTAGATGACCCCAGAGGTCCCCTCCAACTCTATGATTCTATCTTCTGCGATCCGATGAGGTCGGACCAGCCTCGGCCATCCAGTCCACGGCAGGTCCGGGCCTCAAACAGTAGATCCACCCTGACAGTGAGGCATTCCACAAATAAGGAGCCACCGTGGAAAAGCCCTGGTGGTCTTCTCCAATCTTCATCTCGGCATTTATGGACGGTCCATGGTCCACGAATTGGTCCTGTGGAACGAGCTGCCTGAAGAGGTACGTGCCTTGTGGGACAGCCCAGGGTTCCCACAGGGCATTCAAGGGTGCAATTTTTCACGTGGCCTTTGGGTGGATGCGATCCATTGGTACGCTCCAGTTGTGCCTTCAACCATCCATGCATCCTACCCTGCTTGAGAGCCAGTTTGGTGTAGTGGTTAAGCGTGCGGATTCTAATAGGCCAGAACCAGGTTTGATTCCCCACGCCTCCACTTGCAGCTGCTGGATGACCTTGGGCAAGCCACAGTTCTGTCAGAGCTGTCCTTGAAAAAAGAGCTATTCCTGAAAAAGAGCAGTTTCTCTCAGGGCTCTCTCCGCCCCGCCTGCCTCACAGGGTGCCTGTTGTAGGGAGGGGAAGGGAAAGGGAGTTTGTCAGCCGCTCTGAGTGAAGGGTAGGGTATAGATCCAATCTCCTCTTCTTCTCGTCTTGACAGTGGATCAATGTTCCCTCTAAGTTGTGGAGTCTTGTGAGCAAAAATTCCACTTTGTGAGCTACTGGCCTTAAAGTTGTGGGGGAGAGATTTGGCTACTGAATAAATTAGTTTGCTCTGGAGCCATCCTTCCTGAGCTTAGACAAAAGTGTGTGAGCCAGAGGCTAAAAAACTGTGAGCTAGCTCACACTAACTCAGCTTAGAGGGAACACTGCAGTGGATAGATTTTAACGGGGATAGACTTTTAATCGTTTTGTATTTTTTAAAAGGTTGCTTACTGTATCCTTTGCGTTGTTTTTATCGGGTGAATTTTATATGCTGTTGGCTGCCCTGAGTCCTGTTCGGGGGAGAGGGAGGAGGATATAAGCCTGATAGACAAAATAAAAAAATGAAATCCCCTTGCAGAAAGCGGGGTCAAACCCAAAAGAACCTCAGAGAACAACTGCGACGTTTGGAGGACAGCCACGGCTCCGATAAATTGGACAGGACTCTTAAAACAAGGAGCTGCGGTGGCTCAAGTGGTTAAGATGTTGAACTGCAGGCTGTGGAAGGTCAGTAGTTCAGCAGTTCGAGACCCGAGAGTGCCGCATGATGGAGTGAGCTCCCGTCTCTAGTTCCAGCTCCTGCCAACCTAGCAGTTCGAAAGCAAGAAATTGCAAGTAGATAAATAGGTACCATTTTGTTGGGAAGGTAACAGCGTTCCGTACACCTTGGTGTTTAGTCATGCCGGCCACATGACCACGCAAACATCTTCGGACAGCGCTGGCTCTTCGGCTTTGAAACGGAGATGAGCACCGCAACCCTAGAGTCAGATTCGACTGGCTTTCGAGCAAGGGAGACCTTTACCTTTACCTTACCTTACAAGCAAAACCAAGTAAAACCATGCCCTGAGCACTGCAGCGTCTCATAAGATGGCAACAACTTGGGTTCCTCCTGAACCCCTTGAAGTGCATGGAACGCGGGAAACCCAACACACCTGGAGCCCATTGAGAACACCAGTAGCAGCTCCACTAAATTTGGACTCCACGGCGGCCTTACAGACCAGCGTTCCCTCTAAGCTGTGTTAGTGTGAGCTAGCTCACATTTTTTTTAGCCTCCGGCTGACACATTCTTCTCTTCGCTCAGGAAAGGAGGGCTCCAGAGCAAACCAATTTATGCAGCAGCCAAATCACCAGCTCACAACTGCAATGCCGGTAGCTCAGAACGTAGAATTCTTGCTCACAGGACTTCCTCAGCTTAGAGGGAGAGCCTTGCTTCAGACCTTTGGCACGGTGAGCTTCACGCTCTCCGATGTGTCAGTTTTCTCCTTCGCCCCTTCACCTCCAGCCAAAATTGGGGCTGTCGTTCAGGTCTTCTAGAGACGTACCACGATGGCCCTGCCACTCCTACGTAGCCCTGACCCGGCTAACCCGATCTCACCGGAGCTCAGAAGCCAAGCGGGGTCAGCCCTGGTTAGTACTCGGATGGGAGACCACCAAGGAAGTCCAAGGTTGCTTAGCAGAGGCAACCACCTCTGTTCCCTTGAAAACCAGAGGATGTTGTGATGTCCAGAGGAACAGACAGCTTCAAAAAGGGCATTAGATAGATTCACGGAGAATAAGTCTACCAATGGCTACTAGCCATGGTGACTGACAGAAACCTGCACATTCAAAGGCACTAATCTTCTGAATCCCAAAGCCAGAAGGCAACATTAGGGAAGGAAGGCCTCGGCCTCTATGCCCTGTTGCTGGCCCTCCGGAGGAACTGGTTGGCCACTGTGTGAGACGGGAGGCTGGCCTAGATGGACCCTCACTGGTCTGACCCAGCAGGGCCCTTCTGACTCAGCCTCTCTGCCCCATTGTTGGCCCTCCAGAGGAACTGGTTGAGGCCACTGTGTGAGATGGGAGGCTGGACGAGATGGACTCTCACTGGTCTGACCCAGCAGGGCCCTTCTGGTGTCTTTCTCAGGGGAAGGCCTCGGCCTCTCTGCCCTGTTGTTGGCCCTCCAGAGGAACCGGTTGGCCTCTGTTGTGAGACGGGAGGATGGACTGGATGGACCCTCAGTGGTCTGACCCAGCAGGGCCCTTCTGATGTTCTTCTCAGGGGAAGGCCTCGGCCTCTCTGCCCTGTTCTTGGCCCTCCAGAGGAACCAATTGAGGCCACTGTGTGAGACGGGAGGCTGGCCTAGATGGACCACTGGTCTGATCCAGCAGGGCTCTTCTGATGTTCTTCTGTTAACCCTAAAGGGTTCCCATAAGTTGGCTGTGATGATGGCACTTTCCTCCACCACACATATATCAAGTGGGGCCTACCGAGGAGTAGACATTCCCTGTAGTGACCCTCTAGATGCAGACCCTCCCGCAAAAAATATTAGCCGGGGGCCAGCGATGGAAACAAGCCCCCTCCTCCAGCATTTAGAGGTCGGTGAGTTCTTTGCTCAGCTCGACTGACGTGTTTACTTCCTCGCAAGGTCTTACTAGTACTCTGTAAACACCATGGAAACGTCACAGTTAAAAGGCAAGTTAAAAATGGTCTTAAGTAAACCAAACAGAGCCGGACGTGCGAGTCTTTGCTTGTGTTTCCTCGCCACTCCCTCTCGTCATCTGACCTAGCAGCCAAATCCAGCCAGCGCAATGTTTGCGATTTGAGAGCCCATCTGGTGCCCTGGCTGGACTAGGGCTGGGGCGGGGCCCGGGTTCAAATTCCCACCCACCAGTGGCTCCACGCCAGGGGGAATGTTACTAAGGAAAAGATTCAAGCGAGTTCATACAGGAAGCGGGATTGCAGCCTATTGTATGTGCAATCGTGTCCCGACTGCATTGCTGTCTATTTCTGTAATTCCGTTTTCATTTTTCACGGTGCCTGTTTCACTCCTGATACTTTTCGGCATCGTTTCTATATTTTGTCATCCCGGTGCTGTTGCACTGTTGGCTGGCCGTCTCACACTGTTTGAGAGCATTATCGTAGGTGCTGGGATCCATTTTGTGTCTCAGGGGGAAAGGGTGGCTATAAATAAAGCGAGTAAATAGATCTCGGGGCGGGCTTTCCCGGCTTAAACCACCCTGCAAGGCTGTTGTGAGGATCAAATGCAGGACACTGAAAATCCCAACGCTTTATGAGTTAACAACGAAGATTATGGATTGTGCTGAAACGGACAGGTTGACGAATAAATTAAAAGGAGAAACGGGAGAAGAAGTTACGGGACCACGGAGGGCGTTTTATGACTGGTTAAGACACAAGTACTGAGAAACTAAGGTTAGGAGAAGAACAATAAGAATGATGAGTATAATAACCGTGAAGCTTTCATGTGAAGATTTGCATGCAGAATGTTAAAATTGGACTTTTTATATAGCTCTGTATCTTTTCTTTCCCCTTCTTTTCCTTCTTTCTATGTATAAACTAATAAAATTCTTTTTAAAACAAGATAAAATGGAGGCCAGCTACACAGCCTTTTCTCCATGAAGTCAGGGTGGTATAAAACAGTGATCAAGACAACAGATAGGCTTGTGGGGGGGGGGGCACGCAACGTCCCTCTCCGGATCAACAATACAAAATAGTCATTCCAAGTACAAAATAGGTCCTTTCCTCACTCGGATCTCATCTTTGGTTTTATCAGAGTTCAACTCGCGACACAACACCTTGCATTTATCCCCGGTTATAACAGCATCTGTTTATCCCGGGGAAAGTGTGGGGCGAAACCGGGGTGACCTCGATGTAATGTGGAAACAAAAGATACCCTGAGATAATCACAGGAATTAACTCAAGTGTAGTGCAGAATGTAAGTTCGGGGACAGGGTTGAACCGGGATTTAAGGTCTAGTGTGGAAAGGACCACAATCACTCCAAGACGACCAGCTAGGGAAAGTTTATGAAAGCAAAACAGACAAGACTACGGAAAGTTTATAAAAGTACAAAATAGTCACTCCAAAGACAACCAGCTGGGGAAAATTCATAAGAGCAACAGAACAAAGTTTGAGTCCCGTGGCACCTTGAAGACCAAAGTGCAAAACAGTCCCTACAAAGACAACTAGTTAGGGAAAATGTATAAAAGCAACAGAACAATATTTGAGTCCAATGGCACCTTTAAGCTTATACCTCCAAAGGAAGTTCAGAAAACTAGTTGAGGGGGCCAAAAGTTAAAAACATAAGTAAGTGTATAAAAGAGTTTTTATTACAAAGACATATAAAAACCTAGAAAGGGCCCAAATAAAGCCTCATAAAAAGTCCGAAGTTACGAACACACACAAAAGAGAGCAGGGTGTGACCTGACGCATTTCGGCTCACGAAAGCCTTCTTCGGAGGTCAAGTAGTGCAAAATATAACGAGCGACGGAGTCCCTGTAACACGTGTAAGGCAACGGACAATAAATTTAAAAAGTAAATAAATAAAATGGGACCAAAATTTGGAATGTTCCCATAGGGAATTGAATGACACGCCAAAAAGTTTCTATTTGGGGGCCACGAATATTTGGTGGGAAAAGGGGGTACGAATGAAGTAAATCAATAAAAATAAATTAAATAAGCAGTGGAGGATGAGCAGAGGCCACGCACCGGTGGTGGCGGCGATGTCTCCAAGCGTGTGCCAAATATCCCTACTCTATCTCTGCAACGGAAGAGATAACAGGACAGGTGCATCTTTGAACGCCAATATCTCAGAAATCCACAGAGTTAAACAACATATCCTGAGGGAAAGGGTCCAAAACTCCGACAGCGCAAAGCTCCCAACCGCAGCTGCCCGACACACCGCCAAGGCACAGTCTGGCGAGCGATTAAATTCCGGCACGTTTTAACAGAATTAAGCCTCGGCCATCTGCTAACTTTTTGCACAGAGCCGAGAGCCGGCCTGTAGCTGGGCAAAGGCGTCACCTACGAATAAAAGACAGACAGTCTGTCCATCCCGAATTGGGAGTCGTTTCAGAAAGTGCAGATTGGCCCAAACACCAACCTTGTAGGAGAAGAATCCGAGGGGGCTGGGAAACCTACACTGCCCGGGCACCGAACAAACTCCAAGAGGCAGGATAAACTGGGAGCAGGACCCACGGGTGAACCTTTGCAGGGACTGTACCACCTCACGCTGCCAGTGAGGAACAACGTGGCAGATCGCCGTTGGTGATTAAATACAAGAACTCGTGGGCACTCCATGAAACTGCTGAGCAGTCGGGTTAGAACGGATCAAAGGGAGTCCTTCTTCACCCAAAGAGTGATTCACACATGGAATTCACTGCCACAGGAGGTGGTGGCAGCTACAAGCATGGATGGCTTCAAGAGGGAGTTGGATAAACATCTGGAGCAGAGGTCCATCAGTGGCTATTAGCCACAAGGTATAGATAGGGACTCTGGGGCAAGTGATGCTCTGTATTCTTGGTGCTTGGGGGGGGCAAAAGTGGGAGGGCTTCTAGTGTCCCGTCCCCACTGGTGGACCTCCTGATGGCACCTGGTATTTTTTGGCCACTGTGGAGTGTTGGACTGGATGGGCTGTTAGCCTGATTCAACACTGGCTTCTCTTATGTTCTTAAATCCCTGCAAGCAGAAAGGCAGCATGGCAGTAAGAAGGATGAAGCCTCGCTTTCCCCTCGATGCGGGGCTGTTCTAGGCACGGGATTCTTCCCCTACTCTCTGGACCAAGTACCCAGTTCGTGACAACGCCTGGCAGACTTTGATCAGGGGGACCCGGCTAACGCAGACACACTTTTGGGATTGCTCAGGAAGCCGAGGAAACACAATGCGAGCACACGCAGTACGCAACTCTTATCAGCGACCGATCACGGGAGACTCATCTTTCCAAGACCAATATTGGACACACGGAGGGAACCGCTCCTCCTTTCCCAAAGAGACAGAAACATCTTCTAGCTGGTTCCTAAAAACTGGGGAGGGGGCATACCAAAAATGCTCCTCTTCCTCCCACAAGACCCCGAAAGACTCCCTTAAGGGAAAAATAAAGATATTTCAGTATTCTGGCATAACCAGAGGACAGCAAAGGAATCAGTGTACAACCTTTACCCCCTTAACCGTCACAAGTCTGAGGGGAGGGGAATTAATTAAATATATATATATAATTGCTGCCTTCCAAAATATGAAACCTCACAATTCCTCCGATGTACTTTTTTTTTACGGGGGGACTGAGATCTCACTCTTCAACCTTTATGGGTAGAGACCTCCAGGCACCATAGAATCATAGAGTTCGAAGGGATCTCTGGGGTCATCTAGTCCAACCGCCCGCACAAGGCAGGGAATTCACAAATACCTCCCCCCCCACACCCCCAGTGACCCCCTGTTCCGTGTTCAAACGATGGCACAAAAAACCCTCCAGGATCTCCAGCCAAACTGGCCTGGATGAGAAATTGCTTCCTGACCCCAAAGTGGCGATCGGCGTTTCCCTGGGCGTGTAAGAAAGGGCCACGAGAACTAAGCATGGAGGCAACCCTTCCTGCCCTCCCTCTTCTTGTGATCTGCCTAAGCTCACACAACCAGCATTGCTGTCAGATGGCCATCTAGCCTCACACTCTGCACGTATTAAAAACTCCCCCCCCCCAACTGAGAACTCCCAATTCCCAAGCAGACATTTGGGGGGCTGGGGAACCACAACAATGAAATGCACACAGGCTCTTCATTAGACCAGGGAGACCCAGGCTCGAATCCCTGCTCTGCCATGGAAGCTTGCAGGGCGACCCTGGGCCAGCCACACCCTCTCCGCCTGCCCTCCCTCACAAGGTTGTTGTAAGAAAACAAAAAAAGAGGGGAGAGCGATGCGCTGCAACCACTCGGGAGTCCCACCCATGGAGGAAAAAAAGCCAGATATAAACACATAAATAAATGCAAAGGCCTGCACTCTCAGCTGAGCCTCCCTCACTGGGCTGTTGTGAGGATCAAACGGAGAACAACGAAGTTAGATCAAAATACACAAACCACCTCCCACCAAAAAACAACAACATGGAAGCTCCCAATCCCCAAACAAGCATTGCAGACCTTTATTTCCCCAACATGCTGGAATCCCTCTGCAGGACCCTACTGAAGCTCCAGCTAACCACCTTCTCCCCCCCACCCCTTTGCCCCACCAAACCTGGGAGCTCAGATTCCCAAGCAAAGTTGCTCTCCGGTGGACAACCCCGCCATAGGCCAGACCCTCTTCTTCCTCCCAGAATGCTTTGGGGGGAGGAGGGAGGGGAGGGGAGAATGGGACACCAGGAACACTGCAGCCTCCTGGCCTTTTTGAATAACTAAGGGGGGGGAGACTCAGATCTCCTCCTCCTAAAATCTGGAGGGTTCCCACCCCCAGAACCATCCTGCCCTCCCACACAGGTAAGGAGGGCAACAATGAGGTGCAGGCAGCCCTGGCCATCCTGGAAGGGGGGGTGGGGAGAGAGAATCCCCCCACACCTAGAGAACAGACGCCCCCCTCTGCCATTTCCCCATTTTGGAGCAGGGGCAAAGCAGATGATGGTGTGGTGTGTCTCCCCCTCCATGATCTGAGATCATCCCCATCAAGAATTTCACTTAAGACCCCCCCAATGGACGACCTCTCCTTTCCCAATGGAGGAGGGGGGGGGACCCAAGTCCACAGGCTGTTTGTTTTTTGGACTATGGTTGTTTGTTTGGGATGGAGGGGGAGAAGAAGGCTCAATTGCATGCTTTTAAAAAAAAAAAACATCCCAAGGAACGTGCAAATATTGATTTGCATGCTTACCCCTTCCCCCAATCAATCACTTCTTTTGGGGGAGGGTGAATTGTTTTTTTGGGCTGGGGTTTTTTTGGGAGAGGGGGAATGCACACGACCCTCACGTGTTTGCTCAGGGGGGGGACATGCAAATATTAATTGCACACTTTAAAAAAAAAAAAAAGCTCATCCCAAGAAACGTGCAAATATTGATTTGCATGGCTGCCCCTCCCCCATCACCCCTTCTTTTGGGGGAGGATGAATTATTTTTTGGACTGTTGTGTTTTTCTGGGGGGGAGGGGAATGCACACGCCCCTCACATGTTTGCTCGGGGGGGGGGCGGCGGCTTGCAAATATTAATCGCACGCTTTTAATTGCACCAGGATCACTGAAATATTGATTGCATGCTCCCCATCCCCTCCCCCCCCCTTCTTTTTTGGGGGAGGGTGAATTTCTCCAGCAACCCCTCCCCCTGATTCCCTCCCCCCACCCCGGGCATTTGGGGAGGGTGAATTATTTTTTTGGACTGTTGTGTGTGTGTGTGATATTTTTTTTTGGGGGGGGGAGAAATGCACACGCCCCTCACATGTTTGCACGGGGGGGGAAGCAGCTTGCAAATATTAATTGCACGCTTTAAAAAAAAAAACCCATCCCAAGGAAAATTGAAATATTGCTTGCAAGCTTCCCCTCCCCCACCCCAAAATCATCACTTCTTGCTGGGGAGGGTGAATTTCTCCAGCAACCCCTCCCGCCCCGTGCATTTGGAGGGGGGCCTTTTAGGCATGGAGGAGGAGAAATTAGATCCTTCTTCTTCTTCTTCTCCCCCCCCCCGCGGCCCCTCCCCCATCGATGCCCGCGGCCCGCAGAGGGGGGCGCCTTGGGGGCGGGTCCCGGGGAAGCCCCTCCCCTTACCTGTCGCTCCGGCTCCTCTCTCGGCGCCACCGGGTCCCGGGCGGGCGCGGGGCGGCGGGTCCCTCGGTGCCACAACCCCAAGGCCCCTCTCCGGACTGCAGGGCCCTCCGCCTCCCTCGGCCGCTTCCTGCTTCTCTCCGGCCCGGGCTCCGTCCTCCCATTGGCTCCGCCCCTTGCCAATCTGAGGTGACCCCGGCCTCCCCGGCGCGCCGTTGGAGAAAGTTCCTATCGCTCAAAGGCAGCCCCGCTTCTCATTGGGTGGAGGGTTAGGTCGCGATCCGCCCCTTTTCTTTGGCCCCCCTCATTGGGCGCAGGCGGCGTTTCCAGTCGGTTCGAGGGTTTTATTGGTCGGTTCGTCTGCCGTTCAACAGCTCGACCGGCCTCGTCCTGGCTTTATTGGATGGCATTATCGACGCTCGAACCTGAGGAGCGAGATCAGCTAAGGGGCCGGCCCTCAGCCAATTCTCGTTGGCTTAAGGAGCTATTAGTCATCTGCAGCTCGTTCTGTTCATTGGTCAAGAGCAATGTCACTCGGCTCTTCACCAATCAGGGCTTTGCAATTGGCTGAAACGGAGAGAGAGGCGGGTCTTAAGTCCATTGGCTGGTTGGCCGAGGTACCCAGAAATTGCAGCAGGTGTCCATTAGGTGAAACTGCCAATCTCGTCAATGAACCTCCCACAGAGGCGAGGACGGATTATACTATAACTGGGTAAGAAAACCATCCATCAAAAATTTGCGCTTTTCATTCGTCGAAGTCGTTTTCCCTTGATGATTCTACTTCTCGCATATTGGCTAAAGCATTCTCAGGAGGCGGGCACTACTCCTGCAACTTAATACGCCCGCCCACATTGGACAATCCTCCGCCTATGAGCAGCCGGCGCTAATTCCTGAGGCGCAGGTTGATTGGTCAAGATGAGTGCCCCTCATGTGGTCCTTTTAGCAATTAAGCCAAATGTGGGGAAAACACTGGGCGGCGAGGGATTCTGGGAGAATAGTCTTGCAAGAAGGCAGCGCGTGAAGGATTCTGGGGGAAGTGTTGTTCAGGCTTGTGAGGGCCAGCGCGTGGGGGATTGTGGGTAATGGGTTGTGCAAGGCTTTGAAGGGCGTTACCACCCTCCAGGTGGAATCTGGAGATTCCCATCTCTGCTGAGCTCAATCTCCAAGAATTTACCAGCCCTATAATATAATGTGCATATTTTGCATGGCTTAACAAATGTAAAAGACCCACTTCCTCTGGGAAAGGTTAGCTGGGGTACCCTTATGCCCCAAGGGATTTGCAGCTAGGGTGGTTGCCAGCCTCCAGGTGGGGCCTGGGGAATCAACGCTCCCTCTAAGCTGTGGGGTCTTGTGAGCAAAAATTCTACTTTGCGAGTTACTGCCATTAAAGCTGTGAGTGAGCGATTTGGCTGCTGCATCAATCAGTTTGCTGCGGAGCCCGCCTTCCTGAGTTGAGACAAGAATGTGTGAGCTAAAGGGCTAAAAAACTGCAAGCTAGCGCACACTAAACTCAGCTTAGAGGGAACGCTGCTGGGGGTGCCCCAGAATTACAGCTCTAAATCCCCAGTCTGGAGTTGGCAACCCTCCTTGCAGCCTGCCCTCACCTGGATAGCCCAGGCAAGCCCAGTGAGTTCATCCGATCTTGGAACTTCAGCAGGGTCAGCCCTGGTCAGTCCTTGGATGGGAGAGCACCAAGGAAATCCAGGGTCGCTCTTTAGAGGCAGGCAAATGGCAACCCACCTCCGCTCATCTCTTGCCTTGAAAACACCATGGGGGGTCCCCCATAAGTTAGTTATGACTTGACAGCACTTAATTATTTGCCCTGACGAAGAAGAGTAGAAGAAGAGGAGATTGGATTTATACCCCGCCCTTCACTTGGCGTCTCAGAGCGGCTTACAAACTCCTTTCCCTTCCCCTCCCCACAACAGACACCCTGTGATGTAGGTGGGGCTGAGAGACCTCTGACAGAAATGGCTCTTTTTCAAGAACAGCTCTGAGAGAACTTGTGACTGACCCAATGTCACACCAGCAGCTGCATGTGGAGGAGGAGTGGGGAATCAAACCCTGTTCTCCCAGATTAGAGTCCGTGCTCCTAACGACCACACCAAACTGGCTCTTATGGACACGGACTAGTCCATCTTGTCAGCACCGGGAAGCTAAGTAGGGTCGGCCTAGGTTAGTATTTAATGGATGGGAGACCACCAAGGTAGGCCAGTGTTGCTAAACAGAGGCGGAGAATGGCAAACCACAGAAGAAAAAGGAGGAGGAGGAGGATATATACCCCACCCTTCACTTGGGAGTCTCGGAGTGGCTTACGATCTCCTTTCCCTTCCCCACAAGAGACACCCTGTGAGGTAGGCGAGGCTGAGAGAGCTCTTTCGAGGACTGCCCTTGGGAGAACAGCTCTGAGAGAACTTGAGACTGACCCAAGGTCACACCAGCAGCTGCAAGTGGAGGAGTGGGGAATCAAACCCGGTTCTCCCAGATTAGAGTCCACCGCTCTTAACCACTACACCAAACTGACTGTTCTGCTGGGGCTTGTCGGGCAGAGACAATCCTGGAATTTCTGGGCAGTGCTGAAGCGTGTGAGGATGACGCTGTAAAAATGTAAAAAATGTATCATTCGCACTCCAGATTTCTCCCCGTTGGGGGCCCAAAGCAGCCTAAATCATTCTCCTCTCCTTTGTTTTATCCTCACAACGACCCTGTGAGGTGGTTAGGCTTAGGGTTAGAGTGTGTGATTGGCTGGTGGAGGAGGGTGTGTGACTGGCCAGTGGAGGAGAAGAAGATTTATACCCCGCCCTTCACTCGGAGTCTCAGAGCAGCTTACTATATCCTTCCCTTCTTCTCCCCACAACAGACACCCTGTGAGGTAGGTGGGGCTGAGAGAGCTCTGAGAGAACTGAGACTGACCCAAGATCACCCAGCTGGCTGCATGCAGAGGAGGAGTGGGGAATCAAACCCGGATCTTCCAGATCGCTGCCTGTAACCACTACACCAAACCTGGCTGTCCCAGGCTGTCCCGATCTTAGCAGCTGAGAGCTGCTAACCAGGCCCTGGCCCTGGTTAGTCCTGGAATGTGTTAGGGACAAAACCTGTGTCCCGCAAAGAAATCAGGCAAAGTCAGAGTGGAGATGTTTTCAGAAATAATAATAATTTTTAATCTGCTGCGCAGCAGGGAAGCTCAAGTCTGAGTTAAAAGACCCAGACAAGGAGCTCAAAGATTCTGTGGTTACATACAGTTTTTATACAGTAGCATCATTAACATATTCGAGCCTTAATGTCCTATCCTGATGGGTGAAAAATCCCTGTCTGTCACCAGATTCATAATCTAATTAGTACTGTCTTAGGTTATCCTGCCTTTGTTTGTTTTAATTAAATCACACCTATTTTCCTGTTGTGTTAATTCCATATATTGTACATATGTTCTTTACCAAATATGATTACAGTAAAAGCTAGATGCTTTTTGTCGCCAAGCGACCGAGATGTTATCTCCTTTTCTTTTCCTCTTGTGACATGGTAGATGTATAATTTTATAATTTATAGCATTTTGTCAGAGCCTGGCCTTGCAAATATCTATCTTTTGATCTATAGAACCCTGCCTTTGCTTTTAACCTGTCAATTAACATAAGAACTTAAGAGAAGCCAATGTTGAATCAGGCCAAAGGCCCATCTAGTCCAACACTCTGTCACACAGTGGCCAAAAATACCAGGTGCCATCAGGAGGTCCAGCAGTGGGGCCAGGACACTAGAAGCCCTCCCACTGCTGCCCACCCCAGCACCAAGAATAGAGTGCATCACCTGCCCCAGACTGAGAGTTCCTATCTATACCTTGTGGCTAATAGCCACTGATGGACTTCTGCTCCATATGTTTATCTAATTCCCTCTTGAAACTGTCCATGCTTGTAGCTGCCACCACCTCCTGTGGCAGTGAATTCCATATATTAATCACTCTTTGGGTGAAGAAGGACTTCCTTTTATCTGTTCTAACCCGACTGCTCAGCAATTTCATGGAGTGCCCACAAGTTCTTGTCTTGTGAGAAAGGGAGAATTTTCTTGAAATTCTGAATTCAATCTATTATGCAAATAAGATGTTAGTTGTTGCATACTCAATTACTTTGTTCTTCCATTTTCTTGGCATTCCATTTAGATGCCTTGGGCATTTTTTCCCTTCCATTTAGATGTAAATGTCACCCTTGCCATTGTTATGTTATGTTTAAATAGTTCACTATATGTTCTTGTAATATTATTTGGTAAAATATCTAGTGGCTTATTCTTGGGTCCATCATAAACTTGAACTTTAGTATCTTTTGTATCTCTTCATGCATCTTTATCCAATATTGTCTTGCTTTCTTACAGGTCCACCACATATGATAAAATGTTGCATCTGTACATTGGCATTTCCAACATTTTCCATCATAGCTTTTATTGGTTTTTGCAATTTCTTTGGAAAGGACTTCTTTCTCAACCTGCTCTATCCCATGCATAATATTATAAACCTCAATCATGTCACCCCTCAGCCGTCGTTTCTCCAAGCTAAATTAACCTTTTTTATGGCAGAGTTCACCCTTTTTTGCGTGCGCCATCTCCTAACAGCAATGTCTAATAATCTTGTCCTCCTTGTGTCTCTTCACCCTCTTCTGGACCTCCTGATGGCACCTGGTGTTTTTTGGCCACTGTGTAACAAAGCGCCAAACTGGATGGGCCACCAGCCTGATCCAACATTGGCTTCTCTTACGTTCCTATGCTCTTATGATTACTGGTGATGTGTTCCCAAAAGTACCCTATCAATTTCTCCCCTTACACATGGGAGACCACCAAGGAAGACCAGGGTCAATGCGCAGAGTTGGGCAGTGGCAAAACACCTCTGAACGCCTCTGGTCTTGAAAAATTTATGGGGTCGCCATAAGTTGGGTGTGACTCAACGGCATTTTCCTCCGCCGCCCCCAGTTGCAACCTAACATTTGGCCTAAAGTATCTGATGAAAAGGGCCGTGGTGGCTCAAGTGGTTAAGACACTGAAGCTGCAGACCGGAAGGCCGGTAGCTCGGCAGTTCGAGACCCAAGTGCCGCATGACGGAGTGTGCTCCCGTCTCTGGCCCCAGCTCCTGCCAGCCTAGCAGTTCAAAAGCAAGAAATTGCAAGTAGGTAAATAGGGACCGCTCGAGTGGGAAGCCAACAGCGTTCCGTGTGCTTCGGTGTTTTCATCTGTTTGATATAAAATAAAAATTCTTATATATATAAAAAAGGTTAAGATACTGAATTGCAGGCTGTGGAAGGTCAGTAGTTCAGCAGTTCGAGACCCGAGAATGCCGCATGACGGAGTGAGCTTCTGTCTCTAGTCCCAGCTCCTGCCAGCCTGGCAGTTCAAAAGCAAGAAATTGCAAGTAGATAAACAGGTGCCGCTTCGGTGGGAAGCCAACAGCGTTCCGTGCGCCTCGGTGTTTTCATCTGTTTGATATAAAACAAAAATTCTTATATATAAAAAAAGGTTAAGACGCTGAAGCTGTGGGCCAGAAGATTGGTAGTTCAGCAGTTCGGGACCCGAGTGCTGCATGACAGAGTGAGCTCCCATCTCTGGTCCCAGGTCCTGCTAACCGAGCAGTTCAAAAGCAAGAAATTGCAAGTCGGTAGTTCAGCAGTTTGAGACCCGAGTGCCGCGTGACGGAGTGAGCTCCCGTCTCTGGCCCCAGCTCCTGCCAACCTAGCAGTTCGAAAGCAAGAAATTGCAAGTAGGTAAATAGGTGCTGCTTTGGTGGGAAGGTAACAGCATTCCGTGTGCCTTGGTGTTTAGTCATGCCGGCCACATGACCATGGAAATGTCTTCGGACAGCGCTGGCTCTTCGGCTTGGAAACAGAGATGAGCACCACACTCCTAGAGTTGGATTTGACTGGCTTTCAAGCAAGGGAAAACCTTTTACCTGATGAAAGGAGCTTTGACTCTTGAAAGCTCATACGATAAAAATCTTGTAGGTTGTTAAGGTGCAACTTTGGGTTGCCAGTCTCCAGGTGCAGCCTGGAGACCTCCCAGAATCCCAAATGGTCTCCAGACAACCAAGATCATTTTCCCTGGAGAAAATGGCAGCTTTGGAAGCAGAACTCCATGGCATAAGAACATAAGGACATAAGAGAAGCCAATGCTGAATCAGGCCAATGGCCCATCTAGTCCAACACTCTGTCACACAGCGGCCAAAATATACCAGGTGCCACCAGGAGGTCCAGCAGTGGGGCCAGGGCACTAGAAGCCCTCCCACTGCTGCCCCCTCCAACACCAAGAATAGAGTGCATCACCTGCCCCAGACTGAGAGTTCCCATCTATACCCTGTGGCTAATAGCCACTGATGGACTTCTGCTCCATACGTTTATCTAATTCCCTCTTGAAACTGTCCATGCTTGTAGCTGCCACCACCTCCTGTGGCAGGGAATTCCACGTGTTAATCACTCTTTGGCATTATACCCTGCTGAAGTCGTTCCCCTCTCCAAACTCGACCCTCCCCACAGTGTAGCCCCAACTCTCCAGGAGTCCCCTAACTCAGAGCTGGCAACCCTAGTACTGGATTCTAATCTAGCTTTTCTACTGCGGGCCAACACAGCTGCCCTCTGAAACTATCTGACCCAGGGAGGATCAAGAAAGGAGGCAAGGGGAGAAGAAGAGACTGGGCCGCAGAGAGGAAGAACCTGCACTTGGTTAGTTATAAAAGGTAAAGGTTTCTCCTTGCTCGAAAGCCAGTCGAATCCAACTCTAGGGGTGCGGTGCTCCGAAGAGCCGGCGCTGTCCGAAGAAGTTTCCCATGGTCATGTGACCAGCATGACTAGACACCGAGGCGCACGGAACGCTGTTACCTTTCCCACTGACGCGGTGCCTATTTATCTGCTTGCAGTTTCTTGCTTTTGAACTGCTATAAATCCACTCTCTTCTCTTTTCTTCTTCCACAACAAAAATTATAATCACAGTGTTATAAATGCAAAATTTAAGGCTGGCAGAGGTAACAGTTCCTTAATGAACACTCAGCCCTGACTGTTTACTCATTTTCATTATCCTAATTAATGTAAAAATGAGGCACAGTTTTACAGATCTAATGTCATATCTAATTGCTGCTTCCGAAATTCAAAACAAGCTCTCTGGCTGTCAGAAAAATATGCTTCCTGAATGCGGCCCCTGCTCATTTGAACAAGTTCTGATAATTTTGGTAGTTTTGCAACTTCCACTCCTCCACTCGCAGCTGCTGGATGACCTTGGGCAAGCCATAGTTCTGTCAGAGCTGTGCTTGAAAGGGCAGTTCTCTTGGAGCTCTCTCAGCCCCGCCTACCTCACGGGGTGTCTGTTGTGGGGAGGGGAAGGGAAAGGAGTTTGTAAGCTGCTCTGAGACTCCAAGTGAAGTATAAATTCAGTATAAAGTGTAAATCCAAGTGGATATAAATCCAGTCTCCTCCTCCTCCTCCTCCTCCTCCTCTTCTTCTTCTTCTTCTTCTTCTTCTCCTTTTTGAATCCAAGATTTGATTGTGAGATGCTTAGCCACAGGCTATGGAGCAGGGAGTTTCTCAATTCTCCCCATCTACTTGCTTTCTTTCTTTCTCTCTCTCTTTCTATCTCCCTTCCTTCCTTCCTCCTCCTCCATCCCCCATCTATTTGCCTTCTTTCTCTCTCTCTCTCTATTTCTTTCCACCTCTTTCATTCTTTCTTTCCACCTCTCTTTCTCTCTCTCGGACAAATAAATATCATTAGCAGACAAATAAACACCATTATAAATATCTGTTTTTAGCCCTTTTGTTTTTATTTGTGGCAGTCCCGTTTAATATTGATAAGAAGCAAATTTGCACATTTCTCCATAAAAATGTCTGTGCGCACTATTTGTTCCTGTCTTGCGGCTCTCAAAAATCTGATGTTTATTCTATGTGGCTCTTATGTTAAGCAAATTTGGGCCCCCCCAGGCCTAGAGTATCTCTGACAAGGGTTTGTCCAGCCGCTACTTAAAGACTGCCAGGGAGGGGGGAGCTCACCACCTTCCCAGGCAGCTGATCCCACTGATGAACAACTTTGTCAAAAAGTTTCCCCTAAGATCCAACCGGTACCTCCCCGCCCTGAATTTAAACCCGTTCTTGCGAGTCCTCTCTGTTAAGTATGAGACTTAACAAAGGATTCAGCTTCAGGTGATTTTAGCTCTATTAAACAGCAACTGTAAGTCAGGAACACACAACAAGGGAAGCACAGCTCCTTCTTTTAAACTCTCCCGGGCTGTCAAAGCCACACCCATAGTCAGATAAGAACCAATAGTAACGCTGGGATAAAAGCCAATCAGGATACAGGGATAAAGGCCAATCGGGACCGTTCCCTCTTTGCAACAATATCACTCAGCGATTGGGTAATCACACAGGTTTCGCAGAAACCGACCAATAGCAATGCGACATCTGAAGAGCCGCGTTCAGATTCAAGCTTAACGTGTAAATAGATAGGAGCGATTCACATTGGAACAGCTCCCTGCCCTCCTCCGAGTGGCAAAGCCCTTCAAACACTTCAAGGGAGCCATCCTGTCCTCCCTCCACCTCCTCTTCTCCAGACTGACCCTTCCCAAGAAGTCCCTCAGCCTCTCCTCACAGGACTTCTTGGTCTCCAGGCCTCCCGATCATCCCCTTCACTCTCCTCGGCACCCGCTCCGTTCTGTCCACATCCTTTTTGAAGAAGGGTGGCCCAGAAAAGGAGAAGGTTAGACCTTATGGGTGTCCACTCGGCAAAGGGCAGGGCCTTCCTGGTGCTGGGACCCTTCCCCTAATTCAAGAGGGTCTCTTGCATCAGTGAAGTCTGCTTGCACGGAGGGGGAGGGGAGCACTGCCCAGAAAGGAGCTGCGGAAGCAGGGATGCCAAGCCTCCAGGTGGCGCCTGGTCAATGCTCCCTCTACTTTGTGAGCTCCTGGCATTAAAGTTGTGAGTGAACAATTTGGCTACTGCATAAATTAGTTTGCTCTGAAGCCATCCTTCCTGAACTAAGACAAAAATGTGTGAGCCAGAGGCTAAAAAACTGTGAGCCGGCTCACACTAACTCAGCTTAGAGGGAACACTGCTGGGGATCCTTTCTTACATGCCCAAGGAGATGCCACTTTGGGGCCAGGCAGCCATTTTTCTCCAGGCCCATTTCGCTGGAGATCCTGGAGGATTTTTGCCTCCAGATTAGACTACTGTAATGCTCTCTACATGGGGCTGCCCTTGTCTCAAATCCGGAAGCTGCAGCTGGTACAAAACGCTGCAGCCAGGCTCCTGGTGGGGTTCTCAGATGGGAGCACATATACCCTGTGCTGAAGGCATGGCACTGGCTGCCGATAGCGTACCGGGTTCGTTTCAAGGTGCTGGTTCTTACCTGCATACCTGAGGGACTGCCTTTCCCCACATGTTCCCCCGAGAGCACTGCAGTCAGGGGCTCAGAACCAGCTGGCCCTCCCGGCTCTTAAAGAGGCCAGTCTGTCAACGACCAGGGCCAGGGCTTTCTCGGTGGTGGCCCCAACCTGGTGGAACGAGCTTCCAGAGAAGATCAGGGCCCTGCAGGACCTCCTACAGTTCCGCAGGGCCTGTAAAACGGAGCTCTTCCGCCAGGCTTTTGGGAGCCACCACCAGTGAAGAACAACGAACGGTATGAACGGGAGAGGGCCCTGGATTCCGGAAAACTGCCCCCAACAGCCTAAAGAACAACAAGTACTGCAGGAACAACGAGAACAAATACTGCGAGCGGAGAAGTATGAATGATGTTGCGACCGTTTATGGATAATAGCGACCACTAGCACATTTTTTAGAACTGTTTTACTCGTAACTTATCTGTTTCTGTAAGCTGCCCTGAGACGGCTTTGGCTGGGAAGGTGGGGTAAAAGTTCAAATAAGTCAATGAATAAATAAATCTTCTGGGTGTGGAGCAGCGGTCACTGGGGGTGTGTGGGATGGGAGGTATCTGTGAATTTCCTGCACTGTGCAGGGGGTTGGACTAGATGACCCCTGGAGGTCCCTTCCGGCTCTGTGATTCTGTGATCCCCTGGAAGAATTACAGCTTATCTCCAGACTGCAAGAAGAGTTCCCCTGGAGAAAACGGATGGTTTGGCTTTGTACCCCATGGGGGTCCCTCTCTTCCGCAGGCTCCATCCCCAAATCTCCAGGAGTTTTCCAAACTGGATCTGGCAACCAGCGTTCCCTCTAAGCTGAGTTAGTGTGAGCTAGCTCACCGTTTTTTAGCCTCCAGCTCACACATTTTTGTCTTAGCTCAGGAAGGGATGGCTCCAGAGCAAACTAATTTATGCAGTAGCCAAGTCGCTCGCTCACAAATTTAATGCCAGGAGCTCACAAAGTTGAATTTTTGCTCACAAGACTCCACAGCTTAGAGGGAACATTGCTGGCAACCCTACCTCCTCGTCTCCTGCCAGTGGTCGGAGGGGATCGGGCAACTCTAGCTATTTATTTAAAGCATTTCTTAGCCGCCTTTCTTCCTTGTGGAACTCAAGGCAGCTTACAATAAAACGATTATAAAAAGCAAAATAAAAACAGCAGTTGTTTGGGGGGGAAACAAAATAAAATAAAAACCATTCCAAAAATCGCAATTTTAAAAAGTCCAATTAGGACTGCCGGTAAGAAAGCCCAAATCAGTCGAGTGCGGTCCTAAATAAAACTGTCTCCAGTTGCTTCCTGAAGATGGAAAGCGAGGGGGGGCCAGGCACACCTTCCTGGGGAGGTTGTTCCATGATTGTGGGGGCTGCCCCTGAAAAGGCCATGCCTCGTGTGCCTACCGGGCGAGCTTCTTTGGATGGCGGCACAGCCAGATGGCCCCCTCCCTGTGATCTTAAGTCCCGGGCAGGAATGTATGGGAGAAGACAGTCGCTGATGCGGGATGCGAATGGAGCAAATAAGCAAATACATTTTTACAGCATCATGTTTATAAAGGCTTAGGTGGTCCTTCAGGTATGTTGGTCCCAAACTATATAGGTAGGGATACCAGATGTCTTCTTTGATATGTCCTCTTTGTTTGGCGTCCACTTTTAGACTCTCTTTTTTAAAAAAAAAACAAACCGTGATGAAATTGTTCTATTTTGGGGATTTGCAGGTTAAAAATATTCCAGTCTGGTTGTAGTGGTTAGGACGCAATGCTCCCTCTAAGTTGTGGAATCTTGTGAGCAAAAATTCTACTTTGTGAGTTACCAGCCTTAAAGTTGTGAGCGAGTGACTTGGCTGCTGCATAAATTAGTTTGCTCTGGAGCCCGTCCCTTCCTGAGCGAAGACAAAAATGTGTGAGCTGGAGGCTAAAAAACTGTGAGCTGGCTCACACTAACTCAGCTTAGAGGGAACACTGGTTAGGAGCGTGGACTCCTCCAACTCCTCCACATGCAGCGGCTGGTGTGACCTCGGGCCAGTCACAAGCTCTCTCAGAGCTGTTCTCTCAGGGGCAGTCCTCGGGAGAGCTCTCTCGGCCCCGCCTACCTCACAGGGTGTCTGTTGTGGGGAGGGGAAGGGAAAGGAGACTGTAAACCGCTCTAAGGCTCCTTCGGGTAGTGAAGGGCAGGGTAGAAATCTAATCTCTTCTTCGTCTAGTTAGTAGCATCAGCTTAAATAGGAGGGGTATTTCAAATGAAATTTGTCATCGTGATCTGATCACTTGTTTGAAGTAGTCAGTCAGGAAATATGTCCTCTTTTTGGCTTTTCAAAATACGGTAATCCAAACTGGAAGCCCGTGTAGGGTGGGCCAAGATGGGAGTGATTCGGTCTCTATATGATGCGCTCCAGTCAACAGCATGGCTGCGGTGTTCCGTACCGACAGAAGTTTCCGAACACTCTTCAAGGGCAGCCCCACAGCGACTGCATTGCAGTAGTGATTCGGTCTCTATATGACGCGCTCCAGTCAACAGCATGGCTGCGGTGTTCCGTACCGACAGAAGTTTCCGAACACTCTTCAAGGGCAGCCCCACAGCGACTGCATTGCAGTAGTCTAACCTAGATATAACGAGGGCATGCATCACAGCGGCTAGATTTTTCCTGGCCAGGAATTATTTTATATATCCCTTTAAATGCTGTTCTGGTGTTCAAATGCTTTCTTTAGAACAGATAAAAGGAAGTCCTTCTTCACCCAAAGAGTGATTAACACATGGAATACACTGCCACAGGAGGTGGTGGCAGCTACAAGCATGGACAGTTTCAAGAGGGAATTAGATAAACAAATGGAGCAGAAGTCCATCAGTGGCTATTAGCCACAGGGTATAGATGGGAACTCTCAATATGGGGCAGGTGATGCTCTGTATTCTTGGTGCTGGAGGGGGCAGCAGTGGGAGGGCTTCTGGTGCCCTGGCCCCACTGCTGGACCTCCTGATGGCACCTGGTATATTTTGGCCGCTGTGTGACACAGAGTGTTGGACTAGATGGGCCATTGGCCTGATTCAACACTGGCTTCTCTTATGTTCTTATGTTCTTTCACGTTTGCTGTCTTGGGGAACCCTAACCGGGTGGAAAGGTGACGTAAAAAACGTTTGAGATAAATAACGATAAATACAGTTATTTTCCACGACCCTTTGCAAAGACGTTACGGTGGGCAATGCTCCCTCTAAGCCGTGGAGTCTTGTGACCAAAAATTCTGCTTTGCGAGCCGCTGGCATTGAAGTTGTGAGCGAGAGATTTGGCTACCGCATAAATGAGTTTGCTCTGAAGCCATACCCTTCATCACCCAAGACAAAAATGTGTGAGCCGGAGGCTAAAAAGCTGCTCAGCTTAGAGGGAACACGGCTGGGGAGGCCCCAGAATTACAGCTCATGTCTGGATTACAGAGATCAGTCGCCCTGGACTGAGTGAGCTGGAGGCTAAAAAAAAGTGTGAGCTAGCTCACGCTCACTCGGCTTAGAGGGAACACTGCCGTCGGGCCCCAAGGAGTTAAAGCAAGCCGAGTTTTGCCAGGCTCCGGTTACCCCCTCCTTGAGCAATTCCTTGTGCTTTGTGTTCTCAGGGGGGGGGGCAGAGAAGCCAAGTCCGATTTCGATCTCTCCTGCCTGTCCTTGCAACCAATCTCCCGCTCGCCCTTTGGAGAACAATCTCCCTTTTATGCGGCTTCAAAACCGAGTCCCCTTTTCTCAAGCCGAGGCCCTGCTCCTGGGAGCGGAGGGTGACGCAGCAGTTTCCCTCCGAGACAGGCTCCCGTTTGTGCCGCGCTCTCTCGAATTCGGCTCCCTTTTCAGGGCCTCCCGTTGTCTTTGGAGAGTCCTTCTTCCCAGGAGGTTGGATGGGGGAACCTGGTGGAGTCATCGGGAAATTGAGAAGGGCTCTACCTTCTGGGCTGCTAAGGCGAGAGCCAAGTTCCTTGGCAGCCCACAAGGGGCAAGGGACCAACCTTTTCTTAGGACAGGATGCCGGGCTTTTAGCAACCAAAAAAAGAGAGAGAAAGGCCATGAGAAAAAGGTATAGCAAAAAAAACCCCACCAGGATTACCTGTGTGGTTTGTTTGCTTTTTGCTGGGCATTTAGCAACAGCGGGACAGAAAGTGGATGACATTCGACAGGTAAAGCAGTATCTTTCGGTGGTAGGAGGCAGCTTAGGTAAAGGTAAAGGTTTCCCTTGCTCGAAAGCCAGTCGAATCCGACTCTAGGGTTGCGGTGCTCATCTCCGTTTCCAAGCCAAAGAGCCGGCGCTGTCCGAAGACGTTTCCGTGGTCGTGTGGCCGGCAGGACTAGACGCCGAGGCGCAACAGAATGCTGTTACCTTCCCACCAAAGCAGTGCCTGTTTATCTACTTGCAATTTCTTGCTTTCGAACTGCTAGGTTGGCAGGAGCCGGGGCCAGAGACGGGAGCTCACTCCGTCATCCGGCACTCGGGTCTCGAACTGCCGAGCTACCGGCCTTCCGCTCTGCAGTTCAGCGTCTTATAAACTGAGCCACCGCAGCCCCAGAAGGCAGCTTACCTGGTGAATGGGGATGTGGAATGGTAAAGTATAGCCCAATCTCGTCAGATCTCAGCAGTTAAGCAGGGTCAGGAACTGAGTGGGAGACCACCAAAGAAGACTCTGCAGAAGAAGGCGATGGCCAACCACCTCTGCTTCTCACTGGTCTTGAAAGCCCCTTCCTGGGGCCGCCATAAGTCAGCTGGGAGTCGTCACACACTAAGCTGGCCACAGGCTACCTGCAAAGAAGGAGGAGATTGGATTTATACCCTGCCTTTCACTCGGAGTCTCAGAGCGGCTTACAATCTCCTTCCCTTCCTCTCCCCACAACAGACACCCTGTGAAGTAGGTGGGGCTGAGAGAGCTCTTTTTGAGGACTGCTCTTGAGAGAACAGCTCTGGGAGAACTGTGGCTTGCCCAAGGTCACCCAGCTGGCTGCATGTGGAGGAGTGGGAGGATCAAACCCGGTTCTCCCAGATGAGAGTCTGCACTCCTAACCAATGCTCCCTCGAGTCATAGAAACATAGAATGTTAGAGTTTGAAGGGACCTTGCAGGTCATCTAGTCCAGCCCCCTGCACTCTGCAGGAGCAGAGCCGAAAGAGAGCCCTGCATACCTACAACATACCCGAAAGATGGCCGTCCAGCCTCCGCTTGAAAACGTCCAGGGAAGGAGCACCCACCACCTCCTGAGGCAGACTGTTCCACTGCTCAACCACTCTGACAGTGAGGAAGTTTCTCCTGATATCTAGCTGGTAACAACTCCCTTGTAATTCCCACCCCTTAGATCTAGTCTTGCAATCCGGAGCAAGAGAGAATAGATCTGCTCCATCTTCTACATGGTAAAAGGTAAAGGTAAAGGTTCCCTTGCTTGAAAGCCAGTCAAATCCGACTCTAGGGTTGCGGTGCTCATCTCCGTTTCAAAGCCGAAGAGCCGAAGAGAGTTGGAGTCCAAGTCTTATGAGGAAAGGCTGAGGGAGTTGGGTATGTTTAGCCTGGGAAAGAGAAGGCTTAGAGGGGACAGGATGGCAGTCTTCAAGTATTTGAAGGGCTGTCATGTAGAAGATGGAGCGGATCTATTCTCTCTTGCTCCAGATTGCAAGACTAGATCTAATGGGTGGAAATGACAAGGGAGTTGTTTCCGGCTTAATATCAGGAGAAACTTCCTGACTGTCAGAGTGGCTGAGCAGTGGAACAGACTGCCTCGGGAGGTGGTGGATGCTCCTTCCCTGGACGTTTTCAAGAGGAGACTGGACAACCATCTTTTGGGCATGTTGTAGGTATGTAGGGCTATTTTTCGGCTGTGCTCCTGCAGAGTGCAGGGGGTTGGACTAGATGGCCTGCAAGGTCCCTTCCAACTCTAATATTCTATGATTCTATGGGACTTCATAACATAGAGTCCACCTTCCAAAATGGCCCTTTTCTCCTGGTCAACTAATCTCTGTATCCTGTCAATCAGTTACATTCTCTCTAAGCTGAGTTAGTGTGAGCTAGCTCCCAATCTTTTAGCCTCCAGCTCACACATTTTTGTCTTAGCTCAGGAAAGAGGGGCTCCAGAGCAAACTAATTGATGCAGCGGCCAAATCGCTCGCTCACGACTTTAATGCCAGTAGCTCACCAAGTAGAATTTTTGTTCACAAGACTCCACAGCTTAGAGGGAGCATTGGGAGATCTCTAGCAATATGTATTAATTTTGATCAATAAATACTAGCTTAGTTGAACTCAGATTCTTACATTCGGGGCTATTTCTGGGCAGGAACGCACAGGAACGGAGTTCCGGCCGGCTCCCGAGTTGGCCACGCCCAGCAGGAACTCATTAGCATAATAGGCCACACCCAACAGCAGGAACTCATCAGGATTGGCTACATTAAGGCTGTGTGGCCTAACATGCAAAGGAGTTCCTGCTCCAAAAAAAGCCCTGGGTTTTGACAACAAAGGAGGTAAACAGAATAAGAAGCAAAAGGTGGGTGTGGCTGGATGACCCTACTTCTGGTAACGTGGGGTGTGGCCTAATATGCTAATGAGCTGTGCTGCTAGGCAAGTGGCCTAATATGCTAATGAGTTTCTGCTGCTGGGTGTGGCATATTATGCTAGTGAGTTTCTGCTGGGCTTTTTCTACAAAAAAGGCCCTGCTCACATTTATACAAGATGGCTGCTAACCCAACTGTACTATTAGAAAACACGTTACGAGTTTTAATTAGTTACATTTTTGAGAGATGTACTGAATAGAATGTTAAGCATATTATTAACGTTAAATAGTTTGCATTATTTGGGATCCTCTGTATCAATTGTTTCACATTTATTATTTAATAAAAACTATTAAAATTCAAAAAGAAGAAGAAGCGTGAGCCGGAGGCTAAAAACTGTGATGGCCGCTTCCCCCAAAGCGACATTTTAAAAAATCTGCATAGCCAATCAAATCTCTAATGACCAATCAAAAGCCTTGCTGAGCCAAAAACCCACCTGTCCCGTCCCACTTGGCGGGCACTGGAGCTGTTGGGAGATGCCAAGGTGCCCATGGGCACCACGTTGGAGACCCCTGAATCAGAGCACTTCCCCTCTCTCTGCCTCCCTCGGCATGCAAACGAAAATTGCCTGCTCCTGACCTGGGGGCAGGATTGAGGCTGTTTCGCCATGCCGGGAATTGCCCTCTGTACTCTGCATTCCTCATTTTCTGCCCCTGCTCTGCAAGTGTCAGGAATTCAGGAATGTTTACGAGACCCTGTGACCCAGACTAGGGTGGTCAAGGATAGTCCAATCTCTTCAGGTCTCGGAAGCTATGCAGGGTCAGCCGTGGAATAAATCTTGAGTCCAGTGACACCTTTCAGACCAACAAGGTTTAATTCTGGGAATAAGCTTTTTGTCTTCAGCTTTTTGTCTTCAGAGGACATGATCGAGGTTGGTAAGATTATGCGTGGGATTGAGCAGCTCGAGAAAGAAGCACTTTTCTCCCTTTCTCACAATACGAGAACTCGTGGGCTTTCAATGAAATTGCTGAGCAGTCGGGTCAGAATGGATAAAAGGAAGTCCTTCTTCACCCAGAGAGTGATTAACACGTGGAATTCACAAATGAAAAAATTCCTGAACTCTGGGACTGGTTAAGAAAACTGCTATTTATGGCAGAAATGGACAAATGGACAAGAAAACTTAACAATTTAGAAGCAGAAACCTTTTTGGTAGATTGGAAGGACTTTAAAGAATATTTAGAGAAATATTGGGAAATGAAGGATAGCATAGTCAGTATGGAAAGCTACTAGATGTGTAACAAATATTTAATACGTATATAATCAATAAGTATCAGTAGTGGTTGCAAATATGTAAATTGCGTTACCTGTAGAACTTATATGATAACAGTGAATTAATAGGTATTATGCATTGGTAAAATGGTGGGGACAATGCTGGGAGCCATGGGGGGAAAGGAATTTGAAGAAAAGGATATGATTTATATTATTTTAGTTAAAATTGTGAAGTATTATATATCCTAATAAATTGTTTTACAAAAAAAAACATATGGAATTCACTGCCACAGGAGGTGGTGGCAGCTACAAGCATGGACAGTTTCAAGAGGGAATTGGATAAACATATGGGGCAGAGGTCCGTCAGCGGCTATGAGCCACAAGGTATAGATGGGAACTCTCAGTCTGGGGCGAGTGATTCTCTGTATTCCTGGTGCTTGGGGGGGCACCATTGGGAGGGCTTCTAGTGTCCTGGCCCCACTGCTGGACCTCCTGATGGTCACTGGTATTTTGGGCCATTGTGTGACACAGGAGTGTTGCACTGGATGGGCCACTGGCCTGATTCAACATTGGCTTCTCTTATGTTCTTATGAGGAGTGGGGGTCTGAGGATAAAATGGAGGAGATTAGAGAGATGGAAAACGCTTTGGGCCCCCACTGGAGATACAGGTGGGATACAAATGTATGAAATCAATTAAAGAGCCGCTACCTGGTCACGTCGCAGGCCCGATCCAGGAGAGGGCTTGCTCAGCATCCCTTTTGGTGTTTCTTTTAAAGATGTGGGCCCACGATATCATGGGCCCACGTGATGGGGCACGATATCATTCCTGCCTGCGTGGGTTCTGTGGGGCTCGATCAGGGACAGGATTTTGAAAGGTGATTTAAGCCATTTTCTTTAAGCCAGTTTGGTGTAGTGGTGAAGTGTGCGGACTCTAATCTGGGAGGACCGGGTTTGATTCCCCTACTCCTCCACTTGCACCTGCTGATGTGACCTTGGGTCAGTCACAAGCTCTGGCACAGCTGTCCTTGAAAAAGAGCAGTTTCTGTCAGAGCTCTCTCAGCCCCACCTACCTCACAGGGTGTCTGTTGTGGGGAGGGGAAGGGAAAGGAGTTTGTAAGCTGCTCTGAGACTCAAAAGTTGAAGGGCGGGGGATAAATCCAATCTCCTCTTCTTCTTCTTCAGCTCAAAAACTCCCTCCATATAAAACAAACCAATGGAGTTTTATATGGCTAAAAACCCGGTCACATGGTCCTAGCCTGTTCACCCTAATGAGGAGGCTGTTCAAATAACCTGATGGCCTCTCCCCTCCTGTGCTCCAGGGTGATCAGGCAAACATTACTTTTAGCAATCTAATCAGAGAAAATATGTTGTCGAAGGCTTTCACGGCCGGAGTTCATTAGTTGCTGTAGATTTTCCAGGTTATGTAGCTATGGTCTTGGCATTGTAGGACCTGACGTTTCGCCAGTAGCTGGCGAAACGTCAGGTCCTACAATGCCAAGACCACGGCCACACAACCCAGAACATCTACAGCAACTAATAATCAGAGAAACATTAACACCTTGGGTTTTTATTTACTTTATTTTATTTTTAATTTATAAGCCGCTCTCCCTGAAACCAGCTCAGAGCGGGGGACAACAACTTATAGATCTACAATCTGAAACCTTCCGAAGCGCTACAAACACTTAAAGTCAATAAATACAATAAAATCGATAAGACAGCGACCGTACAATTTAAGGTGGTGTAAAACTCATATGGAGCGGCAATATACGGATGCCAAGAAGAAGAGGAGGAGGAGGAGCAGGTTGGATTTCTGGCCCCACTGCTGGACCTCCTGATGGCCCCTGGTATATTTTGGCCGCTGTGTGACAGAGTGTTGGACTAGATGGGCCACTGGCCTGATTCAACATTGGCTTCTCTCATGTTCTTATGGCCCTCAATTAGTTTTCTAAACTTCCTTTGGAGGTTTGTGCTTTGTTGGTTTAGATTCTCCCCCACCCCCCATCCCGGCCTTTTTTGGGTGAAAAGTGAAAGAACCAGAAAAAAGAAGAAGAGGTCACCTCTGAGCACAGGCAGAGTGTCTGTCGTGTTTCTAGTTAAGGGGAAGGGAGGGTTGACCCTGGCTGGTGTTGCACCGGCTGTCTTGCACGGGGGAAAGAAGGGGAACATCCCTGGGCCATCCCCCCCCCCCCGGCCCACTAGGAGAACCCAAAGTGTCCCATCAGGCAGGCTTCCACGGTTGATGAGCACCAGGTATGGTGGAGGGGAGGATCAAAGCCCGGCTCCACCTGTCCCCCCTCCCCAGGGGGAAACCAGAAGCTTCAATGCGGGCGCAGGCCTGGGAAATGCACAGAGCGGTATTGTTCGGCTGGGCTGGGGGCCAGCCCCGAAGAGCCAGCCCCCCCGCCTTATAAGAAGACACCCGGGGGACTCCTTGTCGCCGCTCAGAAAGGGGACCGTGTCGCTTTGGACGGCAAGCATGGCGACGGAAGAGAAGGGCGCTGACTCGTGGCCGGCAGGGCTGCACCTCAAGAGCCCCCCTTACGTAAGTAGTGAGTGAAAAGGGGAAGGGGTGTCCCAGATGGGGATGCCAAGCCTCCAGGTGGGAGCTGGAGACTCCCCTGAATTATAGCTCATCTCCAGGCCAATATTCCCTCTAAGCTGTGGGGTCTTGTGAGCAAAAATTCTACTTTGTGAGCTATGGGCATTAAAGTTGTGAGCAAGTGATTTGGCTGCTGCATAAATTAGTTTGCTCTGGAGCCCTCCTTCCTGAGCAGAGACAAAAATGTGAGAGTCGGAGGCTAAAAAACTGTGAGGTAGCTCACACAAACTGACCTTAGAGGGAACACTGCTCCAGGCTACAGAAATCAGTTCCCCTGGAGAAAAGGGATGCTACAGAGGGTGGGCGTTTGTGGCATTGTGCCCCGCTGAGGTCCCAGTCCTCCCCACTGTCCCCCAGTCTGCCGCTGACGAAGGGGACCTTGCGACCCTTGCGTCCTGCTCTTGGTCAGTCAGGGCTTCTGGGCCTTCCCCAGCGGCGGGACAGGCAGAAATCCAGCAGGGCGAAAACTCCCCTTCAGTGCAGCGCCAGGCGGAGGGAGAGCTGCCCCAGTTGGACTTCTGCCTGCTGCTGCAGCCTCGCTGAGATCAAAACGGTACACGGCAATGCTCCCTCTCTAAGCTGCGGAGTCTCGCGAGCCAAAATCCCACTTGGTGAGCTACCGGCATTAAAGTTGTGAGCGAGCGATTCGGCCGCTGCATAAATTCGTTTGCCCTTCGAGCCCCGTCCTTCCCGGGCGAAGGCGAAGATGTGTGAGCCGGAGGCTAGGAAACTGTGAGCTGGCTCACACGCGCTCAGCTCAGAGGGAACATTCAGCCCAACCTGCAGCCGGGAACAAAAGCATGGCTTTTCAAGGGAGACTTGTGATGAGAATTTCTTCAAATGCTCTAAAGAGGCTCCCCAATGGCGCCCCCGTCCTTTGCTTTAGAGTAAACAACGGCTACGCAGCCCTGGGCACCTGGGATTAGTGGGGAGGGAGGGACAGGGGTCTTGCTGGGAGGTTAAAGTAAAGGTAAAGGTTCCCTTGCTCGAAAGCCAGTCGAATCCGACTCTAGGGTTGCGGTTCTCATCTGCGTTTCAAAGCCGAAGAGCCAGCGCTGTCCGAAGACGTTTCCGTGGTCATGTGGCCGGCATGACTAAACACCAAGGCACACGGAATGCTGTTTCCTTCCCACCGAAGTGGTACCTATTTATCTACTTGCAATTTCTTGCTTTCGAACTGCTAGGTTGGCAGGAGCTGGAACTAGAGACGGGAGCTCACCCTGTCATGCGACACCCAGGTCTCGAACTGCTGAACTACTGACCTTCCAGAGCCTGCAGTTCAGCGTCTTAACCACTTGAGCCACCGCAGCTCCACGAGGTTGTCAGTCCCCAAATCCTACCCACTATGGGGAAGACCCAACTCTCCCCACTTTGGACTGAAGATGACCAGTGTTCCCTCTAAGCTGAGTGAGTGTGAGCGAGGTCGCAGTTTTTTAGCCTCCAGCTCACACATTTTTTGTCTTTGCTCAGGAAGGGATGGCTCCAGAGCAAACTTAATTTATGCAGCAGCCAAATTGCTCGCTCACAGCTTTCGTGCCCGTAGCTCACAAAGCAGAATTTTTGCTCACAAGACTCCGCAGCTTAGAGGGAGCACTGCTGATGTCCATCGCCTCAGTTCTCTTGGGTTGCCAAGTCCAGCTGGGAATTCCAGGAACAGTGCCAATGGAGGGAGAGATTTGAGAAGGCGATTTCACCGAGGATCTATGGTATGTCATAGAGTCTGCAGCCGCCGTTTTCTCTAGGAGAACTGCTCTCTGTGGTCTGGAGAAATGTTAAAATGCTTGGGGCTCTTTAGCTTGGAGAAACGACGGCTGAGGGGTGACATGATCAAGGTTTATAAGATTATGCATGGGATAGAGCAGGTTGAGAAAGAAGAACTTTTCTCCCTTTCTCACAAGACAAGAACTCGTGGGCACTCCATGAAATTGCTGAGCAGTCGGGTTAGAACAGATAAAAGGAAGTCCTTCTTCACCCAAAGAGTGATTAACACATGGAATTCACTGCCGCAGGAGGTGGTGGCAGCTACAAGCATGGACAGTTTCAAGAGGGAATTAGATAAACATCTGGAGCAGAAGTCCATCAGTGGCTATTATCCACAGGGTATAGATGGGAATTCTCAGTCTGGGGCAAGGGATGCTCTGTCTTCTTGGTGCTGGGGGGGCAGCAGTGGGAGGGCTTCTAGTGTCCTGGCCCCACTGCTGGACCTCCTGAGGGCACCTGGTATTTTTGGCCACTGTAAACCCAGTCTGAAGGACAGCAAAGATCTTAGAATTATAGGGTCGGAAGGGACCTCCAAGGTCATGAAGTTCAACCCCCAGCATAATGCAAGAAATTCACAAATACCTCCCCCCCCCCAGTGACTCCTGTTCCACACCCAGAAGATGACAAAAAACCTCCAGGATCTCCAGCCAATCTGTAAAAGAACAGAAGTCTTTTCTGGATCTGTGGTTTTTAATCCTTCCCCCGAGAACTAAGAACAATCTAGCAACGGCTCGTATTTATCATTCCCAAACGCTGGGGGAGATCTTTACATATTAGCGGATTAAAAAACTATTATGTACTTCCTCATAGTAACGTCAGCGATACACTTAGAGAGCTGATCTTCCCTAATGCTGATGGATGTTGAACTTGTTTGCTTTTAAAGATGTTTTGGTTCCCCTGTGTGACTAGATAATAGGGTTGAATCTTGCAAATCCATTCCACTAATGAAAGTGGCTTCTCCAACACAAACAGCTTCCAAATGACTGGAGATGAAACATTTCCAGAAATTCTGAATTTTTTTTTTTTTTAAGCCCTCTTTCGGGGGGGAGGTGGGAAAAATAGAAAATCGTGCAATGCTTTCTTTTCTATCAAACCTATACTTTTACTAATTTAGCAACATAAAATGCATCCTTTATAACTCAGCACAGTTATATTTGATAACTATTTGACATGCTTCTTTGTTTTCTATCAGAAAAACTGCAAATATACCGAGCGAGGGGGGAATAAAGTTAAAAGTAGTTAGTAAACAAAAGTACTTGGACTGAAACGCTTCCATACAGTTGGACTGTCAGTATATTTCGATATTAACTTAAGCTTCATAAATTTAAAAACACCAAACTCTAATATGCTGTTATTAAGCACCCTGTACTACCTTAATTGTTGCCAAAATGATGGACGTTTAAACAAAAAACAGTTCTTGAAAATTGTGTATCTCTACAAAAAGACGTAAAAATAATTTATGTAAGACAATCTACAGCGTGAGATAGTGATCATATTCACACTACACATTTTGATTAAAACCCTGTTTCATTTCGCTCTTTCCAAAGGAGGCAAAATAAATAAATAAATCATAGTTGTCCCCCCCCAGTGTTCCGGCAAATTTCCCAATTTTTATGTTGGAAAAATTGAAAAGTCCTTGGGGGAAAACACAAGGACCTTCCAGTTTTTCCCATGAGCTGAATTGATACACAGCATCCCAAATATTGCCTGTGGTTCGTCTTTCTCAGTTTCATGCCCCCAAAAACCAGTCGAGATACTTTTTGTTTCTTAAACGATACGATTGTCCCCCGCTGAGGAGAAACGGACCCCTTTTCCTGGGATCCCCCGGCAGAAACCCCTCATGTCAATTCTGCATTTATGTATAATTAAATTCGACAAACAGGTGAGATTATCTGATTCATGGGGAGAGAGACCCAGATTCAAATCTCTCCCCCGCCCAAGCGATGAAGCAGAAAGGGTCACCCTGGGGACAGACATATTCTCTCAGCCAAACCTACCTCACACAAGTAGGTTTGCCAACCTCCAGACCAGGCCTGAAGATCTCTGGGAATTCCAATGGACAGAGATCAGTTCTCCTGGAGAAAATGGCTGCTTTGGAGGGTGGACTGTATGGCACTGTGTCCCACTGAGGTCCCTCTCCAAGCTCCACCTCCAAATATCCAGGAATCTTCCAACCCATTGCTAGCAACTCTACTCGCAAGGCACTGTGTGGCTAAAATAAAGGAGATTGCTCCTGAAGAGCAGGAAAAAATATGATAGGTAAAGGTAAAGGTTTCCCCTTGCTCAAAAGCCAGCCAAATCCGACTCTAGGGATGTGGCGCTGATCTCCGTTTCCAAGCCGAAGAGCCAGCGCTGTCCGAAGACGTTTCTGTGGTCATGTGGCCGGCATGACTAAACGCCGAGGCGGACAGAATGCTGTTACCTTCCCACCAAAGCGGTGCCTATTTATCTACTCGCAGTTTCTTGCTTTCGAACTGCTTGGCTGGCAGGAGCTGGGGCCAGAGATGGGAGCTCGCTCCGTCACGCGGCACTCGGGTCTCGAGCTGCTGAACTACCGACCTTCCGGTCTGCCGCTCAGGGTCTTAACCACTTGAGCCCTTGAAAATATGATGCCCGGTCCCAAATACCCAAAATGTTTTATGCATCTGAGTTTTGCTCTTCTTCCAAGGAACTTTGTGGATAGGTGTTTTGAGCTAAGGAAGGCCTTCCGTTATTTTTTTTTTATATAGAGTTTATTTATAGGTTTTCCAGTATACATAAACCAACAAAACAAAACAAAACAAACAAAAAAACCACAAAAAAACAAGCAAAAATAAAGGCTTATAAAGATCATTTGAGGTTACAATGGGAAGCTATTTATATAGTCTTTTCCATCCAGTTATAAACTTTTTTCCATCTGTTTACAAATAATGACTCATCTTTCCCTGAGAGGATTAAGTTAATTTTATCGGATTCTGCTATTTCCAGTAGGTTACTTATATGTTTTGAGCTAAGGAAGGCCTTCCGTTATTTAGAAGCACAGAGTCTGAAGGGACCCCCAAGGGTCATCTAGTCCAGCCCCCTGCACAATGCAGGAAATTCACAGCTAAACTCCCCACACACACACTCCGCCAGTGACCCCAGCTCTACGCCCACAGCAAGGATCCTGGGTTTCTTTGGGTGTATCAACATGTGGGAAATAATGGCTGAGACCAGGTTTTTGGAGCGGGGTGGTCAGTTAATCCCGTCACGATGCAGAAAGGGTAGATTGGATTACAAAGGAACGGGGCCAGAGCCGCAAATCATGCAGAGACACAACAAGTAACCTCCTTTGGGGATAGGTGTTTTGGGTTCCCATGATTTGAGTCATGGGTTTCTTTCGGAGTCCTAACATGGCCGAGACCAGGAGGGGCTCTCTGAACGCTCCCCCGTGACCCCATAACCCTCCCACACTTTCCCCACAGACCCTCCATTCTGGCCTTGAACAGACGGACCCGCCGGCAACCAACCGCAAGCTGGTGATCATGACCGTGGGAGCGGTGTCGGCTCTGACCATCAGCGTGGTGGGGTCCTCGTGGCCACGTACCTGGGACGAGCCGCCTGCATGCCGGTAAGCGGGGGGGGGGCTGCTTCCTTTCACTAGGAGGGGGCCCCGAATGAGACGGGCGAGGACTGGTTAAGGAAACTGCTATTTTTAGCTGAAATGGACAAAATGACTAAAAAACTAAACGGGCAAATGGCAGAACAATACTTAAAAGAATGGGAAGACCTGATAGTCTACATGGAAACTAAACCTAAAATGAAAGGGGAAATGTATAACTTTGATTCTTATTGAAAATGAAGTTACGTCAGATTAAGTTAGATTTTTGTATATAAAACATAAGTTATCTGGTTTATAGATTGTTATAAGTTTAAACTTGATTACTTTTATTGTTTTTTTTGTTATTGGCAATAGCAGTGTTGGAAGCCTATTGGGGGGGAAGGGATATAATCTATAAATTGAATTGGAAATTATGTTTAAAAATGTTGAATATATTCCAATAAAAATCTTGTTTAAAAAAAAAAGAGAGAGACGGGCGAGGAAGACGCTGGCCAGGGACGAAGACCGGTTTGCACGAATGGCTTTTCTGGACACCCCCATGCTGCTTGTTCGGAACTTGGTCTGGAATGACAAACCCGGGCCCTTGAAATACGAACGTGTGGTTTGAGTCCACACTCCTCGGGTCAGTCACAAGTTCTCTCAGAGCTGTTCTCTCAGGAGCAGTCCTCGAGAGAGCTCTCTCAGCCCTGCCTACCTCGCAGGGTGTCTGTTGCGGGGAGGGGAAGAGAAAGGAGATGGTAAGCTGCTCTGAGACTCCTTCAGGTAGTGAAGGGCGGGGTAGGAATCCAATCTCCTTTCTTCTTCTTCTTCTCCTCCACATGCAGCTGCTGGTGTGACCTTGGGTCAGTCACAAGTTCTCTCAGAGCTGTTCTCTCAGGAGCAGTCCTCGAGAGAGCTCTCTCAGCCCCGCCTACCTCGCAGGGTGTCTGTTGTGGGGAGGGGAAGGGAAAGGAGATTGTAAGCTGCTCTGAGGCTCCTTCAGGTAGTGAAGGGCGGGGTAGGAATCCAATCTCCTTTCTTCTTCTTCTATTCCTCCACATGCAGCTGCTGGTGTGACCTTGGGTCAGTCACAAGTTCTCTCAGAGCTGTTCTCTCAGGAGCAGTCCTCGAGAGAGCTCTCTCAGCCCCGCCTACCTCGCAGGGTGTCTGTTGTGGGGAGGGGAAGGGAAAGGAGATTGTAAGCTGCTCTGAGACTCCTTCAGGTAATGAAGGGTGGGGTAGAAATCCAATCTCCTTTCTTTCTTCTTTTTCTTCTTCTTCTCCACATGCAGCTGCTGGTGTGACCTTGGGTCAGTCACAAGTTCTCTCAGAGCTGTTCTCTCAAGGGCAGTTCTTGAAAGAGCTCTGTCAGCCCCACCCACCTCACAAGGTGTCTTTTGTGGGGAGGGGAAGGGAAAGGAGATTGTCAGCCAACTCTGAGACTCCGAGTGAAGGGCAGAGTATAAATCCAATCTCTTCTTCTTCCGCTACTGCTAATGGCGGTGTTTTTCTCTAGCGCCAGGGGCTTTCCCCAGTGCAAGTGGGGTAACCCCAAGGAAAGTCACCCATTGCAGAGGGGAGGTGCCACCGTCAGCAGAAGGAATCTACCCATTATACACAGACGAGCGCCTGCCTCCTGGAATGCACCCCTCACAGTAAAGGTCTAGAAAATGTAGCCCAAGGGTCCCCAACAGGGCGCCCGTGGGTGCTGCGGCTCCCAGGGACACCTTTCCTGGCACCTGTCACATGTTTTTAGAAAGTGGGCGGGGCTGGGTGGGGCTTTTGCCCAGCAGGGCTTCTGATTGGCCACCAGGGATCTGAGAGGCTATGTAGATTTTTTAAAAAGGATCTTGGCTGCGTTACTGCTGGTAAACAGCAAGGGCCGTTTAGTGGTTGGCTTCTCCTCCTGAGGCGTCCACATTGCAGCTGTTCCTACCACATGGTAGCAGAATGCCCAAAGCGCTTGCAGGCTCAAAAAGGTTGGGGGGGGACCAGCCAGTGATAGTCCCTTTCCTGCAAGCAATGCTCCCTCTAAGCTATGTGGAGTCCTGTGAGCAAAAATTCTACTTTGTGAGCTGCTGGCATTAAACCTAGGCTTCCCAAGAACTTACCGCGTGCCGGCGGGGGATGGATACATCCTCGCAGGACCATCCCCAGGGGAAGGAGAGGCGCGGAGCACCATGCCGTCGCCAGGAAGGGACGGTAGGCGACGCTCTGGCAATGGGGCTGGAAACTCGATGGTACCATCGAGTTTTCAGCCCCATTGCCAGAGCGTCACCTGGTATCACTTCCTGGCAATGGCATGGTGCGTTACCAGGAAGACTGGTCCGGCCGGGGAGCATTCGTCCCCCGCCCCCAGATGGTAAGTACTTGGGAACCCTAATTAAACCTGTGAGCGAGCGATTTGGCCGCTGCATCAGTTAGTTTGCTCTGGAGCCCTCCTTCCTGAGCCAAGTCAAAAATGTGTGAGCCGGAGGCTAAGAAACTGTGAGCCAGCTCACACTCACTCAGCTTAGAGGGAGCACTGCCTGCCACACTTATTTCTGCCGCGGCCAGTTAAGAGGCCTCAAAGCAGTCTCTGCCCTGGCAGAGAAACCATCCTCACTCTGACCTCGTTTCCATCAATTTTCTCTCTCTCTGTCCCATGTCTGGCTCAAGAGGGACGCCTACGGCTACCTGCCGCCCCAGGTGAATGTCCAGAATGAAGCCTCCCTCCTCCTGGCACTGAGCGAACTGGGAGAACAGGGCGTGGCCCCCGGGATCACCTGCGACTTGAGGAATGTGAGTGGAAGGACCATCGGAGGAGGGGGCTCTATGCCAGCGACGGGGGTGGGTGGGCGGGAATCTCTTCCCAAGTATCTAGAGTCCAGTTGAGTTAATTGGGCAACCCTACGGTAGACTTCAGGGCATGAACTGCAGGGCCATGGAGAAGATGGATTTGTCAGCAGAAGGGGCTCTGCTCGGCACGCAGAAGGTCCCAGGTTCAATCCCCAGCATCTCCAGTTAAAAGTGTTAAGAACATAAGAACATAAGAGAAGCCAATGTTGAATCAGGCCAATGGCCCATCTAGTCCAACACTCTGTCACACAGCGGCCAGAATATACCAGGTGCCATCAGGAGGTCCATCAGTGGGGCCAGGACACTAGAAGCCCTCCCACTGCTGCCCCCTCCAGCACCAAGAATAGAGTGCATCATCTGCCCCAGACTGAGAGTTCCCATCTATACCCTGTGGCTAATAGCCACTGATGGACTTCTGCTCCAGATGTTTATCTAATTCCCTCTTGAAACTGTCCATGCTTGTAGCTGCCACCACCTCCAGGGCATATGTGTTGGAAATATGTGTGTTGCAAGGTCTAAAATTCAGTCATTATAGGGTTAATGTGCTTTACCTTGAGTGCTACTGTTTAGACTGGCCTGGAAGGGAACCTGGCAGAAAGCCAACGGGAAGAATGCCCAGGGAAACTGAAGCCTGTTTACTAACAATCATCGGTTAATGCATTCATGTGATTTCCTTCTAGGGGGTCAAAAAGAAAGGAAGACTCTCCATTACTATCCGTGTACCTGTTGTTGCAAGCATGTAGTCTTAAGTTTGTTTTGTAGATTTTCCCGTGTACCCTTCCCTTTAGAGATAAAGATTTTTACGTAGAAAGAGAACGCCTCCTCTCCAGTGAGCAAAGATCCATTGCAAACTCGGAATATGTAACTATTTCTCCAGTTTTCCAAACCAAAAGGACCTCTGAAAGGCCTCTGCCTGAGACCCTGGAGAGCGGCTGCCAGTCTGAGTAGACAATACTGACCTTGATGGACCAAGGGTCGGATTCAGTGTAAGGCAGTTTCTAGTGTTTAGAAGGTGAATAGATCCAATCCCCAGCATCTCCAGTTAACAAGAACCAGGCAGTAGGTGGTGGGAAAGACCTCGCCTGCTGAGACCCTGGAGAAGCTGCTGCCATTCTGAGCAGAGAATACTGACCTTGATGGACCAAGGGTCTGATTCGTGATAAGCAGCTTCGTGTGTGCGTGGGGGGGGGTGGCTCAGTGGAAGAGCATTTGCTTGCCATGCAGAAAGTCCCAGGTTCAATCCCTGGCATCTTCAGTTAAAAGGGACCAGGCAGGAGGTGATGGGAAAGAACTCCACCTGAGACCCTGGAGAGCTGTAAAGAGAGGTTATGGCTCAGTGGAAGAGCCTCTGCTTGGCCTGCGGAAAGGTCCCAGGTTCAATCCCCGGCATCTCCAGTTAAAAGGACCAGGCAGGAGGTGATGGGAAGGACCTCTGCCTGAGACCCTGGAGAGCTGTAAAGAGGGGCCGTGGCTCAGTGGTAGAGCATCTGCTTGGCGTGCAGAAGGTCCCAGGTTCAGTCTCTGGCATCTCCAGTTAAAAAGGACCAAGCAGGAGGTGATGGGAAAGACCATGACCTGAGACCCTGGAGAGCTGCAAAGAGGGGCTGTGGCTCAGTGGCAGAGCGTCTGCTTGGCATGCAGAAGGTCCCAGGTTCAATCCCCGGCAATTTCCAGTTAAAAAGGACCAGGCAGTGGGTGATGGGAAACACCTCCCACCTGAGACCCTGGAGAGCTGTAAAGAGGGGCTGTAGCTCAGTGGCAGAGCCTCTGCTTGGCACGCAAAATTTCCCAGGTTCAATCCTCGGCATCTCCAGTTAAAAGGACCAGGTGGAAAGTGGTGGGAAAGACCTCCGCCTGAGAACCTGCAGAGTGGCTGCCTGTCTGAGCAGACGATACTGACCTCGATGGGCCGAGGGTCTGATTCACGATAAGGCAGCTTCCTGCGTGTTCCCTCCACTCCTTGCCCAGCGGCCCCTGTGCCTTCGTAGCCTTCACTCACAGTGCAGTAGAGGTAGCTGAACAGCGCCGTAGCGCACTGAAGGGCTCGTTCTCCAACCAGATGGAATCACAGGTCAACTTTGAGGCAAGAACTGCTTCCAACAGGGTCGTGGGCTGGAGAATATCAGCTCTGATGGGGAGCCAGGAAAAGCAGAGGAGAGGAGCGGCGGACGTTGGGGTGGGTCCTGGAGGTCCATTGCCAACCTCCAGGCGGGGCCTGGAGATCTCCTGGGATATTAACCGACCTCCAGATCCCAGAGGTCAGTTCCCCTGGAGGAAATGGCTGCTTTGGAGGCTGGGATCGATGGCGTGCCCCGCTAAGGTCCCGCCCCGAATCTCCCCCTGCCTTTCCAAGCCCCCAAATCTCCAGGAACCTCCGGACCTGGAGTTGGCAGCCCTAGGGTACAACGTGCCTCCCTCTGACCAAAGATGCCTCCTGCGTCGAGGAAGCACTCCTTGGATTGCGCGGGATCCGACCAGACATCACCTGTATTAATTTCAGTTCCTGATGGTTGGAGGTGGGACAGGAGTTGCAGACCAGGGGCCGCAACACCATCAGATGCCAGTCCAGACATGTGGGGCATTCACCTCCAGTTTGGTGTCGAGGTTCGGAGCGCGGTCTCTAATCCGGGAGAACCGGGTTTGATTCCCCACTCCTCCTCCACATGCAGCTGCCGGGGCGACCTTGGGTCAGTCACAAGTTCTCTCAAGAGCCATTCTCTCAAGGGCAGTCCTCAGAAGAAGATGATGATGATGAAGAAGATGATGAAGAAGATGATGAAGATGAAGAAGATAAAGAAGAAGATGATGATGAAGATGAAGAAGAAGATGATGAAGATGAAGAAGATGATGAAGATGATGATGAAGAAGATGAAGATGATGATGAAGAAGAAGAAGATGAAGAAGATGAAGAAGATTGAGTCATACCCTGCCCTTCAGTACCCAAGGGAATCTCAGAGCGGCTTACAAACTCCCTTCCCTCCCCCTCCCCACAACTGACACCCTGTGAGGTAGGTGGGGCTGAGAGAGCTTTGACAGAAACTGTTCTTTTTCCAAGAACAGCTCTTGTCAGAACTATGGCTTGCCCAAGGTCATCCAGCAGCTGCAAGTGGAGGAGTGGGGGAATCAAACCCGGTTCTCCCAGATGAGAGTCCGCGCACTTAACCACGACATCAGACTGGCTCTCTCAGCCCCACCTACCTCACTGCTGTGGGGAGGGGGAAGGGAACGGTGATGGTCAGAGCCGCTCTGGGACTCCTTCGGGGTAGTGCAGGGCAGGGTAGAAATCCAGTCTCTTCTTCTGTTCTGCTCCCCTCCTCGTCTGTTCCTTCTTCCCAGCACCTGATGGTGTACCACGGCCAACCCGAAGGCTGCGTGGCCCGGAAGATGGAGGCCTCGGAGCCGCTGCCGTCTTGCCAGGACCTGGAGGGTTACTTCCAAGCGGTGCTGGTAAGGGTCAGCGGGGGTCTCGGGGGCAGCTGGAGGCAAAGGGGGAGAATCGTCCCGTGGGCCTCCTTACCGTCCTCCAAACCCACTCCTCCGCCCCACAGGAGAGGGGCTGCCAGAGCGAACTGGCTGACCTGGGTTTTCCTCCCCGTTGCAGAGGAACGCCACGCTGGGCATCACCACGGAAGTGCAGCTCGTGGGCACCGGCTCCCTGGGCAGCTTGACCACCCTGCTCTGCAGCAACAAGCCCACCTACCTGGTCAGCGGTTTTGCCCGTAAGTGAGAGGCGTCCGTGGCACGGTCCCCTGACGGGCCGAGGCGGGGAGGTCCGGAGACCGTGGGGTGGCTGCCGAGAGGCCATAAGGACGTAAGAGGAGCCAGTGTTGGGTCAGGCCAATGGGCCCTCCAGTCCAACACTCTTTGGTCACACAGTGGCCAGAAATACCAGGTGGGACAAAAAGGCGGGGGGGGGGAGAGAAACCCGAACCCAAAACCTAGAATCCAGAATCTAAAAAAGGTCAGTCAGATGCAAAAGAGGGCCAGCAATAAAAGCTTAATATACGAAACATATAAAAAAGATACATGTATTTATTAAAGAAAGGTTTTAAAATTATATGTAAGGGCCCAATCACACCTCATGGACAGATATCCAGTTATAGCACACAAGGGCCGATGGACTTGACCTGACGCGTTTCGGCCTGCCTGGGCCTTCTTCAGAGGTCAAACACAGCGAGGCCCATATTGGCAAGAAGAAGAAGAAGAAGAAGAAGAAGAAGAAGAAGAAGAAGAAGAAGAAGAAGAAGAAGAAGAAGAAGAAGAGGAGGAGGAGGAGGAGGAGGAGGAGGAGGAGGAGATTGGATTTATACCCCGCGCTTCACTACCCAAAGGTGTCTCAGAGCGGCTTACAAACTCCTTTCCCTTCCCCTCCCCTCCCCACAACAGACACCCTGGGAGGTAGGCGGGGCTGAGAGAGCTCTAATAGAAACGGCTCTTTTTCAAGAACAGCTCTTGTCAGAACTACGGCTTGCCCAAGGTCATCCAGCCAGGTGCAAGTGGAGGAGTGGGGAATCAAACCCGGTTCTCCCAGATTAGAGTCCCTTCACCTAACCACTACACCAAACTGCATTACAATCATACAGATGCAAGATGTAAAATCAATAGGGACCAGAAAAAGGTTGTTCCAAAATTAAACCACTAGGCACAGAATAAAAGGGCAAACAAGGCCTCCAACAGTGCAATCACAGGCCCAGTGGTGTTTCTCTGGTATAAATTTCTGGTCCAGAAATTGCCTTCCTATGATTGCACGGCCAAAATGTCCTCAATAGAATTGTCCTTAATAAATATATGTCTCTTTTTTATATATTTCATATATTAAGCTTTTATTGCTGGCTCAAGTGGTTAAGATGCCGAACTGCAGGCTCTGTGGAAGGTCGGTAGTTCAGCAGTTTGAGACCCGAGAGTGCCACATGATGGAGTGAGCTCCCGTCTCTAGTTCCAGCTCCTGCCAACCTAGAAGTTTGAAAGCAAGAAATTGCAAGTAGATAAATAGGCACCACTTCGGTGGGAAGGTAACAGCGTTCCGTGCGCCTTGGTGTTTAGTCATGCCGGCCACGTGACGATGGAAACGTCTTCGGACAGCGCTGGCTCTTCGGCTTGGAAACTGACGAGCACCACAACCCTAGAGTCGGATTCGACTGGCTTTCGAGCAAGGGAGACCTTTACCTTTACCTAACCTTTTTTAGGTTCTCAAAACTACCAGGGGCCATCAGGAGGTCCACCAGTGGGGCCAGAACTCCAGAAGCCCCTCCCACTGTTGACACCCCCCTCCATGCACCAAGAATACAGAGCATCACTTGCCCCAGACCGAGAGTCCCTATCTATACCTTGTGGCTAAGAGCCACCGATGGACCTCTGCTCCCTATGTTTACCCAATTCCCTCTTGAGGTTGCCGGTTCTCAGTTGCTTCCCTTCCCCCAGTACAATGTGTCAGATTCTGGAACTGGAAGGCCCCTTGAGCCCAGAGACCACGGCACCAGTCTGCCCAGACCACGACGTGCACCCTCGGCCCATCGCCAGGTTTTAAATTCACAAAGCCAGACCACAGACTGAAGACCTTGCCCAGTTCAGTGATGGGCTCCCTCCTTGAATCGAGCTGAGAAGCTTAAGAACACCAGAAGAGCCCTGCTGGCTCAGACCAGGGAGGGTCCATCCAGTCCAGTATCCCTGTCTGTCACACGGTGGCCTCAACCAGTTCCTCTGCAGGGCCAGCAACAGGGCAGAGAGGCTGAGGCCTTCCCCCGATGTTGCCTCCTGGCTCTGGAATTCACAGGATTAGTGCATCTGAATGTGGAGGTTCCCCTCAGTCACCATGGCTAGTAGCCTTTGATAGACTCATCCTCCATAAATCTATCTAATTCCCTTTTCAAGCTGTCTATTCCTGTGGACAACACTACATCCTCTGGCAGAGAATTCCACATTTTGATCACTCTCTGCGTAAAGTGGTGTTTCCTTTCGTCCGCCCTGAACCTACTGCCTGTCTGCTTCATTGGATGCCCTCAAATTCTAGGATTTTGAGAGAGGGAGGAAAAGTTCCCTTGGTCAACTCTCTCCACCCCAGGGATAATTTTATAAACCTTGATCATGTCTCTTTAATAAAGTGAAATGTCCCAGGTTCTCCAGCCCCTAGAATCATCTTGTACTTTTTTCAACTTCTGCATAAATTCCTCAGATTTTAAAATATGGGAGCTTGGGAGGGCCCCTTGAAGACTATCCCACCTGTTGTGTCTTGCCCTTTCATGAATCAGAGTGGCGGTTCCCGGCCTTTTCAGTATGGAGACCCACAAGCACAAGTTTACTTGGTATGGTGAGCCACCCAAGGCTGGCCTGGGTTTTGGTCCTGGGTGGCCCAGGCTGGCCGGATCTCGTCAGATTGCAGAAGCTAAGCAGGGTTGATGTGTACAGACACCACCACCCCCCGCCAGACACTTCCCTACAGGACTAAACTTAATAACAAATAATAACTACTGACCCTGCCTTAAGTTGATGTGGTACAGTCCCACCCCGGCGCTTCCTTGCAGGACTCAGCACTGACCCTGGCTTAAATTGGTATGGTACAGTCACACCCTGGCACTTCCCTACCAGAGAAAGCACTGACCCTGGCTTAAGCTGATGTGGTACAGTCACACCCCGGCACTTCCCTACCAGAGAAAGCACTGACCCTGTCTTAAGCTGATGTGGTACAGTCACACCCTGGCACTTCCCTACCAGAGAAAGCACTGACCCTGGCTTAAGCTGATGTGGTACAGTCACACCCCGGCACTTCCCTACCAGAGAAAGCACTGACCCTGTCTTAAGCTGATGTGGTACAGTCACACCCTGGCACTTCCCTACCAGAGAAAGCACTGACCCTGGCTTAAGCTGATGTGGTACAGTCACACCCCGGCACTTCCCTACCAGAGAAAGCACTGACCCTGTCTTAAGCTGATGTGGTACAGTCACACCCTGGCACTTCCCTACCAGAGAAAGTACTGACCCTGGCTTAAGCTGATGTGGCACAGTCACACCCTGGCACTTCCCTACCAGAGAAAGCACTGACCCTGGCTTAAGCTGATGTGGTACAGTCACACCCTGGCACTTCCCTACCAGAGAAAGCACTGGCCCTGGCTTAAGCTGATGTGGTACAGTCACACCCTGGCACTTCCCTACCAGAGAAAGCACTGGCCCTGGCTTAAGCTGATGTGGTACAGTCACACCCTGGCACTTCCCTACCAGAGAAAGTACTGACCCTGGCTTAAGCTGATGTGGCACAGTCACACCCTGGCACTTCCCTACCAGAGAAAGCACTGGCCCTGGCTTAAGCTGATGTGGTACAGTCACACCCTGGCACTTCCCTACCAGAGAAAGCACTGTCCCTGGCTTAAGCTGATGTGGTACAGTCACACCCTGGCACTTCCCTACCAGAGAAAGCACTGGCCCTGGCTTAAGCTGATGTGGTACAGTCACACCCTGGCACTTCCCTGCCAGAGAAAGCACTGGCCCTGGCTTAAGCTGATGTGGTACAGTCACACCCTGGCACTTCCCTACCAGAGAAAGCACTGGCCCTGGCTTAAGCTGATGTGGTACAGTCACACCCTGGCACTTCCCTACCAGAGAAAGCACTGACCCTGGCTTAAGCTGATGTGGTACAGTCACATCCTGGCACTTCCCTGCCAGAGAAAGCACTGACCCTGGCTTAAGCTGATGTGGTACAGTCACACCCTGGCACTTCCCTACCAGAGAAAGCACTGGCCCTGGCTTAAGCTGATGTGGTATAGTCACACCCTGGCACTTCCCTGCCAGAGAAAGCACTGGCCCTGGCTTAAGCTGATGTGGTACAGTCACACCCTGGCACTTCCCTACCAGAGAAAGCACTGGCCCTGGCTTAAGCTGATGTGGTACAGTCACACCCTGGCACTTCCCTGCCAGAGAAAGCACTGGCCCTGGCTTAAGCTGATGTGGTACAGTCACACTACCTGCACAAGCCTGTCTCGCTATAAACCGACCGTCCTCTCGTTTCTTTGCAGCGTCTCCAAGGCAGGCCATGACCAGACCCGCCTGAAAGAGGCAAATGTTTACGAAGACCACCACACGCACAAACACACCCGAAGACATGAAAAACGGCAGCTCTTGGGCTCGGGCTGTCTGTTCTCAGGAGCAAAGGCTGACGACCCTTAGATGCCCTTTCTGTGAAGACCAGCTGCAGGAGGGCTCTCCCCCGCCCCCACTTCCTGGCTTCGTGTAACCCAATCAGTAGCAATAAAAGTGAACGTGTGTGACCATTTCTGTCTTCTGAGTACACAAAGAGGATCAAAAAAGCGGGGCAACTAGGTTTGCTGCAATTCTGTACGAGCAGGGGTTGTTTTAAAATATTGCAAAAAATCTTTAAGTCTATCCGATTTGCTAAAACGGACTTAAGAAATGGTTTGCCATCTGGAGTTTTAACTTTTATTTATTGGTACTGTTGAGAGCCAGTTTGGTGTAGTGGTGAAGTGCGCAGACTCTAATCTGGGAGAACCGGGTTTGATTCCCCCACTCCTCCACTTGCACCTGCTGGATGACCTTGGGCAAGCCATAGTTCTGACAAGAGTTGTCCTTGAAATAGAGCAGTTTCTGTCAGAGCTCTCTCAGCCCCGCCTACTTCACAGGGTGTCTGTTGTGGGGAGGGGAAGGGAAAGGAGTTTTTCAGCCACTCTGAGACTCCGAGTGAAGGGCGGGGGATAAATCCAATCTCCTCTTCCTCCTCCTCCTCCTCCTCCTCCTCCTCTTCTTCCATTTTAATTGTTTTTAATGTTTTCATTTACTGCTGCACATCGCCCAGAGCCCTGCAGTAGCAGGGACTGGTGATTCAAAAATATAATAGTAATAATGATAATGATAATAACAGTACAAAGAAGGAGACGGAGAAGAACTGCTACTGCAAATTTCAAAACAGGCACAAGGTACACTAAAACGGTAAGACTAATGCCCAAGGGTCTCTTAGATGATGGATTAATTGGGCTGGGAGGTACGGTTCATTTGATTTTTAATCTTCTACTTCTTCCAAGGAATTGAAGAATGACACGCATTGGTTTTTAGTAAGTACCCTGGGACATGAATTAGATATAGATGGTGAGTATTACAAAGAGAAAATGAGATTAGAGAATAAGAAGGAAAGAGAACTTCTTTGATGCGTCTTTAATCCAGCGCCATATTCTCCCCCGAAGGGTGACGCACCGTCCTGAAACAGAGAATGGATCAGACATTAAACCAATAAGAACAGACTGGCTTTTGTGAAGAGGGTGTTTATTGAGGTGAACTGATGTGGTTAGCCCCATTTACCACTAGTTAGCAGAGTGCTTCAATAAAGCTACAAATGCAAGGAGCGCCACTTTACCAGGTTACTCAGCTTACAAAGCCACAGAGAGCCACGCCGCAAGTTTAGAAGAGAAATATGCCTCCCTTTATTTGAGAAGAACCCTTTAGATAGGAAAGAGCAGAAGATGGATAGGTTACTAGTTTACTTCGACATCTAGCCTACGCTGCCTTTATTTCAGAAAGACCATGAGCAAAAGGATCGTTAGATCTTCGGGCACATTTCTCAAAGGGCGTCATCGTAATTAATCAATCGATCATTACCAGCACTTTATAAAACTGAATTATAACTTCAACTGTTTTAGAGGATTTTATGCAGGTTTTAATTGTATTGATGTGTCGACTTGTGTATCGATTGATGTGAGCCGCCCTGGGCCTGTTTTGCGGGGAGGGCGAGGGTACAAATTAAACCAATAAACAAACAAATAAATACTAGCTAAAAGATGGAGGCGGATGGCAAGAGGCCCATCTGCCTCACGGTGCCAAGAGAGGACGGCATGTCCCTCTCTTGGTGCCTGCAGGTAGAGAGCAAGTCCTCAGTCAGAGTGAGAGAGAGGCAGGGAAGGGGAAGTTCACAGAATCACAGAATATTAGAGTTGGAAGGGACCTTGCAGGTCATCTAGTCTAACCCCCTGCACTCTGCAGGAGCAAAGCTGAATGCTCGCCCTACAACATACATACCCAAAAAGATGGTCGTCCAGCCTCCGCTTGGAAACGTCCAGGGAAGGGGCATCCACCACCACCTGAGGCAGTCTGTTCCACTGCTCAGCCACTCTGACAGTGAGGAAGTTTCTCCTGATATTTAGCCAGTATCGACTCCCTTGTCATTTCCACCCATTAGATCTAGTCTTTCAATCTGGAGCGAGAGAGAATAGATCTGCTCCATCTTTTACTTGACAGCCCTTCAAATACTTGAAGGCTGCCATCATGTCCCCTCTAAGCCTTCTCTTTCCCAGGCTAAACAGACCCAGCTCTTCCAGCCTTTCCTCTTGAGACATGGATTCCAGCCCTCTCACCCTCCTGGTCGCCCTCCTCTGGACACGCTCGAACTTGTCCACATCCTCCCTAAAATGTGGTGCCCAAAACTGGACACAGGACTCCAGGTAAGGCCCGACCATAGCAGAACAGAGCGGAACTACCACCTCCCGTGATCCCTGAGAACACAATCTACATATCAAAGAGGGCAGTGTCAGGAGAGTACATAAGAACATAAGAACATAAGAGAAGCCAATGTTGAGTCAGGCCAGTGGCCCATCTAGTCCAACACTCTGTCACACAGCGGCCAAAATATACCAGGTGCCATCAGGAGGTCCAGCAGTGGGGCCAGGGCACCAGAAGCCCTCCCACTGCTGCCCCCTCCAGCACCAAGAATACAGAGCATCACCTGCCCCAGACTGACAGTTCCCATCTATACCCTGTGGCTAATAGCCACTGATGGACCTCTGCTCCATATGTTTATCTGATTCCCTCTTGAAACTGTCCATGCTTGCAGCTGCCACCACCTCCTGTGGCAGTGAATTCCATATGTTAATCACTCTTTGGGTGAAGAAGTATTTCCTTTTATCCGTTCTAACCCGACTGCTCAGCAATTTCATGGAGTGCCCACGAGTTCTTGTATTGTGAGAAAGGGAGAAAAGGACTTCTTTCTCAACCTGCTCAATCCCATTCATAATCTTCTATATCTTTTTGCTACGTTCCTGCACAGTGAAGGGGGTTGGACTAGATGACCTGCAAAGGTCCCTTCCAACTCTAACATTCTATGATTCTATGTTTGTTTGGGCCCACTTCTGTTACAGAAACAGGCATACTTTCAAATTGCCCAGCAATTTCATTGAGTGCCCACGAGTTCTTGTATTGTGAGAAAGGGAGAAAAGGACTTCTTTCTCAACCTGCTCAATCCCATTCATAATCTTATAAACCTCGATAAGGAAGAAAGGTCAGTGTGCCTGTCTAACTACCTCGCCTCTCTTGCCACTCAGTCTGGGAGTCTGAGACAGGGGACGCCGCATCTGGAACTTCCAATGAGTGTTTACATTGTGGTCAAGGAACGGGAATGGCTATAGTGCACATGGAACGACAATGAAAGGGGGCGGGGGGCCAGGCTGAGCCAAGAAACAGATATTAGGGCATGCACGTTTCATCTGGTAACATTCAGAAGGTTTAGTTTCCATAAGGGGATAGTTTTGAGCCTGTGGACATCTTTGGAATCCTAGCGGATGGCACCAAAGCTGAGCCACACTATAATCCAACAAAAAGTATTATGTAGCACCAGCATAGCATGTAAAAAATTATTTATGTTATAGTAAAGATTCCTCTAGGGAGCCGCGGTGGCTCAAGTGGCTAAGACACTGAACTGCAGACCAGAAGGTGGCCCCCCCCATCTGGGATTGGGGGATGGGCCATTTGTGGCTAGGGAGGTGCATTTCAGATAGGGGGGGGAGAGAAATACCTTATTGGTGTTTTCTGGATATATTTGAGTATCTGGATAGTATCCAGGATTTTTCAGGATACCATAAGAAAATAAGAACATAACATAAGAACATAAGAGAAGCCAGTGTTGGATCAGGCCAATGGGCCATCCAGTCCAACACTCTGTCACACAGCGGCCAAAAATACCAGGGGCCGTCAGGAGGTCCAGCAGTGGGGCCAGGAAACAGACCTGAATCCTGGAAATATCTGGGCATAACTGGAAGGCCGAGCGCTGAAGAATAGATTCTTTTGAACTATGGTGCTGGAGAAGACTCTTGAGAGTCCCTTGGACTGCAAGGAGATCAAATCAGTCAATCCTAAAAGAAATCAACCCTGATTGTTCCCTGGAAGGCCAGATCCTGAAGCTGAAGCTCAAATACTTTGGCCACCAAATGAGAAGGGAGCATTCACTGGAGAAGACCCTGATGCTGGGAAAGATTGAAGGTCAAAGAAGAAGGGGACGGCAAAGGATGAGATGGTTAGACAGTGTCATCGATGCAACGAACATGAAATTGAGCAAACTTCAGCGGACAGTGGAAGACAGGGGGGCTTGGCGTGATCTGGTCCATGGGGTCGCAAAGAGTCGGACTCAACTGTGCGACTGAACAACAACAACAACTGGAAATATCAGGAGATGGCATTTTAAGCCTCCCAGAACAGTTTTTCTTTAATTTTGCTGTGTGTCTGTGTCTTCTTGACAGGGCTTGGTATTGGCTTTTCTGGTCAATTTGGCTTGCATTCTCTTCCGATGAGATCGCTTTTGTTTGGTTGGTCTTGGAACACTATGTCCTTTGCTGAAGTTGGTTTGCATCAGGTTCCTGGTTTGCATTGGATTCTCTGGTTGGACATTGACTTGGATTCCCTGATTTGACATTTGTTGGGCTCACCAGCAAATCAATTTGCCTTGGAGGAGTCTCCGGTTTGGAAGTGAGCATGGACTCTCTGATTGGACGTTTGTTGTGTGAGGCTCGCCACGTTGCCCTGCCCTTCTACTCCTGCAGAGGGTTGGACTAGATGACCTGCAAGGTCCCTTCCAATTCAAACATTCCCTGATTCTCTGATTCTACTGGGATTCGCTTGATTGGCATTGGTGCCTTGGGCTTGTTGGTTCTGTTTGCATTGGGAGGGTTTTGGCCAGTGGTTGTTTTCTTCGCCTTTGCCTATTCTTTGCCCTCCAGAGTGCCTGGAATCCACACAAACAAAGAAACCCGGTTAGAAACAATGGAGGATAACTGGGAGACACTTGTTCAGGGGCCCACGGAATTGGAACATGGAGGTTATTTTGTGGACAGGCACACCAACAGTTCTGCTGCAATTTTGGTGCCACTCGCTTAAAAAACAGTCCCTCCACCTCCACTAGAAAGACTCCCCCAAAGGAAATAAAAGAGCCGAATAATATCAGAACCTGGGGGGCTGGATAACCAGGAATACTGATTTATATATATATATTGGCTCCCCGATACCCTGATCTGGAAAATACTGATGTTTTTAGGTGCACGTCCCTTGCTATGGCTCCCTTTCACTGACTTCGAAGGGCAGCCTGGGCTCCCAAGCATTCAGTGCCTTCTCACTGGGGGTTGGGGCTCTGACCAACCCTGGGGATAGAGGAGCAGGCCAGTAATATCACAGGAGGAACACTGGGGGCGAGGGGACGAGAATGATAAAAAAGAGAAAAGAATGTGGGAAATAAATACAAGGGTGTTGTTTTTTTAAAGTAAAGGATAGTAAAAGGTAAAGGTTTCCCTTCCTCAAAAGCCAGTGGAATCCAACTCTAGGGGTGTGGTGCTCAAGCCGAAGAGCCAGCGCTGTCCGAAGACATTTCTGTGGTCATGTGGACGGCATGACTAGATGCCGAGGCGCATGGAAGCGGGACTGCAACCCTCATAAAGGAGAGCGAGAAGCAGTGGGAGAAAAAGGGGAGGAGGAGTTTCTCATCTGTTTTTGAACCATCGGTATTCCCCCCCGGGGTGGGGAGGTGCACCGTTCCTGGAGGCACTGCAATACCAGGTCGATGCGTGGAGTGGATGGAGCAAGCCCCTATTCCATCTCCCAGTCCCAAAAATCCATTTAATATATAGTCCTCAGATAGAGGACGTATCAGATATTAAACTGATAAGAACAGATTGACTACACTGGAGAGAATGTTTATGCTTCTTAGCCAAAAGGCCGAGAAGCGATACAGGAACCGGCTGGAAGGCCTCGTTTCCGATCGACAGGATCTACTTTGATGGCCGAGAGAGCAGCGCCAGACCAGGAGGGGCCCAACGCCACGGCCAGCACAGCCAGGGTCATGAGGCCTCCCACTGCCTCGCAGAAGTGCTGCTCTTTCGACTGTCCAGATGAATCTGCCTCCTGAAAGGCAAGTTTGAGGTTATAATCTGTAGATAATCTTCCCCTTGTTGGTTTCACCGTTCCGAGCACCAGGGGTCGGGCAGACATTGGCTGGCGATCTGCATATGTGCTCACCCTCCTTTCCCATGATGCCCTGCAGTCGTTAACCATTTCCATTCAGGGCTGACATTTCCGGTTCTGCATTCTTGCGTCTCGTTTTTCCAGCTCCTACATCAGCAATGATTGCCCAAACAGACAGAATGTGTCAGATTGTGAAGAAAGGATTAGGGAGAAATATCACAAGGGAAAGAGCAAGGATGCGTTAGCGCATTTCTACTGCTTGTGATGAATGACAGCTTTCGTGAACACACATCATCATGCCCTCCCACCTCCTCCACACTTCCGTTTGCTTCCTTTTAATTTCCTCCTTGCTTTCTCTTGCACTGGCCACCCGTCGCTCTCCACAATCTAGATCTTACGCTTCTGTACTAACCGTCAGGACGAGAGCAGCCACAGACTTCCCAAGAAGGATTCAAGCTTTTTTCTTAAGCAGACCAACAAGTTAAAATAAAATTGCCATCAATATTCCTATGTACAACTCTTGAAAAACCAGGGTGGTTTTTTTTCTCTTCACAACCACCTGCAAAACTTCGAGCGAATAGTTTTCCAGACAAAATTCGGCCTTGCTGCCGGCACAATCTGTAAGCTGTCGGAAGGAAAGTGGCTGGTAAAAGAACAGTGCAGGTCTGTGGCACTTACTGGTATTTTCTGGATATATTAACGTGTCCAGATGGTCTCCAGGATTTTCCAGAATACCAGGGAAACAGATCCTGAATCCTGGAAATATCTGGGCATAACTGGAAATATCAGGAGGCAGCATTTCAAGCCCCCCAGAAGAGTTATTCTTTCATTTTACTGTCTGTCTGTGTCTCCTTGCCAGGGCTCGGTATTGCCTTTCCACATAGATCTGACTTGCATTCTCGACTTTGAGATCAGTTTGTTTGCTGGGCTTGGAACACTGTGTCCTTTGCAGAAGTTGGTTTGCATTGGGTTTCTGGTTTGTATTTCGGATTCTCTGGTTTGACACTGGCTCGAATTCTCGGGTTCGAGAGTGGCTTGGATTCTCGGGTTTGACATTTGTCGGGCTCGCCAGAGTTCCTCATCAATTCGATCTGCTTGGAGGATTCTCTGGTTGGGTATTGAACTTGGATTCTCTGACTGGCCATTTGTTATGTCAGGCTCGCCATTGTCGCCCTGCCCTTCTACTGGGATTCGCTTGATCCGCATTGGTTCCTTGGTCTCGTTGGTTCTGTTTGCATCGGGAGGGTTTTGGCCAGTGGTTGTTCTCTTTGCCTTGGCCTTTGGCCTTCCTATGCCCTCCAGAGTGCTTGAAATCCCCCCCCCTTAGGAAATAACAGAGGATAGCTGGGGCCGCACCTTGTTCAGGGGCCCACGGATTTGGAACTCGGAGCTTATTTAGTGGACACGCACCAGCAGCTCTGCTGCAATTTTGGTTGTTGTACTGAAGCTGAAGCTCAAATCCTTTGGCCACCAAAAGAGAAGGGAGCCCTCACTGGAGAAGACCCCGATGCTGGGAAAGACGGAAGGTGAAAGGAGAAGGGGACAGCAAAGGATGAGACGGTCAGGCAGTGTTATCGAGGCAACAAATATGACACTGAGCAAACTCCGGAGGACGGTGGAAGGCAGGAGGGCCTGGTGTGATGTGGTCCGTGGGGTCGCGAAGAGTCGGACTCGACTGTGCGACTGAACAGCAACAACAACAAACAAATGTACGGCTGCGAGAGTTGGACCATAAGGAAGGCCGAGCACCGAAAAATAGATGCTTTTGAACTGTGGTGCTGGAGAAGACTCTTGAGAGTCCCCTGGGCTGCAAGGAGATCGAATCAGTCAATCCTAAAAGAAATCAACCCTGACTGTTCCCTGGAAGGCCGGATCCTGAAGCGGAAGCTCAAATACTTTGGCCACCAAATGAGAAGGGAGCACTCCCTGGAGAAGACAGAAGGTCAAAGAAGGAGGGGACGGCGAAGGATGAGATGGTCAGACAGTGTTATCGAAGCAACGAACATGAAGCTGAGCAAACTCTAGAAGATGGCAGTTTTGTTACCACTCGCTTCATAAATAGCCCCTCCACCTCCTCCAGAAAGACTCCCCCCAAAGGGAATGAAGGAGATGAATAGTATCAGAATCTCGGAGAGGAAGAGGGGGCATGAACTGGATAACTGGGAATACTGTTGTGGGTTTGGGGGAGGGCTCCCTGATTTCCAGATCTGGAAGATGGTGATTATTTTTAGGCACACATCCCTTGCGTTGGCTCCCTTTCACTGGCTTTGAAAGGCAACCTGGGCTCCCAGGCACTCAGCACCTTCTCACGGGGGTGTTGTGACTCCACCGCCCCCCAACCCTGGGGATAGAGGAGCAGGGCAGTAATATCACAGGAGGAAGACTCAGGGTGGGGAGAAGGATAAAACGAGAAAAGAATGTGAGAAAGAACTACAAGGGGGGGGGTTAGAAGAACAGGAGACTGCATTTATACCCCACCCTTCACTACCCGAAGGAGTCTCAGAGCACCTTACAGTCACCTTCCCTTCCCCTCCCCAAGACAGACTCCCTGTGAGGTCAGTGGGGCTGAGAGAGCTCCCTCGAGGACTGCCCTTGAGAGAACAGCTCTGAGAGAACTTGTGACTGACCCAAGGTCACACCACCAGCTGCATGTGGAAGAGCCGGGAATCAAGCTCCGTGCTCCCAGCCACTACACCACGACTGGTTCTCAAGTAAAGGAGAGTAAGAAGCAATGAAAGAGAAAAGGGAGGAAGAGTTTCTCATCTGTTTTTGAACCATCGGTATTCCCCCCGGGGTGGGGAGGTGCACCGTTCCTGGAGGCACTGCAATACCAGGTCGATGCGTGGAGTGGATGGAGCAAGCCCCTATTCCATCTCCCAGTCCCAAAAATCCATTTAATATATAGTCCTCAGATAGAGGACGTATCAGATATTAAACTGATAAGAACAGATACTACACTTGATCTTAGCCAAAAAGGCCGAGAAGCGATAAAGAGACTCCCTGGAAGGCCTCGTTTCCGATCGACAGGATCTACTTTGATGGCCGAGAGAGCAGCACCAGACCAGGAGGGGCCCAACGCCACGGCCAGCACAGCCGGCCTCACCAGGCCTCCCACTGCCTCGCAGAAGTGCTGCTCTTTCGACTGTCCAGAGAATCTGCCTCCTGAAAGGCAAGTTTGAGGTTATAATCTGTAGATAATCTTCCCTTGTTGGTTTCACCGTTCCGAGCACCAGGGGCCGGGCAGACATTGGCTGGCGATCTGCATATGTGCTTTCCCATGATGCCCTGCAGTCGTTAACTATTTCGATTCAGGGCTGACATTTCCGGTTCTGCATTCTTGTGTCTCGTTTTTCCAGCTCCTACATGAGCAATGAGTGCCCAAACAGACAGAATGTGTCAGATTGTGAAGAAAGGATTAGGGAGAAATATCACAAGGGGAAGAGCAAGGATGCATTACTGCATTTCTACTGCTTGTGATGAATGACATCTTACGTGAATACGCATCATCATGCCCTCCTGCCTCCTCCACGCTCCTGTTTTCTTCCTCTTCCTTTTTATTTCCTCCTTGCTTTCTCTTGCACTGGCCGTCCGTCGCTCTCCACAATCCAGATCTTACGCTTCTGTACTAACCGTCAGGACTAGAGCAGCCACAGACTTCCCAAGAAGGATTCAAGCTTTTTTCTTAAGCAGACCAACAAGTTAAAATAAAATTGCCATCAATACTCCTATGTACAACTCTTGAAAAATCAGGGTATGTTTTTTTCCCCTCTTCACAACCACCTGCAAAAGTTCGAGCGAATAGTTTTCCAGACAAAATTCGGCCTTGCTGCCAGCATAATCTGTAAGCTGTCGGAAGGAAAGTGGCTGGTAAAAGAACAGTGCAGGTCTGTAGCACTTATTGGTATTTTGTGGGTATATTTATGTGTCCAGATGGTATCCAGGATTTTCCAGGATACCAGGGAATCAGATCCTGAATCCTGGAAATATCTGGGCATAATTGGAAATATCAGGAGACAGCATTTCAAGCCCCCAGAAGAGTTTTTCTTTCATTTTACTGTCTGTCTGTGTCTCCTTGCCTGGGCTCGGTATTGGCTTTCCACGTAGAACTGACTTGCATTCTCTACTTTGAGATCAGTTTGTTTGCTGGGCTTGGAACACTGTATCATTTGCAGAAGTTCGTTTGCATCGGGTTTCTGGTTTGCATTCGGATTCTCTGGTTTGACACTGGCTCGGATTCTCAGGTTCGAGAGTGGCTTGGATTCTCGGGTTTGACATTGGTCGGGCTCGCCAGAGTTCCTCATCAATTCGATCGGCTTGGAGGATTCTCTGGTTGGGTATTGAACTTGGATTCTCTGATTGGCCATTTGTTATCTCAGGCTCGCCATTGTCGCCCTGCCCTTCTACTGGGATTCGCTTGATCTGCACTGGTTCCTTGGGCTTCTTGGTTCTCTTTGCATCAGGAGAGTTTTGGCCAATGGTTGTTTTCTTTGCCTTTGGCCTTCCTTTGCCCTCCAGAGTGCTTGAAATCCCCCCCCCAGTAGGAAGTAACAGAGGATAACTGGGGCCGCACCTTGTTCAGGGGCCCACGGAATTGGAACTCAATGCTTATTTAGTGGACACGCACCAGCAGCTCTGCTGCAATTTTGGTTGTTGTACTGAACCTGAAGCTCAAATCCTTTGGCCACCAAAAGAGAAGGGAGCTCTCACTGGAGAAGACCCCGATGCTGAGAAAGACGGAAGGTGAAAGGAGAAGGGGACGGCAAAGGATGAGACGGTCAGACAGTGTTATCGAGGCAACGAACATGAAATTGAGCAAACTCCAGAGGAAGGCCTGGCGTGATGTGGTCCATGGGGTCGCAAAGAGTCGAACTTGACTGTGCGATTGAACAACCAAAACAACAAACAAATGTATGGCTGCAAGAGTTGAAGCATAAGGAAGGCAGAGCGCTGAAGAATAGATGCTTTCGAACCATGGTGCTGGAGTAGACTCTTGAGAGTCCCCCAGACTGCAAGGAGAACAGATCAGTCAATATCCTAAAAGAAATCAACCCCTGACTGTTCCCTAGAAGGCCAGATCCTGAAGATGAATCTCAAATACTTTGGCCACCCAATGAGAAGGGAGCCCTCACTGGAGAAGACCCTGGAGAAGACAGAAGGTCAAAGAAGAAGGGGACGGCAAACGATGAGGTAGTCAGACAGTGTTATCGAACCAACCAACATGAAGCTGAACAAACTCCGGAGGATGGCAGTTTTGTTACCACTTGCTTCATAAATAGCCCCTCCACCTCCTCCAGAAAGACTCCCCCCAAAGGGAATGAAGGAGATGAATAGTATCAGAATCTCGGAGAGGAAGAGGGGGACATGAACTGGATAACTGGGAATACTGTTGTGTGTTTGGGGGGGGCTCCCTGATTTCTAGATCTGGAAGACGGTGATTATTTTTAGGCGCACATCCCTTGCGTTGGCTCCCTTTCACTGGCTTTGAAAGGCAACCTGGGCTCCCAGGCCCTCAGCACCTTCTCACGGGGGTGTTGTGACTCCACCGCCCCCCAGCCCAGGGGATAGAGGAGCAGGGCAGTAATATCACAGGAGGAAGACTCGGGGTGGGGAGAAGGATAAAACGAGAAAAGAAAGTGAGAAAGAATTACGGGGGGGGGGGTTAGAAGAAACGGAGACTGCATTTATACCCCACCCTTCACTGCCCGAAGGAGTCTCAGAGCGCCTTACATTCACCTTCCCTTCCCCTCCCCAAGACAGACTCCCTGTGAGGTCAGTGGGGCTGAGAGAGCTCCCTCGAGGACTGCCCTTGAGAGAACAGCTCCGAGAAAACTTGTGACTGACCCAAGGTCACACCACCAGCTGCATGTGGAAGAGCCGGGAATCAAGCCCCGTGCTCCCAGCCACTACACCACTACTGGTTCTCAAGTAAAGGAGAGCGAGAAGCAATGAAAGAGAAAAGGGAGGAGGAGTTTCTCATCTGTTTTTGAACCATCGGTATTCCCCCGGGGTGGGGAGGTGCACCGTTCCTGGAGGCACTGCAATACCAGGTCGATGCGTGGAGTGGATGGAGCAAGCCCCTATTCCATCTCCCAGTCCCAAAAATCCATTTAATATATAGTCCTCAGATAGAGGACGTATCAGATATTAAACTGATAAGAACAGATTGACTACACTGTAGAGAATGCTTATGCTCGCAAAAGGCCGAGAAGCGATACAGGAAACGGCTGGAAGGCCTCGTTTCCGATCGACACGATCTACTTTGATGGCCGAGAGAGCAGCGCCAGACCAGGAGGGGCCCAACGCCACGGCCAGCACAGCCGGCCTCACCAGGCCTCCCACTGCCTCGCAGAAGTGCTGCTCTTTTGACTGTCCAGAGAATCTGCCTCCTGAAAGGCAAGTTTGAGGTTATAACCTGTAGATTCTCTTCCCTTTGTCGGTTTCACCGTTCCGAGCACCAGGGGTCGGGCAGACATTGGCTGGCGATCTGCATATGTGCTCACCCTCCTTTCCCATGATGCCCTGCAGTCGTTAACCATTTCGATTCAGGGCTGACATTTCCGGTTCTGCATTCTTGCGTCTCGTTTTTCCAGATCCTAGAAGAGCAAGGATTGCCCAAACAGACAGAATGTGTCAGATTGTGAAGAAAGGATTAGGGAGAAATATCACAAGGGGAAGAGCAAGGATGCATTAGTGCATTTCTACTGCTTGTGATGAATGACAGCTTTCGTGAACACACATCATCATGCCCTCCCGCCTCCTCCACGCTTCCGTTTGCTTCCTTTTTATTTCCTCCTTGCTTTCTCTTGCACTGGCCGTCCGTCGCTCTCCACAATCTAGATCTTACGCTTCTGTAGTAACCGTCAGGACTAGAGCAGCCACAGACTACCCAAGAAGGATTCAAGCTTTTTTCTTAAGCAGACCAACAAGTTAAAATAAAATTGCCATCAATATTCCTATGTAAAACTCTTGAAAAACCAGGGTGGGTTTTTTTTTCTTCACAACCACCTGCAAAAGTTCGAGCGAATAGTTTTCCGGACAAAATTCGGCCTTGCTGCCGGCACAATCTGTAAGCTGTCGGAAGGAAAGTGGCTGGTAAAAGAACAGTGCAGGTCTGTGGCACTTACTGGTATTTTCTGGATATATTTATGTGTCCAGATGGTCTCCAGGATTTTCCAGGATACCAGGGAAACAGATCCTGAATCCTGGAAATATCTGGGCATAACTGGAAATATCAGGAGACAGCATTTCAAGCCCCCCAGAAGAGTTTTTATTTCATTTTACTGTCTGTCTGTGTCTCCTTGCCAGGGCTCGGTATTGCCTTTCCACGTAGATCTGGCTTGCATTCTCTACTTTGAGATCAGTTTGTTTGCTGGGCTTGGAACACTGTGTCCTTTGCAGAAGTTGGTTTGCATTGGGTTTCTGGTTTGTATTTCGGATTCTCTGGTTTGACACTGGCTCGGATTCTCGGGTTCGAGAGTGGCTTGGATTCTCGGGTTTGACATTTGTCAGGCTCGCCAGAGTTCCTCATCAATTCGATTTGCTTGGAGGATTCTCTGGTTGGGTATTGAACTTGGATTCTCTGATTGGCCATTTGTTATCTCAGGCTCGCCATTGTCGCCCTGCCCTTCTACTGGGATTCGCTTGATCTGCACTGGTTCCTTGGGCTTGTTGGTTCTGTTTGCATCAGGAGGGTTTTGGCCAGTGGTAGTTTTCTTTGCCTTTGCCTTTCCTTTGCCCTCCAGAGTGCTTGAAATCCCCCCCCCCGTTGGAAGTAACAGAGGATAGCTGGGGCCGCACCTTGTTCAGGGGCCCACGGAATTGGAACTCGGAGCTTATTTAGTAGACACGCACCAGCAGCTCTGCTGCAATTTTAGTTGTTGTACTGAGGCTGAAGCTCAAATCCTTTGGCCACCAAAAGAGAAGGGAGCCCACACTGGAGAAGACCCCAATGCTGGGAAAGTCGGAAGGTGAAAGGAGAAGGGGACGGCAAAGGATGAGACGGTCAGGCAGTGTTATCGAGGCAACAAATATGACACTGAGCAAACTCCGGAGGGCGGTGGAAGGCAGGAAGGCCTGGCGGGATGTGGTCCGTGGGGTCGCAAAGAGTTGAACTTGACTGTGCGATTGAACAAGCAAAACAACAAACAAATGTATGGCTGCGAGAGTTGGACCATAAGGAAGGCCGAGCGCCGAAGGATAGATGCTTTCGAACCATGGTGCTGGAGAAGACTCTTGAGAGTCCCCTGGGCTGCAAGAACAGATCAGTCAATATCCTAACAGAAATCAACCCTGACTGTTCCCTGGAAGGCCAGATCCTGAAGATGAAGCTCAGATACTTTGGCCACCCAATGAGAAGGGAGCCCTCACTGGAGAAGACCCTGGAGAAGACAGAAGGTCAAAGAAGGAGGGGACGGCAAAGGATGAGATGGTCAGACAGTGTTATCAAACCAACGAACATGAAGCTGAACAAACTCTAGAGGATGGCAGTTTTGTTACCACTCACTTCATAAATAGCCCCTCCACCTCCTCCAGAAAGACTCCCCCCAAAGGGAATGAAGGAGATGAATAGTATCAGAATCTCGGAGAGGAAGAGGGGGGCATGAACTGGATAACTGGGAATACTGTTGTGGGTTGGGGGGGCGCTCCCTGATTTCCAGATCTGGAAGATGGTGATTATTTTTAGGCACACACCCCTTGCTGTGACTCCCCTTCACTGGCTTCGACAGGCAACCTGGGCTCCCAGGCACTCAGCGCCTTCTCACGGGGTTGTTGTGACTCCACCCCCCCCCAGCCCAGGGGATAGAGGAGCAGGGCAGTAATATCACAGGAGGAAGACTCAGGGTGGGGAGAAGGATAAAACGAGAAAAGAATGTGAGAAAGAACTACAAGGGGGGGGGTTAGAAGAACAGGAGACTGCATTTATACCCTGCCCTTCACTACCCGAAGGAGTCTCAGAGCACCTTACATTCACCTTCCCTTCCCCTCCCCAAGACAGACTCCCTGTGAGGTCGGTGGGGCTGAGAGAGCTCCCTCGAGGACTGCCCTTGAGAGAACAGCTCCGAGAGAACTTGTGACTGACCCAAGGTCACACCACCAGCTGCATGTGGAAGAGCCGGGAATCAAGCCCCGTGCTCCCAGCCACTACACCACTACTGGTTCTCAAGTAAAGGAGAGCGAGAAGCAATGAAAGAGAAAAGGGAGGAAGAGTTTCTCATCTGTTTTTGAACCATCGGTATTCCCCCGGGGTGGGGAGGTGCACCGTTCCTGGAGGCACTGCAATACCAGGTCGATGCGTGGAGTGGATGGAGCAAGCCCCTATTCCATCTCCCAGTCCCAAAAATCCATTTAATATATAGTCCTCAGATAGAGGACGTATCAGATATTAAACTGATAAGAACAGATTGACTTTTATTCAGAGAATGTTTAAAATTACAATCATTGATGTCATGTAGCAAATATAAGTAAACTCTGGAAAACGCAGGTGCATGCATGTCATAGAAAAAAACATAAAACAGGCTTAAAATGAGATATTGTCGCACACACGCTATGTCCAGCAACTCAGGGATCATTGAGAGTCCGTAGGGCAATAGTCCATGGCAGGAGAGCAGGGCAGGGCCCTGGTCTCCCCATCGCGGCAGGAGTTGAAAATCCAAGAGACGATAGTCCATGGTGGGGGAGCACGGCGGAGCCCTGGTCCCCCCATCGTGGTGGCCAGCCGCGCATAGCACATCCGGCCATTCAGTAGGGATCGAAAGTCCAAAGGATGATAGTCCATGGCGGGGAAGCAGGGCGGAGCCTGGTCCCCCCAACGTTGCGGCCCGTGGCAATCGGCCAGTCTTCCTCACTGCTCACAACCTTCAGGCGTGGATCCTGGACGTCACGGCTGTCTTCTCCGGGCACAGGGGTCCTCCTGGGGTGGTCGCGGCTCCTCCGGTCGTCGCAGTTCTCTCTGGGCTTGTCCGCTACCATGGGCCACCTATGGCCCCCTCCCGGTTGGAGGGGGATGAGGTGGCCGGGGCCCTCTCCTCCAGAGGGAGGAGAGGGCAAGTCCTGGGCTCACCCCCTGTGGATAGCGGGGTGAACCCGGCATCGGTGGCCCCCCTCCTCTGGGGTAGGAGGGCAGGCCGCGTGGGTGGTCCCCCTCCTCTGGGGTAGGAGGGCAGGCCGGGAGGGTGGTCCCCCTCCTCTGGGGTAGGAGGGCAGGCCGCGTGGGTGGTCCCCCTCCTCTGGGGTAGGAGGGGCAGGCCGGGCGGGTGGCCCCTCTCCTCTGGGACTAGGAGGGCAGGCCGGGTGGGTGGTCCCCCTCCTCTGGGGCAGGAGGGCAGGCCGGGCGGGTGGCCCCTCTCCTCTGGGACTAGGAGAGCAGACCGGTAGTGGCCCTGTTCCACTGGCTTAGGGGCGGGGCCTGCCACGGGTGCATCCCGTGGCTCCTGTCTTCCGGGGTCCAGAGGGCGAGCTGGTTCCTCATACTGACGGTGGCCAGACAGGTGTTCAATGTAGATGTCTCTGGACCACCGTATGGTGTCCGACACCATGAGCTTGCGCATCAGCTGGGAGTACTTCTTGCCAACACCACAGGCACGCAGGACCCGGTCGTTCTCGGGATCCCAGCCACCCAGGGCTCCTACCAGCAGGGCGTGGACTGTGGCTTTGTAGCCCTGCCGCCTGAGTACCTCTGCCAAAGGGGTGTATTTCTGGTGTTTCTTCGCTCTGGCCTCTTCCATGGCGGCCTTCCTGTTCTCGAAGGGGATGGAGATGTCCACCAGGACGATCTTCTTCTTCTCCTCGTTGCGAAGGACCACGTCGGGGCGCAGCTGGCTTCCGGTCCCTGGCACCGTTCTGTTCAGAGTGACGGTGCCTTTGGAGTCGGGGATGGCTCTGGCTAGGCGGTGCATAACCGCGTCGTGTCGAAGCTTCCAGGCAGTAGAGTGGACACGGCAGCTGCAGAGGACGTGGGGCAGGGTCTCATTATCATAGCCGCAACGGCGACAACGTTTGTCCTGGTTCCCAGACTTCGTTGCTCCATTGAGGGGGACGACGTTCAGGCGGGCCCGATGGATGAAGCGCCAGTCGGCGAAACGTGTGTAGTCGCCACGGGGCAGGAAGTGGTTGCTGGCATCACACTGGGCGGTGACCTCAAAGACTTTGCCCTGGTCTGGCTTCCGTCGGAGCTCTGCAGCGTACTTCTCCCGGGTGACCTCCTTGAGGAGGTGCTCCAGAGATCGCCTCTGCCTGGCCTGGATGATGGACAGCCGGGGGGTGTTGTCACGGCGGAGGGCCACGGCAAGCGTGCTGGACCCTTGGTCCCAGGCCCACTGGCAGCCAATTCGTTTGTTGAGGCGCCGAGTGGCATTCCTGGCACGCGTCCAAAGGGAGGCAAAGTCCCCCCGTCCCGGCCAAACTCACCCTCTAGGGAGCCGCTCAGGTAGGTGGCGAGGTCTTCGCCGGTGGGATCCCTTCTCAGTCTTCTCCGGGCCACGATGCGGAGGGCGTCGTTTGCAATGGCCTTCACGGTGGAGTCAGGGCAGGTGAGCAGGCGGAAGGCGTGGGTGACTGTGGCGATATCGCAGAGGTCCCCCATCTTCGGTGTTCCGGCTCCCCCTGGTGATGGGGGATGCGTAGGATGTCGTTGGTAGCTCTCTTTGGGAGGTTCAGCCATTTCTTCAGCAGGGCCGTGACGGAGTGGTCAGCCCTGTTCAGGGGCGTCTTGGCCACGGCGGAGCCTCTCAGGACGAAGGAGATCCTGGGCAGCAGGAAAGTATTGAGGGCCTCGATCTTCTGCCAAGGAGCCAGTAGTGAAGCGTCAATCTTTCCGGCGTCGGAGACGATGGCCTGGATGGTGGCCTCTGGGGTCTGCGCGGCTCGGAAGCCGGTGGGGGTCCCCAGGTGCCTGTAGGTCTCTCCGTCGGCCAGGTGGGACATGGGCTGGCCCTGGATGGAGAAGACAGAGGGCAGGACGCGGTCTTTGAGGCTCCCGTCGATATGGAGAGAGGCGCACTTGCCTGCGTTGAAGCGTAGGCCCATCCAGTCAGCAGCAGTGGAGGCCGTGTTCAGCATCCGTTGTAGCTCTCCAGGAGTCTCTGCCACTAGCACGAGGTCATCTGCGTAAGCTAGGACACTCACTTTCTGGTTATGGAGTTTGAACCCACCCGGGCCGTTGGAGATGTGGCGGAGGAGGGGTTCCATCGCCAGATTGAAGATGATGGGGCTTAGTGGGCAGCCCTGTTTCACCCCTCGGCGAATCGGGATCTCTGGGGTTTCCCCTTCCACAGCCCTGATGGTGGTGGTGCAGTCGGCGTAGACTTCCCTGACCAGGCCCAGCATGTCTTCCGGCAGGCCCATCTCAGTCAGCGTGGCGAAGATGTGGCTGTGTGGGATGGACCCAAAGGCATTGGAGAGGTCCAGCCAGGCCAGCGCACACTGCCTCCTGGAGCGGCGGGAGTTGTCGAGCACACTCTGCAGGACAAAGTTGTGTTCGTAGCAGCCCTCGCAGGACATAAAGCCTTTTTGCTGGGCGCTGATGGCATCTCCCGTCACGGCCCAGTCGGTGATGCGCGCGGCGATGCAGCTGGCGTACATCTTGTAGATGGTACCGCACAGCGAAATGGGCCTCCAGTTGCCAGGGTCTGCCGGGTCTCCTTTCTTGTGGGCCAGAACCGTCATGGCCTTCTTCCAGGCGGAGGGCGTGCGGCTAAAGCGCTTGCAGGCATTGAAGATGGCCGCCAGCACATGGCAGTGGGGGTCCTGGCGCTTGAGGAGGCCGTAACGAATGGCGTCTTTACCTGGGGCAGTGTTCTTTGTCCGGCGCAGTCTAGTCTCCACTTCCTCGGCGGTGAATTCTCTTCCCAGGTAGGGGGAAGGCTCGACCCTGGGCAGAGGAGGGAGGTCGTCGGGGCGTTGGGCCTCGCGTCTGTCATCCTGGTCGAAGATGCCAGAGAAGAAGCGATGGAGGTCTTCGCCAGGGATGGTGCAGAAGGGGGAGGGGCCCTCCAGGACCTCTCGCACAGCCTTAGCTCTATTGGCACGGTAGAGCTTCTGAATGCGGGATGCGGCCCTGGGATCATAACCGCGGGCTGGGTTCCGCCTCCTGCCCCCAACCCTGCGGGCGGGGGGACAGGGTGCTGGGGCCGCGTTGGGAGCAGCCTGGGCAGGCCTACCCCCTGCTGCCCTCGGCAATCCGGCTGCATCTGAGAGCTCTGCCGTGAACTCCTGGACGGCCAGCTCCAGGTCCTCGAAGGTGTTGGCCCCCCCATACGCTCCATCCACTCAACTTGCCACGGTGTGGGCGCGTTGGCCTCCTCTTGGCTGTCTGGGATGGACTGGGACAGCTGTGCTGGTGTTGCAGGCTGGGCTGGGGCTGTTGTCGGACGTGGACTCGGCTGCAGAGGTGTTGGGGCGGGTGGCCGGTCTGGGAGAGAACTCGCGGGGGCCGGGATGGCAGTGGGAGGTCTTTCTGCAGTGGGTCTGGTGGGAGGGGGTCCATCAGGTTGGGGACTTACCTGTGGGGTTGCCGGTTGGGCTTTGGTCTTGCGTCGTCTCTTTAGTGCCTTCGTCCGTCCCGCTGTTGGTTCAGGGTTGACAGTTAGCGTGGCAAGGGCAGGCAGGCGGGGTGGCTGGTTGGCTGGAGATTGTTCTGCCTGGTGGCCTGGAAAGTGAGGATCCGGTGCATCGGCGGAGGAGGTTACAGGCTCAGGTGGAGGTCCGGGGGGGGAGCCCAGCCGCAGGATCTGGCGCAGGGCGAAGCGGTTGGCCTCTTCTAGGTCTCCCTCCATGTGCTGAGCTGTGGCGGTGGGCGCCTGTGCGCCTTGGAACCTCAGGTCGCAGGAGCGATGGTGGAGGATGACATCCTTGAGGAGCTTGAAGGTGATTTCACAGTCTGCGCAGGCGAAGAGGACCTCCCTGTTGTGGATGCGCCTGAAGTGCCCAGCCAGGCCGCGGATGGTCACGTACTTGTTGTAAAGTTGGCAGGGTTCGCAGCCGAAGGGGCCCGTTTGTGGGTATTTGATCCGCATGGGTCCAGAAGGTGTCCGCTTCTCTCTCAGGTCCAAGGAGCAGGCCAGCGGGGTCCCCTCTGGCTCCCTCCCAGCGAGGTCAGGAGGCTTCTGCCACGAGGCGGGGCCTCCACTGGATGGCGGTAGGGAAGCGGCCTGCTCAGCATGCCTGGAGGACACCTGCCGTGAGGCAGGGTCCCCAGTGGGCAGAGGCTGCGAGGCGGCTAACCCAGCACACCCGGGAGGCACCCGTTGCGGGGCAGGGTCCCTGCTGGGCAGGAGCTGCATGGCAGCCATCCTGTCCCGCCAAGGGGAGGGCCACTGTGAGGCAGCATACCTGGGGAGTGCCTGCCGTAGGGCAGGAGCCCCACCGGGCAGAGGCTGAGAGGTGGCCCTCCCCGAGCACCCAGAGGACACCCGCTGCGAGGCAGGGGCTCCATCAGGCGGAGGTCGGGAGGTGGCCCGACGCGTCCGTGTTGCCGGCCCCCCAGCGGGTGCTGGGGTTTGAGGCTGGCCAGCCCGCCCTTGCGTGGCTGCCACCTGGCTCCCCCCAGTGGGAGCCGCCCTGGCCGGCGGAGCGCGTAGCGGGCAGTCCAGGCGGGGTGCACCCTCTTCTCCGGGGCTCAGGTCCAGCAGCATCTTCGTCGTCTTCTCCAGGAGTTCCTCTTCTGCATCCATGGTAGGAGAAGCTGGAGGGTTCTTCAGATGGAGTGAAGAAAGTGATTTCAGCAGTTGCCGCCATGGGGCGGGAGGTGGTCCCTTCCAGAGAAAGTGATTTCAGCAGAGGCGATCCCGGCGTAGATCTGCTCAGACATTAAACTGATAAGAACAGATACTACACTTGATCTTAGCCAAAAGGCCGAGAAGCGATAAAGAGACTCCCTGGAAGGCCTCGTTTCCGATCGACAGGATCTACTTTGATGGCCGAGAGAGCAGCACCAGACCAGGAGGGGCCCAATGCCACGGCCAGCACAGCCAGCCTCACGAAGCCTCCCACTGCCTCGCAGAAGTGCTGCTCTTTCGACTGTCCAGAGAATCTGCCTCCTGAAAGGCAAGTTTGAGGTTATAATCTGTAGATAATCTTCCCCTTGTTGGTTTCACCATTCCGAGCACCAGGGGTCGGGCAGACATTGGCTGGCGATCTGCATATGTGCTTTCCCATGATGCCCTGCAGTCGTTAACTATTTCGATTCAGGGCTGACATTTCCGGTTCTGCATTCTTGCGTCTCGTTTTTCCAGCTCCTACATCAGAAATGATTGCCCAAACAGACAGAATGTGTCAGATTGTGAAGAAAGGATTAGGGAGAAATATCACAAGGGGAAGAGCAAGGATGCATTAGTGCATTTCTACTGCTTGTGATGAATGACATCTTACGTGAATACGCATCATCATGCCCTCCTGCCTCCTCCACGCTCCTGTTTTCTTCCTCTTCCTTTTTATTTCCTCCTTGCTTTCTCTTGCACTGGCCGTTGGTCACTCTCTGCAATCCAGATCTTACGCTTCTGTACTAACCATCAGGACTAGAGCAGCCACAGACTTCCCAAGAAGGATTCAAGCTTTTTTCTTAAGCAGACCAACAAGTTAAAATAAAATTGCCATCAATATTCCTATGTACAACGCTTGAAAAATCAGGGGTGTTTTTTTTTTCTTCACAACCACCTGCAAAAGTTCGAGCGAATAGTTTTCCAGACAAAATTCGGCCTTGCTGCCGGCACAATCTGTAAGCTGTCAGAAGGAAAGTGGCTGGTAAAAGAACAGTGCAGGTCTGTGGCACTTACTGGTATTTTCTGGATATATTTATGTGTCCAGATGGTCTCCAGGATTTTCCAGGATACCAGGGAAACAGATCCTGAATCCTGGAAATATCTGGGCATAACAGGAAATATCAGGAGACAGTATTTCAAGCCCCCCAGAAGAGTTTTTATTTCATTTTACTGTCTGTCTGTGTCTCCTTGCCAGGGCTCGGTATTGGCTTTCCACATAGATCTGACTTGCATTCTCGACTTTGAGATCAGTTTGTTTGCTGGGCTTGGAACACTGTGTCCTTTGCAGAAGTTGGTTTGCATTGGGTTTCTGGTTTGTATTTCGGATTCTCTGGTTTGACACTGGCTCGAATTCTCGGGTCCGAGAGTGGCTTGGATTCTCGGGTTTGACATTTGTCAAGCTCACCAGAGTTCCTCATCAATTCGATTTGCTTGGGGGATTCTCTGGTTGGGGATTGATCTTGGATTTTCTGATTGGCCATTTGTTATCTCAGGCTCGCCATTGTCGCCCTGCCCTTCTACTGGGATTCGCTTGATCTGCACTGGTTCCTTGGGCTTCTTGGTTCTGTTTGCATCAGGAGGGTTTTGGCCAGTGGTTGTTTTCTTTGCCTTTGCCTTTCCTTTGCCCTCCAGAGTGCTTGAAATCCCCCCCCCAGTAGGAAGTAACAGAGGATAGCTGGGGCCGCACCTTGTTCAGGGGCCCACGGAATTGGAACTCGGAGCTTATTTAGTAGACACGCACCAGCAGCTCTGCTGCAATTTTAGTTGTTGTACTGAGGCTGAAGCTCAAATCCTTTGGCCACCAAAAGAGAAGGGAGCCCACACTGGAGAAGACCCCAATGCTGGGAAAGGTCGGAAGGTGAAAGGAGAAGGGGACGGCAAAGGATGAGACGGTCAGGCAGTGTTATCGAGGCAACAAATATGACACTGAGCAAACTCCGGAGGGCAGTGGAAGGCAGGAAGGCCTGGCGGGATGTGGTCCGTGGGGTCGCAAAGAGTTGAACTTGACTGTGCGATTGAACAAGCAAAACAACAAACAAATAGGGGTGTGCAAAAAAAAAAAATTCGGTAAAATTCGGATTTGGGCATATTGGACCTGAATTTTTCAGTATTCCTGAAAAAACCCGAATACGTATACCGGTAAAGCATTGAAATCCGAAAAGTTTTGGGATTCCCGAAAAATTTGGGTCCATTATATCCAATGGGGCCATTGACTTCAATGGCAAAATTTTCTGGAAAGTTTGCAGGGGGCTGGAGAGGGGGGGTTTGAGGTAGAGACTCCAAATTTGGACTGTAGCTGCTGGAGCCTCTCCCCAAAAGACCCCCAAGTTTTGAAAAGATTGGACCAGGGGGTCCAATTCTAGGGGCATCCAAAGAGGGTGCCCCCAGTTCTCCATTGTTTCCTATGGGAATGGATCAGGCAAGCAGATTCTCCCTGTAAAAAACCTGAGAGGTGTGGTGGTGGTGTGAGGGGGCATGTTTGCCAAGCCAGCAGCAGACCATGTGCAATCACCACCCCACCAGCCCCAGGTCTCTCCCAAACCAACCCTAAGGAAGAATAAAATAAAGAGAAAAGAAATTAAATTTAAAAGTGCCCTAATAAATCAAACCAGTCTGAAGTCTTCTGAGGTATTGATCCGAGGTCCATGAAGAGCAGGGAGGAAAGCAGGGCAGACTCAGGAGCAGGGGCAGCAGAAGCCAGCCAGCCACAATGTCCAACAGCCAAGCCATGCAGCTCTCTCTCACCAGCCAGCAGGATCCAGGAACACAGCAATGAGAGTCAGCCCAGAGACTGGCTCCTTTTATGCTCTCTGAGCATACACAGAAGGATTTCAAAAAGGAAAAACCTTCTGTGATTGGCCAGAGAGCAGATGCCAGAACCCTATTGGCCACCACAGTGCTCCTTCCCTGGGAAAGGAGCAAACTGGTGGTTGGGCTGCAGGCAGCAACAACAGCCTTGCAAGCTAGCAAACTGCAATGCATTTTGAAAATGCATTGCAGTGATTGGCTGTCTGCAGCCTCCTTTCCCCCCCTCCTGGAAACAGGAGGAAAAGGCGGGAAAGAGGTGGAAATGGTGGGAAAAGGAATTCCCGGGCCCTTCAACAGTTTAACCCCCCCACAACACCGTTTTTCGGCAATGCCGAAAAATGCCGAAAAATCCCGAATTTTCTGGGATTTTTTTTGGAATTCGAAGATTACAGTGAATAGCCTGTCCGGGATCCCGAAAGCCAAAAAAACCCCGAAAATGCTTTTTTTGGGTTTTTTTCCGTTTTGGGATTCTCGAATGCACACCCCTACAAACAAATGTATGGCTGCGAGAGTTGGACCATAAGGAAGGCCGAGCGCCGAAGGATAGATGCTTTCGAACCATGGTGCTGGAGAAGACTCTTGAGAGTCCCCTGGGCTGCAAGAACAGATCAGTCAATATCCTAACAGAAATCAACCCTGACTGTTCCCTGGAAGGCCAGATCCTGAAGACGAAGCTCAGATACTTTGGCCACCCAATGAGAAGGGAGTCCTCACTGGAGAAGACCCTGGAGAAGACAGAAGGTCAAAGAAGGAGGGGACGGCAAAGGATGAGATGGTCAGACAGTGTTATCAAACCAACGAACATGAAGCTGAACAAACTCTAGAGGATGGCAGTTTTGTTACCACTCACTTCATAAATAGCCCCTCCACCTCCTCCAGAAAGACTCCCCCAAAGGGAATGAAGGAGATGAATAGTATCAGAATCTCGGAGAGGAAGAGGGGGCATGAACTGGATAACTGGGAATACTGTTGTGGATTGGGGGGCGCTCCCTGATTTCCAGATCTGGAAGATGGTGATTATTTTTAGGCACACACCCCTTGCTGTGACTCCCCTTCACTGGCTTCGACAGGCAACCTGGGCTCCCAGGCACTCAGCGCCTTCTCACGGGGTTGTTGTGACTCCACCACCCCCAGCCCAGGGGATAGAGGAGCAGGGCAGTAATATCACAGGAGGAAGACTCAGGGTGGGGAGAAGGATAAAACGAGAAAAGAATGTGAGAAAGAACTACAAGGGGGGTTAGAAGAACAGGAGACTGCATTTATACCCTGCCCTTCACTACCCGAAGGAGTCTCAGAGCACCTTACATTCACCTTCCCTTCCCCTCCCCAAGACAGACTCCCTGTGAGGTCGGTGGGGCTGAGAGAGCTCCCTCGAGGACTGCCCTTGAGAGAACAGCTCCGAGAGAACTTGTGACTGACCCAAGGTCACACCACCAGCTGCATGTGGAAGAGCCGCGAATCAAGCCCCGTGCTCCCAGCCACTACACCACTACTGGTTCTCAAGTAAAGGAGAGCGAGAAGCAATGAAAGAGAAAAGGGAGGAAGAGTTTCTCATCTGTTTTTGAACCATCGGTATTCCCCCCGGGGTGGGGAGGTGCACCGTTCCTGGAGGCACTGCAATACCAGGTCGATGCGTGGAGTGGATGGAGCAAGCCCCTATTCCATCTCCCAGTCCCAAAAATCCATTTAATATATAGTCCTCAGATAGAGGACGTATCAGATATTAAACTGATAAGAACAGATACTACACTTGATCTTAGCCAAAAGGCCGAGAAGCGATAAAGAGACTCCCTGGAAGGCCTCGTTTCCGATCGACAGGATCTACTTTGATGGCCGAGAGAGCAGCACCAGACCAGGAGGGGCCCAACGCCACGGCCAGCACAGCCAGCCTCACGAGGCCTCCCACTGCCTCGCAGAAGTGCTGCTCTTTCGACTGTCCAGAGAATCTGCCTCCTGAAAGGCAAGTTTGAGGTTATAATCTGTAGATTCTCTTCCCCTTGTTGGTTTCACCGTTCCGAGCACCAGGGGTCGGGCAGACATTGGCTGGCGATCTGCATATGTGCTTTCCCATGATGCCCTGCAGTCGTTAACTATTTCGATTCAGGGCTGACATTTCCGGTTCTGCATTCTTGCGTCTCGTTTTTCCAGCTCCTACATCAGAAATGATTGCCCAAACAGACAGAATGTGTCAGATTGTGAAGAAAGGATTAGGGAGAAATATCACAAGGGGAAGAGCAAGGATGCATTAGTGCATTTGTACTGCTTGTGATGAATGACATCTTACGTGAATACGCATCATCATGCCCTCCTGCCTCCTCCACGCTCCTGTTTTCTTCCTCTTCCTTTTTATTTCCTCCTTGCTTTCTCTTGCACTGGCCGTTGGTCACTCTCTGCAATCCAGATCTTACGCTTCTGTACTAACCATCAGGACTAGAGCAGCCACAGACTTCCCAAGAAGGATTCAAGCTTTTTCTTAAGCAGACCAACAAGTTAAAATAAAATTGCCATCAATATTCCTATGTACAACGCTTGAAAAATCAGGGGTGTTTTTTTTTTCTTCACAACCACCTGCAAAAGTTCGAGCGAATAGTTTTCCAGACAAAATTCGGCCTTGCTGCCGGCACAATCTGTAAGCTGTCAGAAGGAAAGTGGCTAGTAAAAAACAGTGCAGGTCTGTGGCACTTATTGGTATATTCTGGGTATATTTATGTGTCCAGATGGTCTCCAGGATTTTCCAGGATACCAGGGAATCAGATCCTGAATCCTGGAAATATCTGGGCATAATTGGAAATATCAGGAGACAGCATTTCAAGCCCCTCAGAAAAGTTATTCTTTCATTTTACTGTCTGTCTGTGTCTCCTCGCCAGGGCTCGGTATTGGCTTCCCACGTAGAACTGACTTGCATTCTCTACTTTGAGATCAGTTTGTTTGCTGGGCTTGGAACACTGTGTCCTTTGCAGAAGTTCATTTGCATCGAGTTTCTGGTTTGCATTCGGATTCTCTGGTTTGACACTGGCTCGGATTCTCAGGTTCGAGGGTGGCTTGGATTCTCAGGTTTGACATTGGTCGGGCTCGCCAGAGTTCCTCATCAATTCGATCGGCTTGGAGGATTCTCTGGTTGGGTATTGAACTTGGATTCTCTGATTGGCCATTTGTTATGTCAGGCTCGCCATTGTCGCCCTGCCCTTCTACTGGGATTCGCTTGATCTGCACTGGTTCCTTGGGCTTCTTGGTTCTGTTTGCATCAGGAGGGTTTTGGCCAGTGGTTGTTTTCTTTGCCTTTGCCTTTCCTTTGCCCTCCAGAGTGCTTGAAATCCCCCCCCAGTAGGAAGTAACAGAGGATAGCTGGGGCCGCACCTTGTTCAGGGGCCCACGGAATTGGAACTCGGAGCTTATTTAGTAGACACGCACCAGCAGCTCTGCTGCAATTTTAGTTGTTGTACTGAGGCTGAAGCTCAAATCCTTTCGCCACCAAAAGAGAAGGGAGCCCTCACTGGAGAAGACCCCGATGCTGGGAAAGTCGGAAGGTGAAAGGAGAAGGGGACGGCAAAGGATGAGACGGTCAGGCAGTGTTATCGAGGCAACAAATATGACACTGAGCAAACTCCGGAGGGCAGTGGAAGGCAGGAAGGCCTGGCGGGATGTGGTCTGTGGGGTCGCAGAGAGTTGAACTTGACTGTGCGATTGAACAAGCAAAACAACAAACAAATGTATGGCTGCGAGAGTTGGACCATAAGGAAGGCTGAGCGCCGAAGGATAGATGCTTTCGAACCATGGTGCTGGAGAAGACTCTTGAGAGTCCCCTGGGCTGCAAGAACAGATCAGTCAATATCCTAGCAGAAATCAACCCTGACTGTTCCCTGGAAGGCCAGATCCTGAAGATGAAGCTCAGATACTTTGGCCACCCAATGAGAAGGAGCCCTCACTGGAGAAGACCCTGGAGAAGACAGAAGGTCAAAGAAGGAGGGGACGGCAAAGGATGAGATGGTCAGACAGTGTTATCAAACCAACGAACATGAAGCTGAACAAACTCTAGAGGATGGCAGTTTTGTTACCACTCACTTCATAAATAGCCCCTCCACCTCCTCCAGAAAGACTCCCCCAAAGGGAATGAAGGAGATGAATAGTATCAGAATCTCGGAGAGGAAGAGGGGGCATGAACTGGATAACTGGGAATACTGTTGTGGGTTGGGGGCGCTCCCTGATTTCCAGATCTGGAAGATGGTGATTATTTTTAGGCACACACCCCTTGCTGTGACTCCCCTTCACTGGCTTCGACAGGCAACCTGGGCTCCCAGGCACTCAGCGCCTTCTCACGGGGTTGTTGTGACTCCACCCCCCAGCCCAGGGGATAGAGGAGCAGGGCAGTAATATCACAGGAGGAAGACTCAGGGTGGGGAGAAGGATAAAACGAGAAAAGAATGTGAGAAAGAACTACAAGGGGGGGGTTAGAAGAACAGGAGACTGCATTTATACCCTGCCCTTCACTACCCGAAGGAGTCTCAGAGCACCTTACATTCACCTTCCCTTCCCCTCCCCAAGACAGACTCCCTGTGAGGTCGGTGGGGCTGAGAGAGCTCCCTCGAGGACTGCCCTTGAGAGAACAGCTCCGAGAGAACTTGTGACTGACCCAAGGTCACACCACCAGCTGCATGTGGAAGAGCCGGGAATCAAGCCCCGTGCTCCCAGCCACTACACCACTACTGGTTCTCAAGTAAAGGATAGCGAGAAGCAATGAAAGAGAAAAGGGAGGAAGAGTTTCTCATCTGTTTTTGAACCATCGGTATTCCCCCGGGGTGGGGAGGTGCACCGTTCCTGGAGGCACTGCAATACCAGGTCGATGCGTGGAGTGGATGGAGCAAGCCCCTATTCCATCTCCCAGTCCCAAAAATCCATTTAATATATAGTCCTCAGATAGAGGACGTATCAGATATTAAACTGATAAGAACAGATACTACACTTGATCTTAGCCAAAAGGCCGAGAAGCGATAAAGAGACTCCCTGGAAGGCCTCGTTTCCGATCGACAGGATCTACTTTGATGGCCGAGAGAGCAGCACCAGACCAGGAGGGGCCCAACGCCACGGCCAGCACAGCCGGCCTCACCAGGCCTCCCACTGCCTCGCAGAAGTGCTGCTCTTTCGACTGTCCAGAGAATCTGCCTCCTGAAAGGCAAGTTTGAGGTTATAATCTGTAGATAATCTTCCCCTTGTTGGTTTCACCGTTCCGAGCACCAGGGGTCGGGCAGACATTGGCTGGCGATCTGCATATGTGCTTTCCCATGATGCCCTGCAGTCGTTAACTATTTCGATTCAGGGCTGACATTTCCGGTTCTGCATTCTTGTGTCTCGTTTTTCCAGCTCCTACATGAGCAATGAGTGCCCAAACAGACAGAATGTGTCAGATTGTGAAGAAAGGATTAGGGAGAAATATCACAAGGGGAAGAGCAAGGATGCATTACTGCATTTCTACTGCTTGTGATGAATGACATCTTACGTGAATACGCATCATCATGCCCTCCTGCCTCCTCCACGCTCCTGTTTTCTTCCTCTTCCTTTTTATTTCCTCCTTGCTTTCTCTTGCACTGGCCGTCCGTCGCTCTCCACAATCCAGATCTTACGCTTCTGTACTAACCGTCAGGACGAGAGCAGCCACAGACTTCCCAAGAAGGATTCAAGCTTTTTTCTTAAGCAGACCAACAAGTTAAAATAAAATTGCCATCAATACTCCTATGTACAACTCTTGAAAAATCAGGGTATGTTTTTTTTTCCCCTCTTCACAACCACCTGCAAAAGTTCGAGCGAATAGTTTTCCAGACAAAATTCGGCCTTGCTGCCAGCATAATCTGTAAGCTGTCGGAAGGAAAGTGGCTGGTAAAAGAACAGTGCAGGTCTGTAGCACTTATTGGTATTTTGTGGGTATATTTATGTGTCCAGATGGTATCCAGGATTTTCCAGGATACCAGGGAAACAGATCCTGAATCCTGGAAATATCTGGGCATAATTGGAAATATCAGGAGACAGCATTTCAAGCCCCCCAGAAGAGTTTTTCTTTCATTTTACTGTCTGTCTGTGTCTCCTTGCCTGGGCTCGGTATTGGCTTTCCACGTAGAACTGACTTGCATTCTCTACTTTGAGATCAGTTTGTTTGCTGGGCTTGGAACACTGTATCATTTGCAGAAGTTCGTTTGCATCGGGTTTCTGGTTTGCATTCGGATTCTCTGGTTTGACACTGGCTCGGATTCTCAGGTTCGAGAGTGGCTTGGATTCTCGGGTTTGACATTGGTCGGGCTCGCCAGAGTTCCTCATCAATTCGATCGGCTTGGAGGATTCTCTGGTTGGGTATTGAACTTGGATTCTCTGATTGGCCATTTGTTATCTCAGGCTCGCCATTGTCGCCCTGCCCTTCTACTGGGATTCGCTTGATCTGCACTGGTTCCTTGGGCTTCTTGGTTCTCTTTGCATCAGGAGAGTTTTGGCCAATGGTTGTTTTCTTTGCCTTTGGCCTTCCTTTGCCCTCCAGAGTGCTTGAAATCCCCCCCCCAGTAGGAAGTAACAGAGGATAACTGGGGCCGCACCTTGTTCAGGGGCCCACGGAATTGGAACTCAATGCTTATTTAGTGGACACGCACCAGCAGCTCTGCTGCAATTTTGGTTGTTGTACTGAACCTGAAGCTCAAATCCTTTGGCCACCAAAAGAGAAGGGAGCTCTCACTGGAGAAGACCCCGATGCTGAGAAAGACGGAAGGTGAAAGGAGAAGGGGACGGCAAAGGATGAGACGGTCAGACAGTGTTATCGAGGCAACGAACATGAAATTGAGCAAACTCCAGAGGAAGGCCTGGCGTGATGTGGTCCATGGGGTCGCAAAGAGTCGAACTTGACTGTGCGATTGAACAACCAAAACAACAAACAAATGTATGGCTGCAAGAGTTGAAGCATAAGGAAGGCAGAGCGCTGAAGAATAGATGCTTTCGAACCATGGTGCTGGAGTAGACTCTTGAGAGTCCCCCAGACTGCAAGGAGAACAGATCAGTCAATATCCTAAAAGAAATCAACCCCTGACTGTTCCCTAGAAGGCCAGATCCTGAAGATGAATCTCAGATACTTTGGCCACCCAATGAGAAGGGAGCCCTCACTGGAGAAGACCCTGGAGAAGACAGAAGGTCAAAGAAGAAGGGGACGGCAAACGATGAGGTAGTCAGACAGTGTTATCGAACCAACCAACATGAAGCTGAACAATCTCCGGAGGATGGCAGTTTTGTTACCACTTGCTTCATAAATAGCCCCTCCACCTCCTCCAGAAAGACTCCCACCAAAGGGAATGAAGGAGATGAATAGTATCAGAATCTCGGAGAGGAAGAGGGGGACATGAACTGGATAACTGGGAATACTGTTGTGTGTTGGGGGGGGGGGGGCTCCCTGATTTCCAGATCTGGAAGACGGTGATTATTTTTAGGCGCACATCCCTTGCGTTGGCTCCCTTTCACTGGCTTTGAAAGGCAACCTGGGCTCCCAGGCCCTCAGCACCTTCTCACGGGGGTGTTGTGACTCCACCGCCCCCAGCCCAGGGGATAGAGGAGCAGGGCAGTAATATCACAGGAGGAAGACTCGGGGTGGGGAGAAGGATAAAACGAGAAAAGAAAGTGAGAAAGAATTACGGGGGGGGGGGGGTTAGAAGAAGAGGAGACTGCATTTATACCCCGCCCTTCACTACCCGAAGGAGTCTCAGAGCGCCTTACATTCACCTTCCCTTCCCCTCCCCAAGACAGACTCCCTGTGAGGTCAGTGGGGCTGAGAGAGCTCCCTCGAGGACTGCCCTCAAATCCTTTGGCCACCAAAAGAGAAGGGAGCCCTCACTGGAGAAGACACCCAATGCAGGGAAAGGTGGAAGGTGAAAGGAGAAGGGGACGGCGAAGGATGAGACGGTCAGGCAGTGTTATCGAGGCAGCAAATATGACACTAAGCAAACTCCAGAGGGCGGCGGAAGGCAGGAAGGCCTGGCGTGATGTGGTCCATGGGGTCACGAAGAGTCGGACACAACTGTGCGACTGAACAACCCCAACAACAAAGAATTGTATGGCTGTGAGAATTGGACCATAAGGAAGGCCGAGCACCGAAGGATAGATGCTTTCGAACCATGGTGCTGGAGTAGACTCTTGAGAGTCCCCTAGACTGCAAGGAGAACAGATCAGTCAATATCCTAAAAGAAATCAACCCTGACTGTTCCCTGGAAGGCCAGATCCTGAAGATGAATCTCAGATACTTTGGCCACCCAATGAGAAGACAGAAGGTAAAAGAAGGAGACATTGGCTGGCGATCTGCATATGTGCTCACCCTCCTTTCCCATGATGCCCGGCAGTCGTTAACCATTTCCATTCAGGGCTGACATTTCCAGTTCTGCATTCTTGCGTCTCGTTTTTCCAGCTCCTAGACGAGCAACGATTCCTCGAAGAGACAGAACGTTTCAGGCTGTGAAGAAAGGATTAGGGAGAAATATCACAAGGGGAAGAGCAGGGATGCATTAGTGCATTTCAACTGCTTGCGATGAATGACATCTTACGTGAATACGCATCATCATGCCCTCCCACCTCCTGCACACTCCTGTTTTCTTTCTCTTCCTTTTTATTTCCTCCTTGCTTTCTCTTGCACTGGCCGTCGGTCGCTCTCTGCAATCCTGATCTTACACTTCTATACTAACCTTCAGGACTAGAGCAGCCACAGACTTCCCAAGAAGGAGTCAATCTTTTTTTTTAAGCAGATCAATGAGTTAACATAAAATTGCCATCAATATTCCTATATACAACTCTTGAAAAATCAGGGGTGTTTTTTTTATCTTCACAACCACCTGCAAAAGTTCGAGCGAATAGTTTTCCAGACAAAATTCGGCCTTGCTGCCAGCACAATCTGTAAGCTGTCGGAAGGAAAGTGGCTGGTAAAAGAACAGTGCAGGTCTGTGGCACTTACTGGTATTTACGTGTCCAGATGGTATCCAGGATTTTCCAGGATACCAGGGAAACAGATCCTGAATCCTGGAAATATCTGGGCATAACTGGAAATATCAGGAGACAGTATTTCAAGCCCCCCAGAAGAGTTTTTATTTCATTTTTCTGTCTGTCTGTGTCTCCTTGTCAGGGCTCGGTATTGCCTTTCCACGTAGATCTGGCTTGCATTCTCTACTTTGAGATCAGTTTGTTTGCTGGTCTTGGAACACTGTGTCCTTTGCAGAAGTTGGTTTGCATCGGGTTTCTGGTTTGCATTCGGATTCTCTGGTTTGACACTGGCTCAGATTCTCTGGTTTGACATTGGCTTGGATTCTCTGGTTTGACATTTGTCAGGCTCGCCAGAGTTCCTCATCAATTTGATTTGCTTGGAGGAGTCTCTGATTGGGTATTGATCTTGGATTCTCTGATTGGCCATTTTTTGTGTCAGGCTCACCTTTGCCTTCTACTGGGCTTGATCTGCACTGGTTCCTTGGGCTCGTTGGTTTTGTTTGCATCGGGAGGGTTTTGGCCAGTTGTTGTTTTCTTTGCCTTTGCCTTTGGCCTTCCTTTGCCCTTGTACTTCTGTATTAACCTTCAGGACTAGAGCAGCCACAGACGTCCCAAGAGGGACTCGAACGGACTGGTTTTTCAAGCAGACCGATTATGCTACACAATGAGTGAAAATAAAATTGCAGGCACTGTTCCTATGCACAACTCTTGAAAAATCAGGGTGGTTTTTTCCTCTCTCTCTCACTTCAAAACCACCTGGAAAAGTTCAAGTGAATAGTTTTTCAGACCAAATCGGGCCTTTCCGTGGGACGCTGCCAGCCCAGTCTGCAAACTGTTGGAAAGAAAGTGGCCGCTAAAGGAAGGGCGCAGGTCTGTGGCACCAGAACAACCAAGCGCTTGGTGGCATCTTGAAGACTCTCACATCGCTGGGAACATCAGAGCTTAGCGTGAACTAGAGGGCAGCTGCCTCCGAGCCGAAAGACTTCCAATACACTTCTAAGGAAAACGTCCCACTCCATCTGTCTGAAGCTGTTCAAAAGAGCCAGAGTCCGGCGGCACCTTAAAGACTAACAAAATTTGTGGCAGGGGAGAAGCTCTTGTGAGTCACTTCTTCAGGTATATTTAGGCCCCAAAATACCTTCAGGGTATGCTGATGTGTTTGCATCAGAAGAGGAGGAGGAGGAGGAGGAGACTGGATTTCATACCCCGCCCTTCAGTACCCAAAGGAGTCTCAGAGCGGCTTACAATCGCCTTTCCCTCCCCCTCCCCACAGACACACCCTGTGAGGTAGGTGGGGCTGAGAGAGCTCTCTGGAGAGCTGCCCTGGAGAAGAAGAAGAAAGGTTTTATTGTATTTAGCCATGGGCCATTACAATCCAAAAATAACAACAGAGAAAAATACTATAAACATAGGAAATTGTGTAAAACTGAGTATAGTCTAAAATATTTAAAAGATCTAAAATATTTAAAAGGTATAAAACCGAAGCTATGAACAGTTAAGTGAAACACAGCATACCCACTAAAATCAGTGTTAACTAGTTCCTATAAGAACAGCGTTGGCCCGTATCTTCTTTGCAGCCAAGGCAAATAAAGCCATTCTATAGGATATATCAGCATTAGAATCAGCTAACAAAAATACAGTCTTCTCAGTGCTGCCCTTGAGAGATCAGCTCTGAAAGAACTTGTGACTCACCCAAGGTCACACCAGCAGCTGCATGTGGAGGAGGATTGGGGAATCAAACCCAGTTCTCCCAGATCATTGTCCGCTCTCTTAACCATTACACCAAACGACATTAAACAATAATGTTTGTGTATTTACAGGAAGGTTCCCAGGAACGTGGACAAGTGGTTAATGGCTTTGCCAGAGAGCGAGATCAAAGTATTCGGTGGACCTCGACAGCTCTCCTGAAGTTAGGCTATGGCCCCTGATGACCCAGTGTGCAGGATACCCTAACCAGGCTGTAGATGCCAAAAGGGAATCCAGGACCCAGGATGGAAGTAAAAGTAAAGGTAAAGGTTCCCTTGCTCGAAAGCCAGTCGAATCCGACTCTAGGGTTGCGGTGCTCATCTCCGTTTCAAAGCCAAAGAGCCAGCACTGTCCAAAGACGTTTCCGTTGTCATGTGGCCGGCATGACTAAACACCAAGGTGTACAGAACGCTGTTACCTTCCCACCGAAGTGAGTACCTATTTATCTACTTGCAATTTCTTGCTTTCAAACTGCTAGGTTGGCAGGAGCTGGAACTAGAGACGGGAGCTCACCCCGTCATGCGGCACTCTCGGGTCTCGAACTGCTGAACTACTGACCTTCCACAGCCTGCAGTTCAGCGTCTTAACCACTTGAGCCACTGCAGCTCCATCTTCCAGGATGGAAGAGGTACCATCAAAGTAGGATGCTGGTTCCCTGAGAAATCCAGTGTTATAAAATCTGTCTTGCCTTTCGGTGGGAGAGATTTGTTTGCACTTCAGTTCCCGGGTTCCCTACACAGACAGTTTCCCCAGCCTTGTCACGCCTTGCGGGGTCACTTCAGAGTTTTGGATTTAAGATCTATCCGGAGTGATATTGATAGGGAGGGTGCGTGGGCTGTTCTCTCTGGATGCCGACGACCCGATTTTAGGAGAGAACCGACCGCTGACACCACTATCACAATCGTCAGTTTATTTCCCAGCCTGGAGCGAACAGGTTTGAAATTTGAACACGGTGCCAGTGAACAAGAGCTGGAAATTGCCTCAAACAAGGAGTGACTCTTTAAGCCAGTTTCCAGGGCTTGTCAGGATAGGGTTGCCTCCGGGTGGGACCTGGGGACCCCCGGAATTATAGCTCATCTCCAGACTACAGAGATCCGTTCCCCCCGGAGAAAACGGATGCTTTGGAGGCAATGTTCCCTCTAAGCTGCGGAGTCTTGTGAGCAAAAATTCTACTTTGTGAGCTACCGGCATTAAAGTTGTGAGCAAGCGATTGGGCTGCTGCATAAATTAGTTCGCTTTGGAGCCCTCCTTCCTGAGCTAAGACAAAAATCTGTGAGCTGGAGGCTAAAAAACTGTGAGCTAGCTCACACTAACTCAGCTTAGAGGGAACACTGTTTGGAGGGTAGGTTCTGTGGCATCGTGCTGCACTGAGGTCCCTGTCCTCCCCAGGCTCCACCCCCAAATCTCCAGGAGTCTCCCAACCTGGAGCTGGCAACCAATCCCCCTGCCAGAGGTCCTGGCCAGTGTCCCCTCTAAGCTGAGTTAGTGTGAGCCAGCTCACAGTTTTTTAGCCTCTGGCTCACACATCTTTGTCTTAGCTCAGGAAGGGATGGCTCCAGGGCAAACTAATTTATGCAGCAGAGTAGCCAAATCACTTGCTCACAACTTCAATGCCGGTAGCTCACAAAGTAGAATTTTTGCTCACAAGACTCCACAGCTTAGAGGGAACATCCTGGCAACCCTAGAAAAGGCCCTGTGGCGTTAGAAGGACCCGGTATTATGAAATAACTATGGCATCATGGGAATGTTTGTGGAAAAAGTCAATGAAAATTTCAACTTGTGTTAATGTTAAAGAGAATTGTTATAAAATGATGTATAGATGGTATATGACTCCAAAGAAAATTGCTAATATAAATGAGAGTATGTCTAGCAAATGTTGGAAATGTAGAAAGAAAGAGGGCTCATTTTACCATATGTGGTGGACTTGTGATAAAGCCATGAGTTACTGGTCAGAGATTCATAATGAAATACAGAAGATTCTGAAACGTACTTTTAAGAAAGATCCACAAATCTTGTTGTTAGGTCTCAAACTGGAAGAATTAAATGTAACCAAGAGAACATTGTTATGGTACTTGGTCACAACAGCTAGAATGACTTATGCACAATTTTGGAAACAAGAAAAGATTCCTGAAACATGGGAATGGATTAAGAAGATGCTTTTTATGGCTGAAATGGACAAAATGACAAGAAAGCTTAATAACGAAGAAGATGAAGCATTTTTTGAAGAATGGAGAGATTTCAAAGACTATCTTGAGAAAAATTGGGATGTTAAAAATAGATTGATTTGCTTTGACAGTTATTAAGGAGAAAATAAGAAAAAGAACGATAAAATTGCTAAAACGTTACCTAATTTGATAATGGAAATGACATATTTTATGAATGGTAATTAGATAATAGAGTTTATAAGGGGGTAAGAGCATTGCGGGAAGCCTTGCACTGGGGGGAGTGGGGAGGAAAGAAAAAAGGTATGTGATATCTATAAGATGGAATTTTAACTATGTGAAACATATCTTATAATAAAATGTTTTGTTTTGTTTTTTTAAAAAGAAGGACCTGGTACTAACAGCCTGCTTTCAGTGGCAGGTTCACCCGTAAGCAGACAAAGCCCGTGCTTAGGGCACCAGGACCAAGGGGGGCACTACAAAGTTGGGGAAAGGGTGAAGAAATGTAGAAAAAGGCCTTTCAGGTCATGAATATTGGAACTTGGATACTTTTAACTTGTGAAATATTAAAATAGATGTTGTATTGCATCTTTGGAGAACTTTATGTAGCTCGTTTGTACAGTATATATTGTGTTATCACAGGAATAAATTTTTGTACTGCTGCAACCTGCATTGTATATCTGGTCAGACAGGTCAACGACTCAAATGGACTGGGGGTCAGTGTGGAAAGCAGGGGGCACCAAGATGGGTCAGTGCTGCTTCGGGCACCAGGGAGCCTTCTCATCCGCCCCTGCCTGTTTTCTCTCTGGAGGGAGGGGGGCGAGCATTGGGCCCCCTTGGAAGGCTTGAGCCCCTTCACCCCTCCTCACTCGCTTGGCCCATACAGCCTGAGGAAATGCCTGTTCCTGCACATCTAAGGATAAGTGGATTAAGGAAATGTATGCATTTTAACGCAAACGAAGCGGTGTTAAAGACTGCATGATTAAATGGATGCAAAACCTAGGTTACGCTATTGATCTCGCCCAGGGGAGTAAACCGTGGAAAGCGAATGTGAAAGTAACTAAATCGGTTGCATTTTACAGAGAATTTGTCTAAGTTGTTTTATAGATGGTAATGAGCACCGGACAGATTAGCTAAAACATATAAAAACATGTCAAATAGTTGCTGGAAGTGGAGAAAGCATCTAGGTGCATTTGACCACGTGAACTTGAGCGTAAATTCTGGATGATGGGGCAGACATTTATACAGGCAGTTTCTGCAGATTACAACACCTTTTCGGCCAGAATTATTTTGACTGAATTGCATACCGGATGATTTTGATAAAAAGCAAAGATACTTTATAAACCATGTAGTAACAGCAGCTAGAATCTTATTTGCAACCCTTTGGAAACTTCCAACAATACCTTTGGAATGAGACTTAATAGTGAAGATTATTGGGAAGTGTGGAAATAGATAAACTGACTTTGGTGCTAAGAGGTCAGAGGTAAGAAGACTTTTTCCCATGACTGGCTAAAAAAGAAGCCGTTTTGATAATATGATACAAAGGAGCCTTTCTGAACTCTTGAAACTTCACAGTCTGTCTTTCGCTGATATGATTTGATAAATGGAGAAGAATTGTATGCAGAAGACTTTTTATGCTTGTTTCCTTTTCCTTACCCCTGCACAACCTTAAACATTTAATAGAGCATATGATTTAAAAAAGGGAAATGCCTGTTTCTCTGGTGTCCAGTGTGCCTTAAAAAGGTAAAGGTTCCCATGCTCAAAAGCCAGTCAAATCCGACTCTAGGGTTGCGGTGCTCATCTCCGTTTCAAAGCCGAAGAGCCAGCGCTGTCCGAAGACGTTTCCGTGGTCATGTGGCCGGCATGACTAAACACCAAGGCGCACGGAACGCTGTTACCTTCCCACCGAAGTGGCACCTATTTATCTACTTGCAATTTCTTGCTTCCGAACTGCTAGGTTGGCAGGAGCTGGAACTAGAGACGGGAGCTCACCCCGTCATGCAGCACCTGGGTCTTGAACTGCTGAACTACTGACCTTCCACAGCCTGCAGTTCAGCGTCTTAACCACTTGAGCCACCGCAGCTCCTAGAGTGCCTTACTCCCAGGTAAATGTGCAGTGAACTGCAGTCTCACCTTACAAATATTTATAACCCTCCTTCTCCATTAAGAGGCACTTCAGGAAACTCACAAGATTTTTAAAAATGCACATCCACCTGAATATATACAGTATCAACTTGAATAAAAATAGCAGAACACTTACACAGCAACGGCCTCTCCTAGGGTTGCCAGATCCCAGTTGGGAAACTCCAGGAGGTTTGAGGACGGAGCCCGGGGAGGACAGGGACCTCAGTGGGGCACAATGCCGCAGAGAGTCCACCCTCCAAAGCAGCCGTTTTCTCCTGGGGAACTGGTCTCTGCAGTCTGGAGCTGAGCAGTCATTCCAGGGGATCCCCAGGTCCCACCTGGAGGCTGGCATCCCTAGTTTGTCCTAGAGAAACAGAGCAGGGAACAAAATAAACATCTAGAAATACAGAAAGCATACAAAGTAATAAAGCTGGGAGCCAGGCATTAATAATGGTACCTCCCAGTTCCAAGGCAGTCTACCAGATTGCAGGAGGGCGGTTTTCTTCACGTCCAGCTTGTGGCTGTTCCTGGAGGGATCTAGCAGGCATTGCTGGAAACAGGAAACTGGCCTCCCGGGGCAACCTTGCACGGCCCCTCCTTTTTCTAAAGCACCTCCCGCAGATCACGGGAACACCCCAACTAAGGGGCTGTGGAGGAGTCATTACAAGAAGAAGAAGAGGAGATTGGATTTATACCCCGCCCTTCACCCTGAAGGCGTCTCAGAGCAGTTTCCAATCTCCTTTCCCCTCCCCACAGCAGACACCCTGCCCTTGAGAGAACAGCTCTGAAAAGACTTGTGCCTGGCCCAAGGTCACACCAGCTGCTGCCTGTGGAGGAGTGGGGGATCAAAGCCGGATCCCCCATATCAGAGTCCCGCTCTCCTAACTGCTATACAAAATTGGCTGGAAGCACCCGTTTCCCAGGAGGAGATGTTGTGTGAAGAAGTGTGCATGGACACAGAAGCCTATATCCAGAATTAAACTTCCTTGGTCTTAAAGGTGCCAAATAGACTCAGACTCTGTTCCGAAGTTTTATTCTGCACACAAAAGCTTGTACCAGGAATTAAACTTTGCTGGTCTGAAAGGTGTCAACGGGACCCAAACCCTGTTCTAAAGTTTTATTCTGCGCACAAAAGCTTGTACCAGGAATTAAACTTTGCTGGTCTGAAAGGTGTCAACGGGACCCAAACCCTGTTCTAAAGTTTTGTTCTGCACACAAAAACTTGTACCAGGAATTAAACTTTGCTGGTCTTAAAGGTGTCAACGGGACTCAGAGTCTGTTCCAAAGTTTTATTTTGCAAAGCAAAGCCTACACCCAGAATAATACTTTGCTGGTCTGAAAGGTGCCCCTGGACTTACCAGACTTTGTTCTGTGAATGTGACAGTGATTTACCGAAAAGGGATTATCCTGCAATACAATCACAACGAAGGATCCTTCCAGATTGAGGGTGTGGGCGGTTGCTGGTGAATGGGCTAAGGGGGACGACTTCGAATAGGATATCCCAACCCCTACTTAAGAGGGGGGACAATTCCTGTTTTGAATTGCAGCTAACGCCCCCCCGAAGTCCATATTAAGATTAAATCTGGCAGTGTCAAATCTGCATATGAAAAAAACTTCTACAGCTTCTTTAGTCTTTAAGGCGACACAAGAGACCCCCCAGTTTTGATGAGGCTGAAGTTGGTTCCCTATTCGGGACTGATTTATGGATTATTTATGAATTCAACCAGACGCACTTAAGAGAGTTTGGAAACTCTGAACCCCCAAATAAGGTCTGGACCATCACACATCATACACCCCAGTATCATCAAGCCCCTGTATAAATCATTGGTGCGACCTCATTTGGAATACTGTGTACAGTTCTGGTCACCACATCTCAAAAAGGATATTATAGCATTGGAAAAAGTGCAGAGAAGGGCAACTAGACTGATAAAAGGGGTGGAACACCTTCCCTATGAAGAAAGGTTAAAACGCTTGGGGCTCTTCAGCTTGGAGAAACGACGGCTGAGGGGTGACATGATCGAGGTTTATAAGATTATGAATGGGACTGAGCAGGTTGAGAAAGAAGTCCTTTTCTCCCTTTCTCACAATACAAGAACTCGTGGGCACTCCATGAAATTGCTGAGCAGTCGGGTTAGAACTGATCAAAGGAAGTCCTTCTTCACCCAAAGAGTGATTCACACTTGGAATTCACGGACACAGGAGGTGGTGGCAGCTACAAGCATGGACAGTTTCAAGAGGGAATTAGATAAACATCTGGAGCAGAAGTCCATCAGTGGCTATTAGCCACAGGGTATAGATGGGAACTCTCAGTCTGGGGCAGGTGATGCACTCTATTCTTGGTGCTGGGGGTGGGGGGCAGCAGTGGGGGGCCCACGATGCAGTTCAGCCTCGTTCCGCTTTGGCAATAGCAGATTCACACAGTGCATTCCTATGCGGAGCTCCTCTGGTGTGAACTCCGTTGGTTTCAATTGACTTGGACTGGAGTAACTCTACTAGGACTGTGCTGCACTACCGCTACGACGCCAAGGAGGAATACGGAGAGTAACTGGTAAATGCTGGCCAGCAACACCACCACCGATTATCACAGACATGTGAAAAATGAAAGGTAAATTGTTCCAGGGCCAGACCAAGGTGCCGGGGCCTTGTTGCCATTGGCCCCGACTCTGATAGTCAAGCAGGGCTCTTTTTGCATATTAGGCGACCCCCCCCAATGTAGCCAATCCTTCAAGAGCTTACAGAGCTCTTCTGACAGGGGCTACTGTCAGCTCTTGGAGGATTGGCTACATTCGGGGTGTGTGGCCTAATATGCAAAGGAGTTCCTGCTACATAAAGAGCCCTGGTCAAGAGCAAATGAATGAGACGTCCTGGCCCCTTATTCAGTCAGTAGCGGTTATTATTGGCCTGCTTTCCTAGCACTGCTATTGTGGGATTATATTGTGATTTTTTTTAAAAAAAATAATATATCTAATTGTCAGTGTGGCCAGATATAAATCCAGAAACTAGAACAAACAAGACGAATCTTTCTATAATCCCGATAAAAGCTACAGGTTTGCAGAAAAATATGAAATGTAAAAATAATTGCACTTGAGGGTTGACCCCTCCCCGGAAATAGAAGTACCTGTAGGCTGTAAGGGGGAAAAGCCCTCTGTGGCTATTAAGAGCCCTGCTGGGTCAGACCAGGGAGGGTCCATCTGGTCCAGCCTCCCGTCTCACACAGTGGCCAAACCAGTTCCTCTGAAGGACCAACAAACAGGGCAGAGAGGCCGAGGCCTTCCCCTGACATTGCCTCCTGGCTCTGGGATTCATAGAATTAGTGCCTTTGAATGTAAAGGTTCCCTCAGTCACCATAGCTAGTACCCATTGAGATACTTCTCCTCCATGAATCTATCTCATTCCCTTTTGAAGCTGTTTATTCCTGTGGCCATCACTACATCCTCTGGCAGGGCATGCCACACTTTAATAACTCTCTGTGTAAAGTAGTATTTCCTTTTGTCTGTCTTGAACCTACTGCCCATCAAATCCATCGGATGCCCTTGCGTTCTAGTCTTGAGGTCTAGCCAATAGGCTACAGATAGTTTTGGCCCCCACTCTCCCCCTTGCTTCCCCCCACCCCCGTGTAGTGGTTTGATTCCCCACTCCTCCACTCACAGCTGCTGGATGACCTCAGGCAAGCCATAGTTCTGTCAGAGCTGTTCTTGAAGACAAGAGCAGTTTCTGTCAGAGCTCTCTCAGCCCTGCCTGCCTCATAGGAGTGCCTGTTGTGGGGAGGGGAAGGGAAAGGAGTTTGTAAGCTGCTCTGAGACACCTTTGGGTAGTGAAGGGCAGGATATAAATCCAATCTCCACCTCCCCCCACCTCCTCTTCTTCCTTGCAGTGGTGAAGTGTGCAGACCTAATCTGGGAGAACCGGGTTTGATTCCCCACTCCTCCACTTGCACCTGGCTGGATGACCTTGGGCAAGCCATAGTTCTGGCACAGCTGTTCTTGAAAAAGAGAAGTTTCTGTCAGAGCTCTCTCAGCCCCACCTGACCTCACAGGGTGTCTGTTGTGGGGAGGGGAAGGGAAAGGACTTTGTAAGCCGCTCTGAGATGCCTTTGGGCAGTGAAGGGCGGGGTATAGATCCAATCCCCCCTCCCTTCTTCTTCTTGGCATCCGTATATTGCCGCTCCGTATGAGTTTTACACCGCCTTAAATTGTACAGTCGCTGTCTTATCGATTTTATTGTGTTTATTGACTTTAATTGTCTGTAGGACTTTAGAAGGTTTCAAATTGTATATCTATAAGTTGTTGTCCCCCACTCTGAGCTGGTTTCAGGGAGAGCGGCTTATAAATAAAATAAAGTAAATAAAAACCAAATATGTTTTTCTGTTTCTCTGATTATCAGTTGCTGTAGATTTTCTGGGTTGTGTGGCCGTGGTCTTGGCATTGTAGGATCTGACGTTTCGCCATAGCTATGGCGAAACGTCAGGTCCTACAATGCCAAGACCACGGCCACACAACCCGGAAAATCTACAGCAACGAATGAACTCCGGCCGTGAAAGCCTTCGACAACATATTTTCTCTGATTAGATTGCTCAAAGTAATGTTTGCCCGATGACCCTGGAGCACAGGAGAGGAGAGGCTATCAGGTTATTTGAACAGCCTCCTCATTAGGGTGAACAAGCTAGGATGATGTGACCAGGTTTTTGGCCATATAAAACTCTGCTGGTTTGTTTTATATGGAGGGGGGGTTTTGAGCTGAAGAAACTGGCTTAAATCACCTTTCAAAACCCTGTCCCTGATCGAGCCCCACAGAACCCACGCAGGCAGAAATGATATCTGACAGTGCACGCGCCCCATCACAAGCCTGGACCCACATCTTTAAAAGCGACACCAAAAGGGATGCTGAGCAAGCCCTCTCCCGGATCGGGGTCTGCCACGTGACCAGGTAGCAGCTCTTTGATTGATTTCATACATTTTGTATCCCACCTTTATCTCCAGTGGGGGCCCAAAGCGGCTTCCATCTTTCTCCTCAGACTCCCCCACTCCTCCTCCTCCACGTGCAGCCAGCTGGGCGACCTTGGACCAGTCACAAGTTCTCTCCGAGCTGTTCCCTCCAGAGCAGTTCTCAGTCAGAGCTCTCTCAGCCCCACCTACCTCACAGGATTGTCTGTTGTGGGGAGATGAAGGGAAGGAGATCGGAAGCCGCTCTGAGACTCTGAGTGAAGGGCGGGGTATAAATCCAATCTCCTCCTCCTCTTCATCTTCCACTCTACTAAGAGTTGGTGGACTCTAATCTGGAGAACTGGGTTTGATTCCCCGCTTCTCCTCCACATGCAGCCAACTGGGTGACCTTGGAACAGTCACAAGCTCTTTCAGAGGTGTTCTCTCAAGAGCAGTTCTCGAGAGAGCTCTCTCAGCCCCACCTACCTCACAGGGCGTCTGTTGTGGGGAGAGGAAGGGAAGGAGATTGTAGCCGCTCTGAGACTCCAAGTGAACGGTGGGGTATAAATCCAATCTCCTCCTCCTCCTCTTCATCTTCCACTCTACTAAGAGAAGCGGGCTGGGTTCGATTCCCCACATGCAGCCTGCTGGGTGAACTTGGATCAGTCACAAGCTCTCTCAGCCCCACCTCCCTCACAGGGTGTCCGTTGTGGGGAGAGGGAGGGAAAGGAGGTTGTGAGCCGCTTTGAGACTCTGAGTGAAGGGCCAGGTATAAAGCCAATCTGTTCTTCTCACAACGACCCTATGAGGTAGGCCAGCTGAGAGTGACTGCCCAGGTCACCCATGGCATGAGTGGGGATTCGAATCTGGGTCTTCCAGACACTAGTCCCCTGTTCTTAATCACTACATCACACAAAGCTCTAGATCACCTCTCTCTCCCTCCATCCCCAGTTCACAAAGCCAATCTGAACTGGGCAGAACAAGAGTGCATATGCTTATTTGCATAAACTATGTACGGGGGTGGGTGGGGGTTAGGGTCCCACAGAGACAGTCGGCTAACAGGGGGTCTTCCCCTCTACAAGAAGGAGCCTTTCTCTGGCATAAGCACCAGGGGAAAAGCTCCTTGCCCTCAGGGGAAGTAGCATTAGCTTGACACACCAGAGAAGAACTTGTGGGCACTCCATGAAATCAATTAGCTTAGACCAGACCAAAGGAAGCCCTTCTTCACCCAAAGAGTCATTACCCTGTGGGATTCCCTGCCGCAGGAAGTGGTGGCAGCTACAAGCATGGACAGCTTCAAGGTGGGACTGGAGAAACATATGGAGGAGAGGTTCATCAGCGGCTATGAGCCACAAGATATAGATGGTACATTGTGTCTGGAGCATTGATGCTCTGTATTTCTTGGTGCTTGGGGGGCAAGAGTGGGAAGGGCTTCTGGACCTGCTGGTGGACCTCCTGATGGCCCCTGGTATTTTTGGCCACTGTGTGACAGAGTGTTGGACTGGAGAGGCCATTGACCCCATCCAACATGGCTTCTCTTGTGTTCTTAAGAGCATGTTCATCAGTGGTTATTAGTCACAAAGTATAGGTGAGATGCTATGTCTGGGGCAGTGATGCTTTGTCTTCTTGATGCTTGGGGGGCAAGAGTGGGAGGGCTTCTGGAGTTCTGGCCCTGCTGGTGGGCCTCCTGATGGCCCCTGGGCTTTGGCCGCTGTGTGACACAGAGTGTTGGACTGGAGGGGCCATTGGCCCCATCCAACATGGCTTCTCTTGTGTTCTTAAGAGCATGTCCATCAGCGGTTATTAGTCACAAGGTATAGGTGGGATGCTATGTCTGGGGCAGTGATGCTTTGTCTTCTTGATGCTTGGGGGGCAAGAGTGGGAGGGGCTTCTGGAGTTCTGGCCCTGCTGGTGGACCTCCTGATGGCCCCTGGGCTTTGGCCGCTGTGTGACACAGAGTGTTGGGCTGGAGGGGCCATTGGCCCGATCCTACATAGCTTTTCTTTTATGTTCTAATATCGGGGCCTCTCGTGGGACAGCACTTAAGGTGGTTGTTGAAGCCGGACCTCCGGAAATGGCACACGCAGACACTCTGTACATGGTCCACGAAAGGTTTCGCTCCGAACCTCGAGATGATAAAATCTGGGAGCACAGTAGCTGCTGGAAAATTTTAATCTGCAGGCAAAACACCAATGTCCAATTTTTAAAAAATAACACACTGTGCGATGCGGGGTCTTTCTTCTGGCCAACCGAGAGATCTATGAATTTGAGGAAATAGAACTGATTTCTCTTCGGGCACCTTTGGAATTCTCTGACACAGAGTGTTGGATGCAACCACGAAATGGCTGTCATAGAGGAAGCCGACACGCAGGGGAGAAAAGGGGTGATTAAAAAAAAACCCCACCGGGAAAAAGGGAGAGAGAATGAAACCAATACTGGCGGTCGCTGTAACTGAAACATGAGCCTGCAGTGCGACGTGACTGCGAAGAAAGCGAATGCAATCTTAGGATGCATTAACAGAAGCCTTGTGTCCAGATCACAGGAGGTGGTAGTTCCGCTCTATTCTGCTATGGTCAGGCCTCACCTGGAGTCCTGTGTCCAGTTTTGGGCACCACACTTTAGGGAGGATGTCGACAAGCTCGAGCGTGTCCAGAAGAGGGCGACCAGGATGGTGAGAGGGCTGGAATCCAAGTCTTACGAGGAAAGGCTGAAAGAGTTGGGTCTGTTTAGCCTGGGAAAGAGAAGGCTTAGAGGGGACAGGATGGCAGTCTTCAAGTATCTGAAGGGCTGTCATGCGGAAGATGGAGCAGATCTATTCTCTCTTGCTCCAGACTGCAGGACTAGATATAATGGGTGGAAATTACGAGGGAGTCGTTACCGGCTAGATATCAGGAGAAACTTCCTGACTGTCAGAGTGGTTGAGCAGTGGAACGGTCTGCCTCGGGAGGTGGTGGATGCTCCTTCCCTGGATGTTTTCAAGCGGAGACTGGACGACCATCTTTCGGGTATGTTGTAGGTATGTAGGGCTATCTTTTGGCTACGCTCCTGCAGAGTGCAGGGGGTTGGACTAGATGACCTGCAAGGTCCCTTCTGACTCTAACATTCTATGGTTCTATGAAAACACCAATGTCCAATTTTTTAAAAATAACATACTGTGCGATGTGGGGTCTTTCTTCTGGCTGACTGAGAAATCTATGAATTCGAGGAAACAGACCTGATTTCTCTTTGGGCACCTTTGGAATTCTCTGACATGGAGAGATGGAAGCAACCATAAAACGGCTGCCACAGAGGAAACCGACATGCAGGGGAGAAAAGTGGTAATCAAAAAACCCCCAAAACCACTGGGAAAAAGGGAGAGAGAATGAAACCGACACTGGTGGTCGCGGCCACTGAATCCATGTTATTTTAACGTGCCCAGTCAATTGACCCCGCTCTCATGGATGTGGCGAGGGGGCTTATGTGGTTCGATGAGGCTGAGGGCGATGCCGTGGAGGGCCACCCAGAACAGACAGGCCACGGCGGAGAACTCAGACAAAACATGATCCACTGGAGAAGGAAATGGCGACCCACTCTAGTATCTTTGCCAAGAAAACCCCACGGACGGTAACAAAAGGCTAAAAGAGATGACGCCGGAAGATGAGCCCCTCAGGTCGGAAGGTGTCCAATATGCTACTGGGGAAGAGCAGAGGGCAAGTACAAGTAACCCCAGAAAGAGAAGAAGAGATTTGTAGCCTGCCCTTCACTCGGGAGTCTCAGAGCGGCTTACAACCTCATTTCCCTTCCCCTTCCCCACAATAGACACCCGGTGAGGGAGGTGGGGCTGAGAGCGCTCTGACAGAGACTGCTCTTTTTTCAAGGACAGCTCTTGTCAGAACTATGGCTTGCCCAAGGTCACTCCCAGCAGGTGCAAGTGGGAAGAAGAAGAAGAAGAGGAGGAGGAGGAGGAGGAGGAGGAGGAGATTGGATTTATACCCTGACCTTCACTCGGAGTCTTAGAGTGGCTTACAACCTCCTTTCCCTTCCCCTCCCCACAACAGACATACCCTGTGAGGTAGGCAGGGCTGAGAGAGCTCTTTTGAGGACAGCTTTTCAAGGACAGCTCTGACAGAACTGTGGCTTGCCCAGGGTCATCTAGCAACTGCAAGTGGAGGAGTGGGGAATCAAACCTGGTTCTCCCAGACCAGAATCCACACACTTAACCACTACACCAAACTGGCTCAGTGCAGCGGCTGGGCCAAAGCTGAAAGGATGCTCAGCTGTGGATGTGTCTGACGGTGAAAGGAAAGTCCGAGGTTGCAAAGAACAGTATTGCATAACATGAAGTTGAGCAAACTCCGGAGGACGGCGGAAGACAGGAGGGCCTGGCGTGACATGGTCCGTGGGGTCGCGGAGAGTCGGACTCGGCTGTATGACCGAACAACGACAAAGGTCAAATGACCTCCAGTGGCCAGTCAGAGAAACCCTGCTGCTGGGCAACTGCCCCACCCGCTTCCTGCAAAGTTTGGTGGAGGTGAAAGGTGTCAGGTCCTCTCTGCAAATCCCTCTGCTCCAGGGTTACAAACCCCCGGTCGGGAGATTCCTGGAGCTGGGGGGGTGGAGCCTGGGGAGGGCGGGGCTTGGGAAGGGGCGAGGCCTCAGCGGGGTACAGTGCCATAGAGTCCACCCGCCAGGGCAGCTGTTTTCTCTAGGTCTCTGTTGCCTGGGGATCAGTTGTAATTCCAGGAAATGGCTGCAGAGTTGGAAGGGACCTCCGGGGTCATCTAGTCCAACCCCCGGCACAATGTAGGAAATTCACAAATGCTGCCCCTTCCACACCCCCAGTGACCCCTGTTCCATGTTCAAATGATGGCACAAAAAACCCTCCAGGATCTCCGGCCAAACTGACTTGGGAAAAAATGGCTTCCTGACCCCAAAGTGGCCATTAGCATTTCCCTGGGCATGTAAGAAAGGGCCACGGGAACTAAGCCCTGAGGCAGCCCTTCCTGCTCCAGAGCAAAGCTCCCTCTTAAGCTGTGGAATTTTGTGAGCAAAAATTCTGCTTTGTGAGCTAGTGGCATTAAAGTGGTGAGCGAGCGATTGGGGTGCTGCATAAATGAGTTTGCTCTAGAGCCCTCCTTCCTAAGACAAAAATGGGTGAGCTGGAGGCTTAAAAACTGTGAGCTAGCTCACACTAACTCAGCTTAGAGGGAACACTGGTCCCATGGCACCTGTGGGCACCACGTTGGGGAAGCCCACTCCCAGGTGTATATCAGTAGAGGAACGGACTGAGCTTTCTGAACTTCATAATTTTCAGGGTATCAGCTTTTGAGAGTCCGAGTTCTGACTCTCGAGAGCTTACACCCTGAAAATCGTGCTGGACTTGAACCCAGCTCTTCGGCTGCACACCAAAAAGGCTGCCCTCTGAAACAATCTTCTGACTTACACAACTCTCTTCATTAACCACAGAGGGCATTCTTGCGCCGACTGGCCTCGCAGAAAACTGGTTAACAGGACAGAGCCAGCGTGGTGCAGCGGTTAAAGTGCTGGGACAAGATAAAGAAGGCCTGGGTTCGAATTTCACCACCGCCACAAAGCCTGCTGGGGTGGCCTTGGCGTGGTCCCTCCCTCAGCCGAACCCACGTCACAAACTTGTTGGGACGATAAAAAGGTGCAATAGAGAGGATCACAGACTCACAGAGTTGGAAGGGACTTGCAAGGACATCTGATCCGACCGCCACTGTACAATGCAGGAAATTCAGAAATCTCCATCCCCAGTGACCCCCGCTACGCACCCAGAAGATGACAGAAAATCCCCAGCCAAACCGGCCTGGAGGAAAACTGCTTCCTGACCCCAAAGTGGCGATCGACATTTCCCGGGCGTGTAAGAAAAGGGCCACGAGAACTAAGCATGGAGGCTGCCCTCCCCTCTCGTGATCTGCCCAAGTTCACAGCATCAGCACTGCTGTCAGATGGCCACCTAGTCTCTGCTTGAAAACCTCCAAAGAAGGAGAGCCCACCACCTCCTCCCGAGGAAGCCTGTCCGATTGAGGAACCGCTCTGACTGTCCGGAAGTTTTTCCTGAAAAAGAGCTGAAAACTCTTCTGATTTAATTTCAACTCGCTGGTTCTGGTCCGACCTTCGGCGGCAGCAGAGAGCAACTCCGTCGAAGATGGTTATTGTTAGACTAAATCTAGTCTAATGTATAGATATAACCTCTTAAGATATAGTACAAACTTATCTCTGTATCTGTTTCTCTTCCTGTGAAATGAAGCGTTCCGGATAGGATAGGACAGACTGGATATAGTATAATTAGTTATGTAACTGGAATAGATTGATAAGCTGGTATACTATTGTACTTGTCGGTTTTGTTAACTATGAGATTTTAATATGTTGTCGAAGGCTTTCACGGCCAGAGTTCATTAGTTGCTGTAGATGTCCCGGGTTGTGTGGCCGTGGTCTTGGCATTGTAGGACCTGACGTTTCGCCAGCAGCTGTGACTGGCATCCTCGGAGGTATCACACAGGAAGATGGAGGACTCTCTGTGCCGGGGTGAGCAGAAAAATGGCAGGCGGGTAATTTATATCCACCCTTAAGAACCTCCTCAAGAAACAGGAAACCTTCTCAGGAAACAATCCATAGACAAAAGAACCTCCTCAGGAAAGCTCCTCCATTAGCATGTTCATCGCCTGGAGAACTACTACAAGATAATGGCCCAGCCCTACCCCACCTTCCTGAGTAGATAGAAATTACCTGCCTACCATCTTTCTTCTCACCTTGACACAGAGAGTGCTACGTCTTTCTGTGTTATACCTCTGAGGATGCCAGTCACAGCTGCTGGCGAAACGTCAGGTCCTACAATGCCAAGACCACGGCCACGCAACCCGGGAAAATCTACCGCAACTAATATAAGATTTTAGTTGCTAGACATTATAGCTCATGTAGAAAACAGTATCACATAAACAAATATGGTGTTAGGAGTGACTGAAACTTTCCAAAAACGTACTGCTCTCATCTCTTTTATTTCTTTCCTTGAAAAACCCAATAAAAATTACCACTGCTAAAAAAAGAAGAAGATGGTTATGGTATCACCTTCCCAGTCGGCTGACCAATTTCTTACTATCTGATCAATTTCTACTCGACCAATTTCTTATTCCTTGACCCCGGAAAAGCAGTTGCCCCTGGGATTTAGGAACACGATGTTCAAAAACCCACCAGGACCTGGAGAAAATTTAATGTGTTTATTACTTGTTAAACCACAACCGAAAAAAAAAAAGAGTCCTACCCCCGTCCCCTCCCCGACCCCAGTGACGGTTCCCCAGCTAGCCCGGAGAGGAAAGATTACGGAGACCGCGGGCATCTGGCTATGCGACCCGGGGCATGCAGGGCGGAGGGGCTCCCGGCCGAGCGCCAGGGAGGCTCGCATGGCGTCATTTCTTCTCCTCCTCGCTCTTGTCTTTGCTCTCCTTGGAGGCCTGGGAGGCCAGCGAGCCCATGGCGTTGCGGATGGCCTCGTTGTTGGGGTCGACGCCCGGCAGGTTCTCCAGGACGCTCTGCAGGAACTCCGGGTCTTGCATCACGTCGTAGTCGTCTTCTTCCTGGAGAGGGGAGGGACAGAGAGGGCGCTCAGTGGCCACCAGCAGTGGTGACTAAAGGGGGGCTCCATCATCAGAGGCGGCCAGCCCCTGAATCCCACATCCAGGAGGCAACATCCGGAGGAGGAGACTGGGTTTATCCCCCGCCCTTCACTCCGAGTCTCAGAGCGGTTTACAAGCTCCTTTCCCTTCCCCTCCCCACAACAGACACCCGGTGAGGTAGGCGGGCCTGAGGGAGCTCTTTTGAGGAATGCTCCTGAGAGAACCTGTGACTGACCCAAGGTCAACCAGCTGGCTGCATGTGGAGGAGTGGGGAATCAAACCCGGCTCTCCCAGATCAGAGTCTACGTTCCTAACCACTACACCAAACTGGCCTTGGCCTCTCTGCCCTGTTGTTGGCCCTCCAGAGGAACTGACTGGCCCCTGTGTGGGACAGGAGGCTGGACTAGATGGACCCTCCCTGGTCTGACCCAGCAGGGCTCTTCTGGGGTTCTTCTCAGGGGAAGGCCTCGGCCTCTCTGCCCTGTTGCTGGCCCTCCAGAGGAACTGGCTGGCCACTGTGTGAGGCGGGAGGCTGGACTAGAGGGACCCCCACCTGATCTGATCCAGCAGAGATCCAGAGGAACTGGCTGGATGGGATGGACCCTCACTAGTCTGACCCAGCAGGGCTCTTCTGGGGTTCTTCTCAGGGGAAGGCCTCGGCCTCTCTGCCCTGTTGTTGGCCCTCCAGAGGAACTGACTGGCCCCTGTGTGGGACAGGAGGCTGGACTAGATGGACCCTCCCTGGTCTGACCCAGCAGGGCTCTTCTGGGGTTCTTCTCAGGGGAAGGCCTCGGCCTCTCTGCCCTGTTGCTGGCCCTCCAGAGGAACTGACTGGCCCCTGTGTGGGACAGGAGGCTGGACTAGATGGACCCTCCCTGGTCTGACCCAGCAGGGCTCTTCTGGGGTTCTTCTCAGGGGAAGGCCTCGGCCTCTCTGCCCTGTTGTTGGCCCTCCAGAGGAACTGACTGGCCCCTGTGTGGGACAGGAGGCTGGACTAGATGGACCCTCCCTGGTCTGACCCAGCAGGGCTCTTCTGGGGTTCTTCTCAGGGGAAGGCCTCGGCCTCTCTGCCCTGTTGTTGGCCCTCCAGAGGAACTGACTGGCCCCTGTGTGGGACAGGAGGCTGGACTAGATGGACCCTCCCTGGTCTGACCCAGCAGGGCTCTTCTGGGGTTCTTCTCAGGGAAGGCCTCGGCCTCTGTGCCCTGTTGTTGGCCCTCCAGAGGAACTGACTGGCCCCTGTGTGGGACAGGAGGCTGGACTAGATGGACCCTCCCTGGTCTGACCCAGCAGGGCTCTTCTTAGGTTCCTATCAGGGGAAGGCTGTGACCTCTGTGTCCTGTTGTTGGCCCTCCAGAGGAACTGGCTGGCCCCTGTGTGGGACAGGAGGCTGGACTGGATGGACCCTCACTAGTCTGACCCAGCAGGGCTCTTCTGGGGTTCTTCTCAGGGGAAGGCCTCGGCCTCTCTGCCCTGTTGCTGGCCCTCCAGAGGAACTGGCTGGCCGCTGTGTGAGACGGGAGGCTGGACTGGATGGACCCTCAGTGGTCTAATCTAGCAGGGCTCTTCTGATGTTGTTGGAATTTTTTAATATGTTCATATATATGTGTGTGTTAGAGTGTTTGTGTGCCCCTGGAAGTCATGGTGACCTCTGCTGTCTGTCAGGTCACCCTGCCATTGCTGTGAGGGAGTGGGGGTGGGAACTCGGAGTCTCCGGCCTCACTGATTTAGAGTGTCTGCTTTGCTCCTTATCAATTTGCCTGACCTTGGGTCTCATGTTGCCCTGGCATGGGGAATGTACTGGTTTGAGGCGTTCTCTTTCATGGCTTAGCATGCGCGCGAAGTGTAGTCATTGGCTTATAGGTGGGGGGTTAGTTTGAATGGGCTATATCTGCTACTGCTTTGTATTGTCTGGCATCACTGACAAAGAACTGGTTCCTGCAGCTCTATGACTGGTCTTTAATAGATACTACCTTCTTATGAAGCCTGGTGTTTGACTATCTGGAGAACTTGACACTGTCTGACCCTTACTGGGACCCTGGGGGATATTCAGAGAGGTGGCTGAATAAAGCCTCCCCTCCAACCTCTGGTATTCCTTGGAGGTCTCCCATCCAAGTACTTGCCGAGTTGACCCTGCCTAGCTTCCGAGATCTGGCTTGCCTGGGCTACATCCAGGTCAGGGCAGCTCTTCTGATGTTCTTAATCCCCACATTCAGTGGCGGTCAACCTCTGGATCCCGGGAGGCGACATCAGGGGAGGGCCTCGGCCTCTGTGCCCCGTGGCTGGCCCTCCAGAGGAACTGGCTGGTAGGCAGGGGCAGCTCTGTTCATCTCTTGCATTTGAAAGCCCTATGGAGTTATCATGATGGCACTTTCCACCCCAGACATACACACGTCTATCTATCTATTCACAGGGCTATTTTTGGGCAGGAACGCACAGGAACGGCGTTCCGGCCGGCTCCCGAGTTGGCCACGCCCAGCAGGAACTCATTAGCATAACAGGCCACACCCAACAGCAGAAACTCATCAGGATTGGCTACATTAGGGGTGCGTGGCCTAACATGCAAAGGAGTTCCTGCTCCTAAAAAAGCCCTGAGTTTTGACAACAAACAAGGTCAACAGAATAAGAAGCAAAAGGTGGGTGTGGCTGGATGACCACACATCTGGTAACATGGGGGGGGGTGTCCTAATATGCCAATGAGCTGTGCTGTCGGGGTGTGGCCTAATATGCTAATGAGTGTCTGTTGTTGGGTGTGGCCTAATATGCTAATGAGTGTTTGCTGTTGGGTGTGGCCTAATATGTTAATGAGTGTTTGCTGTTGGGTGTGGCCTATTATGCTAATGAGTTCCTGCTGGGCTTTTTCTACAAAAAAAGCCCTGTCTATCTCTATTTGGCACATTCAGATTGCATGCATTTGCCTACAGGCTGCACGATACGCACACAACTGGAAGTGAAGCAACCTCATCTTCCAAGCCATTTTTGATTTCTGGTTGCCATTCTGCCCCTATTCCCTGGTCCTCTGGGGAAAGGACCGGGACTTCTTCCGTTTGAGGAGGGTTTGTGTGCGTGTGAGCGAGAGGCTCCTTCTCCGTATTCCTACACCAGCCAGGGCCGTGTGCTGTTCCAACTGGCTGTCCTGCCTGTCAGGTGGAGGGCCTTGTCTGCTCTCACCCCCTGGCCCCCCCACAAACCTTGGTGGGCTCCGACGTGTCCATCTCCGCACTGCTGTCCACTTCGGCTGACTCGCCCTGCCCGAACTCTGGAGAGAAAGGGGGGGGGAGAGACAGAAATGGGTTTCAACTCCCTCTGTCCTCCGTGGAAGGCCTTAATGAAGGGGTTCCACCTTGAAAGTGGGGAATGAGGGAATAAGAAACTGCGTCCGTCTAGAGACCTGGGTTCAGATCTCCCCAAGAACAGAGGGACTCACGTTGCCTGCCAGCTTAGCTCTCTGTATTATATACAAGTCGACGGTCCCCTGACCTAACTAGAGCAATGTATGCCAGCGCTGTGTGAGTCCACGAGAGGGTATGCTGGATCCCGCTCTTATTTCATGGACGGCTGCCCCCACTCAACCACTAGTAGAATGCATCTGAATATGGAGGTTCTATTTTGCCTGGAGACCAAGAAGCCCTCTGAGGAAAGGCTGAAGGTCTTGGGGATGTTCAGTCTGGAGAAGGGGAGGTTGGGGAGGGGGAAACGGTCGCTCTCTCGGAGTCTTTGAAGGGGCTGCCACTTAGAGGAGGGCAGGGAGCAGTGTTCCCTCTCAGCTGAGTGAGTGTGAGCGGGCTCACAGTTTCTTAGCCTCCGGCTCATACGTTTCCAACTTGGCTCAGGAAGGGACGGCTCCAGCGCAGACTAACTTACGGAGGAGCCAAATTGCCCACTCACAACTTTAATGCCAGCAGCTTGCAAAGTAGAAGTTTTGCTCACAAGACCCCCACAGCTTAGAGGGAACACTGGCAGGGAGCCGTTCCTGGTGGCAGCAGAGGAGAGGCCTCGCAAGAATGGGTTTCAATTAAGGGTGGGAAGGTACCAGCTGGAACTTACGAAAAACTTTTGACAGAGTTGTGCAATGGTGGAATCAGCTGCCTGGACCAACACTTGCCAGGGATGCTCCGGGCTGATTTGGCATTTGGGAGGGGGCTGGACTAGATGCCCTTTTAGGACCCCTTCCGACTCTCTGATTCTATGCTCATGCGTCCCCCAACGTTTTTGAGCCCCCAGGCACTTTTGGGATTCTTAAAAATCTGCACGATCCATCAAGCCTCTGATGGCCAATCAGGAGTATTGGTAAAACCCCACCTGGCCTGGCAAAAACCCCACTTGGCCCGGCAAAAACCCCACCTGGCCCGGCCCACTCTGTAAAGACACTGTCTGAGCACTTAACCATTACAACAAACTGGCTCTCGTGTTTTCCTTTGTGAGCCGTCCTGGGCAGGTTCCTGGGTGTGGCAGCAGAGAAATATTCCAAATAAATAAATACACGGAACTTCGGGCAGCTGAAATCAACTTAGAGGGCCCGGGAGAGACACCTATTCCCGAGGGGCTCCGGTCCGACTCACCGGCTCCTTGAAGAGACATCTGCATGGCATACGCGATCTGCTCCTCTTCGGTCATGGTGCTGAGATCCGGCAGACCGGCCCGGCCGAACTCCTGCTGGCCGATGGTCATCTTGAGGAGGGCGTCGTCGGACTCTAGGGCGCCGGGAGAGAGACAGGAGCGTCAATGTGCCGGACCCTCCGCTTCTACCCTGCCCACCCCTTCGGCAAAGGCAGCTACGTCGATCAAGAGATCAGTCCTGGATGCCAGGCTGCCTCGGGTAACAGGGTCCTGGTGCCCCCTTAAGAACCGCCCTGGTTGGGACTCGGATGGAGACCACCCAGGAAAGTCCGGGGGCTGCTATGTGGAGGCAGGAGAGGGCAACCCACCTCTATCCGTCTCTTGCCTTGAAAACCCCTACAGGGTCGCATTTATCTGTTCATTTATCTATTTACATTGATATCCTGCCCATCCCGCGGGCGGGCTCAGGGCGGGTAACATCATACAATTTGAGTTTAAAACACTAGACGTTAAAACAGAAGAAAACATTATAACAATTAAAACGATGGGTACGGCTTGGAAGAGCATAAACTGGCTATCATAACATAAGAACGTAAGAGAAACCAGTGTTGAATCAGGCCACTGGCTAATCTAGCCCAACAATCTGGGTCGCACAGTGGCCAAAATATACCAGGTGCCATCAGGAGGTCCAGCAGTGGGGCCAGGACACCAGAAGCCCTCCCACTGCTGCCCCCCCCCAGCACCAAGAACAGAGTGCATCACCTGCCCCAGACTGAGAGTTCCCATCTATGGCTAATAGCCACTGATGGACTTCTGCTCCGTATGTTTATCCAATTCCCTCTTGAAGCTGTCCATGCTTGCAGCTGCCACCACCTCCTGTGGCAGTGAATTCCAGGTGTTAATCACTCTTTGGGTGAAGAAGGACTTCCTTTTATCTGTTCTAACCCGACTGCTCAGCAATTTCATGGAGTGCCCATGAGTAGAAGTCCATCAGCGGCTATTAGCCACAAGGTATAGATAGAGAAAATCTTAGTCTGGGGCAGGTGATGCACTATATTCTTGGTGCTGGAGGGGGCAGCAGTGGGAGGGCTGCTAGTGTTCTGGCCCCACTGCTGGACCTCCTGAGGGCACCTGGTATTTTTGGCCACTGTGTGACAGTGTTGGACTGGATGGGCCATTGGCCTGATTCAACATTGGCTTCTCTTATGTTCTCGTCTTGTGAGAAAGGGAGAAAAGTACCTCTTTCTCAACCTGCTCAATCCCATTCATAGACTTATAAACCTCAATCATGTCACCCCTCAGCCGTCGTTTCTCCAAGCTAAAGAGCCCCAAGTGTTTTAACCTTTCTTCATAGGGAAGGTGTTCCAACCCTTTTATCATTCCAGTTGCCCTTCTCTGCACTTTTTCCAATGCTATAATATCCTTTTTGAGATGTGGTGACCAGAACTGTACACAGTACTCCAAATGAGGTCGCACCAATGATTTATGCAGGGGCACGATGATACTGGGTAAATAGTTCTCAATTCCCTTCCTAATAACCCCCAGCATAGCGTTGGCCTTCTTTATTGCAGCTACACACTGTCTAGACATTTTCATTGAGTTATCTACTACGACTCCAAGTTGTATCAAGTTGGTACCATGAGTTAAAGGCCGGTGGTCAGTAGACAGGTGACAGACGGGTGACGGCAACCTCAAGGAGGCCAGAGATGGGCGCCCGCCGCCTCGTCCAAAGTCCTGGTGGAAGAGCTCCACCTTGCGGGCCCCGTGGAATTGGAGGAGATCCCGCAGGGCCCTGGTCTCCATAGGGAGCCTGTTCTACCAGGCTGGGGCCAGGACAGAGAAGGCCCTGGCCCTGGTTGAGGCAAGGCAGGGGTCCTTTGGGCCAGGGACCACCGGGAGGTGTTGATCTTTAGAGTGCAGCGCTCTTCGAGGTGTATACGGGAAGAGGCGGTCCCTTAGATATGTTGGTCCCGGGCCGTATAAGGCTTTGAAGGTCAAGACCAGCACCTTGAAGAGGATCTGGTACTCAACTGGCAACCAGTTCAGATGCCTAACGTGCGCCCACACAGGCGTTGACGTCGGCAGGTTTTCATTTGCACCCCCCAGCCCATGGGGCCTTGCAGGGAAGATACATTCACTCAAGAGCTTACCAGCTGCTGTCCTTTATGCAGTTTATATCTCCAGTACATGACATTACATTTCAGAGCACACGTGGCCCTGGCCCGGCCCGACAAAGTGACGTTGATATCGGATGCAGCCCTCCTAACAAGTGAGTTTGACAGCCCTGCCCTATGGGTTCACGTGAGCACACAAAACTGCCTTATTCAGAAGCAGACCCTCGGTCCACGACGCTCCCGATTGGCGACAGCTCTCCAGGGGCTTGGGAGGAGATGCCCGTCAGCCGGCTGCAACCGGACAGCATCTCCCCCGGGTTGCGACAACACTCTGCACGCTCTGAAGGCCTAGAATGTGGAGTGCCGCAGGGGGCGATCCCCTCGCCAATGCTATTTAACATCTATGTGCGTCCCCTCGCCCAGTTAGTCCAGAGTTACGGGCTGGGTTGCCGTCAGTATGCTGATGACACCCAGCTTTATCTGTTAATGGACGGGCATACCTGAGGGACTGCCTTTTCCCAGTAACAAATTGATTTCATCGGTCGTGTAGCACTTGCGTTTTATATGATGCCATCGTATTTAAATAGTTTTAACTGCATTTATTGGAATTCTTATGGAATGTTATTTTACGTTGTTTTTGCTGGTTTCATATTGTACGTCGGCTTTAAGACTCTATGTAAGCCGCCCCGAGCCGCTTCAGCAGGAGGGTGGGTTAGAAATTAAATAAATAAATAAATAAATCCGTCCTCTGTTCCTGGAAATCTGGCTGAGGCTTTGGACGCTGTGGCTGGATGGTTGCGGCAGAGTCGATTGAAGTTAAAGTCCTGTGCCTGGGTCGTGGGGGTTTGGAGGTGGCCACCAGGCTTCCCACTCTGGAAGGGACGCCTCTGGTGCCGGACCAGTCGGTGAAGAGCCCGGGAATAACACCGGATACCTCCTGATCTACGGAGGCCCAGGTTGCTGCAGCCACCAGATCTGCGTTTCTCCATCTTAAGCAGATCGGGCTACTGAAGCCATATCTCCCCCCCCAAGACCTAGCGACAGTGACCCACATAATGGTCACTTCCAGGCTTGATTACTACAACTCGCTCTATGCAGGCTTACCCTTGAAGCTGATCCGGAAATTACAGCTGGTACAAAATGCGGTGGCATGCCTGCTGACATTGATGCCTATGCGGGCTCACATTCGGCATGTGCTCTGTCGGCTGCACTGGCTGCTGGTTGAGCACTGGATCCGGTTCAAGGTGTCGGTAACCACCTTCAAAGCCTTATACGGCCTGGGACCAACACACCTAAGGGAACGCCTCTTCCCGTATACGCCTCGGAGAGCGTTGCGCTCTGAGAGTTGACTTCTCCGGGTGTTCTCTGGCACAAAGGATGTCCGCCTAGCCTTGTCCAGGGCCTTTTCTGCCCTGGCCCCCACCTGGTGGAACACGCTCCCTACTGAAATCAGGGCCCTGCGGGATCTTACGCAATTCCGCAGGGCCTGCAAGATGGAGCTGTTCCACCAGGCCTTTGGCTGAGGCAGCGGAGGTCCACATGTGCCCACCCCCCGGTTGTGGTTTCCCACCTACTGATAACTGGCCATACTTAGTCACATCAATGGGCCGGATTCTCCCTATGGCGAGCATGACTATTGATTTCCTATGTTTTAATGTGTCTTACCATTCATAGAATACACAATGGCATCTGATGTGCAACCAAACAATCCAATATATATCAAATTAATACAAAATGAGACAAGGGAACTCCGACGGTGATACACTTAGGGCGACATGATTGTATTTTCTCATAAAGCACAGAGTAGAACTGAGACTGACTACTAACAACTTTTTAAATTTATGTAACCAGATAAAGCACACGTAGAATAGTAAACAAGCAATGATGAATATGGCACTGATGACACTAATATTGTAATAAGGAATAATACTAAATTATTGTTTCAGTTTACGTAATATATCTGCATTTATTCTGATGTTAGTTTGAGAAACACTGTAAAATGAATATGTTCTTTCATGGCCGGAGTTCATTGATTGCTCTAGATTTTCCGGGTTCTGTGGCCGTGGTCTTGGCATTGTGGGACCCGACGTTTCACCAGTAGCTGTGACTGGCATCCTCAGAGGTATAACACAGAAAGATGGAGAAGAAAAATGGTAGGCAGGTAATTTATATCTACCCTGGAAGGTGGGGTAGGGCTGAGTCATTATAAATTACCTGCCTACCTTTTTTCTGCTCACCTTGACACAGAGAGTACTCCATCTTTCTGTGTTATACCTCTGGGGATGCCAGTCACAACTACTGGTGAAATGCCTAGTCCTACAATGCCAAGACCACGGCCACACAGCCCGGAAAATCTACAGCAACTAACTGTAAAATGAATTGGTATCTATGTACCTAAGTATTCTAATAAAAACAAATAACAGTTAAATTTTTTTAATTGCATTTATTGAACTGTTGTGACCCACCCTGAGCCCACTTATGGGATAGGCAAGATATAAACGTGAAAAATAAATAAATAAATGGAATAAAAGCGCCATCTAGAGGCGAAGTGTTATCTGCTGCCTGCTGTTGCTGGTGGCTTTTCTGTTGCAAAGCAAAAGCCTCCCTTGCTCGTCACCAGAATTATGCTTTTTATGCTCCAGAGAGGGAACACCACAAGAATGCGGGTCGTCTCAAGACAATGGGCAGAATCTCATTCCACGAACAGCTCGGAGAACTTCTAACGTTAGGGCGAGGCCCTGCTGTTAGTGGGATGCCTCGCCCTGACGCTAGAAGTTCTCTGGTCTGTTAATGGAATGAGGTGCTGCCCGCGGTCCCGAGACAACCTGCGTTCTCGTGGCGTTCCCTCTCAGGAACGTAAAAGGCTTAATTCCGTTCTTTGAAACGGAGAGGATGGCGAAGAGAGCCTAGCCACTATCCGGCTACTTACCGTCCCCGCCGGTCGCCGGAATGCCAGCTTCTGCGGCAGACGCGGCGGCCGCCCGCCTGGCCTCCTCCTCCTGTCTCTGCCTCTGCTCCTCCATGGAGACGCGGAGCGCCTGGGGAAAGACGGTGGCGGGTCAGAGCCCAGCGGTCTCTTCCGCCCGGGGACGCCTCCCCCACCCCGCCCCCTGCACGTACCAGGGCCAGCTCTGGGTCGGCGCTGGGGTCCACGCCAAACTCAAAGTCGCTGGCCCCCAGGCCCAGCATGGCGCCCCCTTCTCCGGCCAGGATCGGGGAGCTGATGAGGGCATCGGCTAGGCTGGGGCCCGGGGGCACCGTCACGAGGTGGGAGCCGGTGCCGTCCTTGCCGTTCAGGGTGTTGATGAAGGCCGTCAGCTTGTCCGTGTTGGCTTCCTGGAGAGGGGAGTGACAGGGGGGTCAGAAGCAGAGCTGAGAAGCGGCCCAGGCTGACAACCGAACTCCCTGGAGGCCAGACCCGGATGCTTCACCTCCTCATCAGCAAAAAGAACAGAAGAGAAGCCATGTTGGATCAGGCCGGTGGCCCCTCCAGTCCAGCACTCAGTGTCACACAATGGCCAATAATACCAGGTGCCATCAGGAGGTCCACCAGTGGGGCCAGAACTCCAGAAGCCCTCCCACTCTTGCCCCACAAGCACCAAGAAGGCAGAGCATCCCTGCCCCACAAAGAAGAACGTAAGAGAAGCCATGTTGGATCAGGCTGGTGGCCCCTCCAGTCCAACACCTCAGTGTCACACAGTGGCCAATAATACCAGGTGCCATCAGGAGGTCCACCAGTGGGGCCAGAACTCCAGAAGCCCTCCCACTCTCCCCTCCCACAAAAGCACCGAGAAGACAGAGCACCACTACCCCAGACAGAGTGTTCCATCTATACCTTGCGGTATGGACCTCTGCTCTGACGGCCAAACTCCCCAGAGGCCCGGCCCCGATGCCTCACCTCCTCGCCAAAGTTGATGATGTCCACGTTGACCTTCTCCTTCTTCAGGCGTTTGGCCAGTTTCACCAGCTGGAACACAAGGAAGGCCCGACAGTGAGAGCTTGGGTGGCGGCAGGGGGGTGGGGCCGGCCTGCATTAAAACCCACGGGTTTGGCACACAAGGAGATTCTCCGGTGGGAGCCTTGGAGTGACGGGGGAAGGCCCAACGTCCACGGCTGCAGAAGAGCCCTGCCAGCCACTCTGGTGAAGTTGTAGAGCACACAAGCGAAAGGCAGGCCCTGTTGTCTGTATTTGAAATCTCTGCCCCGGCATCGTTCCCCTCCCTTTTACAGCTGAATTGGTCGTGCCCCAGGGCCTGGCCGGCTCCTGCCCAAATCCCCCAGCCCTCCTCCTGCCATCTGTGAGCAGCAGGGCTGTTTCTGCACACCTGTTCCCAAAAGGGAGCAGACTTTGGCACCTGGGATGTGCCCCACACTGGACCTGAAGTGCAGCAGGCAGGTCTGGCTACCCTAACCCCACCCCGATTTTGCTGCTTCTAGAGCTGGACCTGAATTGGGGATAGGTAAAGCTTTCCCTTGCTCGAAAGCCAGTCCAATCTGACTCTAGAGGTGCGGTGCTCATCTCCAATTCCAAGCCGAAGAGCCAGCACTGTCCGAAGATGTTTCCGTGGTCACGTGGCCGGCGTGACTAGACGCCAAGGCGCACGCAACGCTGTTACCTTTCCCACCAAAGCGGTGCCTATTTATCAACTTGCCATTTTCTTAGAATCATAGAATGTTAGAGTTGGAAGGGACCTTGCAGGCCATCTAGTCCAACCCCCTGCACTCTGCAGGAGCACAGCCGAAACCCCTACATACCTACAACATACCCAAAAGATGGTTGTCCAGTCTCCTGCTTGCTCCTGCTCTTGCTTTCGAACTGCTAGAGTGGCAGGAGCTGGGGCCAGAGACGCGAGTTCACTCTGTCACGCGGCACTCTCGGGTCTCGAACTGGTGAACTACCGACCTTCCGGTCTGCAGTTCAGCGTCTTAACCGCTTGGGCCACCGCAGGCCCATGAATTGGGGATACCTGAGTTCCAATCCCCCACTGGCCCTGTGAGACTTCTGGTCATTCTCTTAAGGCCTAGCCGACCTAGCAGGGCTGTCGTGAGGAGAACCAGCAGGAACTCGCAGCTGGATACTCACGTCTTTCTCGTTGTCCTCCACGGGACTCCCTACGAAGGCGATGATCCGCATCTTGTGGTTCTTGCCTTGCCGGTGTTTCAGGGCCAGCTGGGACAGAAGGGTCACGTTATACAGAGGGACGGGCAGTGAAATCCCCCCTTGCCCCTTGCTATTTCCCTAGGGAGCTTCGGTGAAATCCACAAATGCACAATTTAGCAGACTGGATGATAAGAGTTGGAAGGGACCTCCAGGGCCATCTAGTCCAACCTCCTGCACAATGCAGGAAATTCACAAATAACGCCCCCTTCACACCCCCAGTGACCGCCGTTCCACGCCCAGGAGATGCCAAAAAACCTCCGGGATCCTGTCTGAAGTAAATCCATCCATACAATCCATCATAGGAAATTGTGGCAGCCAAAAGAATAAATATACAAGATAAATATCCAGAATTGTATATCTATATCCAAAATTGTGTATTTATCTTGGCTATTTATCTTGGCTATTAATTCTTTGCTTTCTGCAATCTTCTACGATGGATTTTTGGGACAGATTCACATCAAACGATAGATGCATTTCACTTTGAATGAAGTCTCCCTTCTGAATACATTCTGCGGGAAATTCAGATCAACAGTTGTTTTTTGCTGTTATCCTTTGCTGCAGACAGACGGACATGGCTACTCATCTGGCGAGAGCCCGTTTGGTTTGGTGGTTAAGTGCGCGGACTCTAATCTGGGAGAACTGGGTTTGATTCCCCACTCCTCCACTCGCACCTGCTGGATGACTTTGAGCGAGCCATAGTTCTGATAAGAGCTGCTCTTGAAAAAGAGCGGTTTCTGTCAGAGCTCTCTCAGCCCCGCCTACCTCACAGGGTGTCTGTGGTGGGGAAGGGAAGGGAAAGGAGTTTGTAAGCCGCTCTGAGACTCCTTTCAATAGTGAAGGATGGGGTATAAATCCAATCTCTTCTTCTTCTTCTACCTCACAGGGTGTCTGTTGTGGGGAGGGGAAGGGAAAGGAGTTTGTAAGCTGCTCTGAGACGCCTTTGGGTAGTGAAGGACGAGGTAAAAATCCAATCTCTTCTTCTTCTTCTTACCTCACAGGGTGTCTGTTGTGGGGAGGGGAAGGGGAAGGGAAGGGTTTGTCAGCCGCTCTGAGACACCTTTGGGTAGTGAAGGGCGGGGTATAAATCCAATCTCTTCTTCTTCTTCTACCTCACAGGGTGTCTGTTGTGGGGAGGGGAAGGGAAAGGAGTTTGTAAGCCGCTCTGAGACTCCTTTGGGCAGTGAAGGGCGGGGAATAAATCCAAACTCTTGCTTCTTCTTCTACCTCACAGGGTGTCTGTTGTGGGGAGGGGAAAGGGAAAGGAGTTTGTAAGCCGCTCTGAGACACCTTTGGGTAGTGAAGGGCGAGGTAAAAATCCAATCTCTTCTTCTTCTTCTACCTCACAGGGTGTCTGTTGTGGGGAGGGGAAGGGGAAGGGGAAGGAGTTTGTCAGCCGCTCTGAGACTCCTTTGGGTAGTGAAGGGCGGGGTATAAATCCAATCTCTTCTTCTTCTTCTACCTCACAGGGTGCCTGTTGTGGGGAGGGGAAGGGAAAGGAGTTTGTAAGCCGCTCTGGGACTCCTTTGGGTAGTGAAGAGTGGGGTATAAATCCAATCTCTTCTTCTTCTTCTACCTCACAGAGCTGTCTGTTGTGGGGAAGGGAAGGGAAAGGAGTTTGTAAGCCGCTCTGAGACTCCTTTGAATAGTGAAGGAGTGGGGTATAAATCCAATCTCTTCTTCTTCTTCTACCTCACAGGATGTCTGTTGTGGGGAGGGGAAGGGAAAGGAGTTTGTAAGCTGCTCTGAGACGCCTTTGGGTAGTGAAGGGCGAGGTATAAATCCAATCTCTTCTCTTCTTCTACCTCACAGGGTGTCTGTTGTGGGAGGAGGGGAAGGGGAAGGGGAAGGAGTTTGTAAGCCGCTCTGAGACACCTTTGGGTAGTGACGGGTGGGGCATAAATCCAATCTCTTCTTCTTCTTCTACCTCACAGGGTGCCTGTTGTGGGGAGGGGAAGGGGAAGGAGTTTGTAAGCCCTTCTGAGACACCTTTGGGTAGTGAAGGGCGGGGTATAAATCCAATCTCTTCTTCTTCTTCTACCTCACAGGGTGTCTGTTGTGGGGAGGGGAAGGAAGGAGTTTGTAAGCCGCTCTGAGACTCCTTTGGGTAGTGAAGGGCGGGGTATAAATCCAATCTCTTCTTCTTCTTCTACCTCACAGGATGTCTGTTTTGGGGAGGGGAAGGGAAGGGAGGAGTTTGTAAGCCGCTCTGAGACACCTTTGGGTAGTGAAGGGCGGGGTATAAATCCAATCTCTTCTTCTTCTTCTACCTCACAGGGTGTCTGTTTTGGGGAGGGGAAGGGGAAGGAGTTTGTAAGCCGCTCTGAGACACCTTTGGGTAGTGAAGGGCGGGGTATAAATCCAATCTCTTCTTCTTCTTCTTCTACCTCACAGGCTGTCTGTTTGTGGGGAGGGGAAGGGAAAGGAGTTTGTAAGCCGCTCTGAGACTCCTTTCAGTAGTGAAGGATGGGGTATAAATCCAATCTCTTCTTCTTCTTCTACCTCACAGGGCGTCTGTTGTGGGGAGGGGAAGGGAAAGGAGTTTGTAAGCTGCTCTGAGACGCCTTTGGGTAGTGAAGGGTGGGGCATAAATCCAATCTCTTCTTCTTCTTCTACCTCACAGGGTGTCTGTTGTGGGGAGGGGAAGGGGAAGGGAATTTGTCAGCCGCTCTGAGACACCTTTGGGTAGTGAAGGGCGGGGTATAAATCCAATCTCCTCTGCTTCTTCTTTTACCTCACAAGGTGTCTGTTGTGGGGAGGGGAAAGGGAAGGGAGTTTGTAAGCCGCCTCTGAGACACCTTTGGGTAGTGAAGGGTGGGGTATAAATCCAATCTCCTCTGCTTCTTCTTTTACCTCACAAGGTGTCTGTTGTGGGGAGGGGAAAGGGAAAGGAATTTGTAAGCCGCTCTGAGACACCTTTGGGTAGTGAAGGGTGGGGTATAAATCCAATCTCCTCTGCTTCTTCTTTTACCTCACAAGGCTGTCTGTTGTGGGGAGGGGAAAGGGAAGGGAGTTTGTAAGCCGCTCTGAGACACCTCTCGGTAGTGAAGGGTGGGGTATAAATCCAATCTCTTCTTCTTCTTCTTTTACCTCACAGGGTGTCTGTTGTGGGGAGGGGAAAGGGAAGGGAATTTGTAAGCCCCTCTGAGACACCTTTGGGTAGTGAAGGGTGGGGTATAAATCCAATCTCCTCTGCTTCTTCTTTTACCTCACAAGGTGTCTGTTGTGGGGAGGGGAAAGGGAAGGGAATTTGTAAGCCCCTCTGAGACACCTTTGGGTAGTGAAGGGTGGGGTATAAATCCAATCTCCTCTGCTTCTTCTTTTACCTCACAGGGTGTCTGTTGTGGGGAGGGGAAAGGGAAGGGAATTTGTAAGCCCCTCTGAGACACCTTTGGGTAGTGAAGGGTGGGGTATAAATCCAATCTCCTCTGCTTCTTCTTTTACCTCACAAGGTGTCTGTTGTGGGGAGGGGAAAGGGAAGGGAATTTGTAAGCCGCTCTGAGACACCTTTGGGTAGTGAAGGGCAGGGTATAAATCCAATCTCTTCTTCTTCTTCTACCTCACAGGGTGCCTGTTGTGGGGAGGGGAAGGGAAAGGAGTTTGTAAGCCACTCTGGGACACCTTTGGGTAGTGAAGAGTGGGGTATAAATCCAATCTCTTCTTCTTCTTCTACCTCACAGAGTGTCTGTTGTGGGGAAGGGAAGGGAAAGGAGTTTGTAAGCCGTTCTGGGACACCTTTGGGTAGTGAAGAGTGGGGTATAAATCCAATCTCTTCTTCTTCTTCTACCTCACAGAGTGTCTGTTGTGGGGAAGGGAAGGGAAAGGAGTTTGTAAGCCGCTCTGGGACACCTTTGGGTAGTGAAGGGTGGGGCATAAATCCAATCTCTTCTCTCTCTTCTTCTACCTCACAGGGTGTCTGTTGTGGGGAGGGGAAGGGAAAGGAGTTTGTAAGCCGCTCTGAGACACCTTTGGGTAGTGACGGGTGGGGCATAAATCCAATCTCTTCTCTTCTTCTACCTCACAGGGTGTCTGTTGTGGGGAGGGGAAGGGAAGGGAGTTTGTAAGCCACTTCTGAGACACCTTTGGGTAGTGAAGGGTGGGGTATAAATCCAATCTCCTCTTCTTCTTCTTCTTCTCACAGAGTGTCTGTTGTGGGGGAGGGGAAGGGAGTTTGTGAGCCGCTCTGAGACACCTTTGGGTAGTGAAGGGCGGGGTATAAATCCAATCTCTTCTTCTTCTTCTACCTCACAGGACGTCTGTTTTGGGGAGGGGAAGGGAAAGGAGTTTGTAAGCCGCTCTGAGACACCTTTGTGTACTGAAGGGCGGGGTATAAATCCAATCTCTTCTTCTTCTTCTTCTACCTCACAGGACGTCTGTTTTGGGGAGGGGAAGGGGAAGGAGTTTGTAAGCCGCTCTGAGACACCTTTGGGTAGTGAAGGGCGGGGTATAAATCCAATCTCTTCTTCTTCTTCTTCTACCTCACAGGACGTCTGTTTTGGGGAGGGGAAGGGAAAGGAGTTTGTAAGCCACTCTGAGACACCTTTGGGTAGTGAAGGGCGGGGTATAAATCCAATCTCTTCTTCTTCTTCTTCTACCTCACAGGACGTCTGTTTTGGGGAGGGGAAGGGGAAGGAGTTTGTAAGCCGCTCTGAGACACCTTTGGGTAGTGAAGGGCATGGGGCATAAATCCAATCTCCTCTCTTCTTCTACCTCACAGAGTGTCTGTTGTGGGGAGGGGAAGGGGAAGGGAGTTTGTAAGCCGCTCTGAGACACCTTTGGGTAGTGAAGGGCGGGGTATAAATACAATCTCTTCTTCTTCACCCACATCCGGTCTGCCACCCCACATGATGGCTCTCGCTTAGGGGAAGAGCTTCACGCTCACCTAAGCTGCTGGCAGCCCAAGGCACCTCAAAGGAGATGGGCCCGCCGGCTCCTTTCAAAGCCCCGTCCCCCAAAGAGCCTCTGTTTTGCAGCCTGCACGGTGATAAAGAGCCGTGGCCGGAATCCGCAAAGAAAAGCACGAGAGTCTACTCACGTGAGCCACTCGGATCCCTGTGCAGAAGGTGATCTTCCCTTTGGGCTGCACCGAGTGCAGCTTGGAGAGGATGCGGCCCGTGTCGGGAGTCAGCGTGGTCAGCACCTCGCAGTTACTGAAAGGAACGTTCGAGGCACAGTGAAAGTCTCCAAATGGAGGTGGGAAACGTTGTTGTCTGGGAGGACTTCCTGGAGGTTTACGGCAGGGGGCCCTCAACTGTTTCGAACCTGCGGGCACCCTCGGAATTCTGACACAGGGCGACGGGCACGGTTACAAAACGGCCGCCGCAGAAGGCGGAGCCAACAACAAAATGAGGTGAGGTTATCTAGAACTCTAGTAGCAACTCTGTGGCAGGGGTGGCCAAACTGTGGCTCAGGTATAACAGGTGGCTGTTTTACACATATTGTGCGGCTCCTGGCAGGGCGGCTGGGGAAGCGATGGAGAGGCAAGCTTTTTCTCCCTCCCTCCTGCCTATTTGCTTTCTTTGTTTCTCTCTCACACTTTCTTTCCACCTCTTTCATTCTTTCTTTCCACCTCTCTCTCTCTTAAATAAATATCATTAGCAAACAAATAAATATCATTATCAATATCTGTTTTTACCCCTTTTTTATTTTTGGCAGACTCATTTAATGTTAATAAAATAAGCAAATCTGCATATTTTAAAATAAAAATGTGCGTGTAATCTTTGTTCATGTTTTGCGGCTCTCAGACATCTGACTTTTATTCTATGTGGCTCTTACGCTGAGCAAGTTTGAGAGCCAGTTTGGTGTAGTGGTGAAGTGCGTGGACTCTCATCTGGGAGAGCCGGGTTTGATTCCCCACTCCTCCACTTGCAGCTGGCTGGATGACCTTGGGCAAGCCGTAGTTCTGATAAGAGCTGTTCTTGAAAAAGAGCAGTTTCTGTCAGAGCTCTCTCAGCCCCGCCTCCCTCACAGGGTGCCTGTTGTGGGGAGGGGAGGGAATTGTGAGCCACTCTGAGACTCTTTGGGCAATGAAGGGCAGGAATAAACCCATCTCCTCCTTTCTTCTACCTCACAGGGTGTCTGTGGGGGGGGGAAGGGAAAGGAGTTTGTAAGCCACTCTGAGACTCCCTTGGGTAGTGAAGGGCGGGGTATAAACCCAATCTCTTCTTCTTTTCAAGTTTGGCCACCCCTGCCCTATGGCACTTCAAGCAGGAGTTCTGTTTAACAGGATGCCTTTTAAAGTGCTCTAGCCAATCAGAAGCCCTGATGGGCAAATGCAGCACCCAGCCCCTCCCACTTTCTAAAAGCGCCTGGGCAAGCACCGGAAAAGGTGTCAGCGGGCACAGCAGTGCCCATGGGCACCAGGCTGGGGACCCCGAGCTACAGGCAGATGCAAAGCCCCCTTCTACCCTCCACTGCATTCAGCCCACTGTTGCCTCCTTTGTCTGCCAACGTTGGTTCTGGTCAGACCTTCTGGGGCAACAGAAAACAACTCCACTCTGTCCTCTATATGACAACCCTTCACATAAGAAGAAGAAGAGATTGGATTTATACCCCACCCTTCACTACCCAAGGGAGTCTCAGGGTGGCTTACAAACTCCCTTCCCTTCCCCAGAACAGACACCCTCTGAGGTAGGCGGGGCTGAGAGAGCTCTGACAGAAACTGCTGTTTTTCAAGGACAGCTCTTGTTAGAACTATGGCTTGCCCAAGGTCATCCAGCAGGTGCGAGTGGAGGAGTGGGGAATCAAGCCCGGTTCTTCCAGATTAGAGTCTACACCAGACTGGCTCACATGTGTGTTCCACCCCCCACCCCCCACGGCTAGCACAAACTAACCACAGGCCAATCTCAACAGATTGCCCCACCAACACCCACTTCTTCGCAAGCGAAGGGTATGAGAAGGAGCATACTTGGCTAAAGTGATCAGGCCCACGTTGTTCTCCGGGTTACTCCGGGTCTTCGAATGACAGACGATGTTGACGGCATCTTGCTGGGCCTGCAGGCGGGTCGGCAAGAAGTCCCCGTTCCTCATGTACTCGCTGTTGTCGACGCTGAGAGGGACAGAAAGAGCAGCTAGTCAGGTTTCAATTTCCTGGTCTACATATTTAGAATTTTTTCTTCTGCTGCCTCTCCGGGAATCGACCCAAGGCAGTTTACAAAATAAATAAAATTAAAACATTAAAAGATATTAATTGAAATCCAGCTCTGTCTTCTTGGTGTTTGGGGGGCAAGATTGGGAGGACTTCTGGAGTTCTGGCCCTGCGGGTGGTCCTCCTGATGGCCCCTGGGTTTTGGCCACTGTGTGACACAGAGTGTTGGACTGGAGAGGCCATTGGCCTGATCCAGCATGGCTTCTCCTATGTTCTTAAGAGCAGAGGTCCATAAGCGACACAAGGGATAGATGGCACACTCGTGTCTGGGGCAGTGATGCTTTGTCTTCTTGGTGCTTGGAGGGCAAGAGTGGGAGGGGCTTCTGGAGTTTTGGCCCTGCTGGTGGACTTCCTGATGACATCTGGGTTTTGGCCACCGTGTGACACAGTGTTGGACTGGATGGGCCATTGGCCTGATCCAACACAGCTTCTCTTACATTCTTATGTCTGGGGCAATGATCCTTTGTCTTCTTGGTGCTTGGAGGGCAAGAGTGGGAGGGCTTCTGGAGTTTTGGCCCTGCTGGTGGACCTCCTGATGGCCCCTGGGTTTTGGCCGCTGTGTGGCACAGTGTGTTGGACTGGATGGATCACTGGCCTGATCCAGCATTGGCTTCTCTTACATTCTTATGTCTGGGGCAATGATGCTTTGTCTTCTTGGTGCTTGGAGGGCAAGAGTGGGAGGGGCTTCTGGAGTTTTGGCCCCACTGGTGGACCTCCTGATGGCCCCTGGGTTTTGGCCACTGTGTGGCACAGTGTGTTGGACTGGATGGATCACTGGCCTGATTCAATATGGCTTCCTCTTATGCAGTAAACGTTTTTGTGTTTTTTTGCAATATACATACAAATGCACCTGAAGCTACTTCATACTGCTTTGAAGCAAGTCAGTATCATCCACTTAAGACTGGTAGTGGGTCTCCAGGGTCTCAGGCAGAGATCTTTCATACCACCTCTGAGCTGATCTGTTTCACTGGAGGTGTTGGGGATTGAACCTGGGACCTTCTATATGGAAGAGTCTCCTCTAGTGAGCCACAGCCCCTCTTTAAGTTTTGAAACTGGCTCTGAAAGTAGACCAATTTTGTTGTTAATATCACTGAAGACGATTTGCCGTTTGTCATCCAGCAAGTCTGCGGGGTAAGGGTTCGAAGCTTCGGAGCTCTCTCAGCCCCTGGGCTACACCAGATTCCCGGAGGAAGCCTCTAAGAAGCAAACCAAGAAAAATGGGGGCGGAGCATCGTTGGAAGCCAGAGGAGGGGGGATAAAAATTTGTAGAAAAGGATATGGCAAGAATTGTTAACCAAATTTGGAACATGTTATTATATCCGGTCAATAATTTTTCTTTTTTTTTAAAAAAAAAGAAGCAAACCAAGAGGACCCCGGAGGGTGGAGTTACTTCTCAATCTTGGGAGAGCATCGTGACGCCAAAGGTCACAAAACGACACACAGTATTTCAAACTCCGAGTATCGTTTTCAAAGTGAGCTGAAAAGGACCGCCATTTTAAAATAGGAATTTGCAAGTGTGGAAGTTTGGAGTCAAAGTTTAAATATAATATTTACTTGGTGGCCCCTCCGGGAGTGGCCGCGTGGAGAGCCTGCCCCACGGAATTTGCCACAGAAAGGAAGAGGCAGCAAGACCAGTAGCACTAAATAAAAGAGTGGCTAAAGTCAGGGACAGCGTGGCCGTTCAGTAGTGCCAGCAGGGTGTGAAGGGTATTTTCTCTCACCATTAAGAATTTAGCCAAGGTTTAAGACCTTTGCAAAGGCTTTGATTAGTGAGCACAAAGGTCGGTCTATTAATCTTTCGGACTGATTTGCTATGTTTTAGGATGTCTCTGCCCTTCCTCCCAGAGATGTAAAATTTCCAGAAATTTTGAAGCTCGGGAAAAAAACCAGTTTTTCCCTGTTTCTCCCCAGGGGAAAAAATTGAATTTTTTGGAAAACTGGAAAAAAATGCTTCATTAGCACTTTTTTTCTTTTCCAGATTGAAAGTCATTCTGTTACTTTAGGAACATAAAATGTGACTACGGACAATTTTACTTGGCATGAAATTATCACAACTAGCATATTAAAAATACAGTGTACCCAAATGATTATTGCATGCATTATTTACTTTTTTTAAAAATAACATTTGTAACCTAGGCCTTGCTTGTCCTCAGTACACCGAAATTAGATTAATCTGATACCATACATATTTTTTAGAAATGATCTGGAAAATATTTTAACGCCCTGCCTTAAAATATTTTATTCATCATGTTAAAATAAAACGTTCCATGATCAATTTCTTTCTTTTTTTCTCCTTTTCAGTTTTTTTTCGGGGGGGGGGGGAACGGAAAAAAAACCCAGTTTCTTTCTGGGCCTTCACATCTCTATTCCCACCCCTATCCAAAATCTATTATTTGACCTCCTGATCTCTAGGCAACCATATCCCAGTCAAGGGTTCCACCCTTATCTTTCAGGGAAAAGTGTACAAGGTTTGTTTTTTCATGATGTTCCTCTTAGGAATGTACTTGAAACAGAGTGAATTATGTTTGAGAAGGGGATAGTTGAACTCTTTTCCAGATACCAGATCCTGACTCTTTGTCTGTTTTATCCTAGACAGGAAAGACTCTGGATCTTGTTCTGCGCATCAGCTGGTGAGTGGGAAGCCCTGTGATTAGACCACATCAGAATGCTCATTCTAAATAAACTCTGCATGCTCGGTGAGCGAATCTTTCTCTCTCCCAGTAGAACAAATCTAGAGTCCAGGGGCACCTTTCAGACCAGCAAAGGTTTACTCACGGTATGAGTTTTCGTGTGCAAGGCACACTTTTTAAAATACACTGGAATGGCAGAAGAGGTTCTAAACTTATAGACAGGGATTTAACAGCAAATTAACGTGTACTATGATGATGTTTAAGTTAAGATTATAAGGTCAACAGTTGTAAAGCAAATATGTCACAATAGCAGATAAATGTTTAAAGGTGGGTTTTTTTTTCGAATTGTGGGATGTCACTATCTGGATCTTTCTCTCTCCCAGATTAGACTCGGAGAAATCTTTAAACTCTATATACCAGACATATAAATTTATCACCCGATGGTATTCCACGCCAACTAAAATAGTGCATATAAATTCAAGATATAGTTCTCACTGCTAGTGAGGATGTGGAAGGAACGAACAGAACTCCATTTTTGGTGGTTTTGCCCAATAGTTCTTAAGTTTTGGAAAGATACTGTGCAACAAATAACTTATATCACAGGACATACAATTACTTTTACGATACACTCAATACTATTGAATATTTGGCCTGACTTAGGACATTCCCAATATGCAAAACAAATTAACTGCAACACCATTACCGGTAGCTAAAAAAGGTAATTGCCTCTCATTGGAAGGCTTCTCAGCTACCTGAAGTAAAGGAGTGGCATTTGTGTCTGTGGGACTATGTAATTTTTGATAAAACAGCGGATGTTAAGAGGTCAAATGAGCATCCTATGTCTGAGTCAAACTTCCTGAATAAGTGGTACCCAGTACTGGAAAAACTTTTAAAGAATGTAGATTCCCCGTATTCCTTTAGCAATCACTGCTATTTCAAATTTATTTAGTTAATGTAATGATTAAGATTTGTATAAGGTAGTACTCAAGTCTGTATGTTTTTTAGTAAAAAAAAAAGAGATTAGACTTGGAGAAGGAGGGGGGAGTACTAGGGTTTTGAAAATCTCCCCTAATACACGGTTTATAAGGTTCGGAGTTCCTGATTAGAAGCAGGCACTCTAAAAGCCCCCAGAACATAGGACAGATGTCTTAGCTCCACAACATATTAAAAAACAAACAAACCCACCACCAGGAAGGCAGAAAGAAACTACTAATCCAAATAGAGAAGGTTTGGAAAGAAATGAGACTATTGCCTTGATTTGGCACAGAACACAAATGTGTAAATTAGGGACACTATGATCTTTGAATGAAAAACTATGCTGCAAAGATCTGGTAAATTAGGCTTCGAGGGTACATGGCAGAAATTGGTTGTACAGTAAAACACATGCAATGCGCATGTTGGGTTTTTCTTTTTTCTCAAGAGCAACGACTGGCCCTCTCCACGCAAAGAACAAATTCTGGGCACCCAAATGGCCTCTTGAAGCACTACTTTTGTAGTTCTGTAAAACGGAGCTCTTCCACCAGGCTTTCAATTAGGGGGCTGCCTTTAATACCACGGCCCTGGCCCTAACACCAACACCATTGACAACCTGATGACCAACAGCCTGGATTAGGGGTAGGAGAACACTCAAATGTTGAGAAAATGCCACCATCTTGCACTATGTTTATGCTCTGAGTGGTATATGAGAGAAGCCAATGTTGAATCAGGCCAATGGCCCATCTAGTCCAACACTCTGGGTCACACAGTGGCCAGAATACCAGGTAATGGTTTTATATATTAGAATCATAGAATGCTAGACTTGGAAGGGACCTTGCAGGTTATCTAGTCCAATCCCCTGTCATTGTAACTTATTTCGTTCTTAGTAGACAGTGGAGTTTTAATGTATGTATCTCTTTGTATGCATGTGCATGTATTGTAAGCCAACCTAAACCTGCCTCGACGTTGAGGGCGGGATACAAGTTTAATAAATAAAAATAAATAAAATACTGTCAACCATCCCATTCATGTTTTCATACAGAAGGTCTCAGTCTCCCCCTCCCCGCCAACTCCAGAGCAAGTGTGGTTAAAGCATGTAATTAGGACTTCGGAGATTGGGTTCAAGTCCTTGCCGCTGCCACAAAAGGTCACTAGACGACATTAGCCTAGTCGCAATCTCTCTTTCAACCTCACCTGCCTCAATGGCCGCAACTGCCAGTCCAAAGCTCAAACAGTGCGGAGCAGCGGTTAGAGTCAGACTAGTACCTGGGAGACCTGTGTTCTAGTCCTCATTCCGCCATGGGAACTTGCTGGGTTGACCTCAGCCAAGAATACATTCTGAGTCTAACCTACTTCACAGGGCTGTTGTGAGGTTAAAAAGGAAGGGGAAACAAGCTGCTTTGAATTCTCATTGAAAAGAAAGGCAGGAGATAAATGAAATGAATAAAACAGACAAAGAGAGAGACTGAGGTCTGCCATTTTGAAAGGGGATTCATAGAGGACAGGACTATCAATGGCTGCTAGCCATGGTAACTAAAGGGAACCTCCATGTTCAAAGGCAGTCAACATCTGGATTCCAGAGCCATTTTGTTAAAAGAGGAAGGCCTCGGCCACCCTGCCCTCTTGTTGGCCTTCCAGAGGAACTGGGTGGCCACTGTGTGAGGCAGGAGGCTGGACAAGATGGACCCTCACAGGTCTGAGCCAGCAGGGCTCTTCTGGTGTTCTTCTCAGGGGAAGGCCTTGGCCTCTGTACCCTGTGGTTGGCCTTCCAGAGAAACTGGTTTGGCCACCGTGTGAGACGGGATGCTGGACTAGATGGACCCTCACTGGTCTGATCCAGCAGGGCTCTTCTTAGGTTCTTCTCAGGGGAATGCCTTGGTCTCTGTATGAGACAGGATTCTGGACTAGATGGACCACTGCTCTGATCCAGAAGGGCTCTTCTTACGTTCTTATGAAGGTCTCAGCCTCTCCGCCATGTCGTTGGCCCTCCACAGGAACTGGCTGGCCACTGTGTGAGACAGGAGGCTGGACTAGATGGACCCTCACTGGTCTGACCCAGCAGGGCTCTTCTTAGATTCTTATGAAGGCCTCGGCCTCTCTGCCCTGTCATTGGACCTCCAGAGGAACTGGTTGGCCACTGTGTGAGGCAGCATGCTGGACTGGATGGAACACTGGTCTGATCCAGCACGGCTCTTCTTAAGTCCTTATGAAGGGGATGCATTGGTCTCTGTGTCTGTTGCTGGCCCTCTAGAGGAACTGACTGGCCACTGTATAAGACAGGATTCTGGACTAAATGGGCCAATGGTCTGTTCCAGCAGGGCACTTCTTATGTTCTTATGAAGGTCTTGGCCTCTCTGCCCTGTTGTTGGCCCTCCTGAGGAAATGACTGACCCCTGTGTGAGACAAAATGCTGGACTAGATGGACCCTCCCTGGTCTGACCCAGCAGGGCTCTTCTGATATTCTTCCCAGGGGAAGGCCTCGGCCTCTCTGCCCTGCTGTTGGACCTCCAGAGGAACTGCTTGGACACCTATGAGAGATGGCAGGCTGGGCGAGATGGACCCTCACTGGTCTAATCTAGCAGGGATCTGCTGAGCAACTTGGAGGAGGAAGGGCAGACAACCACTGAATCAAATGCATAAAACCCACCCAGCAGCCATCTTCTCCGTACCCCCCCATCCCCCATAGAAAACCACCTGAACAGGAGAAAGGAGGGAAGAGACTGGGTTGGCCAGTCTCCAGGTGGACCAGACCCATAGCTATGGTGGGGCTTTGGGGGGACTCTGCTCCGTTTCTTAAAGGCACAGCCCCACAAGGATTTCTCCTGTAAATGCTTTTTGCAATCATGCTGAAACATTTTTTAAAAGGTGTATACTCCTTTTAAGCAGACTTGGGTGCTGTAGTCGACTAATTCCTGCCCTGAGCAAGGGGGTTGGAGTGGGTGACCTCTAGGGGGTTGGAGTGGGTGACCTCTAGGATCCCTTCTAGCTCTGCATCAAGGAACTTATCTCCTTTATGAGAGCTTCTCTGCCGATGTGTTGGCTTTCCTGACTACAGAAGTCATCACTCCCCACCTGCCGGCTTGTTATCCAAATGGTTGCTTAGGCTGGCAGAAGTGATTAACTCACAGCAGCTGAAAACTGTCATCTAAAGTGGCTGACAGCTTGCAATTTAGAGATCTGTCCTGGCCACAGCTTCCTGTTGGCTAAATGGCTTTTCTTCCTGTGCTGAGAACTTCAACCCCACGGGGAAAAAATCTCCTCCCCAAGCCACAAAATCCTGGTGGGGCCTCAAAATATCCCCTGCCCTGTCCACAGCACTGTTTATGACCTTTTTCCAGTGTCCTAATGTTTTGATACTATCCAGACACTGGAGTTTCCTCGGGTAATTAGTTCATAAGGCACAGGTTTGGTTTAATCTGCTATTGCTGTTTATTGTTTTCCTCTTTTCGTTGCTTCTTGACTTTATATGTTCTGAGCCAATGCTCTCTCTAAGCTGTGAAGTCTTGTGAGCAAAAATTCCACTTTGTGAGCTACCGGCATTAAAGTTATGAGTGAGCGATTTGGCTCCTGCATAAATTGGTTTGCTCTGGAGCCATCTTTCCTGAGCGGAGACAAAAATGTCTGAGCCAGAAGCTGAGAAACTGTGAGCTGGCTCACACGACATCGGCTTAGAGGGAACACTGGTCCTGAGCCCATTTCTTGTAGGTAGGGGCAGGGTGTAAATGTAACAAATAAATAAAATCGAAATACAACTGGTCTCCAGACGTTAAGTATGAGATCTCTGGAAGAAAACGGCTGTTTTGGAAATGGGCCCCCCCCTCCTGTATGGCATCGCACCCCCAAACTTCCAAGAACGCTGTGTTTATATTAATTGTTGCTGTGTTTTTATATGTATTGTTTGAAATGTTTTACTTTGTTCTGTATTTTGTTGTTGAAGGCTTTCACGGCCAGAGTTCATTAGTTGCTGTAGATTTTCCAGGTTGTGTGGCCATGCTCTTGCTATTGTAGGACCTGACTTTTTGCCAGTAGCTGTGACTGACATCCTCAGAGGTATAACACAGAAAGATGGAGGACTCTCTGTGTCGAGGTGAGCAGAAAGATGGTAGGCAGGTAATTTATATCTACCCTGGAAGGTGGGGTAGGGCTGAGTCATTCTCTTGTAGGAGTTCTCCAGGCTATGAACATGCTAGTGGAGGAGCATTCCTGAGGAGGTTCTTTTGTCTATGGAGTGTTTCTTGTTTCTTGAGGAGGTTCTTTTGTGTGTGGAATGCCTACTGAAACTCTAATCATAAGAACACAAGAGAAGCCAATGTTGGATCAGGCTAATGGACCATCCAGTCCAACACTCTGTCACACAGTGGCCAAAAACACCAGGGGCCATCAGGGGATCCAGCAGTGGGGCCAGGACACTAGAAGCCCTTCCACTGTTGCCCCCCCAGCACCAAGAAGACAGAGCCTCATTTGCCCCAGACATAAGAACATAAGAGAAGCCCATGTTGGATCAGGCCAATGGCCCATCCAGTCCAACACTCTGTCACACAGTGGCCAAAAACACCAGGTGCCATCAGGAGGTCCAGCAGTGGGGCCAGGGCACCAGAAGCCCCCTCCCACTATTGACCCCCCCCCAAGCACCTTAATCTTATCTGTAGTGTTATTGTCAGGTGTAGAGCCTTTTGTGTTTTTCAGGGCAGGAAACCAGGCCCTACTTATTTTTATAACCCCCTTCCAGCCTTTCAGCGTCTTGGAACAAAATGCCGTGTGCGTCCTGTTTTGGTCAGGCTATCGTTCTGCCTTGTTGGGATTTTACCCCCTTCTGTCAGCCGCCCTCGGGCTGGGAGGGTGGGATAGAAATTAAATCAATCAAATCCAACTTCACCCACCGGTGCCGTATGGGTTTATATATATTTTTCCATCATGCATGGTATTGTTAAATAATGTTTTATTGGCAACTGATGCCCCTGTTGTAAGCTGCCCTGAGCCCCTTCCCATAAGAACATAAGAGAAGCCATTGTTGAATCAGGCCAATGGCCCATCCAGTCCAACACTCTGTCACACAGCGGCCAAAATATACCAGGTGCCATCAGGAGGTCCAGCAGTGGGGCCAGGACACCAGAAGCCCTCCCACTGCTGCCCCCTCCAGCACCAAGGATAGAGTGCATCACCTGCCCCAGACTGAGAGTTCCCATCTATAGGTAAAGGTAAAGGTTCCCTTGCTCGAAAGCCAGTCGAATCCGACTCTAGGGTTGCGGTGCTCATCTCCGTTTCAAAGCCAAAGAGCCAGCGCTGTCCGAAGACGTTTCCGTGGTCATGTGGCCGGCATGACTAAACACCAAGGTGCACGGAACGCTGTTACCTTCCCACCGAAGTGGTACCTATTTATCTACTTGCAATTTCTTGCTTTCGAACTGCTAGGTTGGCAGGAGCTGGAACTAGAGACAGGAGCTCACCCTGTCATGCAGCACCCGGGTCTTGAACTGCTGAACTACTGACTTTCCAGAGCCTGCAGTTCAGCGTCTTAACCACTTGAGCCACCGCAGCTCCATTCCCATCTATACCCTGTGGCTAATAGCCCCTGGTGGACTTCTGCTCCATATGCTTATCTAATTCCCTCTTGAAACTGTCCATGCTTGTAGCTGCCACCACCGGGGCTGCTGCCACCACCTTCCCGGGGGAGGGCGGGGTAGAAATCGCATAAATAAATTAAAAAATAAAAACATAACTCCCGGCCTGGAGCTGGCAACCCGACCGCCCCCGCTGTCCTCTTCCTCCTTCTTCCCCCACCGCGTCCGTCTCGTGGGGTCCCGCTGAGTCACCAGGCCCGGTTCTCTCTCCTCCTCCTCCTCCCCCGAAGGTAGACTGCGCCTGGGCGCGGAGGCTCCACCGGGGACCCCGCCCCCTCCTCCCACCCCAACACGGGGAGCTCCTCCTCCTCCTCCTCCTCCGCCCTCCCCGCTCGGGCCGGCTCCAGAGGCCGCTTCTTCCCCGGTCCGGGCCCGGCCATGACTCAGCCCAACCGCCGGCGCCGCTTCCCTCGGGCCGGGCCCGGCCTCCCCGCCCGCCGCTCCTCCTCCTCCTCCTCCTCACCAGACCATCGTGCTCTCCAGCACCATCTTGCCCCTTCTCGGCCGCGGGCCCGGCGGCGGCGACAAGCACGACTCGACCGACCGGCTGCCTCCCTCACGGCTTCGCCTCCTCAGCTCTCTCTCTAGACACCGCTTCCGGTTCGCACCGGAAGTGGAAGTGGCCTCGGCGCGGCCCCCCCGCGGGGAACGCCGGGAGGTGTAGTTCCTCGGCCCGCCTTCTCCGCGGCGGCCTCCGCTCCAGGGGAGGGGACGGGACGGAAGGGAGAGAGGAGGTGCCCAAGGGGCGGAGTCTTGCTCTTGGTAGGGGGCGGGGAAAGAACGTCCACGGGGGGGGGCGGTGCCCTGGCTGGACAGGCTGGGTTGCCAACCTCCCGGTGGGAGTGGGAACAAAAAAAGGACTCCAGCAGTGTTCCCTCTCAGCTGAGTTAGGGTGAGCCGGCTCACAGTTCTTTAGCCTCCAGCTCACAGATTTTTAGCCTCCAGCTCGCACATTTTTGTCTCAGCTCAGGAAGGAGGGCTCCGGAGCAAACTAGTCTATGCAGGGCTATTTCTGGGCAGGAAGGCACAGGAACGGAGTTCCGGCTGGCTCCTGAGTTAGCCACGCCCAGCAGGAACTCATTAGCATAATAGGCCACACCCAACAACAGAAATTCATTAGGATTGGCTACATTAAGGGTGTGTGGCCTAACATGCAAAGGAGTTCCTGCTACAAAACAGCCCTGGGGTTTGACAACAAACAAAGTCAACAGAATAAGAAGCAAAAGGTGGGTGTGGCTGGATGACCTCACTTCTGGTAACATGGGGTGTGTGGCCTAATATGCTAATGAGCTGTCCTGTTTGGGGGTGTGTCCTAATATGCTAATGAGTTTTTTGCTGTTGGGTGTGGCCTGTTATGCGAATAAGTTCCTGCTGGGCTTTTTCTACAAAAAACGCCCTGAATCTATGCAGTGGCCAAACTCCTGGCTCACAACTTTTATGCCAGCAGCTCACAAAGTAGAATTCTTCCTCGCAAGACTCCGCAGCTTAGAGGGAGCATTGCACAGGACCCTTTTTTCCCAGTGTTTTCCAGCTTAGAGGGAACATTGGGCTCCCATGAGCCTTCATTCACACACCCCCCGGGGGAGGGAGGGAGGAGTTGCTCAAAGGGCGGAGCTTTGCTCCTGGTAAGGGGCGGGGAAAGAGCGCACGCGGGGAGGGGGGGGGCTTGTCTGGGCAGGCTGGGTTGCCAACCTCCAGGTGGGAATGAGAACAACAAAAAAAGGACCCGGGAGTGAAAGGCATTTCTACAGAAGCCAAAGCGGTCTATATAGAAAAGGTGTGATACTGTACACAGCGGCAGATCAACCCTTCAGCAAGCTCAGAACGTGCCACCAGGGCCGAAGGGGGCACCACAAAGTTGGGGAAAGGGTGGAAAAAATGTAGAGAAATGCCTTTCGGGTCACGAATATTGGAACTTTGGATACATTTGACTTGTGAAATATTAAAATAGATGCGTTGCATTTCTGTAGAACTTGTATGTAGCCCCAAGCTTGGCTTAGTCTGTACAGTCTGTTGTGTTATCATATGAATACTTTTTTGTATTGCTGCAACCTGCGTTGTATATCTGGTCAGACAGGTCAACAACTCAAATGGATGGGGTCAGAGTGGAAAGGAGGGGGGCACCAAGATCGGTCAGTGCCTAAGGCACCAGGGAGCCTTCAGCTGCCCCTGGAGGAGAGAGAGGGAGAGAGGAGTTGCCCAAAGGGCGGAGCTTTGCTCCTGGTAAAAAGGTAAAGGTAAAGGTTCCCTTGCTCGAAAGCCAGTCGAATCCGACTCTAGGGTTGCGGTGCTCATCTCCGTTTCCAAGCCGAAGAGCCAGCGCTGTCCGAAGACATTTCCGTGGTCATGTGGCCGGCATGACTAAACACCAAGGCGCACGGAATGCTGTTACCTTCCCACTGAAGTGGTACCTATTTATCTACTTGCAATTTCTTGCTTTCGAACTGCTAGGTTGGCAGGAGCTGGAACTAGAGACGGGAGCTCACCCCGTCATGCGGCACTCACAGGTCTTGAACTGCTGAACTACTGAGCTTCCACAGCCTGCAGTTCAGCGTCTTAACCACTTGAGCCACCGCAGCTCCTTGCTCCTGGTAGGGGGTGGGGAAAGAGTATGGGGGGGAAGGGGCTGTCTGGACAGGCTGGGTTGCCAACCTCCAGGTGGGAATTAGAACAAAAAAAGGACTCGGGAGTGAAAGGCGTTTATACAGAAGCTGAAGTGCCGTATATAGAAAAGGTGTACACTTGTCAGGGACGATCTAGGGCTGATCCTGCATTGACCAGGGGGTTGGACTAGATGGCCTCTAGGGTCCCTTCCCACTCTGGGATTCTAGGATTGTATGATTCTGGAATCAGCTGCCTGGGGAGGTGGCGAGCTCCCCCGCCCTGGCAGTCTTTCCTTCCGTTGCTCGAAAGCCAGTCGAATCCGACTCTAGGGTTGCAGTGCTCATCTCTGTTTCAAAGCCGAAGAGCCAGCGCTGTCCGAAGACGTTTCTGTGGTCATGTGGCCAGCATGACTAAACACCAAGGTGCACGGAACGCTGTTACCTTCCCACCGAAGTGGTACCTATTTACCTACTTGCAATTTCTTGCAGTAACAAAAAGAAGGGGGGGGGAGTCAGTGTCCAATACTGAGAGCAAAAGAGAAACCACCACAAAGTAAAATGAAACACGCAAATAAGCAAGTATATAATGATATAAACATAACAGCAAGTAATTATAAATCAAATGAACAGGCCAAAGTGCAATAGTAAGCATACAATAAGCATATCGGAAAAAGTACAATCTACAGTCTTTCCATTACCTGCTTCAATATAGAAGCAATTATCAGATTCCAAACAGAAGTGCAAGTCATCAGATTATCTGAGCCGTGAAAAGCCGCAAGTCATCAGATTCTCTAAGCCATGAAGAGCCGACGCGTAATCCGGATGCCTGGTGCCGCGTTTCGAATAATTCTTATTCAAGCATTGCTATAATGGGACTAAATGCAAACACAAATTCAAAACATACACAAGTGAGAATGCATACAGGATATAAATGCTTACAAAGTTTGGAGCTGCAAGGAAAACTCACCCCAGTCTCAAAAGCTGGCATATGCTGAGCCAGAAGTAGTCAGTCAAAGAGGAATAAAGGTCCTTATCCTACCATGTGTTACACCTTAATTAATACCCTGTTTCAGGCTGCATCAGCACAGGCGAAGTTTCTAACAGGTCATGGTACCATGCAAACTAATAAAAAAACAAGTGCATTAGACTACCATCACTTGGAGCAACTTATTAGGCTTAATATGGGCAACTATCATGAATTGATGTAAGGTGTAAAATCCATGCTCTGATTCATGCCATGTGGATAGTATGTCTTGAAACTGTAAATGAATCTAGTTTCCTTTTGCAATAGGATTTGTTCAATATTTAGTTGTTGAAAAGGCTTTTTTTGTTGGCAGTATAAGATTGTTGGCTCAAGTGGTTAAGACGCTGAACTGCAGGCTGTGGAAGGTCAGTAGTTCGGCAGTTCGAGACCCGAGAGTGCCGCATGACGGAGTGAGCTCCCGTCTCTAGTTCCAGCTCCTGCCAACCTAGCAGTTCGAAAGCAAGAAATTGCAAGTAGATAAATAGGTACCACTTCAGTGGGAAGGTAACAGCGTTCCGTGCGCCTTGGTGTTTAGTCATGCCGGCCACATGACCACGAAAACGTCTTCGGACAGCGCTGGCTCTTTGGCTTTGAAACAGAGATGAGCACTGCAACCCTAGAGTTGACTGGCTTTCGAGCAAGGGAACCTTTACCGTTACTTACACTATATACACAACTAAATTGTAAACACAATACACAATATACGCATTTTCAAGAATGTAACACATCAAAAAAAAATTGCCCATTTTTGGAAACAATTAGAATTTGCTGATGTGTTGAAAATTTGTTCATTGTGTACCATGTCCCATCATTTACTTGTGTATACAGTGTACCTGCCGCTAAATGTAACAATGGCTTATATCATTTAAGATAATTCCTCTCAATTGATGTATAACTTTTCTATATACAGTAATTCGGCTTTTGTATAAAAACCTCCAGGTGAGGCCTGGAGCTAGCACCTGGGTTTGGGCCGCTGCATGAGAGATTGTTGGACCGGATGGGCCGTTGGCCTGACCCAACATGGCTTCTCTTACGTTCTTCTGAGATCTCCTAGCATTCCAAGTGATGACAGAAATTCATTTCCCTGGACAAAATGGCTGCTTTGGAGGGTGGTCTCTATATGGTATTATTCCCAACTGTGGTCCCTCCGCTCAACAAATCCCGTCCCCCCCCAGACTCCATCCCCCAACATCTCCAGCAATTTCCCCACTACGTATTGGTACGAGGGAGAATATTAAGAAGAGCCCTGCTGGGTCAGACCAGGGAGGGTCCATCCAGTCCAGCCTCCCGTCTCACACAGTGGCCACCCAGTTCCTCTGGAGGGCCAGCAACAGGGCAGAGAGGCCGAGGCCTTCCCCTGAGAAGAACCTCAGAAGAGCCCTGCTGGGTCAGACCAGGGAGGGTCCATCCAGTCCAGCCTCCCGTCTCACACAGGGGCCTCAACCAGTTCCTCTGGAGGGCCAACGACAGGGCAGAGAGGCCGAGGCCTTCCCGAGAAGAACCTCAGAAGAGCCCTGCTGGGTCAGACCAGGGAGGGTCCATCCAGTCCAGCCTCCCGTCTCACACAGGGGCCACCCAGTTCCTTTGGAGGGCCAGCAACAGGGCAGAGAGGCCGAGGCCTTCCCCTGAGAAGAACCTCAGAAGAGCCCTGCTGGGTCAGACCAGGGAGGGTCCATCCAGTCCAGCCTCCCGTCTCACACAGGGGCCACCCAGTTCCTTTGGAGGGCCAGCAACAGGGCAGAGAGGCCGAGGCCTTCCCCTGAGGAGAACCTCAGAAGAGCCCTGCTGGGTCAGACCAGGGAGGGTCCATCCAGTCCAGCCTCCCGTCTCACACGGTGGCCAGCCAGTTCCTCTGGAGGGCCAGCGACAGGTCAGAGAGGCCGAGGCCGTCCCTAGATAAGAACCTCAGAAGAGCCCTGCTGGGTCAGACCAGGGAGGGTCCATCCAGTCCAGCCTCCCGTCTCACACAGGGGCCACCCAGTTCCTTTGGAGGGCCAGCAACAGGACAGAGAGGCCGAGGCCTTCCCCTGAGAAGAACCTCAGAAGAGCCCTGCTGGGTCAGACCAGGGAGGGTCCATCCAGTCCAGCCTCCCGTCTCACACGGTGGCCAACCAGTTCCTCTGGAGGGCCAGCAACAGGGCAGAGAGGCCGAGGCCTTCCCCTGAGAAGAACCTCAGAAGAGCCCTGCTGGGTCAGACCAGGGAGGGTCCATCCAGTCCAGCCTCCCGTCTCACACGGTGGCCAGCCAGTTCCTCTGGAGGGCCAGCGACAGGTCAGAGAGGCCGAGGCCGTCCCTTGATAAGAACCTCAGAAGAGCCCTGCTGGGTCAGACCAGGGAGGGTCCATCCAGTCCTGCCTCCCACCTCACACAGGTGGCCACCCAGTTCCTTTGGAGGGCCAGCAACAGGGCAGAGAGGCCGAGGCCTTCCCCTGAGAAGAACCTCAGAAGAGCCCTGCTGGGTCAGACCAGGGAGGGTCCATCCAGTCCAGCCTCCCGTCTCACACGGTGGCCAACCAGTTCCTCTGGAGGGCCAGCAACAGGGCAGAGAGGCCGAGGCCTTCCCCTGAGAAGAACCTCAGAAGAGCCCTGCTGGGTCAGACCAGGGAGGGTCCATCCAGTCCAGCCTCCCGTCTCACACGGTGGCCAGCCAGTTCCTCTGGAGGGCCAGCGACAGGTCAGAGAGGCCGAGGCCGTCCCTTGATAAGAACCTCAGAAGAGCCCTGCTGGGTCAGACCAGGGAGGGTCCATCCAGTCCAGCCTCCCACCTCACACAGGGGCCACCCAGTTCCTCTGGAGGGCCAGCAACAGGGCAGAGAGGCCGAGGCCTTTCCCCTGAGAAGAACCTCAGAAGAGCCCTGCTGGGTCAGACCAGGGAGGGTCCATCCAGTCCAGCCTCCCGTCTCACACGGTGGCCAACCAGTTCCTCTGGAGGGCCAGCGACAGGGCATAGAGGCTGAGGCCTTCCCCGGATGTTGCCTCCTGGCTCTGGGATTCAGAGGTTCACTGCCTCTGGATCTGGAGGTTCCGTATAAGATCCTCAGAAGAGCCCTGCTGGGTCAGACCAGGGAGGGTCCATCCAGTCCAGCATCCTGTCTCACACAATGGCCGACCCAGTTTCTCTGGAGGGCCAACTAACAGGGCGGAGAGGCTGAGGCCTTCCCCCATGTTGCATCCTGGCACTGGGATTCAAAGGCTGACTGCTTCTGAATGTGGAGGTTCCCTTTAGTCACCGTAGCAAGTACCTACTGATAGACCTCTCCTCCGTGAAGCTTGTCGAATCCCCTTTTAAAGCTGCCCGGTCCTTTTAACTGGAAATGCTCGGGGTTGAACTTCGGAGGGCAGCGGGGCCTTTTGTGCGCAATCCATGCATTATTATTTCCTTTGTACCCTGCCCTTTTCCCTCGTGGGGACCCAGGGTTGCTTTTATAAAATACTTTTACGATTTTGAGCTTCAAAGTGTCTTATTTACAACAGCATCTTTCTTTACGGTGTGCAAATTTTTCGCTGCATCTTTTTGTCCACTTCTTGAAGGTAGATTTCCAGGGGGGCGCTGAGTAATTTTTTTTTCTCCGAAAAGGGGGCGGTGGGCCAAATAAGTTTGGGAAACCACTGATCTAGAGCATCCCTGACCAGTGTTGGTCCAGCCGCTGCTTGAAGACTACCTGTGAGGGGGAGCTCAGCACCTCCCCAGGGAGCTGATTCCACAGTTACACAACTCCGTCAAAAAGTTTCTCCTAAGATCCAGCTGACACCTTCCCGCCCTTAATTTCAACCCATTCTTGCAAGTCCTCTCCTCTGCTGCCAAAAGGAACAGCTCCCGGCCCTCCTCTAAGCGATGCCCTTTCAAATACTTGGAGAGAGAGAGCCATTGTGTCCCCTCCTCTCAGCCTCTTCTTCTACCTGTGTATCATCATGCCCCTGTATAAATCATTGGTGCGACCTCATTTGGAATACTGTGTACAGTTCTGGTCACCACATCTCAAAAAGGATATTATAGCATTGGAAAAAGTGCAGAGAAGGGCAACTAGAATGATAACAGGGTTGGAACACCTTCCCTATGAAGAAAGGTTAAAATGCTTGGGGCTCTTTAGCTTGGAGAAACGACGGCTGAGGGGTGACATGATCGAGGTTTATAAGATTATGAATGGGATAGAGCAGGTTGAGAAAGAAGTCCTTTTCTCCCTTTCTCACAATACAAGAACTCGTGGGCACTCCATGAAATTGCTGAGCAGTCGGGTTAGAACAGATAAAAGGAAGTCCTTCTTCACCCAAAGAGTGATTAACATATGGAATTCACTGTCACAGGAGGTCGTGGCAGCTGCAAGCATGGACAGTTTCAAGAGGAAATTAGATGAAGCATATGGAGCAGAAGTCCATCAGTGGCTATTAGCCACAGGGTATAGATGGGAACTCTCAATCTGGGGCAGGTGATGCCCTGTATTCTTGGTGCTGGAGGGGGCAGCGGTGGGAGGGCTTCTGGTGCCCTGGCCCCACTGCTGGACCTCCTGATGGCCCCTGGTATATTTTGGCTGCTGTGTGACAGAGTGTTGGACTAGATGAGCCATTGGCCTTTCAACATTGGCTTCTCTTATGTTCTTATGTTCTGTGGATACGGAGGCTTCCTTTAGTCAACGCGGCCAGTCCCTCGGCCTTTCCTCTTAGGGCTGGGTCTCCAGAGGCCCGCCCCCAAAATCATTCTGGTGGCTCTCCTCTGCACCCGCTCCATTCTGTCCAATGCTCCCTCTAAGCGGTGGAGTCTTGTGAGCAAAAATTCTGCTTTGTGAGCTACTGGCATTAAAGTCGTGAGCGAGCGATTTGGCTGCTGCAGAAATTAGTTGGCTCTGGAGCCATCCCTTCCTGAACTGGAGACGAAAATGTGTGCGCCGGAGGCTAAAAACCCTGTGAGCTAGCTCACGCTAACTCAGCTTAGAGGAAACACTCATTCTGCCCACATCTTTCTTGACGCTGAGGCCTCCGGAACTACCCACGCAGGACCCCAGGTGTGGCCTGACCAAGGCAGTGCGCAGCGGGACTATGATGTCTTGCGATTTGGACGTTCCCAGGCTTGTGTAACCATGCTAACCTGATCTTGTCATAAGAACATAAGAGAAGCCAATGTTGGATCAGGCCAATGGCCCATCCAGTCCAACACTCTGGGTCACACAGCAGCCAAAATATACCAGGTGCCATCAGGAGGTCCAGCAGTGGGGCCAGGCACTAGAAGCCTCCCACTGTTGACCCCATCCCAAGCACCAGAGACAGAGCATCCTTGCCCCAGACATAAGAACATAGAGAAGCCAGTGTTGGATCAGGCCAGTGGCCCATCCAGTCCAACACTCTGTGTCACACAGTGGCCAGAAATCCAGGGCCATCAGGAGGTCCAGCAGTGGGTCCAGGACACTGAAGCCCTCCACTGTGACTCCCCACCCAAGCACCAAGAAGACAGAGCATCCCTTGCCCCAGACTGAGAGTTTCTACCTATACCTCGTGGCTCATAGCCACTGATGGACCTCTGCTCTTAACGTAAGAACATAAGGGAAGCCAATGCTGGATCAGGCCAGTGGCCCATCCAGTCCAACACTCCGAGTCACACATTGGCCAAAAATACCAGGGGCCATCAGGAGGTCCAGCAGTGAGGCCAGGACACTAGAAGCCCTCCCACTGTTGACCCTCCTGTTGTCGGGTCTTGGAAGCTAAGCCGGTTCGGCCCTGGCTAGTATTCGGATAGGAGACCGGCAAAGATGTCGGGGACTATGTTGTCGAAGGCTTTTCACGGCCGGAGTTCATTAGCTGCTGTAGATTTTCCGGGTTGTGTGGCCGTCGTCTTGGCACTGTAGGACCTGATGTTTCGCCAGCAGCTGTGACAAGTGTCAAATGTCACAGCTACTGGCGAAACGTCAGGCCCTACGATGCCACACAACCCGGAAAATGTACAGCAACTAATGTTGGGGACTGTTACGCAAGAGGCGGGCGATAGCAAACCACCTCTGGACGCCTCTGGCCCTGGAACCCCCACGGGCTCACCATAAGGCAGTGGGGACTTGACGGCACTCCCCCCCCCACATCGACAGGCCAGTCTGTGAGGCGAGTTTGGTCAAAGTTGAGCCAGTTTGGTGTCGGGGTGAAGTGCGCGGACTCTAATCTGGGAGAACCGGGTGTGATTCCCCACTCCTCCACTTGAAATTGCTGGGTGACCTTGGGCAAGCCATAGTTCTGGCACAGCTGTTCTTGAAAAAGAGGCAGCTTCTGTCAGAGCTCTCTCAGCCCCACCTACCTCACAGGGTGTCTGTTGTGGGGAGGAGAAGGGAAAGGAGACTGTAAGCCAGTTTGGTGTAGGGGTGAAGTGCGCGGACTCTAATCTGGGAGAACCAGGTGTGATTCCCCACTCCTTCACTCGCACCTGCTGGATGACCTTGGGCAAGCCGTAGTTCTGGCACAGCTGTCCTTGAAAAAGAGCAGTTTCTGTCAGAGATCTCTCAGCCCCACTGACCTCCCAGGGTGTCTGTTCTGGGGAGGGGAAGGGAAAGGAGATTGTAAGCCAATTTGGTGTCGTGATGAAGTGCGCAGACTCTAATCTGGGAGAACCGGGTTTGATTCCCCACTCCTCCACTCGCACCTGGCTGGATGACCTTGGGCAAGCCATAGTTCTGGCACAGCTGTCCTTGAAAAAGAGGCAGCTTCTGTCAGAGCTCTCTCAGCCCCACCGACCTCACAGGGTGTCTGTTGTGGGGAAGGGAAGGGAGTTTGTAAGCTGCTCTGAGACACCTTTGGGTAGTGAATGGCGGGGTAGAAATCCAATCTCTTCTTCTTCTTCAAGGTAACAGCTCCAGCTACCTCCAGTTAAAAACACCGACGACACCAAGGAAAAAGAAATGAAGACAACTTTATTTGAGCTGAGTAGCGTACTGCGAGTTATGCCCCGTCCCTTACGGAGGGGGGTGGGGTGGGCTGATAAAACAGACCTTTGATTTTCATTGCCCGCCCCCCCCCAACATCCATTTCAACAGGCGGGGAAACGGCCAGACCAAAAGAAAAAAGGGCCACGAGGGGTCTGAGTGATGAAATCCACAAGACGGCACGTTTGGGATGGGTGAGCGCGGGGCCCGAGCTCTCTTCTCCGTGACGCAAAGCGAGCGATGGATTCTGCCGTAGGGGGATTGGATTGAGCCGTTGAGGTGCCCGAGGGGGGCGCTGGATCCGGCACCTCCTGGCATCTCCCCCTCCTCCGTCGAGCAGCCGGAAGGGAGACCCGGAATAGTCCCGAGAGGAGCCTCTAGACTAGGCCTGGCCGTGAATCCACCGTTGTTGCTTTGCGAGGAGACTCGAACGTCCAGAGCGATTCAAAGCTCGGCTTTTTTTGTTTGACGACGGAAGTCGGTCAAAACCACCCGTCTGCCGTTCTCTCGAAACCGTCCAAAGCAAAGTCTCTGATGAAACGCTAGAGGAAAAGTCATCTCTCACTCCCGCCCCGCCCCATTTAAAACAGCTAAATTTCGCAGGAAGGGGGGGGGGAGGATACTTAAATACAACTTCATAAATAGTGGCATTGTGGGGGGAAAACAAAAAACCCCACCCCGACATCTTGTTCCTTCTTCCTCCTCGTAGCATAAAACTAAGCACTGCCAAAAACATTTTCAGGGGGAAAAAACAAAATATCAGAGAGTGTCTAATATAGACAGTTAAATATAACTCTGCGAAGGGGAGGGGAGGGAAAGAGGGGGGAGCGGCGTGTTTTTAAAAACTTGCGAGAATTCCCTAAAAACATTTCTTTGTAAAAAAAATCTGTCGCTGCACGGAACTCGCTTTTTGCACTGGAGTTCTTTCACGGACGTTAGGAGGACAGGAGGATTAGACGCGTATCCCAATCTTTTGTGACAGGTCGAAGAGAGGGGAAGAGCTTCAGTGTGAATCACGGGTAGAAGCCATTTCAGCATTAGCTGATGTGCAGGACCAGATACCGTGCATCCGTTCCACTGAAGGGGTCTCGTTTCCCTGATGCAAGGACCTTCCGCAGGTTCAGGATCGGGGAGTTGCTCTCCCTCTGGGGGACGGCATCACCCTTGGGGAGGGGCGACCCACAGAATCCGGCCCACAGTGTTTTCTCTGTCCCTAGATCCGTGTTAACCGTACTCAATTCGTTTCCTGGCTATCTTTGAACCCTCGTCGCCAGCATTATGCCCAGCATGGACTATCCCCGTGGTTAGCTCCGGAAAGGGAAGGGAGGGTCTGGAGACGCCTGCGAGGCGGTCCCCAATATCCCCGAACCTTTGTGAAAGGCAGGAAACGACAACCGCCGCACAGGTTTTCTTAAAAGGCTTTCACGGTTAGCTCATCCTGGGAGAGAGCGTCAGCTGTGCAACGAGTTTTAATAAGAAGGAACCTGTCTTGCTAACGATCTCTACATGTCTTATTGCAATGGTTTGACAGAAAAATACAAAACCCTTTTGTTTTGAAGGAAGAAAAAAACAGAGAAGAAATATCCCCTGCCGTATATTTCGTATAAAAGGTACACATAGAGATAAATATAGATTCTTTTTGGGGAGGGGTAAGGGCTATAAGATTTTGCTTGATCTATTAATGTTTCTCTTTTAAGAAAATGCAAGCTAATTAAAAAAAACCAGAAACCCGGGACAATGCTCATCCCAACTGGGTGAAACGGGGCATGTACGGAAGTATAGCCATGCATCTCTGACCGTTTTTAGGGTTCCTTTTTCCCCCTCCTCTGGCATGGAACGTTAAAATAATAATAATAATAAAACCCTGGAAACCGAGGGGGCGGCGGGGGGGGGAATAATGGCAGCTTAAAAAGGAGAGGAAAATTGGCCGTTTTTATAGCGCCGGAGGCAGAACGGCTCCAGGATCGAGATCCAAGCATGCTACTGTCAGATTTTCCTTCTCTTTAAAAAAGGAAGCCAGAGACCCTAGGAAGGCTTAATACTGAGATCGGGAGGGCATCTCCCCTCCCAAAGGAAAGGGGGATAGGTTTGGTCCGTTAGCAAAATACTAAAGGCTTAAAAAAAACCACCTCCGACTGTTCTCGCTTCTCGGCGGAGACGCTCAATGCGGCGTAGCTGAGAAACCAGGGCCCTATCTAACACCCCTCTCTCTCGCCCCCAAGTAGAGAAAGAGCACCAAGGCAAGGTGCAGAGAAGACAGGCTACATGCTCGCCCTCCTCTTTCCTCACCACTATGTGTCTCTACTGGGCCGGGGGAGCTGCCTCCTGCGCCACCAAGTTAAGCATTTAAGCCAAGGTTTTGCTCCCTTGTTCTCTCGCGAGGCCCCGGATGTGCAATCAGAAAATGAGAGGAGAGAAACATCTCTCTCGGTTGCGAGATGTTTCCGGTGTGTTAACTTTGGGCAGGGGGGGCGGTATTTCTGGGCCTAAAAACCACATACTTAAAAAAACCCAAACAAAACGACAACCTGATACAGCAAGTAAGGGTGGGGAGGGGTTTAAATACAGTTTTAGAAAGCCTGAAAATAAAAAGCGTGGCGACAACGTCAACCTGTTCTGCGTGGGGCTCGCTTCCCCCTTTCTGGAGGAACTGGGGCACAGACAAGAATTCTTGGCAGGGAAACCTATTCTGCCCTCAGAGGAGTTTGGGCCACACGCAAGGGCACCCGTCCCTTTCTCGAGAGGTGACCCATGAAACCCCGCATGGGACCGGGGGGGTGGGGAGGAGGGAGGGATTGCCTCTATGCCGACGACCGGAGGAAATCTGTAGCCTCTTGAGAGCGAGTACGCTCCGGAGAACGGTACGTTGTCGCTAACACTACACCGCTGGGTGCACCCCAGCCTTTGACCTCCCGTACGATTCGGCGGCTCAGGTCAAAGAAAGTTCTAGATATCAGCTGCCTGGGAGGGCCGGAGGTTTCTCAGACTTCACAGACCGGGAAGGAGTCTTCTGCTTACATAAAAAAAAATTAAAATCCCGCATTTCACTGAAAAAGAAAAAAAGAGTACAGGAATCAGGAATCTTGCAGGCCAGAGACAGCATCCGCACCATAGCACGGGAAAGAGGAGCCGGCATTTGGCGGGCCCCTGAATTAAGACCCCTAAGAGAGACCCTTTTCTGTGCGCCTCCAACCTTCAGAGGAAGCGAAGGGCTAAAAGAGACGGGGCCCTCTCCGTGGTGGCCCATCACCTTTGGAACTCGCTCCACACAAAGATCCCACCTGGCCACCTTGCCTGGTTTTTTAAATTATACTAGGTTTGTATACTGCCCTTCCCGTGAGTGGGCTCAAGGCGGTTCACATCAGAAGCAGACTGGCAGCCAGTGTAGCTGTTTCAAAACAGGCAACACATGTTCCTGGTGGCTGGTCCCTGGCAACGGTTGAGCTGCTGCATTCTGGACCAGTTGTGGTTTCCGGGTTGTCTCCAAGGGCAGCCCCACGTACAGCACATTGCAGTAGTCCAACTATGAGGTTTCAATGGGTTGGAAGGCCTAAAGCTGTTTCCCAGGCCCAGTCTATGGCTAGCTTCGTGTCCCACCTTGGAGCCTGGGCTTCAGGGGCCCCGCCGGTAACAATCCCACCTCCCTCCCCAAGACCCTCAAGAGGACTTACAAAGCTGATCTCCGTCTCGGGCAAATCTTCAAACTGCTCCGTCAGCCCTGAGGGCTGGTCTGGCATGGAGGGTCCTGGGGAAGCACTGCAGGGGGGCAGGGGGTTGGGAAAGAGGAGAAGAAGCAAAACTGAGCGGCTTTCCAGACAAACTACCCCTTCAGCAGCTTACAGAGGACTACCATGCTGTGTAGCAGTTTCCCACCCACCCAGCTGCAATGAGCAGTTCTGCACGGTTCCCTCTCTGAGAGAACACAGCAACAAGGAAGTGAACCTGGACTGTGTCTACCTGGAGCATGAAGTCTGCAAATCCCCCCACCCCGGTCCTGACTGGCCGCTGCTCCGTGGACGTGGGGGGGGGGAGATCGGGCAGAGCAGCCACAGGTGCAAAGCCTGTTGGGTAGTGTAATGATTTCAAGTTATATGTGTGTGTTTCTTTAGGTCTTTTCCCCTTATAACAATTCTATTTCCCTCATAGAATTCAACTGAACATTAAATCTCCTCAGCAACCTTTCTCTCAGAGTTGGGTGTGTTGCAGTATATGTGTGTGTTTTTAGGTCTTTCCCCTTAACACTTGTTTCTCTCACAGAATTCAACTGAACATTAAATCTCCTCAGCACTTTTCAGAGTTGGGTAGTGTAATGATTGCAAGTTATATGTGTGTGTTTTTTTAGGTCTTTCCCCCTTATAACACTTCTATTTCTCTCATAGAATTCAACTGAACATTAAATCTCCTCAGCAACCTTTCTGTCAGAGTTTTCTTTCCTCCCAGGATTTTCTATCCTTTGGGACAAGTCCTTCACCTCAGAATGTTTTATATCCCTTGAGTCGTTCCCCTTCCTCAGAATGTTTTATATCCCACCGCTACCACCACGCGACGGTACCGCTCTTATTTTGTGTGGTTAGGGGTGATGTAGTTTTAAATCCCTTGTTGTTTCTTTCTCTCACTCAAAAGTACCTATCGCTGCCACCAGGAATTGAATTCCAGTCTTTAATTAACCTTTCCCCACAGTATTGTGCCCAAGCTCTAAGGCTCCTTCGTTGGACTATGTGGTTCTGAGGATAAGACTCTGGGTTAACAATACACAAGGTAAGACTCCATTGGCAAAAGAAGTGCGCTGGTTACAAGATGTTTTGTTACAGTTGCTTAGCGGAATCTTTCCCTTTTACTCAGGTCTCTGTCAGCTTTCCCCCTTCACACTCCCAAATTACTCTGACTATATTAGATTTTGTCTCTATTGCCCCCTCAAGCGTATTTTCTTCCTCCCATAGAATCTTAATGCCTTTCATAGCTCTTCTATATGATTCTAGTCAGAAAACTACTTCTTAGACTCTGTGTAGATTGGCTACAACTGCTGACTGCTGACTTCTGACCTCAAACTTCAGACTGAACCCTCCGCCTTCTCCCTCCTAGCTCCCCACACACCCACCTCCTAGCCCCCCCACACTCTCAGTCACGAACAAATCACCTCACTCACTCATCTCCCTCTTTCACCCCCTTGTTCTTCTGACACTTACAATCATTTAAAGAAACACACACATATAACTTGAAATCATTACAGGTCGCCACTCCCAACAGCATCTAAATGCCTCTTCAAAGTCGTGCTTCCATCATGGCTGAAGAGATCGCCTTCTTCCCTCTCCTTGCTCGTCTGGCCCGTTAAAAGTCACCTCCTCTGTTTCATGTGCAGCACCCAGTTATTGCAGGCAATGTTCCCTCTAAGCTGTGGAGTCTGATGAGCAAAAATTCTACTTTGCGAGCTACTGACATTGAAGTCTGCATAAATTAGTTTGCTCCGGAGCCCATCCTTCCTGAGCTAAGACAAAAATGTGTAAGCTGGAGGCTAAGAAACTGTGAGCTAGCTCACACTAACTCAGCTTAGAAGGAACGCTGATTGCAGGCACTCTAAAAATGCTCCAGTGATCTGACAAACCAAACCCGCTAAGCGGCTACAGAGGCCTAAGATGTTCCTCTTCCAGCTGCCCCTGAAAGACGTGGCTTGGCTAGCTTGCACGAGCGACCTATCTAAGCCCCAGGGCTGCTCACGGCATGCTATGCTCTGGAATTTGTGCACCGATTGCTGGGACGGCAGACCCACCCCGATGGGCTGGTGTGACCTGTTCTTTGAGCAGAGAGCCAGATCCGGCCATGTCGTCCTTGGTGTTCCGAGAGTCGCCGACAAGGAGATTCAGACTTGGGGCTTTGGCCGGGCATCCCCGTCAGACAGAATCTGCTCACCGAGGACTGATCGCCTTGTCGAATCTCTGGGCACCTTAAGAACTGGATAGTTATTCCCACGGCACTGCAAAGCCAAAAGGCAGCCCTTTGAACACAGCTTCTTCGTTTCCCCTTAGACTGATGTTGGACGGCAGACTTCAGCACAACTGGAGGTTTGCCTCCATCCCGCGAGCGGCTTCACGATTTGTCCGGAGCAGCAACCCATTGGTCTGTGGCTTCCGCTAGTGGGATGACCCTCCCTGAAAAACTCGTTGCTCCAGGGCTGCTGAGAGTGGAAACGATGGGCTTCTGCCCACCTTAGAATGCTGGGAAAAGACCTATGAGATGCAGGTTTGAATCTGACAGGGGAAATGCCTAGGTAGCCCTAGGACATTCTCGCCCGTGGACTCTCATCCTAAACCAACTTCAGAAGGCTGTTGGGAGGATACATTTGGAGGGAGTGTGGTAAGCTGCTTTGGTTCCCCACCGGGAAGAAGAGCAGGGGAGGAATAAATAAACAAATGGTCCCATCACATGACGCTGCCTTATACCGAATCAGAGCACCAGTTCACCCAGGTCAGTACTGTCCATCCTGACCAGCAATGGCTCTCCAGGGTCTCCGGCTGAGGTCTTTCCCATCACCTCCTACCTGGACTTTTTAACCTGGGACCTTCTGCACGCCAAGCAGATACTCTAGCACTGAGCCACGGCCCCTCCCCAATCTTACGGGCACACCTGAAGTTGCCTTATACTGAATCAAACTCTTGGTTCATCAAGGTCAGGACTGCCTACTCAGACTGGCAGTCGCTCTCCAGGGTCTCAGGTTAGATGTCTTTCACATCATCTACTGCCTGGTGGCTGCTACAAGTATAGACAGTTTCAAGAGGGGATTGGATAAACATCTGGAGCAGAGGTCCATTAGTGGCTTATTAGAGGGAACACTCTGTCTGGGGCAAGGGATGCTCTGTCTTCTTGATGCTTGGGGGGGGCAAGAGTGGGAGGGCTTCTGGAGTTCTGGCCCTGCTGGTGGACCTCCTGATGGTACCTGGTATCTTTTGGCCACTGTGTGACACAGAGTGTTGGACTGGAGGGGCCATTGGCCTGATCCAACAAGTCTTTTCTTATGTTCTTACGTCTGGGGCAGTGATGCTCTGTCTTCTCAGTGCTTGGGGGGGGCAAGAGTGGGAGGGCTTCTGGAGTTCTGGCCCTGCTGGTGGACCTCCTGATGGCTCCTAGTTTTGGGCCTCTGTGAGACACAAGAGTGTTGGACTGGAGGGGCCACTGGCCTGATCCAACGTGGCTTCTCTTACCTTCTTACGCTCTAACGGGAGATGCCAAGGATTGAACCTGGGACCTTCTGCCTGCAAAGCAGGTGCTCTGCCTCTGAGCCATGGTCCCCTTTCTCTATCACCCAGAAACAATGGAGTGTTTTGGACAGCGGCTCCCTGGCCTGGTTCTCACTAAGATGGCGAGCCTGTCCCTGGGCCAGACCATCTGAGATGGCGGGGGAGGGGGGCCTACCCCATTCGTCCTCCATTCAAAACAAGTTTCTCCAGCTAGGGAAGATGAAGATCCTAGCCTTCCCTCTAACCCATGAGCTTTTGGTCTACCCCACGTGCGCTCTCAGTCAAAACTTTACCACTCCAGCAAAGCTGTGCTGAACTCTGGTAGCCACCTTCTTGAGTCCCAGCTACAAATGGATCACAGTGACTCAATCAAGGTTGCACCCCACCAATGTTCACTGTGCAAAAATGATTCTAGTCCAATCACAGTCCACAAATTTGCTTCTTCTTCTTTTTCTTTATTTCATGTCATGCAGTTCTGCTGCTGCTGCTGCTTCCAACACCAGCCACGCGACTACAGATTTCCCGGGTAAACTGTCTGTTTCCCTCAATGCTTCGTCAGGTTGCTTTATACTTGGAGCCCATGCTCTACGCCTCCTACTCAGAATTAATCTTGTATTTTCTCGCCATCTGTCGGCTCTCTTGCCAGAGAAAATACAAGATTAATTCTGAGTAGGAGACCTAGAGCATGGGCTCTGGGTATAAGGCGACTTGACGAAGCATTGAAGGAAACAGACTGTTTACCCGGGGAATCTGTAGTCGCGTGGCAGTTGTTGGAAGCAGCAGCAGTAGCACTGCATGACGTGAAATAAAGAAACAAAAAGAAGAAGAAGCAAATTCGTGGACTGTAATTGGACTAGAACCTTCTTGAGTCCCAGCATTTCTCCCCCGCTCCCGGCCCTGCTACTTGCAGGGAACACGTGTGTTTTGGACTATTGGCTGCGGGGGACAGGGACTCCGCACCCACTCGCCGCCTCCTCTGCCCAGTTTCGGTCGCACCTACTTGGAAGCATGCTGAACTAGCTACCTCCTCGGATAAGCTGTCTGAACTGTGACCTTCTTCTCCCTCTGACCTGGGTAGAGATTGAGAGACAGATTCCGCTGGTGAAAAGCTCGGAGCAGGTTATCGCTAGCCTGGGTCACGCGCAGGAAGGCAACCCAGGATTTTAAGCCCAGCGCATGTCATTAAATATTCCTGTAATGTGTTCAAAGTTTGCCGCCGAAATGCATGATTCCAGAGACACTATGGCAGCAAAAGGAAGGAGATGGCACAATGGGATGGGGGCATAGACACAGGCTGCCTTACTATAAAAAAAAGTTTTAAATAAATAAGAATAAAGCAAAGAACTATGGGTAAGGGAACAGCAACTGCTACACAAAGAAACACCACTCAGCCATGGAAGCTTGCTGGGTGACCTTGCAATGTGGAACGTACACAACAGACGGTCCCACCTGGTTTTACTTAACATTTATTTATTTACTATTTATTAATTCCATTTTTATCCCGCCCTCCCCGCCGAGGCAGGCTCGGGGCAGCTTACATTAAAAGGTTAAAAATATATTAAATATTAAAACACAAGTGCTTAATACAGCACAACCGCATAAAATACAAAACATACCAGGCCATAGTAAAAAATAGAGTAGAGTGCTGGTGGCAGTAAGTGTCCCGGTGGCCATGATAAGATGTTCCAGAGAATGGCCCCCGCCAGTATCCACATAACTGACTATTGGTGTTGGCATAAGGGCCTTAACAGTTATTGTTAGTGTTGCTGATGTTGCTACTGGCAGCTCCTAATCGAAGGGCCTGGTGGAAGAGCTCCATCTTGCAGGCCCTGCGGAGTTGTAAAAGGTCTTCTGGGAGCTCATTCCACCAGTGTGGAGCCGCCACCGAGAAGGCCCTGGCCCTGGTAAGAGGCCAGTCTGGCGTCTTTCGATCCAGTGAGGGCCAAACGGTTTTGCCACCCTGACCTCAGTGCTCTCTGGGGGACATGCAGGGAAAGGCGGTCCTTCAGGTAGGCAGGCCCCAGGCCATAGAGGGCTTTAAAGGTCAAAACCAGCACCACTTTGAAGCTATTGGCAGCCAGTGCAGTGCCTTTAGCACAGGCCAGATGTGCTCCTGCATAGGGTTTGCAACCTATATCAGAAGGTAGTCTGCAGTAGAACATCTAGATTCGAATCCAGTAGCACCTTAGAGACTAACCAGATTTCTGGGGCATGAGGTTTTGAGAGTCAAGGCTCCCTTCGTCGGGTGACAATGGATACTGTCAGATATCTGACGACTGGAGAACTTTGACATTTGGAACCTCACTGGTTGGGTCTCTATGGGGCTACCAGACTTGCATGTGGAAGAGGCCGCCGGAACCCCGCCGCTTCTCTCAACAGGAACAGACCGCACAGAGTAGTTTAAACACTTCTGCAAGGTCTGCTGCGCATACGGAATTCCTCCATAGGACCCAGACCCCAATCAGGCTGCCTAAATTTTGAACCTGCGTGATCCAAAACACCCCCACCCCGGCTGGATAGTGAGGATGGCTTGTGATTTTGTATTTCCTGTACTGTTTGGTGTGGTGGTTAAGTGCGCGGACTCTTATCTGGGAGAGCCGGGTTTGATTCCCCTCTCCTCAACATGGGCCAGCTGGGTGATCTTGGGTCAGTTACAAGTTCTCCCAGAGCTGCAGTTCTGGAAAGAGCTCTCTCAGCCCCACCTACCTCCCAGGGTGTCTGTTGTGGGGAGGGGAACGGGAAGGAATGTGTAAGCCGCTCTGAGACTCCCAGTGAAGGGCAAGGGGTATAAATCCAATCTCTTCTCTTCTTCTGGACAAGCTCGAGTGTGTCCAGGAGAGGGCGACCAGGATGGTGAGAGGGTTGGAATCCAAGTCTTACGTGGAAAGGCTGAAAGAGCTGGGTATATTTAGCCTGGGAAAGAGAAGGCTTAGAGGGGACAGGATTGCAGTCTTCAAGTATTTGAAAGGCTGTCATGTAAAAGATGGAGCAGATCTAGTCTCTCTTGCTCCAGATTGCAAAGACTAGATCTAATGGGTGGAAATTACAAGGGAGTCGTTGCCGGCTAGATATCAGGAGGAACTTCCTAACTGTCAGAGCGGTTGAGCAGTGGAACAGTCTGCCTCGGGAGGTGGTGGATGCTCCTTTGCTGGACGATTTCAAGCAGAGGCCGGACGACCATCTTTCGGGTATGCTGTAGGGCTGTTTTTTGGCTAGGCTCCTGCAGAGGGCAGGGGGTCGGACTAGATGACCTGCAAGGTCCCTTCCAGCTCTAACATTCTGTGATTCTATGATTCTTTTTCACTATTTATAGAAACTCCCCACTATTCAGTGCTACACAGGTTCTCATTTCCCTTATAAAAATGACTTTCCTTTTACAAATCATTGTCCTGCATCCTCACCATCCATCCCACGTTGGCTGTTTCAGCAAGTCAGCGAAGAGGAGAGATGCTTTCGCTCCTGGTGTTGGGAGAATCCTCACGAGGTGCTCGGGCAGCACGAATGAGGTTATGGGTTGGAGCAGAGAGTGGGACTGGGGGGGTGGGGGGTGGGTAGGACAGGAGCTTTATTGACATGTTTTGTAGTCCGCCTTTCTCTCTGGGGTTCGAGGTGGATCACGCATAGTCAATGCAACTGAGGGATGGGTGTTTCGGCCAAACGCACCCAGAAATCCCCTCTGCAGACTCCACCGCTTCAACCTCCATAGGAAAGGAGGCCAAAAGAACAGTATAGGAGTGAGAAGAAGAGAATGGATTTATACCCTGCCCTTCACTACCTGAAGGAGTCTCAGAGTGGCTTACAATCTCCTTTCCCACAACAGACACCCTGTGGGGTAGGTGGGGCTGAGAGAGCTCTCCCGAAGACTGCCCTCGAGAGGACGGCTCTGACATAACTTGTGACTGACCCAAGGTCACACCAGCAGCTGCATATGGAGGAGTGGGGAATCAAACCTGGTTCTCCCAGATCAGAGTCTGCACTTTTAACCACTATGCCAAACTGGCTCTCCATCACTCCCCCTCCACACACACTCCCTATATTTCGAGTGGCTGGGGAAGAGTGAACCCTGGAAGAGAGAAACAGAAAAAAGGCAGTCTGCATCTTGCGTTCCCTTCTTGGCCCAGCAAAATCCACCCAAGCTCTTTCCAGCCCCTGCCCCTTTCACTGGGCATCAGGCAGGGGTCGCAGGGAGAGCGGGAGGTAGCTGTGAATTTCCAGCACTGTGCGGGGGGGGGGTTGGACTAGATGACCTGCGGGGTCCCTTCCAGCTTTATTTTCCATTTCCTGAATCTTCAGGGAACACGTCCTAAATTTTCCAGGCTTCTCCAGCTGTGAAAGTCACGAGGTGTGTTCTGGAGGGGGGGAATGGTCAGCACTGGGTGAGTGTCACTGTTCTGAAACTGCTTATGTAGACATCAAAACTGCCAGGAGCAATCTGGATGGCAGACAGGTTGGGCTTTTGAGTGTTTTGGCCCAAGCAACTTACAAACTCCTTTCCCCTCCCCTCCTCATAACAGATACCCCGTGAGGTCAGTGGGGCTGAGAGAGCTCTGACAGAAACTGCTCTTTTTCAAGGACAGCTCTGACAGAACTGTGGCTCGCCCAAGGTCATCCAGCAGCTGCAAGTGGAGGAGTGGGGAATCAAAACTGGTTCTCCCAGATTAGAATCCGCGCACTTAACAACTACACCAAACTGGCTCTGTGGTAGAGACAGGAGAACTATGCTCCTGCAGAGTGCAGGGGGGTGGACTAGATGACCTGCAAGGTCCCTTCCAACTCTTAACATTCTATGATTCTGTAACAGACCCGGAGGGCGAGAGGCCAAAGCGGAGCAAAACCCGTCTGGGCTCTCGGACTCCGGCGCTTTCTCCGCCTTATCTAGGTCTCACCTCACCTATCGGAGTAGAAGCTGAGTATGGTCACTGTGGAGATAGTTTCTGGCACTTGCTCTCCGTCTGACCTGTGCAGAGAGCGACAGGGGGTTAGAGGCCTCTTCGGCAAAGGCGGGCGGGGGGCTACAACCAAGGGCAAGCTGATCGGCTGGAGGGCCCTTTAAATCTGGAAGGAGGGGACGGAGAGGGGCGGCTGCAAGATTTAAAGGTGCCCTCCAGCTGATTGGCGGGCCATGTGCTCCCGTTGATCAGCTGGAGGGTCCTTTTAATGTTACGGGTGGGGGGAGGGAGGGGGAGAGAGGCAGCAGCTGTTGAAGGGCATGCCTGGCATTTGAGGGGGCAGAGCCCCGAAACGCCCCGCTGTAGTTACGGGCCCGAGTGGCTCCCTCCATGACTGCCTCCTTCCACCACTCACTTATGCTATGCTGCTATCCCTCACGGACATCCCCGAGAGCAGGGAGTTCCTGATTCTCTTCAAGGCTGTGGGCACCTTTGGAATTCTGACACGGGGTGACGGACACGACCCGAAAGCGGTGGCTGCAGGAGGTGGCCGATAAGCACACGGAGGAAGCCCAAGTGCCAGAGAGAAGAGGGGTAATTAAAACATAATATACACGGAAAGAAGAGTGAGAGAGAGAGTAAAACCAACACTGTGTCTGCAGCTGCCACGGAAGCAATGTTATTTTAATCTGCACGGCCAATTGGGATCTCCAATGGCCAGTCAGAAACCCTGCTGGGGAACAGCTCCACCTGGCCCGCCCGTGTTCTAAGAACCCTTGGTGGGCTCCAAGGAAGGTGTCTGCAGACTCAGCTGCGCCCATGGGCACGACGTTGGGGATCCCTGCCAAGAAGAAGAAGAAGAAGAAGAAGAAGAAGAAGAAGAAGAAGAGGAGGAGGAGGAGGAGGAGGAGGAGGAGGAGGAGGAGGAGGCTGGATTTATCCCCCGCCCTTCACTACCCGAAGGCGTCTCAGAGCGGCTTACAATCCCCTTCCCCTCCCCGCAACAGACACTCTGTGAGCAATGCTTCCTCTAAGCTGTGGAGTCTATTGAGCAAAAATTCTACTTTACGAGCTACCGGCACGAAAGTGGTGAGCGAGCGATTTGGCTGCTGCATAGATTAAGTTTGCTCTGGAGCCACCTTCCCTGAGCGAAGACAAAAATGCATGAGCCGGAGGCTATAAAGAACTGTGGGCTAACTCACACTAACCGCTACGCAAAAGAACACAGATGTCCTCTTGAGCCACCGCAGCTCCGCTTGGTCTCTTAGCTGCATCCAGATACCTTTTTCTAGCCTTCGGGTGTCCCAGCCGCCGGGGCAGAAGCCCACCCAAACTGAGAACTTCCTCATCCCTCACATGAGTTGGACTGTGAAATTCCGAGTGCCCCAAGCAGCTGAACATTCTGAGCCATTCTGTGCCAGAGGCTTCATCATCACAAACGACAATCCAGGACGGGGAGGCGGAGACAGCTGGGACTTCGGGCCTGGGGAGGGCCAACAACAGGGCAGAGAGGCCAAGGCCTTCCCTCAAACACCAGAAGAGCCCTGCTGGCTCAGACCAGTGAGGGTCCATCTAACCCAGTATCCTCTCTCACTTAGCGGCCAACAAGTTCCTCTGGACGGCCAACAACAGGGCGTAGAGGCCGAGGCCTTCATTCAGAGGATCAGTGCCTCTGAACATGGAGGTTCCACTCAGCAACCATGGCTAGTAGCCAGTGATAGAGTCATCTTCCATAAATCTACTTAAGCCCCTTTTAAAGCTGTCTGTTCCTGTGGCCATCACAAAATCCTTTTGAATTCCAAATTTTAATCCCTCCCCCGTGCCGTGTGGAGGTTCCCTTCAGTCACTAGGGCTGTTAGCCACTGATAGACTTATCCTCCATGAATCAATCTAACCCTCTTTTAAAGCAGCCTGTTTCCAGTGGCCGTCACTACATCCTCTGGCACCAAATTCCACATTTTCATCATTCTCTGCGTAAAGTAGTATATCCTTTTTTCCATCCTGAACCTACTGCCCATCAGCTTCCCTGAATGCCCTCAAGCGCTAGTTTTTGAGAGAGGGAGAAAAATTTCTTGCTTGCCAACGGGCAAAATCTTCTCTCTAGGCAAGCACAGCCCACCACAACCACGGGTATTCCAGGAACACATAAATTCATTCTCAGAAGATTTATGAAAGATATACCATAAAAGCCACTTCTCGGGTTCAAAAAAGCCAACAGGGGAGACGCGAAACGGAGTCGCTGCCTTTGTCTGAAAAGCCCCAGTTCCCCTCACCTAGCGGAGCTCTCCAGAACGACTGGAGGAGTCGGATCCTTGGAGGCACCCGATTTGTGCACTTTGACGCCTACCGACCTAAGCAGAGAAGGGGTTTTTTTTTATAAAGGGAAAAGAAAAGAAAGAAAGAAAGAAAAAAGACGAAGAGAGCAGGGGTCGGGGAGGAGCAGATTTCACAAGAAGGGGGCAAGAACGTCTCATGGATATGAACTGGCGGGCCAAGAAAGCCCTTTATCTGCCTCTTCTGAACAGGGAATTGTGGGATTTACTTCTCTGAGCCAACATTTACCGAAGAGCGAGATAAATTGGCATTCAGGGGTTGAGTTCTGTGCTGCCACCAGTGTTCCCTCTAAGCTGAGTGAGTGTGAGCCAGCTCAAAGCTTTTTAGCCTCCGGCGCACACATTTTTGTCTCAGCTCCGGAAGGAGGGCTCCGGAGCAGACTAATTTTATGCAGGAGCCGATTCGCTCGCTTACCACTTTAGTGCCAGGAGCTCACAGAGTAGAATTTCGGCTCACAAGACTCCATAGCTTAGAAGGGAGCATTGTTGGGGAGTAGCTTGGCTCTTCAGTGCAAAAACCACCACTAACGAGATCGGTGGTGCGTTTGGGATTCTGATGCTAGGCTGAACCTCCTGACTCCAGAGAGACGTTTTTGGTAACAATTTGGGAGTCAGGGCAGCGGCTTTCAAGGAGGAAGGACTGTTGCTCACTTGGGAGAGGTGAGCCATCGCCCCCTCCTAGGCCGCCCTTGCCCTCTTCTTGCGATGGGTGGGGCTGCGATCGACCTTCCTCGCAGGAAGTTTCCGCTGGGGGAGGGGAAGCCGATGACCCTGGCAGCAGGCTTGCTTTCCAACGCCCTCGAGCATATTTTTAGATTATTTTTTTCGGGGGTGTGCTCATTTCAGATGGGTAGCTTACCGTGCTACTTGACTCAAAACTTGCTTTTTCTTTTTGGTTTTTGCACGTGGTAGAAGCAGCTGAGATTTATATGTTGCCGAAGGCTCTCACGGCTGGAGCTCATTAGGTGCTGTGGATTTTCTGGGTTGCGTGGCCGTGGTCTCGGCGGCTATTCCACATGCAAAAGAATCTCCTCAGGAAACAGGAAACTTCCTCGGGAAACGATCCATATGCAAAAGAACCTCCTCAGGAAACAGCCAATCCGTATACAAAAGAACCTCCTCAGGAAAGCTCTTCGATTTGTATGTTTCACAGCCTGGGGAACTCCTACAAGATAACGATTCGGCCCTACCCCACCTTCCTGAGTAGATATAAATTACCTGCCTACCATTTTTCTTCTCACCTTGACACAGAGAGTACTTCTGTATTTCTGTGTTATACTCTCTGAGGATGCCAGTCACGGCTACTGGCGAAACGTCAGGTCCTACAATGCCAAGACCACGGACACACAACCCGGGAAATCTACAGCAACTAATAGCCTAGATTTATGTTTTTCTTCTTTTAAATGCACGGATAAAAAAATAGAGCGGGAAGGAAAGATTCCGGGGGACTGCCCGGTGGACCTGTTCTGCTAACGGCAGAGCTGCAAACGAGCCTAACAGATCTGCCGGATCCATCCCAAAATATCGCATCCCATAGCGAAAACAAACTACTCGGGATCGTACTTTTGTCATAAAATCCGGCTTGGGGGAAAAGGTTTGCCACGAGGAGCATTGGAAAGCTGAGGCGAGAACATTTCCCGCATTGTGAGCCCGGGTCACGGAAGGAGGACGGGAGCCGGCGTGCCGCGTGGATGCAGTCAGTCGCAGGACCCGACGCATGCCTGCAAGAAACCCGCCCGTGCACGACCCACCAATCAAGCTCCTCTTGCAAAAGACTCCATGCAGCTCCAAGGCATTAACTGGGGCTGGAAACAGACACATGCGGGAACCATGCTGTTTCTTTCGCTGCTGAGAGAGGCCAGGAAGCAAGCAACTGAAACCAGCAATCCTGCAGCTCTCTGGCGAGCCTGCCGCAGGGGGTCCCTGACGTGGTGCCCGCGGGCAGCCATGTTATTACTGCGCCCACGGCCCTGTGCCAGAATTCCAAAGCTGCCCGCAGGCTTAAAAGGGCTTGGGGAACCCTGACCTACGGCGATTCAGCAAATTTAAGAGCCAGCTGGAACTCCAAGACACCGTCAGGTGATTAAGGACAGCCCCTAGCAGAGGAAGGTGTAACAACTCGCCTCTCCCCCACCGCCCCGCCCAAGTGTCCTGACCCTGAATTAACTCTCCTGCATCATGGGCATAAAATGCTGCCTGGCTGGGCCTCACAAACTATCCTCCTCTGGCTCAGGATTCTGTCCGACAGACTGTGGCCTCCAAGCTTCTGGGCGAGTTTCAACGCTAGCCGTAAGAACATCAGAAGGGCCCTGCTGGATCAGACCCAGTGGTCCTTTCAGCTGGAGATGACGGGGATTGAACCTGGGACCTCCTGCATGCCAAGCAGAGGCTCTGCCACTGAGCCACGGCCCCTCTTTATAGCTCTCCTGGGTCTCAGGTGGAGGTCTTTCCCATCACCTCCTGCCTGGTCCTTTTTAACTGGAGATGCTGGGGATTGAACCTGGGACCTTCTGCATGCCAAGCAGAGGCTCTACCACTGAGCCACAGCCCCTCTTTACAGCTCTCCAGGGTCTCAGGCAGGGGTCTTTCCCATCACCTCCTGCCTGGTCCTTTTCTTAACTGGAGATGCCGGGGACTGAACCTGGGACCTTCTGCAGGCCAAGCAGAGGCTCTGCCACTAAACCACGGCCCCTCTTTATAGCTCTCCAGGGTCTTGGGCTGAGATCTTTCCCATCACCTCCTGCCTGGTCCTTTTTAACTGGAGATGCTGGGGATTGAACCTGGGACCTTCTGCATGCCAAGCAGAGGCTCTTCCACTGAGCCACAGCCCCTCTTTACAGCTCTCCAGGGTCTCGGGCTGAGGTCTTTCCCATCACCTCCTGCCTGGTCCTTTCTTAACTGGAGATGCCGGGGACTGAACCTGGGACCTTCTGCATGCCAAGCAGATGCTCTGCCACTGAGTCACAGCCCCTCTTTACAGCTCTCCAGGGTCTCGGGCTGAGGTCTTTCCCATCACCTCCTGCCTGGTCCTTTTTAACTGGAGATGCCGGGGACTGAACCTGGGACCTTCTGCATGCCAAGCAGAGGCTCTTCCACTGAGCCACGGCCCCTCTTTACAGCTCTCCAGGGTCTCGGGCTGAGATCTTTCCCATCACCTCCTGCCTGGTCCTTTCTTAACTGGAGATGCCGGGGACAGAACCTGGGACCTTCTGCATGCCAAGCAGATGCTCTGCCACTGAGCCACAGCCCCTCTTTACAGCTCTCCAGGGTCTCGGGCTGAGATCTTTCCCATCCTGCCTGGTCCTTTCTTAACTGGAGATGCCGGGGACTGAACCTGGGACCTTCTGCATGCCAAGCAGATGCTCTGCCACTGAGCCACAGCCCCTCTTTACAGCTCTCCAGGGTCTCGGGCTGAGATCTTTCCCATCCTGCCTGGTCCTTTCTTAACTGGAGATGCCGGGGACTGAACCTGGGACCTTCTGCATGCCAAGCAGATGCTCTGCCACTGAGCCACAGCCCCTCTTTACAGCTCTCCAGGGTCTCGGGCTGAGATCTTTCCCATCCTGCCTGGTCCTTTCTTAACTGGAGATGCCGGGGACTGAACCTGGGACCTTCTGCATGCCAAGCAGATGCTCTGCCACTGAGCCACAGCCCCTCTTTACAGCTCTCCAGGGTCTCGGGCTGAGATCTTTCCCATCACCTCCTGCCTGGTCCTTTTTAACTGGAGATGCCGGGGATTGAACCTGGGACCTTCTGCATGCCAAGCAGAGGCTCTTCCACTGAGCCACGGCCCCTCTTTACAGCTCTCCAGGGTTCTCAAGGGAGGTCTTCCCCATCACCTGCTACCTGGGTCCTTTTAAGGCGCTCCTGGACTTGATTTGCTCTTTTGCAGCAGACTGGCACGGCTGTCCTCTGAAACAGGCATTCAGGGGAGACCGGGGGTCAGATCTGGCCCTTCCTCTAAACGGTCGGAATAGAGGTAAGGAATGTTTGGAGGAAGCGGTATTTGTGGGCAGGGTGAATTCCCAGGCGCACTTTCCATGCTACCCTGTGGCAGTTCACTCTTTTTTTCTAAAGCCACCACCGGTGAGAACTAGCTGCCGATCGGGGTGGCAGTAACCCGCCGACAGACCAGCACGGAAGGTCTCATTCCGTGGCCTGGAAAAACCAAAGCACGTGACATAATTACTCAGATGTGCTCCACTTGCTAAGATTTGCTTCACTATCCCAACTCGAGAAGCCAGATAATAGATAAAGAGAACAGAGCAAAGGACAGATAAAACAGACGGAACAGATCAAAGGAAGTCCTTCTTCACCCAGAGAGTCATTAACACATGGGAATTCACTGTCACAGGAATTGGTGGCGGCTAAAAGCATGGACAGCTTCAGGAGGGGACTGGATCATCATATGGAGCAAAGGCTCATCAGTGGCTGTTAGCTACAAGGTATACAGGGAACAATCTGTCTGGGGCAGTGATGCTCTGTCTTCTTGGGTGCTTGGGGGGCAGCAGTGGGAGGGCTTCTAGTGCCCTGGCCCCACTGGTGGACCTCCTGATGGCATGTGGTATATTTTGGCTACTGTGTGACACAGAGTGTTGGACTGGAGGGGCCATTGGCCTGATCCAACACTGGCTTCTCTTATGTTCTTATAAGAGGGAATTGGTAAGATATGGAGCAGAGGTCCATCAGTGGCTATTAGCCACAAAGTATATGTAGGAACTCTCGGTCTGGGGCAAGGGTTGCTCTGTCTTCTTGGTGCTTGGGGGGGGTCAATAGTGAGAGGGCTTCTAGTGTCCTGGCCCCACTGCTAGACCTCCTGATGGCACCTGGTATTTTTGGTCACTGTGTAATACAGAGTGTTGGACTGGATGGGCCATTGGCCTGATCCAACATGGCTTCTCTCGTGTTCATAAGAGCAGAGGTCCATGAGTGGCTATTAGCGAGATAGTATAGATGGGGACACTCTGTCTGGGGCAGTGATGCTCTGTCTTCTTGGGTGCTTGGGGGGGCAGCAGTGGGAGGGCTTCTAGTGTCCTGGCCCCACTGGTGGACCTCCTGAGGGCACCTGGTCTTTTTGGCCACTGTGTGACACAGAGTGTTGGACTGGAGGGGCCATTGGCCTGATCCAACATTGGCTTCTCTTATGTTCTTATAAGAGGGAATTGGTAAAGATATGGAGCAGAGGTCCATCAGTGGCCATTAGCCACAAGGTATAAGTAGGAACTCTCGGTCTGGGGCAAGGGATGCTCTGTCTTCTTGGTGCTCGGGGGGCAACAGTCGGAGGGCTTCTGGAGTTCCAGTCCCACTGGTGGACCTCCTGATGGCCACTGTGTGTCACAGAGTGTTGGACTGGAGGGGCCACTGGCCTAATCCAACATGGCTTCTCTTATGCTATTACGTCCTAAGCCAAAAAGGGAGAAAGCCGTTCAGGACAGACAAGTTCCATCCCTCCACTCCTGCAAATCTTGTCCCTTATACTTCCAATCTCATCCGCAGACAGTCGGATAGGAAACGTGCCTCAGCAAAAAATTAAAAGCCAGGATTCGTCAATGCCGTATTTTGCCTTGGGTGGCAGGATCGTGAAAGAAACACCTGCACAATCACACACACACACACACATAGCCACGCCTCTGCCCGCCTTTTTTGGTATATTCCTCTACTTCCAAGTTGAAGCCAACAGTGGCTCAACTTCTTATCTCGGGTAATGATCTGGAGTTCAAGTGGGGTGATGTTCCCCAGCCCCTGTAGCTGCAGTGGGACTTTTGGGCGCTCCGCCCCCTTTCTTAAAGCACAGCCAGCCACATGAGAATTTCTCCTGTCCACGCTTTTTTCAATCATTTTTTTAACAGGTGTGCGCTTCTCTAAGCAGAGTGGGGTGCTGTAGTTGACTAATTCCCGCCCTGAGCAAGGGGGTTGGAGTAGGTGACCTCTAGAACCCCTTCTAGCCAATGTTCCCTCTAAGCTGTGGAGCCTTGAGAGCAAAAATTCTACTTTGTGAGCCAGTGGCATTAAAGTTGTGAGTGAGTGATTTGGTTACGGCGTAAATTAGTTTGCTCTGGAGCCGTCCTTCCAGAGCGAAGCCAAAATCGTGGGAGCCAGAAGCTAAAAAACTGTGAGCTAGCTCACACCAACTCAGCTTAGAGGGAACACTGCTTCTAACTCCGTGTCAAGAAACTGGTCTCCTTTAAGACAGTTTCTCTGCCTAAGCGTTCGCTTTCTTGACTCGAGAAGTCACCCCCCCCCACCGCCTGCCGGCTTGTTCTCAGAATTGTTGCTTGGGCAGGCGGAAGTGATTAACTTGGAGCAGCTGAGAACTGTGGCGGACAGCTTGCAGTTCAGATCCTGCCACCCTTAGCATGCAGCAGGCCTTTCAGAAACGTGCAAAACAGGCACACGGGAAAACTCGAGGGGGGGGGCCTGGGCTGACGGCAGGCAACGCAGCCCCTTCCGCGCACCGGGAAGTCCCTGCGGAGGCTTACCTGTTGGCGGGGGAATTGTAGCCTCTGCTCCCCAGGGAAGAGGTGGACAGCGTGGTGGCCGCGGAGTCACTGTTCGCTTCCTCTACGGGGGGCGTCTGGGGGAGAAGGTCCGGGCGGCCCAGCTGGGAACCTGGGAGAGGCGGACAGGCAAAGGGATCTGTCACTTTTGTGAGGATTACGCAGATCAGCTATGCGGCCCCTGCGGCCGCTGAAGGTGGGCGGGGGCTGCTGATGGAAGGCCAAGTAGTCGTTGGTTATTTATTTTACAGAAAGAGACCTGGGTTTTGCGCAAATTCCACTGACGGCCGGCTTACGGCCACTTAAGGCCTTCCGGAAGAACTGCCATTTCTCTTTCCCTTCTCTCTTTGGCAAGGACGGATCTCAGATACTGGGCGGCAGGGCTCTTTTTGGTAGAAAAAGCCCAGCAGGGACTCATTAGCATGATAGGCCACACCCCGACAGCAGAAACTCATTAGCATATTAGGCCACACCCCCTGGCAGCCCAGCTCATTAGCCAATTAGGCCACACCCCCATGTTACCAGAAGTGTGGTCATCCAGCCACACCCACCTTTTGCTTCTTATTCTGTTTACCTTGTTTGTTGTCAAAACTCACGGCCTTTTTTGGAGCAGGAACTCCTTTGCATGTTAGGCCACACACCCCTCATGTAGCCAATCCTGATGAGTTTCTGCTGTTGGGTGTGGCCTGTTATGCTAATGAGTTCTTGCTGGGCGTGGCCAACTCCGGAGCCAGCCGGAACTCCGTTCCTGTGTGTTCCGGCCCAGAAATAGCCCTGCTGGGCGGGAATTGCAGAGCTTACCCATCTATGTGGGAGAAGAACCCTGGCAGTTCCCCCGCTGGATTGTCTGCCTCACGTGGATTCTTGCCAAGAGTTATACTGATGTCTCCTTGTTTGGTTCCCACCTCCACCCCACCCTGGGTTTCACCACCACAAGGAGAGGAGGCCATGAAACCGAGAGCAGGGGGTAGAAAAACAGAGGCCCAACGGGCGTCTGTCGAACCCCCCTCTTGCAATGATCCAACCCAGAACTGTACGAGAACTTTCTCCCTGACAGCTTAGCTGCGTGAGTGGAGGGAAAGGGGGCGGTATTTCATGAAGGGGACCCTTTAGGCGTATTTCACACACCCCCCCAAACGCTCGCAATGGTGCAACCCAGCGCCCAGTGCATGATGGGTGGCTTCCTGTCCTGCCCTGCCGTCTGGCCTGAAGGCAGGGCCCTCTCTTTACACCCTCGCTGGTACGTCGGCAAGGACCAACCTGGCTCCACCTCAGCCTCTGTCGTGACCTGCACTTTTGTTTCGCACGTTGCTTGTGTCTGGGAAGGGGCTCCGCTCTGGCCCGACCGCCGAGGAACTGCGACGCCAGACCGGCTCTTTTTCGAAGGGGACGGTTTTACTGTAAGGAGAGAAAAAGCACACGTATGTGTCCACCAGAAGTTGTCTTTATTTGTCCAGAAATGAGACAGAAGAGAAGATGAGGAGAGACTGGGTTTATACCCCGTCCTTCACTCGGGAGTCTCAGAGCGGCTTACAATCGCCTTTCCCTTCCTCTCCTCACGACAAACATCCTGAGAGCAATGTTCCCTCTAAGCTCTGGAGTCTTGTGAGCAAAAATTCCGCTTTGTGAGCTACTGGTATTAAAATTGTGAGCAAGCAGTTTGGCTACTGCGTAAATTAGTTAGTTCTGGAGCCATCCTTCCTGAGCTGAGACAAAAATGTGTGAGCCACAGGGTAAAAAACTGTGAGCTAGCTCACACTAACTCAGCTTAGAGGGAACACTGCCTGAGAGGTCGGTGGGGCTGAGAGAGCTCTGACAGAAACAGCTCCTTTTCAAGGACAGCTCTGACAGAACTATGCATTGCCCAAGGTCATCCAGCAGCTGCAAGTGGAGGAGTGGGGAAACAAACCCGGTTCTCCCTGGTTAAATCCACACACTTAACCACTACACCAAACTGGCTCTTTCAAAAAGCATGTTACTTTTTTATTATAACGAACTGCTGTGTGGAAATTCTATAAAAATTTCTGTGAGATTATTTACATTATACCATATGATGGATAAGATCGATAAGCTCTTCCCCTGTGGCAAATGTTGTTAGTCTCGAAGGTACTACTGGACTCTTGCTCTTTTCTAATGCTACCGACAGACTAACATGGCTACAGGCAGACTAACATGTGTACGCTACCCCCTCACAGAACTACCAGTCCTTTACTGACACCCCCTCAAGATATCCAGGAAACAGAGGGGTTGTAAAGGCATGTGCCCTGGGGCCTGCTTCCATACTGGCTGCCAGTAGTTTACCGGGTCTGTTTCAAGGTGCTGGGTTTGACCTTTAAAGCCCTATATGGTCAGGGGCCTACCTTTCCCCATATGTGGCCCAGAGAGCACTGAGGTCGGGGCTACAAAATCGCCTGGCTCTTCCTGACCCAAAAGACGCCAGTCTGGCTACCCCCAGAGCCAGGGCTTTCTTGGTGGCGGCCCCTTACTGGTGGAATGCAGCTCCTGGAGGATGCCAGGGCCCGGCGGGACCTCCTACAGTTCCGCAGGGCCTGTAAAACGGAGCTCTTCCACCAGGCTTTTGATTAGGGGCCGCCACCGGGGAATTGCGCCACCGGGGAACTGAGTCATCGAAACATCTACGGCCCTTGATATGCCACTGGTCATACCAGCAGTGCACCGTCTGTTGAAGATCGCCATCGTTTGTATTCATATTGTGTCTTAGTACTGTAGGCTGTTTTAATTAATTTATTGTATCTATTGTTTTATATTAATTGATGGTTGTGCATCAGCTTTGAGCCAGCTTGCCCGGCAAGGCGGGACAGAAATCTAAATAATAAATAAATAAAGGTGGCAGTGTTTCCTTTGGGAATCGGGCTTTCCCCTGGGCCGACGGAGGGCAGGATGAGGCCTGCGTGGGGTGGGAAGGGGGTCATCCGGGAGCGCCTGGGTACGGACACAAAAGGCTAAATTCACACCGCCTGCTCGAGGAGGCAACTTACGGGGGATTTTCTTGAACACCACGTTACACATGAACCGCTGGAACCGTTCTGCGTAGAAGCTGGGCCTGTGAACCGAGACCGTGTCCTGCAAAAGAGAAGCACAGGGGTCCGTCGAGGGCTGGAGGGCCGAGCAGCCCCCTACCGACCACCAGCGCTCCCTAAGTTCAGTTCAAAACAGAGCTGGCTAAATTCAATTCGTTTTTCGTTCTTCGGTGGTCTGCGGTACCCCCATCAAGTCTCTGTACCGAAGGGAGAGCTAGGGAACTGGTTGCTGAAGGGAAAGACTTGTTCTGCTCAGCTTGTCGGGGAGGGTATCGGGGGGTACCTGACTGAGCTGATTAGCCGCCATTTTCAAGAAGTAATAAACAAGTATAAAAATAGGAACCCTCATCCCTAGATCAGCTCAGCTCCTGCTCCGGACTGGACGCTTTCTTTTACCGGTCCTGGTCCTAAACACACACATGATGCAACAGGAGTGGAGAAGCCAGGTGGAGGTATGGGCGGGCGGAGAGGGGGACGCCCTGTCAGAGGCACAGGCTGCGGACCCCCTTCGGAAAGATCCCGGCACTGTTTAAGGCAGGGGAAGAGTGATTAACATATGGAATTCACAAAGAGTGATTAACATATGGAATTCACTGCCATAGGAGGTGGTGGCAGCTACAAGCATGGACAGTTTCAAGAGGGAGTTAGATAAACATATGGAGCAGAAGTCCATCAGTGGCTATTAGCCGCAGGGTATAGATGGGAACTCTCAGTCTGGGGCAGGTGATGCACTCTATCCTTGGTGCTGGAGGGGGCAGCAGTGGGAGGGCTTCTGGTGCCCTGGCCCCACTGCTGGACCTCCTGATGGCACCTGGTATATTTTGGCCGCTGTGTGACAGAGTGTTGGACTAGATGGGCCATTGGCCTGATTCAACACGGGCTTCTCTTATGTTCTGATGGAAGAAGAGGCAGGGGAGTTCTGGTGGCTCACCCCGTCGTGAACAAGCGCCTTCCAGGAATGTTCCAGCTTCTTCATGAACCTGAAAAAGAAGAATTGAGAAGATGGGAAGAGGAAAACTTTCAAAACGGAGTGCTTTCGGGGAGGGTAAGCAGGAGAAGAGAGCGTGTGAAGGAATAATAATAATAATATACTTTATTGTCATTGTAAATAGTACAACGAAATTAAAAGTGCAATCATTTCAGTGATCTACAACAACAATCATGCACGCTCACACAGCCATTCACAACTGCTTCATAGCTCCCCTAAAGTTCACATAGCAACTAGACCACTGATGTCCCCAGTTCCAATCTCATGCAGCATTTAGGGCAATAATGGCTCTTGGATAAAAACTGTTTTTTAATCTATTTGTCCTTGTTTTAATTGTCCTGTATCTTCTGCCCGAAGGCAGCAATTCAAACAAGGAGTGTCCAGGGTGTGATGAGTCCTGCAAAATGTTCTTTGCCTTTTTCAAGCATCGAGAACTGTACAGTTGTTCCAGGGATGGGAGAGGGCAGCCAATGATCTTCTGAGCTGTGATGGTAACTCTCTGGAGTTACGCCCCCCCCCCCCATTTCACTCTTCGTGTCCCCCCCCCATCGCCAGTCAGTCAAGCGCCTGGAGCCCTGCAACGCACGCCTCATTTCAGCAGGACCTTCAAGGCTCCACCAAGATTGACCAGCTTGTCTGTTCCCCGTTGGTCAGATCATTAAAAAGGTAAAAGTTCCCTTGCTCAAAAGCCAGTCGAATCCGACTCTAGGGTTGTGGTGCTCATCTCCGTTTCAAAGCCGAAGAGCCAGCGCTGTCCAAAGACGTTTCCATGGTCATGTGGCCGGCATGACTAAACACCAAGGCACACGGAACACTGTTACCTTCCCACCCAAGTGGTACCTATTTATCTACTTGCAATTTCTTGCTTTCGAACTGCTAGGTTGGCAGGAGCTGGAACTAGAGACGAGAGCTCACTCCATCATGCGGCACTCTCGGGTCTCGAACTGCTGAACTACTGAGGTAGGATGGGCAGATAAAGAACGGATGGACTGAGCTCGCCCAACAAGCTTCCGTGGCGGAGTGGGAATTCGAATCAGGGTGTGTCCCAGACCCTTGTCCGATTCTCTAACCGCTGTCCCACGTGTTCAAAAACTGGGGGTGGGGGAGAAAGAGTCAAATACCCAGTGAGCAGCTGGATGAAGTCAGGGAGAGGAATTTAACCCTCCAGCTGCTCCCATTGGATGAGCTGCTGACCATCCCAGCCACCTAGACATCATAGAATTATAGAATCCTAGAGTTGGGAGGGACCTCCAGGGTCGTCTAAGTCCAGTGCAGGAAATTCACAAATACCGCCCCGCCCACCACACCCCAGTGACCCCTGTTCCATGCCCAGAAGAGGGCAAAAAAACCTCCAGGATCCCTGGGCCAAACTGGCCTGGAGGAAAACTGCTTCCTGACCCCAAAGTGGCGATTGGCATTTCCCTGGGCATGTAAGAAAGGGCCACGAGAACCAAGCCCCGAGGCAACCCTTCCTGCCCTCCCGCTCACAATCTGCCTTAAGTTCACAGAATCTGCATTGCGTTCAGATGGCCATCCAGCCTTTGCTTGAAAACCTCCTGAGAAGGAGAGCCCACCACCTCCCGAGGAAGCCTGTTCCACTGAGGAACCGCTCTCACTGCCAGGAAGTTCTTCCTAACGTTTAGCTGAATACTCTTCTGATTAAATTTCAACTTGTTGGTTCTGGTCCGACCTTCTGGGGGCAACAGAAAACAACTCCGCTCCATCCTCTATAGGACAGCCCTTCAAGTACTGGAAGATGATTCTCATATCCCCTCTCAGTCGTCTCCTCTCCGGGCTAAACACACCCAGGCCCTTCAGCCTTTCTTCATCGGACTTGGTCTCCAGACCCCTCAACCATCTTCGTTGCCCTCCTCTGGACACTCTCCGGTTTGTCTAGCTCCTTCTTAAATTGTGGTGTCCAAAACTGAACACAATACTCCAGGGAAGGTCTAACCAGAGCAGAGCAAAGCGATACCATCACTTCGTGTGATCTGGACATACAACATCAGGCTCTGGGTCACTGGAATACTCTTGTCCATTTTTATTTTACTTTATCTGTATCCCACCTAGAGCCGCTTACATCATTCCCATCTCACAACGACCCTGTGAGGTAGGTCAGGCTGAGAGTGCGTGACTGGCCCAAGGCCAGGCAGCGGAGGCCTCGCCGGGAAGGCAGGCTTCTCTGTTCCTGATCTTAGTACTGCGCTTCTTCTAAATGCGGGGACTTGTTTTGTATCAGCAACAAGGTATTTTTTTTCCTTTTTTTAATTGGCCCGGCTTTCCCTCCTCCGATGCAAGCAATTCCCAATCTGGTCTCTTTTCCAAGGCAATTATTCGTAATGCACGCACACACATACCAAAAAACCGCCCTACAACTTTGAAGTAAATTAACCCGAACCTCCAAATGCATGGCTGGCTCTCCTGGCGCCAGAGAAACATCTCGCAAACAACCCTCGTCATCGAAAACGCCCGGCCCTGGCAAGCCGCTGCCTGCCGCCTTGCCCTCCTCTCTCCCATCATTTCCTGCCTCTTTCCCGGGGCACAACAGCCTTGCCTCGTGCAGGAACCTGTTCCGTGAGGGCTCACCTGCCGGGACTGCTGCGTCAGCTTTAATGACTTCCCGTGTGAAGGGGAACGCCACCCCTTTCACCCTCACCAATGGAAACGGGGGAGGTTTATAAAACGATGCAGGGGCTGGAGGGAGCTGGCAAGGAGAAATTCTTTCGCCCTCTCCCAAAATTACGACGAACCCCCAGGGCCTCCGATGAAACTGATGGGCAGTAGGTTCAGGACGGGCAAAAGGAAATAGTTCTTTAGGCAGAGAAGTGATTCAAACGTGGAATCTGCTGCCAGAGGAGGGAGTGATGGCCAAAGGAATGAACAGCTGTCAAAGGGGGCAGATTGATGGAGAATGACTCTGTCAGGGGCTACTAGCCAACGTGACTGCACGGAACCTCCACATGAATTCCTGAGCCAGGAGGCATCAGCATGTGAAGGCCTCAGCCACTGTGCCCTGTTGTTGACCATCCAGAGGAACTGGTTGGCCACTGTGTGAGATGGGACGCTGGACTGGATGGACCCTCCCTGGTCCGACCCAGCAGGACTCTTCTGATGTTCTTATGAAGGCTTCGGCCTCTATGCCCTGTTGTTGGCCCTCCAGAGGAACAGGCTGGCCACTGTGTGAGACGGGAGGCTGGACTGGATGGACCCTCACTGGTCTGACCCAGCAGGGCTCCTTCTGAGGTTCTTATGAAGGCCTTGGCCTCTCTGCCCTGTTGCTGGCCCTCCAGAGGAACTGGCTGGCCACTGTGTGAGACAGGAGGCTGGACTAGATGGACCCTCACTGGTCTGACCCAGCAGGGCTCTTCTGAGGTTCTTATGAAGGCCTCGGCCTCTCTGCCCTGTTGTTGGCCCTCCAGAGGAACTGGCTGGCCACTGTGTGAGACGGGAGGCTGGACTAGATGGACCCTCCCTGGTCTGACCCAGCAGGGCTCTTCTGATGTTCTTATGAAGGCCTCGGCCTCTCTGCCCTGTTGTTGGCCCTCCAGAGGAACTGGCTGGCCACTGTGTGAGACGGGAGGCTGGACTGGATGGACCCTCCCTGGTCTGACCCAGCAGGGCTCTTCTGATGTTCTTATGAAGGCCTCGGCCTCTCTGCCCTGTTGTTGGCCCTCCAGAGGAACTGGCTGGCCACTGTGTGAGACGGGAGGCTGGACTGGATGGACCCTCCCTGGTCTGACCCAGCAGGGCTCTTCTGATGTTCTTATGAAGGCCTCGGCCTCTCTGCCCTGTTGTTGGCCCTCCAGAGGAACTGGCTGGCCACTGTGTGAGATGGGAGGCTGGACTGGATGGACCTTCACTGGTCTGACCCAGCAGGGCTCTTCCGGTGTTCTTCTCAGGGGAAGGCCTCGGCCTCCCTGCCCTGTTTGTTGGCCCTCCAGAGGAACTGGTTGGCCACTTTGTGAGACAGGAGGCTGGACTGGATGGACCCTCACTTTGCTGACCGAGCAGGGCTCGTCTGATGTTCCTTCTCAGGGGAAGGCCTCAGCCTCTCTGCCCTGTTGTTGGCCCTCCAGAGGAACTGGTTGGCCACTGGGCGAGACGGGAGGCTGGACTGGATGGACCACTGGTCTGATCCACCAGGGCTCTTATGAGTGGATGCAAAGGGTGGGCTGCAGAAGGGGGGGATTTATTGTCAGCCTCGAGGGGTTTTGTCTAAAAACCGGGCACTGCAGTCCAAAAATCAAGGTGCTTTTGTTGGGAGGGTGCAAATAAAGGCATCGCAAGAGACAGAATTCCCAGAACGGAACAGTCAGGCAGATGCTCTTGGGAACATGCCAAGCAGCTGGGCCTAGATGTACAGGCTGCCTCTGGAACATGGAGGTTTACTGGGGTGGAGTGGGGCTGCGGCTCAGTGGAAGGGCCAGAAGGTCCTGGGTTCAATTCCCGGCATCTCCAGTTAGAAGGACCAGGTAAGTGGTGATGGGAAAGACCTCAGCCTGAGACCCTGGAGACGCACAGCCAGTCGGAGCGGACAGTACTAATCTTGACGGACCAACAGCCTGATTTAGTATTTGTGTATTTATTCCAAAATCTTTGCTCCCCTGCCTTTCTACCTTGTGGAACTCAAGGTGGCTTACGATATCAATGAAACAATGGTTTTATTTATTTATTTTTAGGAAAAAAAGGTACACGAGAGACCATGATTTAAGATCTCCAACTAGGACTGCCAAATAACAAAAAAAACCCAACAATACCTAAATTACCCAAACACAAGCCTAAATAAGACTGCCTCCTGAAGACTGAAACTGATGGGGCCAAGTGGGGCTGCCCCCCAAAAGGCCCTTGTATGCCCTCCAGGCAAGCTTCTCTTATCGGTGGGACAGCCAAGAGAGCCTTTCCATGGGATCTTAATTATGGCTTGTACTCACAGAATCATGGAGTTGGGAGCGGCCAGACAGACCATCTAGTCCAACCCCAAGAATCATAGAGTTGGGAGGGGCCAGACAGACCATCTAGTCCAACCCCAAGAATCATAGAGTTGGGAGGGGCCAGACAGACCATCTAGTCCAACCCCAAGAATCATAGAGTTGGGAGGGGCCAGACAGACCATCTAGTCCAACCCCAAGAATCATAGAGTTGGGAGCGGCCAGACAGACCATCTAGTCCAACCCCAAGAATCACAGAGTTGGGAGGGGCCAGACAGACCATCTAGTCCAACCCCAAGAATCATAGAGTTGGGAGGGGCCAGACAGACCATCTAGTCCAACTCCCCCCCGCCCAATGCAGGACCAGCCTAAAGCATCTCTGACAGATATTCGTCCAGCCTCTTCTTGAAGGGGTGCTCACCAGCTCCCGAGGCAGCTGATTCCACCTTTGAACCACTCTGACTGTGGAAAAGTCTTTCCTAATATCCAGCCGATACCTTTCTGCGTGTAACTTGAACCCGTTGCTTTGGGTCCTCTCCTCTGCTGCCAGCCGGAACGGCTCCTTGCCCTCCTCCTCCAAACAGCAGCCTTTCAGATATTCTAAGAGAGCCACCCTGTCCCCCCTCAATCTCCTCTTCTCCAAACTAAACATCCCCAGGGCCCTCGGCCTTTCCCCGTAGGGCTCAGTCATTCTTGAACTCTCCCCAGAAAGCAAAAATGACTAAACTGAGGCTATCATATTTTGGTCACATTATGAGAAGACAAAAGAGTCACTGGAAAAGACAGTGATGGTAGGAAAAGTTGGAGGCAGCGGGGAAAGAGGAAGACCCCGACAGGTGGACGGGCTCAATCGAGGAAGCCACAAAGGACCTCGGTTTGTATGGCCTGAGTAAGGTGGTTAATGACGGCATATTTTGAAGGGCATTCATTCACGGGCTCGCCCCAGGTCGGAAGCCACCTGGCAGCTCTTTAACATGCACAACAGTCATGGCCAGACATCTCCTCTATCCATTAGACCTGTCTCACGCCAAAGGAATCTCTTTCCCTCCCTCTCACAACTTGGAAACACATTTCTATTTTTTTCCAAAGAGGGACACATCAATTTCCTTCTCCGACTTTTCTAAAATTTACGAGAAACTACCAAAGCCTGGATGAGGCGGGTGGCCCCTCGGGCAGCCTGTAACCCCCTGGTGATCTAGAGGAAAGAGAACCTGTTTGTCCAGTTCTTGGAACTGTCGAAAAGAAAACGACCGGCGAGCCAGAGTCAGGTTTCTGTGGCGAGCCTGAGGGGACGTGTGCCCCGACCTGGGTGTCGGGTCTCGGACGCAGTCGCTCTCGCCACGCTCTTGTGTCAGCAAGAGTTTTGTTTATTGAGAAGTGGACGGGTTCTGTGTCGGAACTGACACCCAGGCACCAGGACCGATCCTATACTACACACGAGACAGCTCCCTAAAGGCACACTACCCAATCAATATCCCCCATTCAGCCCACCAAAGATCCAAACTTGCCCAAAAGGCCCACACCTGCCACTAGGCATTGCACTATCTAGAAATTCTCTGCACCCAAGGTCAGGGTGGGCGCTGAGATCATACTTTTCCCAGGGCCTCAGCCTGCAGAAGGGGAACAGAGGACTGACATCTTTTGAGAAGCAATTAACCCTTGAGGCCACAGAGTCAAGGACAAGCAAGGCTCCAGCTTGACACTGGGTGGCCCCAGCTAGCCCCGTCTCATCCGATCTCAGAAGCTAAGCAGGGTCGGCCCTGGTTCGTACTTGGATGGGAGACCGTCGAGGAAGGCCAGGGCTGCTACAGAGAGGCAAACAATGGCTAACCACCGCTGAACGCCTCTCGCCTTGCAAACCCAGCGAGGCCGCTGTAGGTTGGCTGCAACTCTGAGGACGCTTTCCTCACACGCTATGGGATGTGGGGCAGGTGTCCCGGGGCTGAATGCCTGGCCGAGAGCCACGTGGCTCCCACGCCTACGACTAGCGTTGGGGAAGGTGGAGATCGGGCCTTACCTGTAAGACTGCAATACGTCTATGATTCCAATGTACAAGAGCAGCCTTTCTCCCTTGGCGTTTCGAGACGGGATCCCTCCCATTCTAGAAGGGAGAAAGCGACAAACAAGGACGCGTGAGTTGACGGAGCACCCCACAAAGCCCAGGAGTGTTCTCCACTCACTAGGAAGCGGCCACACGGGGGCCGAATGCCGGCAAGCTGGGCTTACTGGCTGCCTGAATGCGTAGCAAAACAGAACGACAGCCAAGATGGCAGCGGTACCATGCTTTTAGAAAGTAACAAGGGGGACCTGCAAGAAACTCGCGGGGAGGAGGCATTCCCCAACCTGTGCTTCGTTCCCCCTCCGCCCTCCCCCTTTCTTTCTCTCCCCAAGGCCAATCCCTCTTTTTTCTTTACAACTCTCCACCAAGTTGACCCCCCCTCTCCCCGCAAGCCATCCCTCTTCTTTCTCCCCCCCACAAAGGCCCCCATCCTTCCCTTTCTCTTCCCCCCACCAAGCCAATCACCCCCTTCTTTCTCCTCTCCTTTTCCCCTAACTTTGAGCCCAGGAGTGCAGGCTCAGCCATAAAGCCATCCGCCGCTTTCCGTCCCTCTTCGTTCCCGGTTTCCCAAAAGCAGGAAAGCCTGCAAAGGCCTCGTCGCTAGGAAAGCCGTGGCTAAGGGCAGTCACGTGCTCGGAACAGTTGCTTTCCAAGGAGAGAGAGAGGGGGAGGGAGAGAGAAAATTTCTTTTCGTTGCAAAGTCCGTTCTCTGCTCATGAGCAGAAAAAGTTGTTGTACTTTTGGGGGGGGAGATTTAAGTATCCCTCGTGTATCCTTTTATTTTTTAAAGTTTTTAGATTTTTCTGCACACCTGGGGAGTGCCCCAAATGTGCAGGATAATCTCTTTTCTCTCCATGTGCCCCCCCCGATCTGTGGAAATAAGTATCCGCATGCAGGGGGGCCATGTTGGGAATTAGATATATAGATGTCAGCGGGGCTTTTTTTTTGTAGAAAAAGCCCAGCAGGAACTCATTAGCATAATAGGCTGCACCCAACAGCAGAAACTCATTAGCATATTAGGCCATACCCACGACAGTGCAGCTCATTTGCATATTAGGCCACATCCCCCTATGCCTTCCCTTGACTTGCCCGGGTGCCCTGCGGCTGTGGGGAGCCCGGGCAAGCTGGCCCTTGGAGGGGAGGGGAACGCACGGGGAGGCATTTAAATGGAGTCGCCGGCAGGGTCACGCTCCAGGCCTTCCATCTGTAGCCAACGTACACAGAGGTTTTGGCTGCAGTGGGTGTGGCCCACTCTGAAGCCAGCCGGAACTCCGTTCATGCGCGTTCCTGCCCCAAAATAGCCCTGGATGTCAGGTGGGTTGCAGGTGTCCCCAAAGCGCAGGGGCAAATTCAGCTGAAGCAGCCAATTCTATGGGGGTTTGGTGAACAGATCCCCCCAGCAGCCGCCTTATACAGAATCAGACTGTAGTTCCGTTACGGCCAGTATGGTCTACTCAGACTGGCAAGCGGCTCTCCTCAGGCCGAGGGCTTTTCCCATCGCCTCCTGACCGGTCCTTTTCACGGGAGATGGCTGGGACTGAACCTGGGACCACCTACGTGCAAGGTGACTGCAAGGCCTCGGCCTGAGACCTTTCTCTGCCCGAGACCCTGGAGAGCCGCTGCCAGTCCGAGTGCACAATACCAACCCTTGATGGACCGAGGGTCTGATTCAATAAAAGGCAGCTTCTTGTGTGTTCAGGAAGCAATCGAACCCACGGATTTGCTTCAACTTATTCTCTCAGGTAACGATCTGGAGTTCGAGTGGGGTGATATTCACCAGGCCCGTAGCTACAATGGGGCTGTGGGGCGCTCTGCCAGTTTGGTGTGGTGGTTAAGTATGTGGACTCTAATCTGGAAGAACCGGGTTTGATTCCCCACTCCTCCACTTGCACCTGGCTGGATGACCTTGGGTCAGTCACAAGCTCTGGCACAGCTGTTCTCTCAAGGACAGTTCTCTCAGAGCTCTCTCAGCCCCTCCTACTTCCCGGGGTGTCTGTTGTGGGGAGGGGAAGGGAAAGGAGTTTGTAAGCCGCACTGAGACTCCCTTGGGTAGTGAAGGGCAGGGTATAAATCCAATCTCTTCTTCTTCTTCTTCCTTAAAGCACAGCCCCACAACAATTTCTCCCATAAATGCTTTTTTCAATCATTTCTCAAACATTTTATTAAAGGTGTGCACTTCTTTAAGCAGAGTGGGGTGCTGTAGTTGACTAATTCCTGCCCTGAGAAAGAGGGTTGGAGTAGGTGACCTCTAGGAACCCTCTGAACGCTGTGTCAAGAAACTGGTCTCCTTTAAGAGAGTTCTTCTGCCTAAGCGTTAGCTTTCTTGACGACAGAAGTCATCTCCCCCCACCTGCCGGCTTGTTGCCTAGGCTGGCCGAAGGGATTAACTTGCAGCAGCTGAGAACTGTCGTCTAAAGTGGTTGACAGCATGCAGTTCAGAGATCTATCCTGATCAGAGCTTTCTGTTGGCTGAATGGCTTTTCTTTCTGCACTGAGAACTTCTGCCCCACGAGAAAAAAAATCTGCCCGCAAGCCACAGAATCCTGCCTACAGGTCTGGGGTTCACGCTTCTCTTTTATGTCCCCCTCAGCCCAACCTCAGCTCAAAAGCCGCCACAGACTTACTGGTCGTCGGTTTCGACGGTGCCGCCCCTCCGCGCCTCCCCTTGGATCGATTCCATGGCCGTGGAATAGAGGGCCTTCTGGGGAGGCGGCCGCCGCGTGTCGGCGTGGGAGGACCCGTCCACGACTGCCCGCTCCCGCTGGGCTTGATCGAGATTGTGGACGGCCACGAGTAAACTGTAATCCATGATTTTGAAACTCTGCAAGACCTGCGTGGGGGGGAGACACAACACGGTTAGGCCAACGCATTCCAAAGCCGTGCAAAGAGCCCCAACGTACCACAAACCATGAAACTCAGACTGCAGGACGAGTTCCTTGCAAAAACCCATCTATGGTTTTGTTCTTCAAGCCTGCCCCATCCCGAGGGCTTCCCCACTTTCCCCAGCCAAAGGGTGGCGTACGTTGATTTTGCATCACACCCTAACCTTTAAGCATTCAGGGCAAATGACTTGCTTCGTAAGCGCAAAGAATTTTTTTGTTTTAATTTTTGCAAAGAGATAGATCAGTTGCCGGAAAGAAGGCTCAAATCCACCAGGGCTTGTGCCGGAAGGAAAACGCGCCAGGCTCCGTTTAAAAGCGACGCTGGCGAAACGGAATGACCGCCTCCTTCCGGATGTCCCTGTGCGCCAGCTACGGTCACCAGGCAGCTGTCTGTTCGCTACCCCACCACTCAGGGTGCCCGTCTGGCATCGGCCAGAGCCCAGGCCTTTTCCATGGGGGCTCTGGCTCTGTGGAAGGGACTCCCTGAAGGGGTGAGGGGGCCTCCTCAGAGATCTTCAGACGGTGCTGCCGGGGCGGGGGGGAGGAGAAGGAGGAGGAGAAGAAAAAGAAGAGGAGACTGGATTTATACCCCACTCTTCACTTGGGAGTCTCAGAGTGGCTTACAAACTCCTTTCCCTTCCCCTCCCCACAACAGAAGCCCTGGGAGGTAGGCGGGGCTGAGAGAGCTCTTTCGAGGACTGCTCTTGAGAGAACAGCTCTGACAGAACAACGGCTTGCCCAAGGTCATCCAGCAGCTGCGAGGGGAGGAATGGGGAATCAAACCTGGTTTTCCCAGATTAGAGTCTGCGCACTTAAACCACTGCACCAAACTGGAGGGAGTCTGAATGGCCAGGCAACTTTTAAGGGGGGGGTGAGAGACTAGAGGTTTGTTATTTTATTTTTGGCTTTAGCCGGGGATGTTTTGACTGTTCCTGTAAGCCACCTTGAACCAACGGGAAAGGCGGGATAAAAACGTCTGAATAAATACACAAGATGCTGCAGGGGTGCAGTGCCTCACCCGGATAGAGTCTCTGCCTCACCGGCTTCACATTAATAAAAGAGAGAAATCAAGCCTAGGACTTTTAAGGCAGGGGTCCCCCGACCTTTTTGAGCTTGTGGGCACCTCTGGAATCCTGGCACGGCATGGTGGGTCCAGCCACACAAAATGGCTGCCCCAAGGAGGTGGGGCCAGCCACAAAGTGCCTGCCGCGGCTTACTTCCAGTCACGCAGCTGAAGAACCTTGCGCAGAAATTTAAAATGATCAACTTAATTGTTGTGACTGTAGAATGATTGTATCTTTCTGATAGAAAAACCAGCTTCTTTTAGTCCAAAAGATGACCCCCTACCTTGACTTGGTTTATCTGGCCACATGTATCCATGCTATGGTTACCTTGAGGCTAGGCTATTATAAATGCGCTCTACTTGAGTTCTGGCTCTTAAAGAAAACTCAAATTTCAATTGGGGCAGAACCCTGCAGCCCAGTTATTGTTGGACGATTGGTAGAGCATGCATGTCACAACCACTGCTCCCTCTAAGCTGTTGTGTATTGTGAGCAAAAATTCTACTTTGTGAGTGTCTGGTATTAAAGTTGTGGCTACTGCAGAAACTAGTTTGCTCTGCAGCCCTCCCTTCCTGAGCTGAGACAAAAATGTGTGAGCCGGAGGCTAAAAAACTGTGAGCTAGCACACACTAAGCTTAGAGGGAACACTGGTCACAACCTTGCACTGAGGGCGGCAAACTCTGCCAAAACAGGATTTTTTAAAAACTGCACAACTGATCAAATCTCCGGTGCCCAGTAAGAAGCCTTGTTGGGCAAAAGACCCAACCCATTCCTGCCCGCTTTATAAAGACGCTTGGTGGGCACCAGAAAAGGTGCTGGCGGACTCCATGGTGCCCGTGGGCGGCACGTTGGGGGACCCCTGCTTTAAGGCATCAGAAGACTCAGAAGTTCAGCATCCGAGAAAGCAAACTGGACGGGGGAGGAAACAGCGGAAGAGCACGTCCACACAGAGGGTCCGCGTCCGATGTTCTCTCTAAGCTGTGGAGTCTTGTGAGAGCAAATATTCTACTTTGTGAGCTCCTGGCATTAAAGTTGTGAGCGAGCAATTCGGCTGCTGCATAAATTAGTCTTAGAGGGAACACTGTCTGCGTCCATACATACCCCAGAGAGCACTACCGTTGGGGACACAACATCAGTTAATTATTCCGGGCCCCAGGGACGCCAGGCTTGCTGCCACCAGGGCCAGGGCCTTTTCAGTGGTGGCTCCTTACTGGTGGAACGAGCTCCCGGAAGAGACCAGGGCCCTGCGGGACCTTTTACAGTTCTGCAGGGCCTGTGAGACGGAGCTCTTCCACCAGGCTTTCAACTAGGAGCCGCCCACCACTACCACCAACTAACACTATTTGAACAGCTGTGGGGGTAGGGCCGGCCCTGGTGTGGATCTAGAGCCAGATCTCCGTAGGAGTCCGGAAGACCGCTGAATCGGGATCTCTGGCAGTACATTCCACACCGTGCCATCTGACCTAATGAAGAAGTGATTAGTTTTGTGAGCATTTTAAATGCATGATTGTTTTAGTCTGTTTTATCCGCCCTAAGCCCACGTGGAAATAAATCAATCAATCAATCCAGGGTTCATTTCCTGCAGGAGCGCACAGGAGCGAAGCTCCGGCAGTAAGGAGCCCTGGGGCAAGCAGCAAGCCCCGCCCCCTGGTCTCAGCACTTGCTGGCCATCCAAGAGTCCAGTGGCGCCTTTTAGACAAAGGTTTATCCAGACGGCAGCTCTCCCTCCCCTGTGAGGTCAGATCTGCGTGTTCCCTGCTCCCCCCCATAGCTAGCAATCCAAAAGAGTCCCAGTGGCACCTTTAAGACCAAGGCTGATTCAGGTACAAGCTCTCCCTCCCCTGTGAGGGCGGACCTGTGCGTTTCCTGCCCACCCCCCATAGCTAGCAATCCAAAAGAGTCCCAGTGGCACCTTTAAGACCAAGGCTGATTCAGGTACAAGCTCTCCCTCCCCTGTGAGGGCAGATCTGCGCGTTCCCTGCCCCCCCCCCATAGCTAGCAATCCAAAAGAGTCCCAGTGGCACCTTTAAGACCAAGGCTGATTCAGGTACAAGCTCTCCCTCCCCTGTGAGGGCAGATCTGCGCGTTCCTGCCCCCCCCCCCATAGCTAGCAATCCAAAAGAGTCCCAGTGGCACCTTTAAGACCAAGGCTGATTCAGGTACAAGCTCTCCCTCCCCTGTGAGGGCAGATCTGCGCGTTCCCTGCCCCCCCCCATAGCTAGCAATCCAAAAGAGTCCCAGTGGCACCTTTAAGACCAAGGCTGATTCAGGTACAAGCTCTCCCTCCCCTGTGAGGGCAGATCTGCGCGTTCCCTGCCCCCCCCCCATAGCTAGCAATCCAAAAGAGTCCCAGTGGCACCTTTAAGACCAAGGCTGATTCAGGTACAAGCTCTCCCTCCCCTGTGAGGGCAGATCTGCGCGTTCCCTGCCCCCCCCCCAATAGCTAGCAATCCAAAAGAGTCCCAGTGGCACCTTTAAGACCAAGGCTGATTCAGGTACAAGCTCTCCCTCCCCTGTGAGGGCAGATCTGCGCGTTCCCTGCCCCCCCCCCCAATAGCTAGCAATCCAAAAGAGTCCCAGTGGCACCTTTAAGACCAAGGCTGATTCAGGTACAAGCTCTCCCTCCCCTGTGAGGGCAGATCTGCGCATTCCCTGCCCCCCCCCCATAGCTAGCAATCCAAAAGAGTCCCAGTGGCACCTTTAAGACCAAGGCTGATTCAGGTACAAGCTCTCCCTCCCCTGTGAGGGCAGATCTGCGCGTTCCCTGCCCCCCCCCCCATAGCTAGCAATCCAAAAGAGTCCCAGTGGCACCTTTAAGACCAAGGCTGATTCAGGTACAAGCTCTCCCTCCCCTGTGAGGGCAGATCTGCGCGTTCCCCGCCCCCCCCCCATAGCTAGCAATCCAAAAGAATCCCAGTGGCACCTTTAAGACCAAGGCTGATTCAGGTACAAGCTCTCCCTCCCCTGTGAGGGCAGATCTGTGCGTTTCCTGCCCCCCCCCAATAGCTAGCAATCCAAAAGTGTCCCAGTGGCACCTTTAAGACCAAGGCTGATTCAGGTACAAGCTCTCCCTCCCCTGTGAGGGCAGATCTGTGCGTTTCCTGCCCACCCCCCATAGCTAGCAATCCAAAAGAGTCCCAGTGGCACCTTTAAGACCAAGGCTGATTCAGGTACAAGCTCTCCCTCCTCTGTGAGGGCAGATCTGTGCGTTTCCTGCCCACCCCCCATAGCTAGCAATCCAAAAGAGTCCCAGTGGCACCTTTAAGACCAAGGCTGATCCAGGTACAAGCTCTCCCTCCCCTGTGAGGGCAGACCTGCGCATTTCCTGCCCCCCCCCCCATAGCTAGCAACCCAAAAGAGTCCCAGTGGAGCCTCAACGGTGGATGTTGCCTCCTGACACACTTCCGGTGATGTCAGGGGGCGTGTCATATGCGAATAAGTCATGCTAATGAGCTCCTGCGCCTCTTTTTCTACGAAATGACCCCTGGTTAAATCTGCTAAAGTATTTTAAAGGTTCTGTGGACGGGGTACACTGTGCCAACTTGTAAGCACCCTGCAGGGAGGGCGGAGTATAAATGTAATAAATAAACAAAATCTGACGGAGGCTAAGCCACGCCCCCAAACTTGACTGTATTCTTCAGATATGCACACATCCCCGCCCCGAGAAAGAACAACACCCGCCTACCAAGCAGTCCCTCTGCAGGGTCTTGCACAGGGCGCTGTACATGTCGGCGTCGAGGAAGAGGCCGTCCTGCACGTCCTGCATGAAGTCCAGGTCCTTGTAGGTGGGGAAGACCTTCTCGCGCTCCTTCTGGGACGCCCGGCGCTTGTAGGTGGAGCCCTTCAGGTCGTACTTCTGGTGCATCCGGACGGAGCGGGGCAGGAGGTTGTTCATCACCACGATCCGGATGTTCTTGCCCCCGCCTGCACGCAGTACAGCCCGTAGAACTTGGGCAGCAGCGTCCGGGGGTTCTGGTTCAAGTTCTAGAAGGGGAGAAGAAGAAGGACGTAAGCACATGAGAGAAGCCCATGTTGGGTCAGGCCAATGGCCCGTCCAGTCCAACACTCTGGGTCACACAGTGGCCAAAAATACCAGGGGCCACCAGGAGGTCCAGCAGTGGGGCCAGGACACTAGAAGCCCCTCCCACTTTTGCCCCCCCCAAAGCACCAAGAAGACAGAGCATCACTTGCCCCAGACAGAAGAACATCAGAGAAGCCAGTGTTGGATCAGGCCAATGGCCCATCCAGTCCAGCACTCTTCTGTGTCACATGGTGCCCCAAAATACCAGGTGCCATCAGGAGGTCCATCAGTGGGGCCAGGACACTAGAAGCCCCCCACTGCTGACCCTCCCAAGCACCAAGAATACAGAGCATCACTTACCCCAGAGTCCCTATCTATACCTTGTGGCTAATAGCCTCTGCTCCATATGTTTATCTCTGCTCCGTATGTTTATCTAATTCCCTCTTGAAGCCGTCCATGCTTGTAGCCGCCACCACCTCCTGTGGCAGTGAATTCCGTATGTTCATCACTCTTTGGGTGAAGAAGGACTTCCTTTTATCCGTTCTAACCCGACTGCTCAGCAATTTCATGGAGTGCCCACTTGAGTTCTTGTATTGTGAGAAAGGGAGAAAAGTACCTCTTTCTCTGCCTGCCTTATCCCATGCATAATCTTATAAACCTCGATCATGTCACCCCTCAGCCGTCGTTTCTCCAAGCTGAAGAGCCCCAAGCGTTTTAACCTTTCTTCATAGGGAAGGTGTTCCAATCCTTTTATCATTCTAATTGCCCTTCTCTGCACTTTTCCCAATGCTATAATATCCTTTTTGAGGTGTGGCAACCAGAACTGTACACGGTGTTCCAAATGAGGCTGCACCATTGATTTATACAGGGGCATGATGATATTGGCTGATCTGTTTTCAATACCTTTCCTAATAATCCCCAGCATAGCATAGGAAGAAAAGTTTCTGCTGTGTGCCTTTTTTATATTTATTTATATTTATTTATTTATACATTCCATTTCTACCCCGCCCTCCCCACAAGCGGGCTCAGGGCGGCTTGCAAGGGCAACCAGTGCCAGAGAAACAGGTTAAAACATCTAAAAATACTGAACATATCCACATCATAACGTGCTCTATAATTCCTCTATTATCTCACCCCGATGGCTACAGATAATCATTAGGCACAGCAGTGGTGGTCGCGGCGGGCCCCGAGGGCTTAGCTCGGCTATCCCCTTCCTCCATCCCAGTTGGTGAAGTTAGCGGTGGGAAGGAGGTGGGGCGGCGGCCAACGAGGGGGCGGCGGCTCCTACTCGAACGCCTGGCGGAAGAGCTCCGTCTTACAGGCCCTGCGGAACTGCGAAAGGTCCCGCAGGGCCCTGATCTCTTCCGGGAGCTCATTCCACCAGGTAGGAACCGCCACTGAGAACGATCTAGCCCTCGTGGCCGCCATCCTGGCCTCCTTAGTGCCAGGGACCGCCAGGCGATGTTGTGATTCAGACCGAAGTGCTCTTTGGGGCATATGTGGGGAAAGGCGGTCCCTCAGGTATGCCGGACCCTGGCCATATAGGGCTTTAAAGGTAAGCACCAGCACTTTGAAGCGAATCCGGTATGCTATAGGCAGCCAGTGCAGCGCTTTCAGCACAGGCCGGATGTGCTCCCGCCTAGGGGTGCCCATCAACAGCCTGGCTGCAGCATTCTGCACTAGCTGCAGCCTCCGGATTTCCCCAAAGGCAGCCCCATGTAGAGGGCGTTACAGTGGTCTAGCCTCGAGGTGACCATTGCATGAATCACCGTGGCCAGGTCTTTGCGGTCGAGAAACGAGACCAACTGCCGAATCAGCTGAAGATGGTAAAAAGCCGACTTGACAGTGGCTGCCACCTGGGCCCCCATAGTTAGTGCGGGGTCCAGGAGCACTCCCAGACTCCTAACCTCCGGCGCCGGCACCAACGATGCCCCGTCGAAGGTCGGAAGTGGGAGCCCCAGTCCCCGGCCGTTCCGACCCAGGCACAGGACTTCCGTCTTGGCAGGGTTTAACTTCAATCGGTTCCGCCGGAGCCACCCAGCCACAGCCTGCAACGCCCGGTGAAGATCTTCCGAGTCAGAGTCCGACTGGCCGCCCAACATCAGATAGAGCTGGGTGTCATCCGCATATTGGTGACACCCCAGCCCATACCTCCGGGCAATCTGGGCGAGGGGCGCATGTAGATGTTAAACAGCATCGGGGAGAGCACTGCCCCCTGAGGCACCCCGCATTCAAGCGGGTGCCTCCGGGACTGCTGCCCCCTAGCACCACCCTCTGTCCCTGACCTTGGAGAAAAGAGGCAAGCCATTGAAGGGTGAGCCCCTGGATCCCCACGTCGGCGAGGCGGCGGATCAGCAACTGGTGGTCGACTGTATCAAATGCAGCCGACAGGTCTAACAACAACAGTGCTGCCACGCCACCTCAATCCAGATGGAGGGGGACTGGAGAAGTTATTCCTTCCTGACCTTGGATAAGAGCTTTAGGCAGCCTCCCAAGTTGTCTGGAAGGAAAGGCCAAGTAACACACTGCCACTCCGATCACTGATGTTCATATGAAGCTGCCTTATACTGAATCAGACCCCCGTGGTCTATCAAGGCCGGTATTGTCTACTCGGGCTGGCAGCGGCTCCCCAGGGTCTCATCCAAACAACAAGGGGAAAAAGACTAGTGTCACAGGAGTCCCAAATATACCGACACGAACCACACTAAGGGAAGGGAGTTTGTGAGCCGCTCTGAGACTTCTCTGGGTAGCGGAGGGCCGGGTATAAATCCAGGCTCTTCTTCTTCTTCTTCCAACCCCCCACATGCAGACCACCATAGGAACATTCATCACTACACCTCCCTCTCCAGCGCCTCCGAGAACACATAAAACTGCCTCCTACTGAATCAAATCTTTGGTCCATCAAGGTCAGTTTTGTCCACTGAGACTGGCAGGAGCTCTCCAGGGTCTCAGGCTGAGGTCTTTCACATCACCTCCTGCCTGGTCCTTTAACTGGAGATGCCAGGGATTGAACTTGGGAACTTCTGCATGCCAAGCAGAGGCTCTTCCACTGAACCACAGCCCCTCTTTGCAGCTCTCCAGGGTCTCAGGCTGAGGTCTTTCACATCACCTCCTGCCTGGTCCTTTAACTGGAGATGCCAGGGATTGAACTTGGGAACTTCTGCATGCCAAGCAGAGGCTCTTCCACTGAGCCACAGCCCCTCTTTGCAGCTCTCCAGGGTCTCAGGCTGAGGTCTTCCACATCACCTCCTGCCTGGTCCTTTAACTGGAGATGCCAGGGATTGAACTTGGGACCTTCTGCATGCCAAGCAGAGGCTCTTCCACTGAGCCACAGCCCCTCTTTGCAGCTCTCCAGGGTCTCAGGCAGAGGTCTTTCCCATCACCTCCTGCCTGGTCCTTTTTTAATTGGAGATGCCAGAGATTGAACCTGGGACCTGAGTGCCAAGCAGAGGCTCTTCCACTGAGCCACAGCCGCTATTTACAGCTGTCCAGGGTCTCAGGCAGAGGTCTTTCCCACCACCTCCTACCTGATTCTTTTAACTGGAGATCCTGGGGATTGAACCTGGGACCTTCTGCATGCCAAGCAGAGGCTCTTCCACTGAGCCACGGCCCTTCTTTACAGCTCTCCAGGGTCTCAGAAAGAGGCCTTTCCCATCACCTCCTGCCTGGTCCTTTTAACTGGAGAGGCCAGGGATTGAAGCTGGGACCTTCCGCATGCCAAGTAGAGGCTCTGCCACTGAGCCACGGCCCCTCTTTACAGCTCTCCAGGGTCTCAGGCTGAGGTCTTTCCCATCCCCTACCGCCTGGTCTTTTTAACTGGAGATGCTGGGGACTGAACTTGGGACCTTCTGCATACTAAGCAGATGCCCTCCCACTGAGCCACAGCCCTTCCCAAAGAGGGGAGACGCAGCCAGGGCTCTTGTCAGCCACGCCCCCCTCCTCCCGGCCGACTCACCATATAGTAGCCCGGCAGCAGCTTCTGCAAGAACTCGGCTTCTTTGTGCTGGACCGTTTTGATGATGAACTCGTCATCGCTGGAGACGTAGAAGATGGAGCCGCTGGCCCCGGAGTTGGAGAGCTCGATGAGGGGCTCGCTGCACAGGGAGCACTGTTGGGGGGTGGGGGGAGAAAGAAGGGGAAGACACAGCTGTCAGGGCAGGATGTAAGAAGCGGCCCACTGCCAAAATGAGCTGAAGCTCCCAGTATGGCGGGCACCTGTGCAGAGCGGCGGGTAACCTTTCTTCGTAGGGAAAGTGTCCCAACCCTTTCATCATTCTCGTTACCCATTTCTGCACTTTTTCCAAAGCTATAATATCCTTTTTAAGGTGCGGTGACCAGCACTGCACACGGTACTCTTTCTAATCTAATAGCCCAGGCTAAATGCAGTATGCTTTTTTAAACAATATTCAGATATCTATTCTAAGTGTTGCTGTGTTTGTATTATGAAATATTCATAAGTATTGAGAACATAAGAAAAGCCAATGTTGAATCAGGCCAATGGCCCATCTAGTCCAACACTCTGTCACACAGCGGCCAAAATATACCAGGTGCCATCAGGAGGTCCAGCAGTGGCGCCAGGGGGGCCCCATCCAATTTTCTATTGTTTCATACATACACAAGGGGAAAAAATACAACAACAAAAACCAATCACAAGATAGAAAGCTCGTGGATTACAGGGACTGGGGTGTGTATTTACAAAGTCAACAAAGTGAAATAAAGGACCTTTTAAAACAATGGTTTCAATAATGATATAGACCTTGAGCCAGATCAATGTTTTCAAAAGCCGTGGAACATCCACTACGTGCCAAAATGAGCTTGGCACGGCTAGAAACTCCACAATATGTCCACATAGCAGTAGTAGTAGAAGGAGATTGGACTTATATCCTGCCCTTCATTCGGAGTCTCAGAGCGGCTTACAAACTCCTTTCCCTTCCCCACCCCACAACAGACACCCTGGGAGGTCGGTGGGGCTGAGAGAGCTCTGACAGAAACTGCTCTTTTTCAAGGACAGCTCTGACTGAACTATGGCTTGCCCAAGGTCATCCAGCAGCTGCAAGTGGAGGAGTGGGGAATCAAACCCGGTTCAACGAAATGGGGAAAAAAAGGTCCTTTTTAAACAATGTTATCAATAAAGATATAGACCCTGAACTGGACCAATATTTTCAAAAGCTGTGGAACATCCACGGTGTGCCGAAATGAGCTTGGCAAGTCTTAGAACTCCCCACTGTTGATTGAACTCCTACTTTCTTTGGGTATTTTGGGTAGCAGATAAATCCGCACAGCCAATCAAATCTCCAGTAGCCAATTAAAAACGTTGCTGGGCAAACCACCCCCGCCCATCTGACCCCACTCACTTTCTAAATACACTTGGCAGGCTCTGGGAAAGGCATCCGTGGGTGTTGTGGCGCCCACTGGCACCACGCTGGGGACAACTGCATTAGAGTAAGAGTTTAAATCCAGCCCTGTCTCCTGCACACCTACGGTCCTAAGGTAGGCAAGCATGAAGACGTACAGGCAGGAATGCTGCCAACCTGAAGGGCTCTTTAGTTGGAGGAACGACGGCTGAAGGGGTGACATGATTGAGGTTTATAAGATTATGCATGGGATAGAGCAGGCAAGAGAAAAGAGTACTTTTCTCCCTTTCTCACAGTACAAGAACTCGTGGGCATTCCATGAAATTGCTGAGCAGTTGGGTTAGAGCGGATAAAAGGAAGTCCTTCTTCACCCAAAGAGGGATTAATACATGGAATTAACTGCCATAGGAGGTGGTGGCAGCTACAAGCATGGACAGTTTCAGGAGGGAATTAGATACACATATGGAGCAGAGGTCCATCAGTGGCCCCTATTAGCCCCAAGGTATAGATAGGGACTCTCAGGTTGGGGCAAGTGATGCTCTGGATTCTTGGTGGTTGTGGGGGCAATCAGTGTAGTGGTTAAGTGTGCGGACTCTAATCTGGGAGAACCAGGTTTGATTCCCCACTCCTCCACTTGCACCTGCTGATGTGACCTTGGGTCAGTCACAAGCTCTGGCACAGCTGTTCTCTCAAGGACAGTTTCTGTCAGAAGTTCTCTCAGCCCCACCTGTCTGTTGTGGGGAGGGGAAGGGAAAGGGGTTTGTAAGCCGCTCTGAGACGCCTTTGGGCAGTGAAGGGCGGGGTATAAATCCAAACTCTTCTTCTTCTTCTTCTTCAGTGGGAGGGCTTCTGGTGTCCTGGCCCCACTGCTGGACCTCCTGGTGGCCCCTGGTATTTTTGGCCACTCTGTGACTCAAGAGTGTTGGACTAGATGGGCCATTGGCCTGATCCAACACTGGCTTCTCTTATGTTCTTATAAGAGGGAATTGGATAAAGATATGGAGCAGAGGTCCATCAGTGGCTATTAGCCACAAGGTATAGATAGGGACTCTCAGGCTGGGGCAAGGGATGCTCTGTCTTCTTGGTGCTTGGAGGGGTCAACAGTGGGAGGGCTTCTAGTGTGCTGGCCCCACTGCTGGACCTCCTGGCGGCCCCTGGTATTTTTGGCCGCTGTGTGACAGAGTGTTGGACTGGATGGGCCATTGGCCTGATCCAGCATTGGCTTCTCTCTCATGTTCTTATGTTCTTAACTCCCTACCAGGCCCAGAGAGGGCAGGAACAGCCGTGGTGGAAACGGGGGAAAGCAAAGAGAGGCTCCTCTGCCGATTCCCGCCCTTTCCCAGGCTCATAATCAATCAGTCCTGGTTGAGAAACCAAGTGGAAAATGCCACTCAACCCTCCCGCCGCCTAGTCTCCCCACCCGCCCCGTAGATCAAACTTGCCTCATCTGTCCCACAGAAGAGGCATCCGGGGAACCCCCACTAAACTCTTTCAGGGCAAAGGAGACCATGGAGCCCACCCTCCTCTTCGCTGCCACAGATGACCAGGTGAGCACCACGCCCCGCAGCCCGAGAGCAGGGTGGCAGGGGAAGGCCAGAGGGCACGGGAGGAGCCATGGGAATAATCGCTTTCCAGACGGCCACGCTAAAGGCCTGTTGTTTGGTTCCGGGACAGAGAGTCTGCGGCATGAGAAAGACGGAGCTGGGAGGAGGTTTAAGGTCTGCGTGGGCCCAGGTTTGCACGGGTGACTGTAATTACCACGTTCGATCACGCCCAGGCTTAAGCAACTAGGGTATAATTAAGGGCTGACATTGGGAAGCTGCGGCCTACTAAGAGGAGCGTTTGGCCGGTGTGTGTAGCGCCGCTGCCAGGGGATGTTCCCTCTAAGCTGTGGCGTCTCGTGAGCAAAAATTCTGCTTTGTGAGCTACTGGCATTAAAGTTGTGAGCCAGCGATTTGGCTACTGTGTAAATTAGTATGCTCTGGAGGCATCCCTTCCTGAGCCGAGAGAAAAATATGAGAGCCAGTTTGGTGTTAGTGGTTAAGTGCGCAGACTCCAATCTGGGAGGAGCGGGTTCGATTCCCCACTCCTCCACTTGCACCTGCTGATGTGACCTTGGGTCAGTCACAAGCTCTGGCACAGCTGTTCTCTCAAGGACAGTTCTGGAAAGAGCTCTCTCAGCCCCATCTACTTCACAGGGTGCCTGTTGCGGGGAGGGGAAGGGAAAGGCGATTGTAAGCCGCTCTGAGACTCCCTTGGGCAGTGAAGGCTGGGGTATAAATCCAATCTCTTCTCTTCTTCTTCTAAAAACTCAGCTTAGAAACATAGAATGTTAGAGTTGGAAGGGACCTTGCAGGTCATCTAGTCCAACCCCCTGCATAGCCAAAAGATAGCCCCACATACCCACGACATACCCAAAAGATGGTTGTCCAGTCTCCGCTTGAAAACGTCCGGGGAAGGAGCATCCACCACCTCCCGAGGCAGTCTGTTCCACTGCTCAACCACTCTTACAGTTAGGAAGTTTCTCCTGATACTTAGCCGGTAACAACTCCCTTGTGATTTCCACTCATTAGATCTAGTCTTGTAATCCGGAGCAAGAGAGAATAGGCTGGAAGAGTTGGGTCTGTTCAGCCTGGGAAAGAGAAGGCCTAGAGGGGACATGGATAGCATGTCTTCCAATATCTGAAGGGCTGTCCTGTAGAAGATGGAGCAGATCTGTTCTCTCTTGCTCCGGATTGCAAGACTAGATCGAATGGGTGGAAATGACAAGGGAGTCGTTACCGGCTAAATATCAGGAGAAACTTCCTGACTGTCAGAGTGGTTGAGCAGTGGAACAGTCTGCCTCGGGAGGTGGTGGATGCTCCTTTGCTGGACGTTTCCAAGCAGAGGCTGGATGACCATCTTTCGGGTATGTTGCAGGGCTCTCTTTCGGCTTCGCTCCTGCAGAGTGCAGGGGGTTGGACTAGATGACCTGCAAGGTCCCTTCCAACTCTAACATTCTATGATTCTATGACTGCTCTTAGGTTTTTTAGTTTTCTTCCAGGCCAGACCCCTTCCTGCACACTCCATCTTTTATATCTCTGCTCTACTGAAGGCTCTCCCACCGTTTAGCGTCTCCTTAAACTGCTTCCCTTGCAGCGGGTCCCTAGCTAGAACTGTATAACCTTCCCCCAGCGGGATCTCTTATCGAGGAGCACTATGTGTGTCTGAGTTATACACCAGGAGTTTCTCTCAATAAACTCCTCAGCAGCTCACAGGGCCCACGCTCTCTCCCCCATCCGAGAGCACTCTTTCTCCCCTTCCTCTTCTGGTCAGCAGTCAGCCGTTAACCATCTTTTCCCACCTTTTCCCCCTCCCTCCAGTTCAAAACTGAAGATTCCAAAACCATTACGTCACACACACACACACTCACTCTGTCTCTCTCTCTTTCTCTCTGGTCACGTCACCAACTCAGCTGCAGGCTACCTTCCAAGCAGCTGCCCATGCTTGTAAACTTTGCTCTGAAATTAAGCTTTCACTAAAAAACAAGGGTTTAAGGGCAGATATAGGCTACTCTGTGCAAAAAAGGAAGCCGCTCTGGATAATCATCGTCGTCGTCACCATATGGCGGTGTGTGTAGTATAGAAGAAGAGGAGATTGGATTTGTACCCTTCACTTTTGAGTCTCAGAGTGGCTTACAAACTCCTTTCCCTCCTCCTCCCCAGAACAGACACCCTGTGAGGGGGCGGGGCTGAGAGAGCTTTTTCCAGAGCTTGAGAGAACAGCTGTGCCAGAGCTTGTGACTGACCCAAGGTCACATCAGCAGGTGCAAGTGGAGGAGTGGGGAATCAAACCCGGTCCTCCCAGATTAGAGTCCGCACACTTTAACCACTACACCATATAGCCAGGAGATGCTAAGATTGTCTGGCATCCAGAAGTTCTAGCTCTTTTAGTGTTGTGCACCACTAGGTGACAAGCTAGACTTATTTTTTTTAAGGCAGGAGACGTTTTGGAGGTGGCTTGCCATTGCCTGCTTTTGCGTCACAACCCTCATATTCCTTGGAGGTCGCCCTTCCAAACACTAGCCAAGACCGACCCTTCCGAGATCTGGCTAACCTGGGGGCTATCCAGGTCAGGGTAGCCATTCCAGAATCAAGCGGCTATCTCCCATGTTCATTTCCTATCACGTTCTCTCTGCTCTGAGCCTCGGTGCGAAAGGACCACACGGGCAAGAAATAAACCAATGTTTGTGAAAGTGAGGTGCAAAATACGCCAAACGGCTGCGGCCTTCTCAAGCACGCTCTTGGTCCCAGCTGGTCTTGAGGGTCAAGAGTCACCTGCGCTCGATTGCTGGCGGGCCCCGCATTCTGCTGTGGCGCCGCCGGTCGCAAAACCCACAGCCCAGACAGGAACTCCCCAGCGACTCACCAGGTAGTCATCCGGCCGGATGCCGAAGAGCTCGCGGAAATAGCGGAAGGCGACGGGGGCGTAGGTCTTGAAGCGGAAGTCGTTGTAGTGGTGGGCCGGCGTGAGGTTGCTGCCTTCGCTGGAGGGAAAAGCGACAAAAGTAAGCACCTTTGCGCCCCTTTAAAAGCTCCCCTCCGGGAGCCTGAGGCCTGTCACAGGCACTTTGCTCATCGGCTCTTCCACCAAAGAAGCTTTGCATTCCAGGGGAACGTGTGGCTGGCGCACTCGGAACATAAAGGGGAACACATTGCCCCACGTGTACGGAGAACTATGCGTGTACCGAGGACACCATTTCCTGCACACGTCAAGACACGCCACCTGTCAGGAAACTACCATCCTAGAACAGACTTTGAGAGCTAATATATTTTGTTAGCTGGCTTGAGGTTGCAGAGATGAGGCAGGGCCGTGGGGAAGGCCTGTGGCTCAGTGGAAGAGCCTCTGCTCGGCATGCGGAAGGTCCCAGGTTCAATCCCTGGCATCGCCAGTTAAAAGGACCAGGCAGGAGGGGATGGGAAAGACCTCCGCCTGAGACCCTGGAGAGCTGCAAAGAGGGGCCGTGGCTCAGTGGAAGAGCCTCTGCTTGGCACATGGAAGGTCCCAGGTTCAGTCCCCGGCATCGCCAGTTAAAAAGGACCAGGCAGGAGGTGATGGGAAAGACCTCTAACATGAGACCCTGGAGAGCTGCAAAGAGGGGCTGTGGCTCAGTGGCAGAGCCTCTGCCTGGCATGCAGCAGGTCCCAGATTCAATCCCTGGCATCTCCAGTTAAAAGGACCAGGCAGGAGGGGATGGGAAAGACCTCTAACATGAGACCCTGGAAGGCTGCAAAGAGGGGCTGTGGCTCAGTGGAAGAGCCTCTGCTTGGCATGTGGAAGGTCCCAGATTCAATCCCTGGCATCGCCAGTTAAAAGGACCAGGCAGGAGGGGATGGGAAAGACCTCTAACATGAGACCCTGGAAGGCTGTAAAGAGGGGCTGTGGCTCAGTGGAAGAGCCTCTGCTCGGCATGCGGAAGGTCCCAGATTCAATCCCTGGCATCTCCAGTTAAAAGGACCAGGCAGGAGGGGATGGGAAAGACCTCTAACATGAGACCCTGGAAGGCTGTAAAGAGGGGCTGTGGCTCAGTGGAAGAGCCTCTGCTCGGCATGCGGAAGGTCCCAGGTTCAATCCCTGGCATCGCCAGTTAAAAAGGACCAGGCAGGAGGTGATGGGAAAGACCTCTAACATGAGACCCTGGAGAGCTGCAAAGAGGGGCTGTGGCTCAGTGGAAGAGCCTCTGCTCGGCATGCGGAAGGTCCCAGGTTCAGTCTGCGACATCTCCGCTTAAAAAGGAACGGGCCCCAATGGTTTTAATGCTGACAGCAGCAAAAACGTTAATTGCACAATTACGAAAATCAGAAAAGATCCCCAACCCTTAAACGACGGTCTTCTAAACTACGGGACATCATAGTAATGGACAAGTTAGCATCTCAACTGCTTTGCGCAGAACACCCTTCGGAAAACGTCCGGCTTCATAGAAAAATGGTATACCTTTTTTACATACCTTACAACCAGTGTTCCCTCTAAGCTGAGTGAGTGTGAGCTAGCTCATAGCTTTTTAGCCTCCGGCTCACACATTTTTGTCTCCGCTCAGGAAGGGATGGCTCCAGAGCAAACTAATTTATGCAGTAGCCGAATGGCTCGCTCACAACTTTAATGCCAGTAGCTCACAAAATAGAATTTTTGCTCATAAGACTCCACAGCTTAGAGGGAGCATTGCTTACAAGGGTAGAAGAAGAGGAGATTGGATTTATACCCCCTGCCCTTCACTGGGAGTCTCAGAGCGGCTTACAATCTCCTTTCCCTTCCCCTCCCCACAACAGACACGCTGTGAGGTAGGTGGGGCTGAGAGAGCTCTTTCGAGAACTGCCCTTGAGAGAACAGCTCTGACAGAACTACGGCTTGCCCAAGGTCATCCAGCAGGTGCAAGTGGAGGAGTGGGGAATCAAACCCGGTTCTCCCAGATTAGACTCTGCGCACTTTTAACCACTATGCCAAACTGACATGAGTGCCTTACCTGCTAGATATGCCGAGTCTATATTTCATTAAATTCTTTAAGAAATTGTTAATTATTAAATTGTCGTCATAAGCTTTATCATACATTGTTAACTTTCTCTACAAGACCTCATAGCTTGTTTGTTTTTTTGTGTGTGATACTTTCGAGAAAATTTAAGAAGACAAGAAGAAGAGAAGAGATTGGGTTTATACCCCGCCCTTCACTTGGGAGTTTCAGAGCGGCTTACAAACTCCTTTCCCTTCCCCTCCCCACCACAGGTACCCTGTGAGGTAGGTGGGGCTGAGAGAATTCTAGCACAAACTGCTCTTTCAGGAACAGCTGTGCCAGAGCTTGTGACTGACCCAAGGTCACATTAGCAGGTGCAAGTGGAGGAGTGGGGGAATCAAACCCAGTTCTCCAAGATTAGAGTCCACACACTTAACCACTACACCAAATTGGCTCTTAATAAAATATAAAGGTGTTTTGTTTTTTTTAAAAAAGGACCAGGCTGTAGGTGATTTGAAAGACATCTGCCTGAGAGACCTGGAGAGCCACTGCCGGTCTGAACGGACAATCCTGACTTTGACGGTCCAGACATCTGATTTTCTATAAGGCAGCTTCATGTGTGACCAAATATTTTAATTCCAAAAAATAAGAGGAAAAGGTCTCCCTCACCCCATGCCTGCGTTGCACAGAGCTGCTGTACTGACTTCACCCAAACTATGCAGCCTCCATCGCTCCCCCTGGAGACTGAGAACATGAATGTGTGAAGCTGCCTGCCATAAAGTCAAGACAAGTGTTGACAGTCACGACCTAATCAGAGAACAAACGTAAAGGAAACCGTCGTGAGAGTCTGACCCACAGATCAAGCATTCGATAAGGCTTGCAAAGAAAATGCTTTCTGCATATTATGGTCAAAAGCACTACAACACAATACAATAAACAAATTCCTTCAAATCACAAGAAGAAGAAGAAGAAGAAGAGGAGGAGGAGGAGGAGGAGGAGGAGGAGGAGGGAGGAGGAGATTGGATTTATACCTGGCCCTTCACTACCCAAAGGAGTCTCAGAGCGGCTTACAAACTCCTTTGCACCAAACTTTAGAGAAGAGGAGGAGGAGGAGGAGGAGGAGGAGGAGACTGGATTTATACCCGGCCCTTCACTACCCAAAGGAGTCTCAGAGCAGCTTACAAACTCCCTTCCCTTCCCCTCCCCATGACAGACACCCTGTGCAGTCAGTGGGGCAGAGAGAGCTCTTGACAGAAACTGCTCTTTTTCAAGGACAGCTCCTACCAGAACTACGGCTTGCCCAAAGTCATCCAGCAGCTGCAAGTGGAAGCCGAAGAAGAAGAGATAAGATTTATACCCTGCCCTTCACTCGGAGTCTCAGAGCGGCTTACAAACTCCTTTCCCTTCCCCTCCCCACAACAGACACCCTGTGAGGTCAGTGGGGCTGAGAGAGCTCTTGACAGAAATTGCTCTTTTTCAAGGACAGCTCTTATCAGAACTACGGCTTGCCCAAGGTCATTCAGTCAGGTGCAAGTGGAGGAGTGGGGGAATCAAACCCGGTTCTCCCAGATTAGAGTCCGCGCACTTAATCACTACACCAAACTGGCTCTCGAGAAAATAAGAAAATCCTAGTGTAAAAATACATCATCAACGTCGTCTCCCAGGCGTCTCCTGGGATCCATTAGAAACTTAGCAGCATATTTGAGCCTGAATTCTTACTGAGATCAGCGTCCTGTCTGAATGGATTATCTTTCATGACTTTTTGTAAAGCACTTTATGAGCAAATGAGCTTTCGTACTACTCTAATATTTCCTGAGGAAGATCCAATTTTGAAATGTTATATAATCCGGAGACGATGTTGATGATGTATCTTTGCACTAGGATTTTCTTATGATTTGACGGAATTCGTTGGATTGTGCCGTAGTGCTTTTGACCATAATATGCAGAAAGCATTTTCTTTGCAAGTCTTGTTGACTGCTTGATCTGCAGGTCAGACTCTCACGACTGTTTCCTTTACATTTGTTCTTTGACATAAGGTCAAGCCATCCGGTCCTGTAGCTCTGCGTTCTGATCGGGAGCAGCTTTCGCAAGGCTTCAGGCAGAGAAGGGCTTCCTTCCTGCTGGGAAATGAAGGGGGGGGGGGGAGACCTGCTCCCTGCTACCGAGGCAAGGCCCCTCCCCTTAAAAACCTGACCTGACCTTTGCCAGTTTTCGCACGGAAGAACTATTTCCCCTGCTGGTTTGCCGTCCCTCCTGCCATCCCCGGTGCTTGTGAAGTGGGTAACTGAGTTTGTTTGGAGGTTCTAGCAGGGGAGTGCAGCTACTGTATACCCTTGATCGAAGATCGGTACGCTCCTTCTATCTGGGATGGTCATCCTCTTTGACCGAGCGCACAGCTTTGGGAGGGACGCACATGGAACGGCGAGGGAGGGAGAGAGGAGGGGTCACCTGCCTAGCCAGCCAGATCAGCCGAATCAACCCTGGCGATCGGTAGAAAACTACTGTAGAATGCTTAGACATTATTTAGGAATGTATCATGTCGATCTATAGAGTCGCAAAGTGATGGAATTTATTATTTCGATTTGTACCCCCGCCCTCTCCACAAGCAGGCTCAGGGTGGTAATTTTTAATATAGGCTTGTAAGGTTATTGAATATTAGTTGATAATAAAGTGGGCAGTAAAATGAGGTCGTTAAAGAGATGATAATAATAAATAATAATAATAATAATAATAATAATAATAATAATAATAATAATAATAATAATAATAATAATAATAATAAGAAGAAGAAGAAGAAGAAGAAGTTGCTGTAGATTTTCCGGGTTGCGTGGCCATGGTCTTGGCATTGTACGACCTGACGTTTCGCCAGTAGCTGTGACTGGCATCCTCAGAGGTATAACACAGAAAGATGGAGTGCTCTCTGTGTCAAGGAGAGAAGAGAAACAGTAGGCAGGTAATTTATATCTACCCTGGAAGGTGGGGTAGGGTGGATATAAATTACCTGCCTACCATTTTCCTGCGTCTTTCTGTTTTATACCTCTGAGGATGCCAGTCACAGCTACTGGCGAAACGTCAGGTCCTACAATGCCAAGACCATGGCCACGCAACCCGGAAGATCTACAGCAACTAATGAACTCCGGCCGTGAAAGCCTTCGACAACATAATAATACTATTGTTGATATTCTCATGTATGTTTGGATGTCAGTCGATTTGTTTGTTTGTGTGGTGGTTGGTTTAAAAATAATAAATTAATAAAATTATTGAGAGAGAGAGAGAGAGAGAGAGAGAGAGAGAGAAGTGGGCAAACTGAGACGGGCGGACGCTCACCTGGGGAAGAATATGCTCTCCACGACGTAGAAGTCTTGCATGAGGACATCGCGCTCCGGCTTGGTGCTCAGACTTCCCACCGTGTGGGTGATCCCGAGCTGGATGGCGCCTTTGAGGGCGGACGACGTTGTCTGGAGGGCGGCAAACACAAAGAGCAAAGAGGGGTCAACCTCTCTTTTGCAAAGGATCCTTTCAGGAGGGGAACACAGCTCTGCGGAAGCGTCTTCCCACCACGGGGGCGGGGGCTTTCTTTTTGTTTTGTTTTTACTTTTAAGCTGGTTTTAGATTCCTTTACACAATCCTGCTGGCCCCTTGTTTTGCAAACCATCTTGGAAAGGGGCTGTTTAAAGGCCACGCACAAAGACGTTTTAAAAACCCAGAAAGCTTGACCCTGGTCAGATGGGCATTCTAAACCCGTATCTCAAAGCTAGGGCCCAGCGGCACCTTTAAAGACCCGCAAAGTTTTATTCAAGCTGTGAGCTCCCGTGTGCAAAGCTCGCTTTGTCAGACATGATCGAGGTTTAAAGGATTATGCGTGGGATAGAGGAGGTAGAGAAAGAAGTACTTTTCTCCCTTTCTCACCATACAAGAACTCGTGGGCACTCCATGAAATTGATGAGTGGTCGGGTTAGAAGAGATAAAAGGAAGTCCTTCTTCACCCAACGAGTGATTAACACACGGAATTCACTGCCACAGGAGGTGGTGGCAGCTACAAGCATGGACGGCTTGAAGAGGGAATTGGATCAACAAAGGCAAGGTCCATCAGTGGCCATTAGCCACAAGGTATAGATAGAAACTCTCAGTCTGGGGCAAGTGATGCTCTGTCTTCTTGGAGCTTGGAGGGCGGCAACAGTGGGAGGGCTTCTAGTGTCCTGGCCCCACTGCTGATGGTACCTGGTTTGTTTGGCCACTGTGTGACAGAGTGTTGGACTGGATGGGCCACTGGCCTGATCCAACATTGGTTTCTCTTAAGTTCTTAACTGTCTGACAAAGTGCACACGAAAGCTCACACCTCGAATAAACCTTTGTTGGCCATAAAGGTGCCCCGGGCTCTAACTTTGCTTCGGACCAACACGGATGCCCACTTTGATCTAAACCCGTTATCGATCACTCTTTCTCTGACGTGCTACCTGCTAACTCCCTCCACCTACACTTGAGGAGAACCCCCTCAGCACTACCTTTTGTGCTGCAAGGGCAGAGAGAATGCAAAGCTCTTGGCTACTGCTGCTGTTCCTCATGGCCTTGACGCTGGGAATTTTTGGGGTTATTTCTTCAAAAACACACAAACCCGCCATCTTTGTACCCCAAATGCCGTGTTCCTCAGGCACCTAACTGGCGATACTGTGAAACTACTTAAAGAAAGTCAAGCAGAACACAAACTATATGAGGATCCTGACATCCCATACAACCGTAAATTAGCCACATATCCTGTGTGTGTGTGTGGGGGAGGGTGTCATGACCCCAGCGGGTTGCCGCCTTCCGCTGCCACCACCCTGGACTTATGGTCCCTTGAGAAGACCCAGGTTACCCTCCCAAGCCCATCCAAAAATGCCCCTTTTCAAGCCGAGAACCTTCGGCGTGATGACCAGGCAGAGGACTTTTAAACAAATGGTTTATTTACACAGTAATGGGGCACTGAAAACAAGACAAGGTGCTTTATAAAGGTATAACAGTAGGGTTCTTTCTCCTCAGACCAGGCTGTCCCCTCACTGAGATAAGTCCGCAGAGGAGCAAAAGAACCATTTCCTCACAGCACATAGAGTTTATATCACAGTCCAGTCAAGACCACCTTTTTCCACAGCTCACAGCTTCAGTCAGAAAAACTCCTCACAAACTATGTCTCAATCGCTTCACAGAGTCCCTGTACTCTGATTGGCTAAAAAACCTTCCCAAGCATTCCCAAGCTTTCTACTCCCAGACAGGCCCCTCCTAGAGCTTAGGCCTCTAGGCCCTGCCTCCGTTTGGGGAGGCCCAGATTTAAACACTTTAGGCCAGGAACACTGTTCCCTCTAAGCTGAGTCAGTATGAGCTAGCTCACGGTTTTTTAGCCTCCGGCTCACAGATTACTGGGAATATCACTGGGAAATATGCAGATTTGCTTTTTATTAACATTACATATGAGGCTGCCAAAAATAATAACAAAAGGGGTAAAAGCAGATACTGACAACAATATTTATTTGTCCAATAATATTTTTTTTTGCTAATGATATTTAGCTTCCCCGGCCGTCCAGCCAGGAGCCACACAATCAATGTTCCCTCTAAGCTGTGGAGTCTTGTGAGCAAAAATTCTACTTTGTGAGCTACTACCATTCAAGTTGTGAGTGGGCGATCTCACTACTGCATAAATTAGTTTCCTCTGGAGCCATCCCTTCCTGAGCTAAGACAAAGATGTGTGAGCGGGAGGCTATAAAACTGTGAGCTAGCTCACACTAACTCAGCTTAGAGGGAACACCGCACACAATATGTGTGAAAGAGCCGCATGCCACAGTTTGGCCACCCTTGCTTTAGGCTGATCCCACACTGAGCAGGGGGCGGAACTAGATGGCCTGCCTCCCAACTCTATGATTCTGTGAATCCCTGCTGTGCTGTGGATGCTTGCTGGGCAACCTTGGGCCAGTCACACACTCTCAGCCTCATCGATCCTCAGACTCTTGTTCGATGAAGTAGCAGACTGGTCAAAGACAGAGAAACAGGCAGGGAAGAAAAAGGAGAAGGAGGAGGAGGGAGGAGGAGGAGGAGGAGGCTGGATTTATATCCTGTCCTTCACTACCCGAAGGAGTCTCAGAGCAGCTTCCAAACTCCTTTCCCTTCCCCTCCCCATAACAGACACCCTGTGTGCGGTAGGTCAGGCCGAGAGTGCTCTGACAGAAGCTGCTCTTTCAAGGACAGCTCTGAAAGAACTTGTGACTGGCCCAAGGTCACACCAGCAGCTGCATGAGGAGAAGTGGGGAATCAAACCTGGTTCTCCCAGATTAGAGTCCGTGTTCTTAACCACTACACCAAACTGGCAGTCATCTAGGTTTGGTGGCGATCACCTAGGTATGGTTCGTTTGCTTCTGGCCCCTGAAATGCCCCAGAACACCCTGGTTGCCTTCTGGGATCCAAGTTTCAGCCTGGCCGGGCAATTCTTATGCTCTTCTAACGGTTGGGCTTCTCTTGTGCTCTTATGGATGGGCTATTGGCCTGATCCAACATGGCTCCTCTTATGTTCTTATGATGTCAAAAGCCCTTCTCCATGTGCAACCAGCGGCACTGTTTTCTATCTTTGCTGACGGGGAGCTAATCCCCTCCTCCAACCCCCACCCACGTCAATATGGCCAACTCCCCTGGGCATCTGCACAAGGTGTTAATAGTCCTACATAAGAACATAAGAGAAGCCAATGTTGGATCAGGCCAATGGGCCATTCAGTCCAACACTCTGTCACACATTGGCCAAAAATACCAGGTGCCATCAGGAGGTCCAACAGTGGGGCCGGGACACTAGAAGCCCTCCCACTGTTGACCCCCCAAGCACCAAGAAGACAGAGCATCCCTTGCCCCAGAATGAGAGTCCCTATCTATACCTTGTGGCTAATAGCCACTGATGGACCTCTGCTCCATATGTTGATCCAATTCCCTCTTAAGAACATAAGAGAAGCCAATGCTGAGTCAGGCCAACGGTCCATCCAGTCCAACACTCTGTCCCACAGTGGCCAAAAATACCAGGTGCCATCAGGAGGTCCAGCAGTGGGGCCAGGACACTAGAAGCCCTCCCACTGTTGCACCAAGAAGACAGAGCATCCCTTGCCCCAGACTGAGAGTTCCTATCTATACCTTGTGGCTAATAGCCACTGATGGACCTCTGCTCCATATGTTGATCCAATTCCCTCTTAAGAACATAAGAGAAGCCAATGCTGAGTCAGGCCAACGGTCCATCCAGTCCAACACTCTGTCCCACAGTGGCCAAAAATACCAGGTGCCATCAGGAGGTCCAGCAGTGGGGCCAGGACACTAGAAGCCCTCCCACTGTTGCAACAAGAATACAGAGCATCCCTTGCCCCAGACTGAGAGTTCCTATCCATACCTTGTGGCTAATGGCCACTGATGGACCTCTGCTCCATATGTTGATCCAATTCCCTCTTAAGAACATAAGAGGAGCCAATGTTGAGTCAGGCCAACGGTCCATCCAGTCCAACACTCTGTCACACAATGGCCAAAAATACCAGGTGCCATCAGGAGGTCCAGCAGTGGGGCCAGGACACTAGAAGCCCTCCCACTGTTGCACCAAGAAGACAGAGCATCACTTGCCCCAGACTGAGTTCCTATCTATACCTTGCGGCTAATGGCCACTGATGGACCTTTGCTAATGGCACTGATGGGCCTCCATGAATCAGTCAGGCCATAAATGCTTCCCAGCTTTCACAGATGGCTTCACTGAGCCACAAAAGAGTCACTGAGCCACAAAAGAGGGAATTAGATAAACATATGGAGCAGAAGTCCATCAGTGGCTATTAGCCACAGGGTATAGATGGGAACTCTCAGTCTGGGGCAGGTGATGTACTCTATTCTTGGTGCTGGAGGGGGCAGCAGTGGAGGGCTTCTGGTGTCCTGGCCCCACTGCTGGATCTCCTGATGGCACCTGGTATATTTTGGCCGCTGTGTGACAAGAGTGTTGGACTAGATGGGCCATTGGCCTGATTCAACATTGGCTTCTCTTATGTTCTTATGTTCACCTGTGCCATCACACCTGGTGCAGGGCCCCTGACTCCACTGACACAGCTCCAAAGGATGCCAACAGCCTTACTCCTGTAGCAACACAACCTGAACTTCACCCTTCCCTGGACCTGAAACAGTCTCCCAACCCAGCTCAAGAGAGAGATCACTGCGGGCGGTTAAGCTGTCCAACCGACCCACGAAGCAAATTTGGGCATCTGGTCTCAAAGAGAGGAAACCTCCCAGAGTGCCTTATGGGAAGGCTGAAGCTTGAAAATCGGAGTCCCAGGCACAGTTCCCTCTAAGCTGAGTTAGCGTGAGCTAGCTCACCGATTTTTGGCCTCCGGCTCACACATTTTTGTTTTTGCTCAGGAAGGGACGGCTCCAGAGCAAATTAATTCATGCAGTAGCCAAATTGTTCGTTCGCAGCTTTAATGCCAGCAGCTCATAAAGCAGAATTTTTGTTCACAAGACTCCACACCTTAGAGGAAGCATTGATCCCAGGCAACAGGAAAGAGGCTGATGCAACTGAAGACAGAGAGGGACATGCAAAGGTTTCAACCTCCTAAGAAAGGTGTGAGGGAGAGAAATAAGAGAACAAGGAAAGGACCTCTCAGCAGGTGCAATGAAAACGCATTCTCTCCCCCCCTGACCTTTTGGAGTGCGGTACAAAAAACTCTCTTTGCAAATAAGCTTGCATGGAAGAAGAAGAAGAAGAAGAAGAAGAAGAAGAAGAAGAAGAAGAAGAAGAAGGAGGAGGAGGAGGAGGAGGAGGAGGAGGAGGAGGATTTATACCCCACTCGAAAGCAAGAAATTGCAAGTAGATAAATAGGTACCACTTTGGTGGGAAGGTAACAGCGTCCCGTGCGCCTTGGTGTTTAGTCATGCCGGCCACATGACCACGGAAACGTCTTCGGACAGCGCTGGCTCTTCGGCTTGGAAACGGAGATGAGCACCGCAACCCTAGAGTCGGATTCGACTGGCTTTCGAGCAAGGGAAACCTTTACCTTTACCTTCACTCGGGAGACTCCGAGCGGCTTACAATCTCCTTCCCTTCCCCTCCCCACAACAGACACCCTCTGTGAGGTTAGGGAGGGCTGGGAGAGCTCTGAGAGAGCTGTGACTGACTCAAGGTTGCACGTGGCTGCATGTGGAGGAGTGGAGAATCAAACCCAGTTCTCCAGATTAAAGTCTTCCACTCTTAACCATCACACCAGACTGGCTCCATTGCCACTTTGTACTGGCCCACTCGGTATTTGTGATCTAGAAAGAATTTTTTTAAAAATTTATGCAGATATTTAAATTCTGTGTTTCTTTTCAGTGGGACCCCAAAGCAACATCCCCCTCTTCTGATTTGTGCTCACAACAACCCTCTGAGGTGGGTCAGGCTGACGAAGTGAGCAGCCTACGCTTGGCCCAGTGAGCTTCCACCGTAGAGTGGAGAATCTGGACTGGACTCTTCCAGATGCTCTAACCACTGCCCCGCTCTGGCTCTCACACATGGACTCACCAGCCCCATTTCTATCCAGTGTCCTTCTTGCTTGACCACGGACAGCTGAAATTAGGTCCATCGGTGGCTATCAGCCACAAGGTCTAGATGGAACACTCTGTCTGGGGCAAGTGATGCTCTGTCTTCTTGGCACTTGGGGGGGGGCAAGAGTGGGAGGGCTTCTGGAGTTCTGTGGGGAGGGGAAGGGAAAGGAGTTTGTAAGCCGCTCTGAGACTCCTTTGGGTAGTGAAGGGCGGGGTATAAATCCAATCGCTTCTTCAAAAAAAAAAATTCCCAGGGGCCAGATCCACTCTTCCATTAGCCCAAACAGCCACGTGCTGGAGATCACCCTCGGGTCAGCTGAACAAGACGCCCAGGGGCGGCAGCCCCTCACCCTCACCCCATCCTGTTGCTTCATTCAAGTATTATACTAAACATGTCGGACTTAACTTTTACTCTCGAGGTAGAAAAGATGCACGGTTGGGGCATCTCCACGCTGGAAACTCATTAAGAACCTAAGAGAAGCCAATGTTGGATCAGGCCAACGCCCCATCCAGTCCAACACTCTGTGTCACACAGTGGCCAGAAATACCAGGTGCCACCAGGAGGTCCAGCAGTGGGGCCAAGGCACTAGAAGCCCTCCCACTCTTGCCCCCCTCCCCGCAAGAATACAGAGCATCCCTTGCCCCAGATGGAGAGTTCCTATCTATAGGTAAAGGTAAAGGTTCCCTTGCTCGAAAGCCAGTCGAATTCGACTCTAGGGTTGCGGTGCTCATCTCCATTTCAAAGCCGAAGAGCCAGCGCTGTCCAAAGACGTTTCCATGGTCATGTGGCCGGCATGACTAAACACCAAGGCGCACGGAACGCTGTTACCTTCCCACCAAAGTGGTCCCTATTTATCTACTTGCAATTTCTTGCTTTCGAACTGCTAGGTTGGCAGGAGCTGGAACTAGAGACGGGTGCTTACGCCGTCATGCGGCACTCTCGGGTCTCGAACTGCTGAACTACCGACCTTCCATAGCCTGCAATTCAGCGTCTTAACCACTTGAGCCACCGCAGCTCCTATACCATCGTGGCTAATAGCCACTGATGGACCTCTGCGCCATATGTTGACCTAATTCCCTCTTGAAGCCGTCCATGCTTGTAGCTGCCACCACCTCCTGTGGCAGCGAATTCCATGCGTTAACCACTCTTTGGGTGAAGAAGGACTTCCTTTTATCTGTTCTAACCCGACCGCTCAGCAACTTCAGTGAGCGCCCACGAGTTCTTGTATGGTGAGAATGGGAGAAAAGGACCTCTTTCTCGACCTGCTCTGTCCCTTGCATAATCTTATAAACCTTGATCATGTCACCCCTCAGTTGTCATTTCTCCAAGCTAAAGAGCCCTTCACGGGGATACTCGTAATGGGAGGGTTGCGCACCACCACGACTCTTTCGCAGGGTGGGGGGAGAAGAAGAGAACACCTACCTTTGCTAAGACATCACATGTCTGTGCACGTGTGAGCGTGCACACATTATTACAATGCAACACCCAAACTATTAGTCCTTATGACTACAAAGGCAGGCTTGAAGGCGCACATGGCAAAACCTCAGAGACCGAAATCGGAGCAGGTCTTAAGAGGGCAACAGGGCCAGGGAGTTAACAGACTGCACTGAGATAGATCAAGATGGGTAGCCGTGTGAAGACCAACAAAGTCTGTGCCAGGGTAGGAGCTTCCGAGAGTCACGGCTCCCTTCTGCAATTACAAGCACGGATAGCTACTGTTCTCTCAACTTGCGTGCCCCCTCCCCCCCAGTTCGGCAATATTTCTAAGAACACCAGAAGAGCCCTGCTGGGTCAGACCAGGTGGGGGTCCATCTAGTCCAGCATCCTGTCTGACACTGTGGCCAACCAGTTCCTCTGGAGGGCCAACAAACAGGGCAGAGAGACTGAGGCCTTCCCCTGAGAAGAACATCAGGAGAGCCCTGCTGGGTCAGACCACTGAGGGTTCATCTAGTCCAGCCTCCTGTCTCACACAGTGGCCAACCAGTTCCTTTGCAGGGCCAGCAACAGGGCAGAGAGGCTGAGGCCTTCCCCTGATAAGAACCTCAGAAGAGCCCTGCTGGATCAGACCACTGAGGGTCCATCTAGTCCAGCATCCTGTCTCACGCAGTGGCCAGTCAGTTCCTCTGGAGGGCCAACAAACAGGGCAGAGGCACGGAGACCAGTGTTCCCTCTAAGCTGAGTTAGTGTGAGCTAGTTCACAGGCTCTTAGCCTCCAGCTCACACATTTTTGTCTTCGCCTCGGAAGGACGGCCCCAGAGCAAACTAATTGACGCAGTAGCCAAATCGCTAGCTCACAACTTTAATGCCAGTAGCTCACAAAGTAGAATTTTTGCTCAAGGGACTCCCGCAACTTAGAGTCCCCTGATGCTGTCTCCTGGCACTGACGTTCAAAGGACTGCTGCCTCTCAACACGGAGGTTCCCTTGGCTAGCAGCCACTGATAGCCCTTCCCTCCATGACAAGGGCTTTGAATACTCTGCCTGCTACCTATGTGGCACTTTAACCAGACATCCCTGCTCCCCATGACTAAGAGGAGTGGTATTATACAAAATAAGTCCACCGAGCCGGCTGTCTAAGCGTGGACGAAACTACCCAGCTCTCCCACCACCCTGTAAGCACACGGTACCCTGCTCACATCGAGAGCCGCATGCCACAGGGCTCTGGGGTGGGGGAGGGGGCAGGAGGGCAAACCAAGAAGGCTTAAGTATTTACCTGGGCATACAGCAAAGGGGAATGCGTGGGTGTGTGTATGTGAGAAATCCCAAACCATCACAACAAGCCAACGCAGTGCCTCGGGGGAAGGTGGAGGCCAGCAGCGATCACGACAACAAACCAAAAGGAAACAGGAAGCGGTGCCTCCCGGCACTCTCATGCTTGCACAAGCAGCTACTCCTGTGAAATGCCAGGGAGGTGCTCTGAAAAGCCAAGGGGGAGATGCCCTCTGCCAGGGTGCTGGTGCTGGGGGCCGCTGGCACCTATCGGACACAGACAGCCCCACAGCTGAGTCGAGCTACGCTACTGAATGAGGCGGTTAGAAAACACAGCGAAGGCCCGTTCTTCAGACCTCTGCCTCTTTCCACCTTCTCTGTGCCCTGGTCCCATCACCACCACCACCACCACCACCCTTCAACTGCAGGCGGGATTTACGGTTGCTGCCCGCACACGGCCACTTACGTAGAACGACCCCTGTCCAGCCGAGGGGGTCTCGCTAACATCCATTTAATCCGGACGCGGGAAGCGGGTGCTGAGGCAGAGCGGGCTGGCACATTCTGAGACGCTCCCCGGTTGATTCAGGGGCCGGGGACCCAAAGGCTGCCCATTTAAATACGCTTGTTGGGTGGACGGAGAGACGGGGGGAAAAGATAAGAGTATCCTCAAGAAAAAAAATCAAATCCCGGTGAAATCCCAAGCCGGCCGGCGCCCCAGGGCCTTCCCGGCAGCGACGGGGCTAGGAAAAGAAATCCCAGGAAAAAGCAACTCTCCCGAAGGCTGAAGAGAAGTCCCGTCTCGAATCGGGTGGAAAAAGGCGACGCTTTGGCCTTCGCCCCCTGGATCTGCCGGCATGTGCTTGCTGGCAGCCGCCTGCGATGAGGTTTGACGTTTACCTGAACTGCCTCCACCTTTTATGCTACGGCGGATGACTCAGATGCTCGAGAATGTGGGGCGGAGGAATCTCATGGAGGGAGGGAGGGAGGAGGGAAGGAAGGAGAGAAAGAGGGAGAGGGAGAGACACACGCCAGGGGGGAGAAAAGATGCAAAGCAGCAGCTACCTTTTTGTAGGTGGTTTCGCCCGTGGAGTCCACGCCCCTGTGCCCTTTCTTGATCGTCTGCGAAGAGTGTCCCGAAGATCCTGCCGTCTACGGTCGGGAGCAGAGGAAAGGCGACAAGGAAAATACAGGTCTTAAAAAAAAGTATCTCAGATATCTGGCTGTGGACTTTTAATTAATTAATTTGATTTATACCTCCACCCTCCCCACCGAAGCACGCTCAGGGCGGCTTATGAGGCCACTGGCAACATAGGTAAAAGGTAAAGGTTCCCTTGCTTGAAAGCCAGTCGGATCCGACTCCAGGGTTGCGGTGCTCATCTCCGTTTCAAAAAGCCGAAGAGCCAGCGCTGTCCGAAGACGTTTCCATGATCATGTGGCCGGCATGACTAAACACCAAGGTGCACGGAACGCTGTTACCTTCCCACCAAAGTGGTTGGCAGGAGCTGGGACTAGAGACGGGAGCTCACTCCGTCTTGCGGCACCTGGGTCTCGAACTGCTGAACTACTGACCTGCCACAGCCTGTAGTTCAGCATCTTAACCACTTGAGCCACCACAGCTCCTACTAGCAACATAAAAAGCATTAAAACTATAGGTAAAGGTAAAGGTTCCCTTGCTCGAAAGCCAGTCGAATCCGACTCTAGGGTTTGTTTATTTATTTATTTATTCAGCTTATATACCGCTCAGACCCAAGGGGTCTCAGAGCGGTTTACATGGTATATGATGTGCTCATCTCCGTTTCAAAGCCGAAGAGCCAGCGCTGTCCGAAGACGTTTCCGTGGTCATGTGGCCGGCATGACTAAACACCAAGGTGCACGGAACGCTGTTACCTTCCCACCAAAGTGGTACCTATTTATCTATTTGCAATTTCTTGCTTTCGAACTGCTAGGTTGGCAGGAGATTAAAACTATAAAAACATAGTAATTTCATAAAAACACAATCCGAAGGTGCTATATATAAAAGGTAAAGGTTTCCCCTTGCTCGAGAGCCAGTCGAATCCGACTGTAGGGGGGGGCGGTGCTCATCCCCGTTTGCAAGCCGAAGAGCCAGCGCTGTCCGAAGACATCTCCGTGATCGTGTGGCCGGCATGACTGGACGCCGAGGCGCACAGGACGCTGTTTACCTTCCCACCGAAGCGGTGCCTATTTATCAACTTGTAGTTTCTTGCTTTCGAACGGCTAGGTGGGCAGGAGCTGGGGCTCGAGACGGGAGCTCACTCTGTCATGCGGCACTCGGGTCTCGAGCGGCGAACTACCGACTTCTGGTCTGCAGCTCAGCGTCTTAATCGCCTGAGCCATCGCAGCCCGCTATATATATATGCAATGGCAAAAACTGTTCTAATCGGCCGCAGGAAAGGAACGTCAAGGGTCCAGATTTGGGCCTTGGGGCTCCCTAAACAAAGCAGAGGAGGAAGAATGCGCCAACGGATGTGCTAACAACAGAGGGGCGGGTAGGAGAGTGTGTTGAGGGGCTGGCTTGCACCTACCGAATACTATTCGGAAAGAGTTAATACCTTTGTGCTCAGAAGGGAGGCAGAGGCCGCAGAGTACCTGCTTTGGGCAGAGAAGGTCTCAAGTTCAATCCCCCCCCAACACCTTCTGCTAAAAGGCTCAGGCCCTGTGAAAGATCTCTGCCTGAGACCTCGGGGGGCTGCTGCCAGTCACAGGGGACAAGACTCACCTTGGCAGGCACCTCGCTCAATGTAAGGAAGCTTTAAGTATTCTTAGTGTGGGAGAGACCGAAGCTCTGCAGAGGGGAAAGTCTGGCAGCCTGACTTCTTTGGGGCCAAATAAAAGCAGCCGGTGGCTTACAGAGGTGCACTGCAGCCTGAAGACTACTGGTCTGATCCTGCAGGGCTCTTCTGGTGTCCTTATCAGGGGAAGGCCTCGGCCTCTCTGCCTTGTTTGTTGGCCTTCCAGAGTAACAGGTTGAGGCCCCTGTGTGAGACAGGAGGCGGGACTAGAGGGACCCTCCCTGGTCTGACCCATCAGGGCTCTTCTGGGGTTCTTCTCAGGGGAAGGCCTCGGCCTCTCTGCCCTCTGGTTGGCCCTCCAGAGGAACTAGTTGGCCAGTGTATGAGATGGGATGCGAGACTAGATGGACCCTCACTGGTCTGATCCAGCAGAGTTCTTCTGATGTTCTCCTGAGGGGAAGGCCTCAGCCTCTCTGCCCTGTTGTTGGCCCTCCAGAGGAACTGGTTGGCCTCTGTGTGAGACGGGATGCTGGACTAGATGGACCCTCACTGGTCGGATCCAGCAGGTCTTGTCTGATGTTCTCCTCAGGGGAAGGCTTCGGCCTCTATACCCCGTTGTTGGACCTCCAGAGGAACTGGTCAGCCACTGTGTGAAACAGGAGGCTGGACTAGATGGACCACTGGTCTGATCCAGCAGGGCTTTTCTTATATTCTTATAAGCCTGCATCTCTCCATGTGAAGCAGTGCAGCCTTTAATTATACAGCCACATGTTGGGAGAAACCATGTCTCATTCATTCATGTGGTGGTGGTGGTGGTGGCCATCAGTCCCTTCTCTTGAAACACCAGCACCCATCTTGAGTTTTTAACTGACTCTTATGGCCTCTAAAGATGGTTTCTAACCACACTAGACCAGGGATCTCTGCACTCTTCACCCTGTTTAGACTGGGTAGGGAAATTCCTTCTCTCTCTAGAAGCTCCATCTCCTTTCCTTGGCTCAAATGCGATTCTCCATCTTAACTATCCACTCATCCTTGCCAACTTTCCCCACTTCTTCTGCCTGTGTTAAAACCGCTCTCAGTCAGGGCTGAATTCCGAAACTGTCAGTACTCCACTCTTTTCAGCTAGGACTGAAATCAGACTGGATCCCTTCTCAGCATCCAGTTCAGAAGCCTTTCTCTGTTCAGCTGACGCTAACCAGTCAGATCTCTTGGAACAGCCTGTCGCTCAAGGCTCCCTGGCTCTGTGAAGAATTGACCCTTCACAGTCCTTTAGCTGTTTGTACAGCACTTCTAAGCTCATATGTAGATCTGTTGTTATATTTTTGTCTGTGTGTATATTTTACTTAGTTGCTGGATTTTAAGTCCGCCCCTCCTTGAAATTTTTTTTTTTAAAGAAATTGAGTCCATCAACAGCCACGAGGACTGGTGGCTGAAAGTGCCGTCAAGTGATGACCACCTCATAGGGTTTTCAAGGCAAGAGATGAACAGAGGTGGTTTTGCCGTTGCCTGCCTCTGCGTAGCAACCCTGGACTTCCTTGAGGTCTCCCATCCAAATGCTAACCAGGGCCGGCCCTGCTTAGCTTCCGAGATCTGACGAGATCGGTCTAGCCTGGGCCGTCCAAGTCAGGGCCATTCATTCATTCATTCATTCATTCATTCATTCATTCATTCATTCATTCATTCATTCATTATGTTTACAAATAAATGCTTCTTTTGTGCTTCCTTAACCCCGTTTGCAAGTTAAGAAGGCAGCAGGCTTCCTTGTGGAACTGGGCGAAGGGAGAAGGATATCTGTTTCTGTCTGCGTGAGAATGAGAAGAGCTCGTTCTGGGAGTCGGGGGCAGGAAAGGGTCCACGGCAGGAGTAGAACTCCACGCCAGAGGGTTTCAAGACCACGGGCTCTCCTAAGAGAAAGACTAGCAATGCCCAACAATGCAGGTTTGCCTGTGCGTGACCTCAATCCTTCAGTGATCAGCTGGAGGAACTGTATTCTAGGGCAGATTCTCACGCCCTGCAGGACAAAGGCAAGACTCAGCATGTCTGCCAGAACCCCAAGATAAGCAACTCGACTCTCTTATATCTGCCACAGGAAGCTCGGATAAGCACGGGGGTGCCCCGGCAGACGCAACACCTGTTGTGCGGCTCCCCCTGCCCTTACCCCATCGCACCCCTTTTCTGTCTTGCACGGGGCTTGCGGAGCTTCAGAACTGGAGAGGGGAGGGATTCTGCAGCACCGGGCAGTCCCTCCTCCTCTCCACTCGGTCTGTCCCGAACTGCCTGGAGACAGAACCTCCTCCCTGGCCTGCTTTCAAGCCCCTTGCGAAGCCTGGGCAGCAGGCTGCATGTGCTCAGTCAACTCCCCTGAAACCTTGCGAGAAGAAGAAGAAGAGATTGGATTTATACCCCGCCTTTCACTGCCCAAAGGCGTCTCAGAGCGGCTTGCAAAGTCCTTTCCCTTCCCCTCCCCACAACAGACACCCTGTCAGGGAGGCGGGGCTCAGAGAACTCTAACACAAACTGTCCTTGAGAGAACAGCTGTGCCAGAGCTTGTGACTGACCCAAGGTCACACCAGCAGGTGCAAGTGGAGGAGTGGGGGAATCAAACCCGGTTCTCCCAGATAAGAGTTTGCACACTTAACCACTACACCAAACTGGCTCTCAAACTGGCGAGAGCCAACCAGTCCCATGAGATGTCCCCTACACCTGCAGCCCCCTTCCCCCTCCTATGGCCCTGCCTGAATGGCCAGTAGCTGTGACCAAAGAGGGGCCTTAAAGGGCCCATATGACATCACTGCGGTGTCGGGATTCTTCCTCCTGGCTGGCTTTGAAGGGCCTGTGCTGCGATGCAGCCGTTCTCCATGAAGCCACGGTCCTGGTGGGCTTCCCTACTGCCAGCACCGGAGTCCCCCAAGTGGGCATCCGGTGACTCTGGGTAAGTACAGGAGTGGCCCTGGCAACGGAGACAGGCCTGCTCCCGGACGTGCGTGTTTCGCTTTCGCAGCTGTATATCAGCAGCTGGAGGCGTCGAGGCAGTGTGAATGTGCACACGTGCCCCCTGCTCCCGTGTATACCCGAAGCACCTCTAGGGAGAGCCAGCAAGAGAAGCGCAGCGGAAAGCGACGGCACGCTCGGAAGCCTGGGGCAGGAAAGGCACCCCATATCCCCCGCCGAGGGCTTGACTGTGTAAGACAGGGACCTGATCTTGGGATACTTAACAATTCGGTCGGGTTGCCAAGTTGTAATGCTATAGCAGCAAGTTGTAATGCAAGTTGTAATGCAAGTTGTAATGCTATAGCAGCCACTCTCCAAAGCAGCCATTTTTTCTACACACACACACAAATACACACACACACACACACACTGGCAAGCCCCTTGCAGCTTACCTCCAGTGACTTTTTCAAGGAATTTGCTCCCGGTGCCCCTAGCAGCAAAACAGAGGAGAAAAAGATCAATTAGTCAGCTTACCCAGTTGCACAGCAGATGTTATACCTAAATCAATTCCCGGCTCGCTGGAGGAACAGGGACTTCTTGTTCTCTGATAAGATCGTAAAAAGAGGCCCACTGAACACAGAGGGTTCCCTTTAGGCTCCAGGGGTGGGAGCAGCCACAGACAGACCTCTCCGCCACGAGTCCAGCTTAATCCCTCTTTAAATGCCCGAACAACCTCTGCCGAGCCCCCCCACTTATAGGAATGGCCTGCCTCATGAGGTCAGGAGGAGGGGTCCCACTATCCCAGGCTTTTCGCAAGCGATACCAAACTGAATTATTCAAGAGAGTTCTTTGTGTGGGGAACAGGCCTGCACTGTGATGATACGGTTCATAACAAAACTTGGAGTAAAGTGTCAGGGGTTGTGGATACTGCCATGTATACTTCGCGCTAACTGTTGGTGTACGACGTAGGGGTCCTACTGTGGAATTTTTGCTTTCGTTGAAGGTGTCGTGTTCTGCTTCATCTCTGGTGGGTTTCCAGACCTCTCCAAGTCAAATCCCTATTCACTGTCTTTTGGGTGTCCCACTCTGCTGATTGCACTGATTTATTCTATGTGGTTGTACTGATTTATTCTACGTGGGGAGGGGCTGTGGCTCAGTAGCAGGGCACCTGCTTGACGTGCAGAAGGTCCCAAGTTCAATCCCCGGCAGCTCCAGTTAAAAAGATGAGAGGAGGAAGAGGAGTAGAAGGAGAAAAAGAAGAGGAGGAGATTGGACTTATACCCCGCCCTTTACTACCCAAGGGAGTCTCAGAGCCGCTTACAAACTCCTTTCCCTTCCCCTCCCCACAACAGACACCCTGGGAGGTAGGTGGGGCTGAGAGAGCTCTGACAGAAACTGCTGTTTTTCAAGAACAGCTGCTGTCAGAACTATGGCTTGCCCAAGGTCATCCAGCAGCTGCAAGTGGAGGAGTGGGGGATTCAAACCCAGTTCTTCCAGATTAGAGTCCGCGCACTTGACCACGACACCAAACTGGCCAGTAGCTCACAAACTAGGTGATGTGAAAGGGCTTTGCCACAGACCCCCGCATAGCCGTTGCCAGTCTGGGTAGACAATACTGACTGTGACGGACCAAGGGAAGGGAGGGGCCGTGGCTCAGTGGTAGAGCACCAGCTTGGCATGCAGAAGGTTCGGTCCCCAGCACTTCCAGTTAAAAGGACCAGATAGGAATTAATGTGAAAGACCTCTGCCTGAGACCTTGCAGAGCCGCTGCCGGTCTTGAGTAGGCAATACTGACTTGGATGGACTGATGGGTCTGATGCGGTATTAGGCAGCTTCATGCGTGTCCACTGGAGAATGGCAGATGGCAATATAATATAATAATATAAATAAAACAAAGAAACAAACCCATGCTTGTGGCCCTCACTGCCTACACTGACAGCGGGTTTCACGCTTTAATTAATTGAATTTACAGACCAAGTACCAAGAATTAGAGTGAAGCTGAAGGAAAGCATCAGCACATTCACAATGCCAAAATACGATCTAGACAACATTCCTGAAGCATTTTAAGTCCACGTACCGAACAGGTTTGCATTACTGAGCTCAAGTGAACACGAACGGGAAAAACTGTGGGCCGAAGCCGGAGATATTATCAAGGAAGAATGCGCAAAGGCTATTCCCGGTGCCAAAAGAAATGAAGAGTCGCAACGGATGACCGATGAAACTCTTAAAATTGCGAAGGAAACACAAGACGCAAAAGTAAAAGGAGACCGAAATAGAGTCAGAAGTCTAAATGCAGCGTTCCAGCAACTTGCGCGTAGAGACAAAGAGAGCTATTATAATAACCAGAGTAAAGAAACAGAATACACGAACAAAAGAGGAAGAACAAGAGATCTGTTCCACAAGTTCCCAGATAATCAAAGGGAAATTTAAAGCATGGTTAGGCATGCCGAAAGATCAAAACGGAAATATATTAACCGAGCGGGACAAAATTAAACAACGAAAGAAAGGATGGGAACAATACAATGAAGAACCATACAAAAAAAGATGAAAGGAGGACAGATTCCTTCCAAAGAAGAATCTTTTGAAGAAAGTGAAGCGAAAGCCACATTGACAGCAATTGGGGATAACAAATCACCCGGAGTAGAAGGGATACCAAGCCACAGAAACAGAGTTCATCAAAACCTTAACAAGGTTGTGCCAACAAATATGGAAAAGAAGAAGAAGAAGAAGAAGAAGAAGAAGAAGAAGAAGAAGAAGAAGAAGAAGAAGAAGAAGAAGAAGAAGAAGAAGAAGAAGAAGAAGAAGAAGAAGAAGAAGAAGAAGAAGAAGAAGAAGAAGAAGAAGAAGAGGAGGAGGAGGAGGAGGAGGAGGAGGAGGAGGAGGAGGAGGAGGAGGAGGAGGAGGAGGAGGAGGAGATTGGATTTATACCCCGCCCTTCACTGCCCAAAGGTGTCTCAGAGCGGCTTACAAACTCCTTTCCCTTCCCCTCCCCACAACAGACACGCTGTGAGGTTGGTGGGGCTGAGAGAACTCTAACACAAACCGTCCTTGAGAGAACAGCTGTGGCAGAGCTTGTGACTGACCCAAGGTCACATCAGCAGGTGCAAGTGGAGGAGTGGGGAATCAAACCCGGTTCTCCCAGATAAGAGTCCATGCACTTAACCACTACACCAAACTGGCTCTCCCAAAACAGTGGCCCCCACACTGAAAACACTCAATTGACATTCCAACCTCAAAAAAAGGAGACCTCAAAGACTGCAGCAGCTATTGGACCATCACATTAATTTTGCGCATGAGTAAAGCGATGCTCAGATCTTACAAGACTGTCACCATATAGGGTAAAGGTAAAGGTTCCCTTGCTCGAAAGCCAGTCGAATCCGACTCTAGGGTTGCGGTGCTCATCTCCGTTTCAAAGCCAAAGAGCCAGCGCTGTCCGAAGACATTTCCGTGGTCATGTGGCCGGCATGACTAAACACCAAGGTGCATGGAACGCTGTTACCTTCCCTCCGAAGTGGTACCTATTTATCTACTTGCAATTTCTTGCTTTCGAACTGCTCGGTTGGCAGGAGTGTCACCATATACAGAACAAGAAATGCCGGACGCTCAAGCTGGATTCAGAAAACGAGGAGGCACGAGTGATCATCCTGCAAATTGACGTCGGTTATTCTCGGAGCATACGAGAGAATTTCAGAAGGAAATCCGCTTTGTGTTTCATAGACGACAGCAAAGCTTTTGAACTGTGTAGATCAGGCTGGCTTTAAAAGAAACGGGTGTGCCACCCACAACCAGTGCTCCCTCTAAGCTCACAGTTTTTTTTTAGCCTCCGGCTCACACGTTTTTGTCTTCGCTCAGGGAGGAGGGCTCCAGAGCAAACTAATCGATGCAGCAGCCAAATCGCTCGCTCACAGCTTTTAATGCCTGTGGCTCACAAAGGAGAATTTTTGCTCACAAGACTCCACCGCTTAGAGGGATCATTGTTTTGATGCGCAACCTGTACTCCCAACGCAAGGCTACGGCTAGGAGAGAATACAGAGAAACAGAAGGGTTTCCAGTTGGCAAAGGTGTCAGACAAGAATGTAGTTAATCTTCCTATCTCTTCAATCTGTATGCCGAACATATCATAAGGAAAACTGGATCAGATTTAGATGAAGACGGAGTGAAAATTGTGCCAAACTACGAAACAACGCCCCACCAACTGGAAACACTCAATTTACATTCCAATTCCAAAAAAGGAGACCTTAAAAGACTGCAGCAACTATTGAACCATTGCATTTATTTCTCATGCCAGTAAAGTGATGCTCAAAATCTTACAGTGAAGACAGTTACCAAGTGTGAAGAAATGCATTTTTTTTCCCTTTGGAGTTTCCAATGAGCAAAACCGTCACACTGAGTTTTAAAAGCCAGCTCCCCCCGGGCAGAGAACAGGCAGGAAGGGAGGAAGTCAGCTCAATTGCATTCCAGACTTACCTCAGCCCACCTTCATATAAATTCTAATAGGTCAAGACAATGGGATGGTCAAGCTCCCCTCCCCTTTAAGGAGGGAACGGAGATTTGGAGGTGTTAAATACTAGAGAGACTTCAGGAAGGAAATTCTGGAGACTTCAGGACCTGACCTGGTCAGTGAGTGGGGAAAAGAGAGGTGATAAAATTCAGGTGAGCATGTAGGAAGTACTAATTTGTGCTGAGTCCCTCAGAGCAGACAGAACGCTTAACTGAGGTCTGGAGGAGGTAGCCATTTAACCATGTGCTGGCCTGAAGAGCTGGAGGAAACTTCAAGGTGATGGTTACTCTGTAGAGATCTGTAACATCCTAAACTAAGAAGCCTGTCCTACATTTTAACATCTGATAGGGCATATATAGAGAGAGGGACAGAAGAACTGTGTTCTACCCATTTCTTTTGAATCTCTTGCTCGATCTGATGCTCTGTGAAAAATATGCTTGTGAACAACATAGACCTCCACCGACACTCTATTTTAAAAGGAGCGCCAGGGGAAGGCAGGCAGTTGGCAAGTGGCTATTCCTCCAGGGGTGCAGATGGCAGTGAATGATCCCTGTGCTGACAGGGGCTGGGCAGCAGAAGACACAGAGACAAGGACTCAAAACTTGGAATGGAAGCTGACCCTCCAAGCCAGTTTGGTGTAGTGGTTAGGAGCACGGACTCTAATCTGGGAGAAATGGGTTTGATTCCCCACTCTTCCACATGCAGCCTGCTGGTGTGACCTTGGGTCAGTTACAAGTTATTTCAGTGCTGTTCTCTCATGAGCAGTTCTTGAAAGAGCCCTCTCTGCCCCACCCACCTCACAGGGTGTCTGTTTTGAGGTGGGGAAGGGAAAAGAGATTGTAAGCTGCTCTGAGACTCCTTTGGGTAGTGAGGGGCGGAGTATAAATCCAATCTCTCCTTCCTCTCTTCTCCCAGCGGGCAATTCCTTACAAAGGTAAGGTAGTGGTAGTGGTCAGGTAGTGGCAGTGGTTACCTGGGAGAGAAAGAAGAGCCTCTCCAAGTGTTTGGAAAACCTTGGAGGGCAGGGTGGAACAGGGCCTGCAGGCCGGAGCAGGCCCGTTCCGTCACAGCATATACAGAACAAGAAATGTCTGATGTTCAAGCTGGGATTCAGAAAATGAAGAGGCACTGGAGATATATTGCAAGTTTCCTTGGGTTACAGGAAGGAACATTAGATGGCTCGCCATTGCCTGCCCCTGCATCATGACCCCGGGAAGTTTTCCCTTCCACGTTACCACCAGAGAACACTGAAGACTTGAAATGACTCCTGACAAAGGTTAAAGCAAGAAAGCGCCAAAGCAGGATTACAGCTGAGTAGCAAGAAGAAGAGAGAAGGAGAGAAGAGGAGAGGATTGGATTGGATTTATACCCCTTGCCCTTCACTCGGAGTCTCAGAGCGGCTTACTACCTCCTTTCCCTTCCCCTCTCCACAACAGACATCCTGTGAGGTAGGTGGGGCCGAGAGAGCTCTTTCGAGGACTGCCCTTTCAAGCACAGCTCTTGCCAGAACTGTGGCTTGCCCAAGGTCATCCAGCAGCTGCAAGCGGAGAAGTGGGGAATCAAACCCAGATCTCCCAGATTAGAGTCCGCACACTTAACCACTACACCAAACTGGCTCAAGAAGATAAAAGCAATGACTATTGAGGAACTGCACAACTTTAAGGCTGACAATGAAGGAAGCGAAATTATTCAAGGTTTTCTGTTCCACGGCTCCACCCTCTGCCAAAAGGGAGACGGCAACCAAGAAACCAGAAGGAGGCTGAGACGGGGACGGGCGGCCAGAAGGAGCCAGAAAAGATCCTTAAGCGTAAGGACGTGTCTCTGGCAACCAAGATCAAGATAACTCATATTATAGAATATTCCCCATTACTATGTATGAGTGTGGAAAGTTGGGACGATGAAGAAAGCTGACGGGAAAGAAAGATCCAACACAAGATGGATTGACTCAATAAAAGGAAGCCTGCTTGCGGGGAGGGCGGGATACGAGTCCAATAAAATAAAATAAAAAGGAGGAAAATAAAGCCACAGCCCTTCGTTTGCAAGACCTGAGGGAGGCTCTTAAGGATTGGAGGTCATTAATTTGTAGGGTCACCAGAAGCAACAGCACCTCTCCCTCTCTCTCTCTCTCTCTCTCTCTCTCTCTCTCCTCTCTCTCTCTCTCTCTCTCTCTCTCTCTCAGAGAACCAGTTTGGTGTGGTGGTTAAAGTGCACGGACTCTAACCTGGGAGAACCGGGTTCGATTCCCCACTCCTCCCCATGCAGCTGCTGGTGTGACCTTGGGTCAGTCACAAGTTGTCCCAGGGCTGTTCTCTCAAGGGCAGCTCTCAGAGCTCTCTCAGCCCTGCCTACCTCAAAGGGTGTCTGTTGTGGGGAGGGGGAGGGAAAGGAGATTGTAAGCCGCTCTGAGACTCCTTTGGGTAGTGAAGGGTGGGGAATAACTCCAATCTCCTCCTCCTCCTCCTCCTCCTCCTCTTCTTCTCTCTCTCACATACACTTACAGGTGTGAAAGTTGGACAATGAAGAAAGATGTCAGGAAGAACACTGATTAAATCGAAATGTGGCGTTGGAGGAGAGTTTTACATACCGTGGACCTCCAAAAAGACAAATAAGTGGGTTCTCAGTCAAATCAAACCTGAACTCTCCTGAGAATCTAAAATGACCAAACTGAGGCTGTCGTACTTTGGTCCCATCGTCAGACAACAAGACTCACCGGAAAAGACAATAACGCTAGGAAAAGTTGGAGGCAGCAGGAAATGAGGAAGGCCCAACATGAAATGGATTGAGTCAATCAAGGAAACCACGGCCCTCGGTTTGCAAGACCTAGCTAAGGCCATTAACAACAGGACATAAGAACATAAGAAAAGCCAATGTTGAATCAGGCCAAGGGCCCATCTAGTCCAACACTCTGTCACACAGCGGCCAAAATATACCAGGTGCCATCAGGAGGTCCAGCAGTGGGGCCAGGGGGACACTAGAAGCCCTCCCACTGCTGCCCCCTCCAGCACCAAGAATAGAGTGCATCACCTGCCCCAGACCGAGAGTTCCCATCTATACCCTGTGGCTAATAGCCACTGATGGACCTCTGCTCCTTATGTTCATCTAATTCCCTCTTGAAACTGTCCATGCTTGTAGCTGCCACCACCTCCTGTGGCAGTGAATTCCATATGTTAATCACTCTTTGGGTGAAGAAGGATTTCCTTTTATCTGTTCTAACTTGGGAGGACACTTGGGAGACCACTGATGCATAGGGTTGCCTGAAGTCGGAAACACACACAATTTAATCCAGACACTGCGTAAGGAAGAATCTCCTTTTGCCTTCTTTCTGAATCTGTTGCCCATCAACTTCATTGGGTGACCTGAATGTTAATATTATGGGAGAAGGAGAAAAGGCTCTCTCCTTTCCAGAAAGCAGGCAGCCCACAATTACTCCTGCCCACCCCCAAGACTAACAACATTTTGTTTTCTTTAAACAATGAGCTTTCGTGAGTCACGGCTCACTTCCTCAGATATGTGGGGGAACAAGCTGTGAATTACGCAAGAGGATATTGAAATATATGTTGTTAAGTCTTTTAAGAAGCCACTGGACCTCACCAGAGCCAGTTTGGTGTAGTGGTTAAGTGTGCGAACTCTGATCTGGGAGAACCGGGTTTGATTCCCCCACTCCTCCACATACAGCTGCTGGTGTGACCTTGGGTCAGTCACAAGCTCTGGCACAGCTGTTCTTCAAAAAGAGCAGTCTCTGTCAGAGTACTCTCAGCCCCACCTACCTCACATTGTGTCTGTTGTGGGGAGGGGAAGGGAAAGGAGTTTGTGAGCTGCTCTGAGACTCCCTTGGGTAGTGAACGCAGGGTATAAATCCAATCTCCTCCTCCTCCTCCACTTGCACCAGCTGGATGACCTTGGGCAAGCCATAGTTCTGGCATAGCTGTCCTTGAAAGAGAGCAGTTCCTGTCAGAGCTCTCTCAGCCCCACCTACCTCACAGGGTGTCTGTTGTGGGGAGGGGAAGGGAAAGGAGTTTGTGAGCCGCTCTGAGACTCCGAGTGAAGGGCAGGGTATAAATCCAATCTCTTCTTCTTCTAAATATTTATTTATTTAATATGTTTTCAAAGGCTTTCATGGCCGGAGTTCATTACCTGCTGTTGATTTTCCAGGTTGTCTGGCCGTGTTCTTGGCATTGTAGAACCAGACGTTTTGCCAGTAGCTGTGACTAGCATCCTCAGAGGTATAACACAGAAAGATGGACTACTCTCTGTGTCCATGTGAGAAGAAAAATGGTAGGCAGGTAATTTATATCAACTCAGGAAGGTGGGGCAGGGCTGAGTGATTACCTACTGGTAAAATGTCAGGTTCTACGATGCCAAGACCACAGCCAGACAACCCGGAAAATCGACAGCAGCTAATTTATTTATTTATTTAATCAGATTTATAATCCCGCCCCCGCAGCCGGCTCAGGGCGGCTTACGTAAAAGAAAACACGCCAAGTAAACCGTTTAAATAATCCTAAAACCATATAAAACATTCCAACATTATCCCCAGCATATCACTAATTATTAGACGGTCCTCCCTATGTGGGCATTTAAATCCCCCCAACAGAACTGCTTTTGCATTGGGATACCCCTGCTTCAATAGGATGCAAAATATCGTGACTTTTTCGAGAATGGGAGTCGGGAGTGGAAAGGGGATCTAAGCTACCGCAGCCTCTTCTGGCTCCGTGGAAAAGCCGGCCGGCGGAGGCCAAAATCACAGCTTCCCAAATTGTTCTGCGGACCTGCAGGGGAAAGCATTTGCCCTGGAGCTATGCAGCTGAAATTCAGGGAATGGGTAAAAACGCCCTGTTGGAGTCCCTGGAAAATAGCTTCCTAGAAAAGGCTTTCATCGGTATCTCCTGGAACGCCAACAGCGATTCTGAGAGCGCAGACAAGACTCTCTTTCACTGAACCCAGAGTAAACAAAAGGATGATTTGATACCGGTGCGGATCAAACGATAAGGCAAGATTCCAGGTTACCAGAGAAATGGCTGTATGAGCAAGGGAGCTGGGGGGCGGGGGGGCAGAGCAAGGGACTGGACCGATTTGCCAAGATAAAATGAAGCAATATTCAATGCCCCCCCCCCCAAGCAGGCAATTACAGAAAAAAATATTCAATATTCAATACCACCCCCAAACAGGCAATTACAGAAAAAAAGTTACATTTCTGGTTGTTTACTAGAAACCAGGAAACAATACTAGCACTTATTGTGTTATTGTTAATTGCTTTTAATACTGTTTTAAATGTTTCAATTGTTTTATTGTAATCGCATGCTGATTTTATGTCAGCCACCCTGAGCTGGCTTCGGCTGGGAGGGCGGGGTAGAAATTTGAGGAACAGATGAATAAATATGAACCGGGAGGCTGGTTTGCAAATCGAACCAGTTCCTATTGGTTCACGACCCCTGCTTTCTGCTCCCCGCCACTTTCCCCCTGCTCCCCGCCGCTTTTCCCCGTTCGGAGCCATTTAAAACCCTGCTTTCTGCTCTTCACAGACCACCACGAACTGCCTTAAAAGTCGTGGAAGTTCATAGCGGCTCTTCAGTTCGCGAACATCACTCCACGAACCAGCCAAAAATTCATTGCGAACTTGCATTCGTGAGCCAGTTCGTGACCATCCCTACTATTTACAAAACATCTCTTTTTTCCAGATTTAGGGAACACAGTCACAGAATTGAGACTCCAACAGATGCCTACAGCAGGGGTCCCCAAGATATTGCCCACGGGCACCATACTGCCCACCAGCACCTTTCCTGGGGCTCACCAAACGCTTTTAGAATACGGGCAGGGAGAGACAACGCTTTTGCCCATCAGGGCTTCGGATCAGCTATGTCAGATTTAAAAGACTCCTGTTAAACAGAGCCTCTGCCTGAGACGCTGTGGCGCTACTATTAGACTTACACATAACCTCTCTCCCTGCCATTTTGCGGCTGGCTCCTGCAGCAGTCAGTTTGTGGCCCACGCTATGGTCACTTTGAGGTTAGACTACTGCAACGCTCTCTACGTGGGGCTGCCCTTGTCCCAAATCTGGAAGCTGCAGTTGGTGCAAAATTCGGTGGCCAGGCTGCTGATGGATGTCTCCATATAAGACCACATCCAGCCTGGGCTGAAGGCATTGCACTGGCTGCCAATAGCATACCAGATTCGCTTCAAGGTGCTGGTTTTGGCCTTTAAAGCCCTATATGATTGGGGGCCTGCCTACCTGACGGACTGCCTTTCCCCATATGTGCCCCAGAGAGCACTGAGGTCAGGGTCATAAAATCGCCTGACTCTCCCTGGCCCGAAAGATGCCAGATTGGCCATTACGAGGGCCAGGGCCTTCTCAGTGGCGGCTCTACACTGGTGGGATGAGCTCCCAGAGGACATCAGGGGCCCCACAGGACCTTTTACAGTTCCACAGGGCCTGTAAAACAGAGCTCTTCCACCAGGCCTATGAGCCGCCACTGACAACCACTGCAAACCAAACATACCGTAGCCCTATCTAACAACGCCGGATATGGCCTCTCCAGCGGACCATGTATAGAAACTCCCCGCCATCTGTTTATGTTTAGCACTTTATGTAATTGTTGTATCGAAACTGTATTTATTGTATTTTAACTTACGTGAGACGCCTTGAGACAGTTTGCACCGGCAAGGCAGGATAGAAATTGAAGGTAAATAAATAAATAAAATTCCAGAGCTGCCCACAGACATAAAAAGGATGGAGACCCCCCCGGCCTGCAGCATATTTGGAAGGCCGGTATCGACATAACCCTGTTAATTGGGCGTACACAGAAGTGGTTGGGTTGAAGATCTAGCCCATAACTTATTGTTTTGCCCATTGCATGATTCCCCCAGAGAGCGATTTTTAACTTTCGAACTTTCTCCATGTACTGGTTGGACATCACGGGATATAACCGCTTAGATAAAAAAATCTCTCTTATCGGGCTGCATTATTTGCCATTGCATCAAAGTCCATTCAAGCAAAGCCTGTGGGGAAACTGCAGTCCCAAAACACTGTTTTTATCTTAACCCAAGTGATGGCTCTGACTAATGCACATATAAGCACGGTGAGTTTTACTTCTCTCGATGCAAAGCTCTTAATTTTTACCAACAATTCGAACCTTCCTCCCCCCCGCAGTGGTCTTCGGCTACAGCAACAGAGTTTGACTAAATGATGCACATGGACAAAAACGAACTTTTACAAGTAGATGCCGCCTAACCGAGTGATCTTAAGAATGCAGTGAAGGCCGGGGGAAACTGTTGCTTAATGTGACCACAGAGGTGGCACGTCTTGGCTGCAGAACTGAGTACATAAAGTCGAAATGCTGCTTGTAATCATGAGCAAACAAACCTGGCACACACCGGTGTGTGGTGACCGAGATGGGACCGACAATGAAAAGGGTCCCTTTGAGGAGAACAACGGACGAGGAAGACAGCTTCCTTGGAAGATGGGAAACACCCCCCCGCCCTGAGTTACCGGATAGGGCGGGGTATAAATCCCAAAATAAATAAATAAATAAAAATAAGTAGGAAAAAGCTGCCACTTTCTCTTAAGAAGGGCTACCTCTGTTTAGTGAAAAGACACACGTCCCCCTCTGAAGTTCTACAACCGTTTTTCTATCTCAGTTTTAGTCCTATGTTGTGCTCCCATTCCTGTTATATTGTTTAAGGGCTTGGCTTCGGTTTGGTTTTATTACCTTTTCCAAGAAGGGACTGTACTCCCCCCCTCCCCATTCAAACTTGTTTTTTTCTGGTTGGAATGTGCTGGGAGTTCCCCGGCTGAAAGGATTCCATTTAGGAACTCAAGAGGAACAAGAATGCTTTAGAGTTAAGGAGGAAATATCTAGGATACTGGGGACACTTTCCTTGGAGTAGACCCTATTGAATGACATGAGATTTTCTTCCAGGCGGGTCTGCTTGGGAAAGCCCCCTTAGAGGGCTTGGGCTGAGCTTTCAAGTACATGGGGCTGGAGGTGACTGGGAAGGTAGGGCGCGGAGACTGTTGACCAACAGAAATTTTTCTCCCTCCCTGAAAACACTAGAACTCGAGGGCATTCAATGACGGGCAGTAGGTTCAGGGCGGACAAAAGGAAATACTACTTTACACAGCGAGTGATTAAAATGTGGAATTTGCTGCCAGAGGACGAGGTGACGGCCACTGGAAACAGGCTGCTTTAAAAGAGGGTTAGATTGATTCATGGAGGATAAGTCTGTCAGTGGCTAATAGCTCTAGTGACTGAAGGGAACCTCCAAATTCAGAGGCAGTCAGCCCCTGAATCCCAGAGCCAGGAGGAAACATCAGGGGAAGGCTTCAGCCTCTCTGTCCTGTTGTTGGTATGTTGTAAGTATGTCGGGTTATCTTTTGGCTATGCCCCTGCAGAGTGCAGGGGGTTGGGCTAGATGACCTGCAAGGTCCCTTCCAACTCTAGCATTCTATGATTCTGTCCAGAGGAACTGGTTGGCCATTGTGTGAGACAGGATACTGGACTAGATGGACCATTGGTCTGACCCAGCAGGGCTCTCTTGGTTTGGTGTAGTGGTTAGGAATGCGGACTATAATCTGGGAGATCCGGGTTTGATCCCCCACTCCTCCACATGCAGCTGCTGGTGTGACTTTGAGTTAGTCACAAGTTATTTATTATTAGTTTGCTCTGGAGCCATTCTTCCTGAGCTAAGACAAAGATCTGTGAGCTAGAGGCTAAAAACCTATGAGCTGGCTCACACTAACTCAGCTTAGAGGGAACACTGGTTCCCACATGCATGACTGCAGGCATGTAAAAGCATGTTTCCCTTCGTGCCACCACCACCCCCCATTATAAAACCCAGCCTATCACGTCGCCAGTTAACTTGGGGAATGCTGCCAAGGCCGCCTTTCAGCAAGTACAAAAGACTTGAGATCTCCAATTACTTTAACCCCTCAACCCCCACCACCACCACCATGCGTACACGTCCTTAGCGTGTGCAAGTAGTCTAGCTCTTCCAAGGACGGCAAATGCACACCCACCACAAGCGTCACTTACAAGGTTACTGCAAAGATACAATGGTGCAGGAGGAGAGGAGAAAAGACAACGTGTATGTCGCCCCCGACTCTTTGGTGAAGACGGAGAATGACGTCAATAAACGCCAAGTAAAACAGCCAATATAAATGGTCTGACTCTTAATTTTAAGCGCTGAATCACTGCTTGTTCCCTCCCAGCATTTCTGCTAAGTCACGGCACAGGGAGGACGAGGAAAATTCTACCCTGGCTCGGAGGCAAAACAGCTCTGGCTTAACAGCAGTGATCCCCTCTAAACTGAGTTTTTAGCCTCTGGCTCACACATTTTTAGGTGGTTCAAGTGGTTAAGACGCTGAACTGCAGGCTGTGGAAGGTCGGTAGTTCAGCAGTTCGAGACCCGAGAGTGCTGCATGACGGAGTGAGCTCCCGTCTCTAGTTCCAGCTCCTGCCAACCGAGCAGTTCAAAAGCAAGAAATTGCAAGTAGATAAACAGGTACCACCTCAGTGGAAAGGTAACAGCGTTCTGTGCACCTTGGTGTTTAGACATGCCAGCCACATGACCACGGAAACGTCTTCGGACAGCGCTGGCTCTTCGGCTTTGGAACGGAGATGAGCACCGCAACCCTAGAGTCAGATTCGACTGGCTTTCGAGCAAGGGAACCTTTACCTTTACACACATTTTTGTTTTAGCTGAGGAAGGATGGCTCCAAAGTAGTGTTCCCCCTAAGCCAAGTTATTGTGAGCTAGCTCACCGTGTTTTAGTCTCCGGCTCACAGATTTTTGTTTTAGCTCAGGAAGGATGGCTCCAGAGCCAGACTCATTTATGCAGTAGGCCAAATCGCTCACTCACAACTTTAATGCCGGGAGCTCACAAAGCAGAATTTTTGCTCACAAGACTCCATAGCTTAGAGGGAGCATTGCTCCAGAGCAGACTAATTTATGCATGTTTAAACATTTTATTAAAGGTGTGCACTTCTTTAAGCAGAGTGGGGTGCTGTAGTTGACTAATTCCCACACTGAGCAAGGAGGTTGGAGTAGGTGACCTCTAGGATCCCTTCTAATTCTGTGTCAAGAAACTCATCTCCTGTAAGAGACTTTTCCTGGCTAAATGTTAGCCTTCTTGACTATAGGAGTCATCACCCCCCACCTGCAGTCTTGTTCTCCGAATTGTTGCTTAGGCTGGCAAAAGTGATTAACTTGCGGCAGCTGAGAACTGTGGCTGACAGCCTGCAATTTAGAGATCTATCCTGGTAGCAGCTTCCTATTGGCTAAATGGCTTTTTTTCCTGCACTGAGAACTTCAGCCTCAGCAAAAAAAAAAATCTGCCCCACAAGCAGTGCTCCCTCTAAGCTGAGTCAGTGTGAGCTAGCTCACAGTTTTTTAGCCTCCGGCTCACAGTTTTTTGTCTTAGCTCAGGAAGAATGGCTCCAGAGCAAACTCATTTATGCAGTAGCCAAATTGCTCACTCACAATAAGAACATAAGAGAAGCCAATGTTGAATCAGGCCAATGGCCCATCTAGTGCAACACTCTGTCACACAGCAGCCAAAAATACCAGGTGCCATCAGGAGGTCCACCAGTGGGGCCAGGACACTAGAAGCCCTCCCACTGCTCCCCCCCCAGCACAAAGAATAGAGTGCATCACCTGCCCCAGACTGAGAGTTCCTATCTATATCTCGTGGCTAATAGCCACTGATGGACCTCTGCTTCATATGTTGATCCAATTCCCTCTTGAAGCCGTCCATGTCTGTAGCTGCCACCACTTCCTGTGGCAGTGAATTCCATGTGTTAATCAGTCTTTGGGTGCAGAAGGACTTCCTTTTATCTGTTCTAACCTGACTGCTCAACAACTTCAGCCCACGAGTTCTTGTATGGTGAGAAAGGGAGAAAAGGACCTCTTTCTTGACCTGCTCTCTCCCATGCATAATCCTGTAAACCTCAATCATGTCACCCCTCAGCCGTCGTTTCTCCAAGCTAAAGAGCCCCAAGCGTTTTAACCTTTCTTCATAGGGAAGGTGTTCCAACCCTTTGATCACTCTAGTTGCCCTTCTCTGCACTTTTTCCAATGCTATAATATCCTTTTTGAGATGTGGCGACCAGAACTGTACACAGTATTCCAAAAGAGGTCGCACCATTGATTTATACAGGCGCATGATGATACTGGCTGATTTGTTTTCAATTCCCTTCCTAATAATCCCCAGCATAGCGTTGGCCTTCTTTATTGCAGCTACACACTGTCTAGACATTTTCATTGAGTTATCCACTACGACTCCAAGATCTCTCTCTTGGTCCGTCTCTGCCAGTTCAGACCCCATCAACGTGTATTTATATTTAGGATTTCTGGCTCCAATGTGCGTCACTTTGCACTTGGCCACACTGAGAAGACAATCTTAATGCCAGGTGCTCACAAAGTGGAATTTTTGCTCGCAGGACTCCACGGCTTACAGGGAGCGTTGCTTAAGAGTCCACAAAGCCACCCTGCCCCACCTCTGCTGAGATTCAGACCGGGCAGCTCTGGGCTGCGGCTGGACTTCCTCCACCGTCACCGGATTCCCCAAATTCCTCATGTTTTCGTGCAAACAGAGACACTTCCAGATCTGAGTCATCCAGATGCCAACAGCTTCAGTGCTTCTCGCACAAAGCACAGATCCCTTTGGCTCAGTAGGACCCGGGGTGGTAGTGGGGGGCCAGACTGGTTGCTTTCTGTAGCCTCTGGAAGCCCAGCAGAGGTCTAGCGGAGGAATCGGTGGGTTCATAACAAAAGGGGCACCATCCAGCAGTTATGCAGCTTAGCAAAGAACAAACACGCCCACTGATCATATAAAATGCAAATACAGATGCACATTGCCTAGCGCCTGATCCTTTCAGTTGGAGGCAGCGGGGACCGAACCTGAGACCTTCTGCGTGCCAGGCAGATGCTCTGCCACTGAGCCGCAGCCCCTCCCCAAACTCCCAACCAATCCTCCCTCTAAGCCGTGGAGTCTTGTGAGCAAAAATTCTGCTTTGTGAGCTACTGGCATTAAAACTGTGAGCGAGCGATTGGGCTGCAGCATGAATTAGTTTGCTCTGGAGCCATCCCTTCCTGAGCGGAGACAAAAATTTGTGAGCCGGAGGCTATAAAAAACTGTGAGCTAGCTCACACTGACTCAGCTCAGACGGAGCACTGCTCCCAACTCAGCTCCACCCCAGCTATACTTCTCATGTGGAAACCTGGCGCATCCGCTTCTTTCCACCCCCTAGGGATGCCAGGCTTCAGGTGAGATGCAAGGATCTCCCAGAGTTACAGCTCATCTCCAGACTACAGAGATCAGTTCCCCTGGAGAAAGTGGCTGCTTGGGAGGGTGGACTCTGCGGCATTGTGCCCCACTGGGCTCCCCATCCTCCCCAGCCTTCACCCAAAGAGTGATTAATGTATGGAATTCACTGCCACAGGAGGTGGTGGCAGCTGCAAGCATGGACAGTTTCAAGAGGGAATTAGATAAACATCTGGAGCAGAAGTCCATCAGTGGCTATTAGCCACAGGGTATAGATGGGAACTCTCAGTCTGGGGCAGGTGATGCACTCTATTCTTGGTGCTTGGGGGGGGGGGGCAGCAGTGGGAGGGGCTTCTACTGTCCTGGCCCCACTGCTGGACCTCCTGATGGCAACTGGTATTTTTGGCCGCTGTGTGACCCAGAGTGTTGGACTGGATGGGCCACTGGCCTGATTCAACATGTGCTTCTCTTATGTTCTTATCCCCAAATCTCCAGGAGTCTCCTAACCTGCAACCTTGCATCCCTCACATGACCCGAAGAAGAAGAGATTGGATTTATGCCCCGCCCTTCACTACCCAAAGGAGTCTCAGAGCGGCTGACAAACTCCTTTCCCTTCCCCTCCCCACAACAGACACCCTGTGAGGCAGGCAGGGCCTGAGAGAGTTCTGGCAGAAACTGCCCTTTTTCAAGGACAGCTCTGACAGAACTATGGCTTGCCCAAGGTCATCCAGCGGGTGCAAGTGGAGGAGGAGTGGGGAATCAAACCCGGTTCTCCCAGATTAGTGTCCGCGCACTTAACCACTACACCAAACTGTCCCAAGCCCACGAGCCCATTGCAGGCATGCTCAAGACACCCCCTCCCAGCCCCACGCTCTTGCAAGGCTCTCGACAGCACCCGTTCGGGTCAGCCGCCAGCATTCTCTCCCTGGAAGGTGTTGTGACAGGTTCTAACATCTGCGCTCAGAGGTTTAATCACACTCCCGGAACACGCTCGCCTCTCCGAACATCCTGTGCTTGCGAGTGAGAGGGAGTGAATCACCCACCTGCCAGGCTGCCAAGCGCGCTTTGGCACGCAGATAAGGGCGCCGAGAGCACGGCGGTTTGCAGAGCCTGGCATGGCAGATGGGAGACGAGCAATCGGGGCAGAGGAAGAGGCGGCTGGGTTCGGGCTGCTCTCCCTCCCCTTATGGGAACGGGAGGGCGGAGGGAGCCGAGCGAGGCCTCCTGGTTTCAGCACCAGCTCAGCATCCACAGCTGGCAATCCATATGGACAGCCTCCAGCTCCCTACTCAAGATTGGAACTGGTTGGCCGCTGCGTGAGACGGGAGGCTGGACTAGATGGACCCTCACTGGTCTGACCCAGCAGGGCTCTTCTGGCATTCTTCTCAGGGGAAGGCCTCGGCCTCTCTGCCCTGTTGCTGGCCCTCCGGAGGAACTGGTTGGCCACTGTGTGAGGCAGGAGGCTGGACTGGATGAATCCTCACTGGTCTGACCCAGCAGGGCTCTTCTAGTGTTCTTCTCAGGGGAAGGCCTCTGTGTGAGACGGGAGGCTGGACTGGATGGACCCTCCCTGGTCTGACCCAGCAGGGCTCTTCTGATGTCCAATGGCCCATCCAGTCCAACACTCTGTGTCACATGGTGGCCAAAAATACCAGGTGCCATCAGGAGGTCCATCAGTGGAGCCTGGGCACTAGAAGCCCCTCCCACTGTTGCCCCCCCTCCAAGCACCAAGAACACAGAGCATCCCTTGCCCCAGACATAACATAAGAGAAGCCAATGATGGAACAGGCCAATGGCCCATCCAGTCCAACACCCTGGGTCACACAGTGGCCAAAGTATACCAGGCGCCATCAGGAGGTCCAGCAGTGGGGCCAGGACACCAGAAGCCCTCAAGCATCTCGAGCCTTTCAAGCTGTTCCCTCCACGCCTCCAGACATCCTCAGAGAGGATTTATAAAGAGCCATTTAACTGGATCCTCAGGGTGAGTGAAACCTACCACCCGGCAAAGAAAAGCCTCCCAAAGCTGCATTGAAGCCACAGGTTACTTGCACGGACACACACCGGTTAGCAAAAGAAAGTCAAGGAAAGTCAAGGTTGGAACACCTTCCCTATGAAGAAAGGTTAAAGCGCTTGGGGCTCTTTAGCTTGGAGTAACGACGGCTGAGGGGTGACACGATCGAGGTTTATAAGATTATGCATGGGATTGAGCAGGTTGAGAAAGAAGTCCTTTTCTCCCTTTCTCACAATACAAGAACTCGTGGGCTCTCAATGAAATTGCAGAGCGGTTGGGACCCCAAAGGCAGCTTGCCGAATCCCCCCTCTTCCAATTTATCCTCACAACAGTCCCGTGAGGTAGGTCAGGCAGAGAGGGCGTGACTGGCTCCTGGTCACCCAGCAAGCTTCCGTGGCAAAATGGGAATTCTTCAAACCCGGTTCTCCCAGAGCCTAGTCTGACACTCTGACCACTATGCCACGCTGCCTGGGCGATGACTATCCTCCCCTGGGGCACAGTTTCCCTACAGGAAGGATCTGGTACCAAGATGGAACGTGGTGCCCGCTGCGTACCAGGCCTACAACACGCCCCCCCTTTCCGACTCTGTGGGCTGCAGAGACCTTGGTAGTGGGTGGGCTTCTAACAGACAGCCGGACCTGCCACAATTCAACCCGACACTCCTGCCTGGAGAGAAAAATAAGCAGGCCAAGGTTATGGCAATTACATACAGGCACTCGTTTTTCAAAGTAGCAGCGTTGGCGGAGGCACGGCGGAGCCCCTTCAGCCTCCGGAATCAGCCAAGCTGGTATTTAATCACCCATTCACAAAAGCGCCTCTCGAGCCCAACGTGGCATTCGCCAAGGCTGTTTATTCAAAGGAACGGTGACCAAGCCTCTCTTCCCTCCCCTGGTCTCTGTTAACTGCAGCCAACGCAGGAACGTATGACGCTCGCGATTGCCTCACCACTCTGACTGCCTAGTTCCATTGAACTGAGGCGGCTAAAAGAGGGCGGCATGGTACGCTCTGAGCAAGCCCCGTTTCGCACTCAGAGCAGCTAGGAGCCTGTAGGTGAGGCCCGGCAAGCCAGTTCTGCAGAACCAGGGGAGCTGAACGGTCCACTGCCCGCCCCCCAAGCGGGAGGCTCAGCTGAAGGGCCACTCAGCCTTTTACAGCCCTTCCAAGACCTACCTCTTCCTGTCGCAGCCCAAAAAGACCCCTGCGGGATCAAAACAAAGCAGCCAATCAGATCGCTTCATACTGCTCCCTCTAAGCTGTGACATCCTGTGAGCAAAACCTCTCCTTTGTGAGCCACCGGCATCAAAGTTATGAACGAGCGATTTGGCTGCTGCATAAATCAGTCTGCTCTGGAGCCAGCCTTCCCGAGCGAAGACAGAAATGTGTGAGCTGGAGGCTAAAAAACTGTGAGCTAGCTCACACTAAACTCAGCTTAGAGGGAATACTGCTGTGCAGACATGGTTTCTTTTTAAAAAAAATTTATTTCTCTGATTTTTTTTGTACCCTGCAGTTCTTACAACATTCTCCTTTCCTCTTTTTTTATCCTGTGAGCTAAGCTGAGAGAGTGTGACTGGCCCGAGGTCACCCAGCAAGCTTCCATGCCATGACCGAAGACTCGAATCCAGGTCTGCCAGACAGTCTGGCACTCTTAACCACCACACCCTACCATACAAGGAGGTGGCTACTTTTCCTATGGGCTCTCCCATCTGACAAAGGGAACTCTGACTCTCAAAAGCTCGTAACCCAAAAGATCTTGTTTGTCTCCAAGTTTCTACTGGACACAAATCCAGGTCTCCTCCTGCAGATCGGAAACTATAAAGGAAATGCTACATGGACTTGCATGAAGTCCCGTGACTACAGAACAAAGTCTAAGTCCAGTGTGGCACCTTTAAGACCAGCAAAGTTTGTTCTATAGATGTCATCTAACCCCAGATCGGTTAGCCAAAATGTATAAAAACTTGAGCAACAAATGCTGGAAATGTAACAGTCATATTGGATCAATACGTGGTGGACATGTAAAAAGGTTCATAAATATTGGATTGCAGTACATACTCTCTTACAGTCAGTGTTAAATATTACAATACCTTTTAAACCAGAGATATTCCCTGTTAAACTGTCTATCAGATAACTTAGATAAGAACCATAGATACTTTATTATACATGTTATAACAGCAGCTAGAATTTTATTTGCAACGACATGGAGGACATTGAAAACCATTAACAAATGCGATGTCACAGTATACAATATACCGCAAATAAACAAGCACTGCACAAATAACACAGACCACAAGTGCTCAAAAAGTTATGCACAAAGATCAGTTTATACAAGAGGACCACATACCTCCTTCTTACCGACTGTTGCAGAGCATATGCTATTGTTGATCAGATGCCCGGCTTTGAATGATTATAATAGGAATGAATTTTTCCTGTAATATTGGATTGAAGGCTTTTATCCACTGTGAGTGCTACACTAAGGATTTTTCCTTCTAAGAGTCTTCTGTACACTATGAGTACTGTATGAAGTAGTGTGAACTTACTGAAGAAGAATGATCGAAACAAAGATCAAAATCCGGAGACTTCGTCCATTCTGTCTGTGTACCATTTATTGACCTGCACACTATGTGATGTAATTTGGTTTCACTGATATATGGGGTCCTCTTATATAAATTGATCTTTGTGCATAACTTTTTGAGCACTTGTGGTCTGCGTTATTTGTGCAGTGCTTGCTTATTTGCTGGACACTGAAAACCCCCAACGCTTAATGAGTTAATAATGAAGATTATAGTATTTGATTACAACTGCTAGAATGACATTTGCTCAATTTTGGAAGCAAGAAAAGACACCGGAAAAATGGGACTGGATAAAGAAGATGCTTTTTATGGTAGAAATGGATAAATTGACAAAGAAGCTTAACGGTAAAGAAGATGAAGAATTCTTAGCAGAATGGAAAGACTTTAAAGACTATTTAGAGCGGAACTGGGATGTAAAAAATAAGTTACTCTGCTTTGATAACTGTTAAGATTAGAAGACTAGAAAGTATTGATTATTAGCTAAAATGTTACCTAATATTGAGTTAGAGAAAATGAATATGTTATAAAAGAAGAATTGAATATTGGACAAGTTTTTATTGTTAGTGAATATTGACTGAAATGATAATAGGGGTGTAGCATCGCTGGAGGCCAGGTGGGGGGAGGAAGGAGATATTAGAAAAGGATGTATCAAAAAATATTTTGAAATATGGAACGTGATAATATATCCTATTAATAAAGTTCTTTTAAAAATAATAATGAAGATTATGGATTGGGCTGAAATGGACAAATTGACAAATATATTAAAAGGAGAAAGGGAAGAACAATTCAGAGGACTATGGAGGACCTTTTATGACACAAGTAAGAGTAAATGAAGAACAATAAGAATGATGGTTATAAACTTTTGCCTTTCCCTTTTTTCCCCTTTCCCTGTGGTTAAGTGCGCGGACTCTTATCTGGGAGAACCGGGTTTGATTCCCCACTCCTCCACTTGCACCTGCTGATGTGACCTTGGGTCAGTCACAAGTACTGGCACAGCTGTTCTCTCAAGGACAGTTTGTGTTAGAGTTCTCTCAGCCCCACCTACCTCCCTGGGTGTCTGTTGTGGGGAGGGGAAGGGAAAGGAGTCTGTAAGCTGCTCTGAGACGCCTTTGGGCAGTGAAGGGCAGGATAGAAATCCAAACTCTTCTTCTCTTCTTCTTTTATGTATAAACTAATAAAATTCTTTATATATATAAAAAACCCAAGACCCACAAAGTTTAATCCTGGGGATAAGCCTTCGTGTGCATCCACACGTCTTCAGATATCTGAAGACGTGTTGCATGCACAGGAAAGCTCATCCCCAGGATTTAAACTTGGTTGGTCTTAAAGGTGCCTGACTGGGCTCAAACTTCATTCTCTTGCTTCAGACCAACACGGCCGCTCACCCAAATCTATCCCACGATTACAGTGGCTGTTGGGGGTGAGGGGAGAAGAGATTGACCCCGTCGCTGCAGCAGCCGCAGCTGGATTCCCGCTTACATGCAACCTCACCGAATGCAATTCGGCCACACTGGGGACCCTCCGGAGAATCCCAGGGCTTAGAAGGAGGGCACACCCTAGTGGTCAATACAAGCAAGGTTATCCAATGAACCGGCACGAGGAGGGGCGGGAGGGGAGCGCAGGTTGCCTTTCACAAACATCAGGACGGAAATCCCCGGTCCTGAATGAGGCAATAGTTGTGGTTGTAACTTCACAAAAAGAGGCACCGACGCTCAGTGGTGGCTCATTACAAAGGAGGCATGCACAGGCCGCTTTGGTGTACCGCTGAACCAAAACGTCCAACTGCTGTTTGGTTCCCAAGCCAAAGTTCCCTCTGAGCTGTGGAGTCTTGTGAGCAAAAAATTCTACTTTGTGAGCTGCTGGCATTAAAAGATGTGAATGAGCAATTGGGCTGCTGCATAAATTAGTTTGCTCTGGAGCCATCCCTTCCTGAGCCAAGACAAAAATGGGTGAGCCGGAGGCTAAAAAACCGTGAACTGGCTCACATTAACTCAGCTTAGAGGGGACACTGTTCCCAGCTCTTGGCTGGGAACTTCCTAGAGGTTAGGGGGTGCAGCCTGGTGAGGGGTGGAGCTTGGGGAAGGGCGGGACCTCAGTGTGGTGTATAACGCCAGAGTGTCCACCCCTGGAAGCCGCCATTTTCTCCAAGGTCTGGAGGCTGGCGACCCTGGACTGCTGTATAGATGTCGGGCCACTTAGCCTGTTTCCTCACTACGAACAGGACACGGATAAAGGAAGCCACGTCATTGGGCCCACTGAAAGACAAAGCCGTGGTCTCTGCCTCCTTTGGGGACGGCCTCAGCTACGCCACTTTATAACTTTACACCACCAAACCTCACAAACTGGCCCGGGGAGGGCTGGATGTGCTCCAGGGAGTCACCGAATGCTGAGAAGAAGAGAGAAGAGATTGGATTTATACCTTGCCCTTCACTACCCAAGGGAGTCTCAGAGTGGCTTACAATCTCCTTTCCCTTCCCCTCCCCACAACAGACACCCTGTGAGGTAGGTGGGGCTGAGACAGCTCTTGACAGAAACTGATCTTTTTTCGAGAACAGCTCTTATCAGAACTACGGCTTGCCCAAGGTCATCCAGCAGGTGCAAGTGGAGGAGTGAGGGAACCAAACCCGGTTCTCCCAGATTAGAGTCTGCGCACTTAACTACTACACCAAACACTACACAAAACAGGAGGGGTCCCTCGTCTTTCCCTGTTTAATTTCCCAAACCTTATTCAAATTAGTCACCTTTGGAAGAGCCTCCTTCAACCCTTTTGCAACATAGGCTCTATAAACAGCAAACTTATTTCTCCCCTCTGCTGTCCCATGATCTGCCACCCCTGCATTCCCTTTTGAGAGGTGGACTAAAAGTATTTAGTTCTGAACACAAGACACTATTTAGGCCCGGGTCCCCGAAGGTCAGATCTCAGAGTCTAAGCAGGGTCGGTCCCTGGTAGTATTTGGATGGGAGGCCTCCAAGGAATACCAGGGTGGTGATGCAGAGGCAGGCAACTGCAAACCACGTCTGAACATCTCTTGCCTTGAAAACGTTACAGGGTTGCTGCAAGCTGGCTGCAACTTAATGGTACTTTCGTCTGCCACTTGAAGGCTCGCCTCCTCCCACATTGTCCAGCCTGCTAGCTAAGACTTGCCTCACCAGCGTTGCTCTCTGTACCTCCCCTGCCTTCTGAAGGGAAGCAGGTGGCATACAGAAACAGGGCTTTTTCAGTAGCCGCACCTCGTTTATGGAATACCCTTCCTCCTGAAACGTGACTGGTACACCTATGCTTTGTTCTTCTGCACACCAGGCCAAGAATTTCTGTTCACCCAGGCTTTTAATGAAGGAATTGCACTTAAAAACAAACCCAAAACACTACTTTAATCTGGAAACTTTAGCTGTTTGTTTTTTTAAAAGCTGTTGATCTATTTTTTTATATTGGGCTGTTTATGCTGGATTTTAATTAATATCCTTTAAGGTGTTTTTTTATTATTTTTATTTTGTCAGCTCCCTCAGACAGGTTCCTGGAGAGGTGGCACAAAATCCCCCTAAAAATATTTAGGCACCCCAAACAAAGTCAGAAGCAACCTTTTTGTATCTGAGCTGTAACAGTGCAGTCACACCCTCCAGCAACCCACAAGGAGGTAACGCTGGACTACTGTAACTCGCCCTAAGTGGGGCTGCCCTTGAAGTCGACCCGGAAACTTCACCTGGTCCAAAGTGCAGTGGCATGTGTCCTTACTGGGTCACCCCAAAGAGCACACCTAAAACCAATGCTCTGTCAACTCCATGGGGCTTCCAGTTGAAGATTGGATCAAGTTCAAGTTTATGGTACTGTGTCCAGATCATGGGAGGTGGTAGTTCCACTCTATTCTGCTGTGGTCAGGCCTCACCTGGAGTACTATGTCCAGTTTTGGACACATAGTGGCCAAAAATACCAGGTGCCATCAGGAGGTCCACCAGTGGGGCCAGGACACCAGAAGCCCTCCCACTGTTGTGTCCCCCCCAAGCACCAAGAATACAGAGCATCACTTGTCCCAGACCGAGAGTTCCTACCTATACCTTGTGGCCAATAGCCACTGAAGGACCTCTGCTCCATATGTTGATCCAATTCCCTCTTGAAGCCGTCCATGCTTGTAGCTGCCACCACCTCCTGTGGCAGTGAATTCCATGTGTTAATCACTCTTTGGGTGAAGAAGGACTTCCTTTTATCCATTCTAACCCAGCCACTCATCAATTTCATGGAGTGCCCACAAGGAGTTCTTGTCTTGTGAGAAAGGGAGAAAAGTACCTCTTTCTCAACCTGCTCTATCCCATGCATAATCTTATAAACCTCGATCATGTCACCCCTCAGCTGTCGTTTCTCCAAGCTAAAGAGCCCCAATCACCTCAGCCTTTCCTCATGGGGAAAGTTCTCCAACCCTTTTACCATTCTAGTTGCCCTTTTCTGCACTTTTTCCAAAGCTATAATATCCTTTTTAAGATGTGGTGACCAGAACTGTATACCGTATTCCAAATGAGGTCGCACCATTGATTTATACAGGGGTGTGATGATATTGGCTGATCTGTTTTCACTTGCTTGGTCTATCTGAGCATTCACAGAATCCTAGAGCCACAGAGTTGGAAGGGGCCCTAGAGGCCATCTAGTCCAACCTCCTGCTCAAAGCAGAATCAGCCTCCAGCATCCCTGACAAGGGTTTGTCCAGCCGCTGCTTAAAGACTGCCAAGGGAGGGGGAGCTCCCCACCTCCCCTAGGCAGCCCATCCCACTGTTGCACAACTCTGACTGTAAAGAGCCCTTCTCTGAATCTTTATTAATTCTGCAGATCGCCATCTAGTCTATTGCAGGTCTCATATTTGTAATTATGCCTTAATTGTTTAAATTGCTGGGAAATTATCGTCGTTCACTGTTGCTGTGACCCCACCCTGAGCCCTGCTGCAGGGAGGGGAGGACGGGATAGGAATTCAAGCAAAGAAAAAAAAAACAGAAAGGGGAGAAAACAGGACCCGAAACAAGAGAAGGTTCCATCCTGCCAAGTCCAGCACCATGGTGCAGCTCACATCTTGCAGAAAGGAAGAAAGACGAAGGCCTCGCACTCGGGATCGGCCTCGCACTCGGGATCTGATCAGTTCCCTTCTAGCACCATTGGGGGTGGGGCTTTAGGGTACAGAAATAATCGCCAGGAAAATGCTTAAGCAGCAATTATATTAGAATCATCATCTACTTAATTGTCATTTTGCTCCGTATCCTGAGATCTGAAGACGACTCCCTGAAAACTGGCAACTCAAGTCTACTTTAGCATGGCAAGATGTTTTTTCTGAGATACATCCTGGCCCCGTGTACTTTAAAGTGCCTGTTCACAGAAGACCGGAGTTCAAGTCCAGGGGCTCCTTAGAGACAAGCAAGATTTTAGGGATATAAATTTGACAGTCAGAGCTCCCTTTGTCTGTAGAAAGAACTGACAAAGAGAACTTCTTCTCCCTCTTCCAAAATACTAGAACTCAAGAGCGCCCAATGAAGCTGATGGGCAGTAGGTTCAGGACGGACAAAAAGAAATACTTCTTTACACAGCGAGTGATTAAAATGTGGAATTCTCCGCAAGAGGATATAGTGATGGCCACAGGCATAGACAGCTTTAAAAGGAGATTAGACAGACTCACGGAGAAGAGGCCTATCAGTAGCTATTAGCCATTAGATGGACCACTTGTCTGATCCAGCAGGGTTCTTACCCAACGAAGGGCGCTTTGACGCTCAAAAGCTGATACCACAAAAATCTTGTGGGTCTCTAAGGTGCTCCTGGATTCAAATCATAGAATGTTAGAGTTGGAAGGGGCCTCGAAGGTCATCTAGTCCAACCCCCTGCACTCTGCAGGAGCGAAGCCGAAAGAGAGCCCTACAACATACCCGAAAGATGGCCGTCCAGCCTCCGCTTGAAAACGTCCAGGGAAGGAGCGTCCACCACCTCCCGAGGCAGACTGTCCCACTGCTCAACCACCCTTACGGTTAGGAAGTTTCTCCTGATATTTAGCCAGTAATGACTCCCTTGTAATTTCCACCCATTAGAATCTTCTACTGAATATCAGCATGGCTACCCTCTGACACTGTCTCCGTGCTGATAAGTCTTTTATTCATACCTCAAGTATCATCAATAATAATAACAATAAAGCATAAATGTTAGCCAATACGAGCACTTCAACAGCTCCAGGGCTTAGGCACAGAGGGGCAGGGCGTAAGCCAAAGGGAACAACAAGCATGCACCAAAGCTTCTGAAAGCATCAGGTCTGTTAGCAACTGCCGTCTCTTAGCTGACCCCAAGCACCAAGCACTTGCAAGAGCATGTCTTCATTAGAATGACACAGGTAACTTTCACATCAAATGAAAACAGAAATCTGGAAGATCAACCTTATTAATTCTGTTAAGAACACGCAACTCTCCAGGTATCAAAAGGGGCAGCTCAATCCCAAAACACCGCAAAGCCTGTGTGTGTGTGTGTGTGTGTGTGTGTGTGTGTGTGTGTGTGTGTGTGTAACTGAAGATTTCTCTTGAGAAATTTTCAGCCACCTTCGTGCAAAGAGATGCTGCGTAGCTCACCGGGAGAACTCAATGCGCTGCAATGCAGAAGGTCCCAGATTCAATTCCCAGCCTCTCCGTTAAAGAGATCTCTCTGGTGGTTCATGGGGTCACAAAGGGTTGGTCATGACTGTGAGACTGAAGAAGAACAACTACTCTGGTATGTGGGGAAGACCCCCTGCTGGGGGCAGAGGTTCTGCCAGCAGACCAGAATAGCAGTCTCCAACCCTTCCAGCTTCAGGGGATTAGAGTCATTAAGTCTATCAATGGCTACTAGCCATGGTGACTGAAGGAAACCTGCACATTCAGAGACACTAAACCTTTGAACCCCAGAGCCAGGAGTCAACATCAGGGGAGGTCTTGGCCTCTGTGCCCTGCTGTTGGCTTTCCAGAGGAACTAGTTGGCCACTGTGTGAGACGGGATGCTGGACTAGACTGGACCATTAAGTCTGATCCAGCAGGGCTCTTCTTAGGTTCTTATCAAGGGAAGGCCTCGGCCTCTCTGCCCTGTCGCTGGCCCTCCAGGGGAACTGGTTGGCCCTGTGTGAGACGGGAGGCTGGACTGGATGGACCCCCACTGGTCTGACCCAGCAGGGCTCTTCTGATGTTCTTATCGGGGGAAGGCCTCGGCCTCTCTGCCCTGTTGCTGGCCCTCCAGAGGAGCTGGTTGACTGTAGCGTGAGATGGGATGCTGGACTAGATGGGCCCGCACTGGTCTGACCCAGCAGGGCTCTTCTGAGGTTCTTCTCTGGGGAAGGCCTTGGCCTCTCTGCCCTGTTGTTGGCCCTCCAGAGGAACTGGCTTGCCCCTGTGTGAGACGGGATGCTGGACTAGACGGACCTTCACTGGTCTGATCCAGCAGGGCTCTTCTTGTGTTCTGAGTAGCAAACAGATGACAGAATGAACAAAGGGTAGCCAGAGTTATGACCTCACCGGTATCACAAATCAGGACTAGTTGGGTTACCCGATCCCGCATGGCAACTGGTGAGGGGACTTAGCAGCAGCAGCAGGCAGAAGCCTAGGCCAGTGTTGCGGCATTGCTGCCAATGCAGGATGCTATGGTATTTGGGCAAAAACTCCATATTACATGTCTTTTCTACCATAGAGTTTTTGCCGAAATACCAGAGCATCCTGCATCGCCTGCATCACTTCTGTTGCATGCAGGAAGTGACATTGCTTCAATGCTAGCCTAATCCTCCTGCCGTCGCTGGTAAATCTTTCTGCCGGCTAGCCAATTGGCAGCTGGGGAGGAGTGCCTCCAATGGGACACCGGCCAAGGAGCTTGAAAGCCGGCCATTATATACATCGTGTTGTGCTACGTTCTTCATCACAGCACTGACTGAGTTTCTGTGTATTTATTTTGGACTTCATTTTGATTTTTGATTCACTTGCAATTGTGGGTTATTAGTGACTGAAGCGGTGCTCCTTTGGGGGTTTGACATATTTTGTTGGGAGATGTTTTCAGTATATGATATGATCAGGGGTCTTTTCGGGGGGAGCACACCGGAGCGCAGCTCCGGGAGCTCAGGAGCCAAGCCCCGCCCCCAGCCGGCGTCCCGGAGAGTCTTTCAGGCAGCCGAATGTCAATTTCAGCTCCATTATATCCTATGGGCCATTGAAGTCAATTGTGAAAACATAGGGTATATTCTGGGGGCTGGAGGGGAGGGGTTTGAGGGAGAGGCTCCAAACTCACAGGATAGCTGGGGAGCCTCTCCCCAAGATACCCACCAAGTTTCAAGAACATTGGACCAGGGGGTCCAATTCTATGGGCCCCTAAACAGGTTGCCCCTATTCCCTCCATTGTTCTCTATGGTGGGAAAAAAATAACTTTTTTCCCACTATAGAGAACAATTGAGGAAATGGGGCAATCTGTTTGGAGGCCCATAGAATTGGACCCCCTGGTCCAATGTTCTTGAAACTTGGTGGGTATCTTGGGGAGAGGCTCCATCAGCTATCCTGTGATCTTGGAGCCTCTCCCTCAAACCCCCTCCCCTCCAGCCCCCAGAATATACCCTATGTTTTCACCATTGACTTCAATGGCCCATAGGGTATAATGGGGTTGAATTGCCACTGAATTTCTTTCATTCCCTCCTTTCCTTGTTTCTTTCTTTCTTTCTTTCTTTCTTTCTTTCTTTCTTTCTTTCTTTCTTTCTTTCTTTCTTTCTTTCTTTCTTTCTTTCTTTCTTTCTTTCCTTCTTTCCTTCCTTCCTTCCCCACCTTCTTCTCTTCTCTTTTTCCTCCTTTCCCTGTTTCCCTCCTTCTTCCCTCTCTTTCCTTCCCTCTTTCCTCCTTCTGTGGCCCAACTCTCATGAGAAGGAGTTTAAACTTTAAACCCCTTCTCTCTTAGCTCCCCCACCCAGACCAGCTGGGGAAGGGAAGGGGAGGCTTTTGAAGATGCTTCCCCCTTTTTGCTTCCCCTTCTGACATCACTTCCGGTGATGTCAGGGGGCGTGGCATATGCTAATAGCCTAATAGCTCATTAGCATACCATATGCTAATGAGCTCCTGCAGCTGTTCTACGAAAAGACCCCTGGATATGATATTTATATAAATTTACATGCTTAAGGTGTGTCTGATACTCCATTACACAGTTTTGTTTTGACAAGTTTCTTATTGTGTATTTCCCCTTTTGTTTTCGTCCAATGGGGGGTCTGGCAGCCCGCGAAACACACCAAGGTAAACAGGAACAGGAAACCAAAGCAGAACACCAGGAGGCAGACCATGGAGGAATCTTATCCACCAATTCCATGCCTTGATTTCCTTCTGCTCCTCTCAGGGTGCGCACACAGAGGGAAGAAGCCATCGCCCTCACTGTCTCTGCTGCCTTGAAACACGAGGAAAAGTGAGGTATAAATGTTTTAATAAATGAATAATTTAAAAAAAAATGCACTCAGGCACTAACAGCTGGTCCTTCCAAACGGCAGCGAAGTGAACGGGTGACCCCAGGGTCTCAAACCGGGGGCAAACAGCACACGACAAGGGCGTTCAACGGTCTGAATCAGACAGAGACGGCTTCACCATCCTGCATGGAGAAGGAGGAGGAGATTGGATTTATACCCCGCCCTTCACTCGGAGTCTCAGAGTGGCTTACGAACGCCTTTCTCTTCCCCTCCCCACAACAGACGCCCTGGGAGGTAGGTGGGGCTGAGAGAGCTCTTGACAGAAACTGCCCTTGAGAGAACAGCTGTGGCAGAACTATGGCTTGCCCAAGGTCATACCAGCAGGTGCAAGTGGAGGAGTGGGGAATCAAACCCGGCTCTCCCAGATTAGAGTCTGGGCACTTAACCACGACACCAAACTGGAGCGGTGTCAGGTATTCCTGCCATAAAGGATGGAGAAGGGAGGGAGGATGGGACTGTATGAAAAAGGGAGGGTGGATGGGATTGTAGGGTGTTGATTGATGCTATGAGACTGGTGGGATGGAATGTGGGGAGCTGCCGATGTTGCCTGGGCAACCGGGTCATATCTCAAATCCCAGGCCAAGAGTGGCCTTGAATGCCAGGCTGAATGTCTCCTATCGCTTTCTAAAGACAACAGCTAGGCTGGGAAAGGTGGGATGGAGGGTGAACTATTATTTACGGCTTCTGGGGTTCCCACGCGCGCGAGGTTCATTCATTGGTAGAATGGTGGGGGCCCTTTCCCCCCTTTAGGGTATATCTCAATGCTTCATGTATCCAAAGTATTCTTAACAATGCTTCTGTTTTAGCGACCTAGTCTTGCAGCTTAATAAATACTACTCTTGTTTCAATGAACAAGGCCTGGTGTTTGGCTGACTAACTAAGGACTCTGACAAGCGGCTTCAAGTCTCAGCCGCGCAGCCCGTGGGGAAGACGCTGTAGGACCACGTATCTGTTCTCAGGGTTTGAAAAGAACATAAGAACATAAGAGAAGCCAATGTTGAATCAGGCCAGTGGCCCATCCAGTCCAACACTCTGTCACACAGTGGCCAGAAATACCAGGCGCCATCAAGAGGTCCAGCCGTGGGGCCGGGGCACCAGAAGCCCCTCCCACTGCTGCCACACAGAAAGGATTACTGCAGCAGCAAAGCAGATTGTGATCACTCTAGCAATGCAGCCCAGTTAAAGAAGTCTTGCTCCAGCCTGGTTTTTGAGAACCGAAAAGCAGCCATTTAAGCGCAGCGGCCAAAGCCGGTCCGGCACGCAAGGCGGCAGCACGGCTCCGGGAAGGCCTGGGGGGAAAGGTTCGGCTCCACACCACACACCATCGCATCAACACCCAAAAGCCCATGCCTTCACTCCGGATTTTACCCAGACAGGTGCGCCTTCGGGAAGATCTCACTGAGCAGCAAAGAAAGTTGAAGGCTATACGGGGCGGGAGGAAGAGAAGGAAACAAGGATTTAAGGAGTGAAGATTAAACACTAGTTTTGACCACTCCTGGAGGGAAAAGGACAGATGAGCAATTCCCCCCGCGTATCAACACCACCACATAAAAGCAAAAAGTGCACATATGTGTGTATATGAGAGGCGAAGAATCAGATAATCCCTCAGATTTAAGCAGACGCCTGTCTCTGTTATCCTTCCTTATATATAAAAGGATTTTCGTCATACCTTATATGGTGAAAATGCGCGCCGGAATCAGTTGGCTGAGGGACCTGTCAGTCAGAGACAGGGTCCCTTGCCACTGGCTGCCTTGCTTGCCTGCGTTGCTGCCATTGGCCCGCCAGCTGCCGCTCAAGACTGCTGGTGTGCCATTGGCTGGGAGGCGGGAGGCGAACGCTGCGAGCGAACACCGCCACCAGGAGCCGGGGAAGGGAGGCTGCGATGCCAGCCGACGGTGCTGGCCGGGGAGCGAGGCAGGGCCAGTGCCAGGGGGACGTTGCAGCCCCGGAGAGACGGAGTCTCAGCGAGAGGGACAGCGGAGGCTGGGGACGGCGGGTGAGCTCCTTCCCCAATGGCCGCCAGATACGCCTGCCTCCAGCACCTTCTTCGCGGGAAGGGGGCCTGTCTAGCGCCCGTTGTCTCGGTTCCACAACGGGCTTCCCTTCCTAGTGCCTGCATACAGAAGTAAAGGAAACATACGAAATTATCAGTCTCCCACACAGCCTCAGATGCGATCTCCTCCAGCAATTCAGAGCCCGGAATCTCCTTCCCCCTCAACCACACATCAGGTCCCCTCCTTCCTCTGAAGAACGTAAGAGAAGCCATGTTGGATCCATCCAAGAGAAGCCCCTCCAGTCCAACACTCTGTGACACACAGCGGCCAAAACCCAGGTGCCATCAGGAGGTCCATCAGCAGGGCCAGAACTCCAGAAGCCCTCCCACTCCTGCCCTCCAAGCACCAAGAAGACAGAGCATCCCTGCCCCAGACATAAGAACCTAAGAGAAGCCGTGCTGGATCAGGTCAATGGCCCATCCAGTCCAACACTCTGTGACACACAGCGGCCAAAACCCAGGTGCCATCAGGAGGTCCATCAGCAGGGCCAGAACTCCGGAAGCCCTCCGACTCTTGCCCCACCCAGCATCAAGAAGACAGAGCATCCCTGCCCCAGACATAAGAACCTAAGAGAAGCTGTGCTGGATCAGGTCAATGGCCCATCCAGTCCAACACTCTGTGACACACAGTGGCCCAAACCCAGGGGCCATCAGGAGGTCCATCAGCAGGGCCAGAACTCCAGAAGCCCTCCCACTCCTGCCCTCCAAGCACCAAGAGACAGAGCATCCCTGCCCCAGACATAAGAACCTAAGAGAAGCTGTGCTGGATCAGGTCAATCGCCCATCCAGTCCAACACTCTGTGACACACAGCGGCCAAAACCCAGGTGCCATCAGGAGGTCCATCAGCAGGGCCAGAACTCCGGAAGCCCTCCCACTCCTGCCCCACCCAGCATCAAGAAGACAGAGCATCCCTGCCCCAGACATAAGAACCTAAGAGAAGCCATGCTGGATCAGGTCAATGGCCCATCCAGTCCAACACTCTGTGACACACAGTGGCCCAAACCCAGGTGGCCTCAGGAGGTCCATCAGCAGGGCCAGGACTCCAGAAGCCCTCCCACTCTTGCCCCCCAAGCACCAAGAAGACAGAGCATCCCTGCCCCAGACATAAGAACCTAAGAGAAGCTGTGCTGGATCAGGTCAATCGCCCATCCAGTCCAACACTCTGTGACACACAGCGGCCCAAACCCAGGTGGCCTCAGGAGGTCCATCAGCAGGGCCAGGACTCCAGAAGCCCTCCCACTCTTGCCCCCCAAGCACCAAGAAGACAGAGCATCCCTGCCCCAGACATAAGAACCTAAGAGAAGCTGTGCTGGATCAGGTCAATCGCCCATCCAGTCCAACACTCTGTGACACACAGCGGCCCAAACCCAGGTGGCCTCAGGAGGTCCATCAGCGGGGCCAGGACTCCAGAAGCCCTCCCACTCTTGCCCCCCCAAGCACCAAGAAGACAGAGCATCCCTGCCCCAGACATAAGAACCTAAGAGAAGCTGTGCTGGATCAGGTCAATCGCCCATCCAGTCCAACACTCTGTGACACACAGTGGCCAAAACCCAGGGGCCATCAGGAGGTCCACCAGTATGGCCAGGACTCCAGAAGCCCTCCCACTGTGGCCCCCCAAGCACCAAGGGACAGAGCATCACTGCCCCAGACATAAGGACATAAGAGAAGCCATGCTGGATAAGGCCAATGGCCCCTCCATTCCAACACTCTGTGTCACCCAGTGGCGAAAGCCCAGCAGGGGCCATCAGGACATCCACAAGCAGGGACAGAACTCCAGGAGTCCGTCCCGTCCCCCCTCTTGCCCCACGAAGCACCAAGAAAACAGAGCATCACTGCTCCGGACATAAGAACATAAGAGAAGCCATGCTGGATCAGGCCAGTGGCCCATCCAGCCCAACACTCTGTGCAACACAGTGGCCAAAATCCAGGGGCCACCAGGAGGTCCACCATCAGAGCCAGGACTCCAGAAGCCCTCCCATTCCTGCCCGCCAAGCACCAAGAATACAGAGCATCCCTGCCCCAGACGAAGTGTTACATCTACATCTTGTGGCTAATAATCACAGATGGATCTCTGCTCCAGATGTTTACTCGCTGCTCCCTTGAAGCTGTCTATGCTTGTAGCCGTCACCACCATTTGCTGTGGCAGAGAATTCCATGTGTAAAAAGCATATAACTTCCGTTTTTGTTTAGCCCACCTTATCACAAGTAAGCTCAGCACAGAGGCTTCACCAGACTCAGTCGGCCTCAGTCCCTCCCGTCCCGGGCGTAAAATGGGGGTAAATCACAGGGATGCGAGGAATGCCGGCACCGGAGACTGCACAGAGCTTGGCAAATTAAGGCTGTCATGTTTATTGATTTCATTTATAGCCTGCCCTTTCTCATTAAAACTCGAGGTGGATTACAAACTATTAAAAAAGAAAATCGATCAGAAAGCGTAAAACGTCCAAACAACGCCGGAGGGCCGGGATTACAGAATGAGAAAATAGTGCAGTCAAAGCAAAAAGCTATATCGGGAGTCCCATCTGAATTCAGAGAGTTCAGCTGCCAGAGAGCTACAGGAATTCTGTAATAATAGGACTCAGCTTATCAATGTCAGCGATATACAGACATCCACAATGTTTGGGAAGGGGGGGAAGGAGAGGGAGATTAGCATTCCAGTTGGTTATTTTTGGCCCATGTGACTGACTCCCTCTGGGGTGTTCCCCATTTTCTGACCCCCCCATTGAACAAGGGACGGATGGTTCCACGGGGCCTCGAAAGAGGAGAGGAGAAGATGAGGGGCTGTCAGGATTACTTCTACTACCCACCCAGCAGGAACAGAAACTAAGATCCCACACCGCATGCTTACTAACTCCCCCCCCCCATTCTCCTTTCCTGTCGGATTTTTCCTTAATGCTCCCAGTGGAAAAACTGAAAAATGTCTCCTATGGAACAAGTGTTCTCTTTCAGATCAAGGATTTATTTACTTCAGTTCCCCGCCGCCTCCTCTCCAATGGACCCCTCCCCCCCGCAAGTTAGCTTACACTATTCTACGCCAGTTTGGTGTGGTGGTTAAGTGTGCGGACTCTAACCTGGGAGAACCGGGTTTGATTCCCCACTCCTCCACTTGCAGCTGCTGGATGACCTTGGGCAAGCCGTAGTTCTGACAAGAGCTGTCCTTGCAAAAGAGCAGTTTCTGTCCGAGCTCTCTCAGCCCCACCTACCTCGCAGAGTGTCTGTTGTGGGGTGGGGAAGGGAAAGGAGTTTGTAAGCTGCTCTGAGACACCTTTGGGTAGTGAAGGGTAGGGTATAAATCCAATCTTTTCTTCTTCTTCCTGCATTTGGTCCTCAGTGTTTAGTTCTTGTGGCTCTTTTTTACATGCTCAGGGAAATGCTGATTGCCACTTTTGGGGTCAGGAAGCAATCCTGGAGGGTTTTTTGTCACCTTCTGGGTGCAGAACAGCAGTCACTGCGGGTGTGGAGGGGGAGTTAGTTGTGAATTTCCTGCACTGTGCAGGGGGTTGGACTAGATGACCTTCGAGGTCCCATCCAACTCCATGATCCTAACCACCCTGTGAGGTAGATCAGGCTGAGAGCATGTGACTGGCACAAGGTCACCCAGCAAGCTTCCAATTGCAGAGTGGGGATTCGAACCCAGGTCTCCCACCTCCTGATCAACACTCTAACCCACTAAACCATGCCAGCTCTCACTGGCATGAAATTCAGGCAAGGTTTTTAAAATGCTGTGGACTTACTACCTTTGATGGAAGTGACACACGTCCTGACTAATGGAATCTTTGACACCAGAATAATCTGAAAAATTGATACGGCTACTATTTAGGGCCTACTATTGATGCTGGGAAAGACTGAAGGTCAAAGAAGAAGGGGATGGCAAAGGATGAGATGGTTAGACAGTGTGATCGATGCAACGAACATGAAATTGAGCAGACTTCAGAGGACAGCGGAAGACAGGAGGGCCTGGCGTGATCTGGTCCATGGGGTCGCGAAGAGTCGGACTCGGCTGTGCGACTGAACAACAACAACATTGATGGCCTACAATACAAACTTGTAGCAATTGCAAAAACATAACAAGAAAACAACATCTGGCCATATATATATATATAAAAATAAATTTCTTGTGTGTACATTTCTGGATGTGTGTCATTGTAATATAAAGAATATTGACCACTGAGGAAGGCCCGAAGGGGCCGAAACGCGTATGGTCCTTAGGTCAAAAGATTTTTACCCATCAGTTGTATTTGTATAATAACTAACTTGGTTGTATAAGCTTTTTAAGTCTGAGACTTAGACTATTTCTTTTAACCACAGTATGTAAGTTGGTGGAAACTGTTATTAAGGAAAGAATTAGTAGGCACATTGATGAACAAAAACTATTGAGGCAGACTCAGCATGGGTTCTGTAAGGGAAGATCTTGTCTCACTAACCTGTTAGTGTTTTTTGAGGGAGTGAACAAACATGTGGACAAGGGGGACCCAATCGATATTATTTACCTTGACTTCCGGAAAGCTTTTGATACAGTTCCTCATCAAAGGCTCCTAAATAAGCTCAATAGTCATGGGATAAAAGGACAAGTCCTCTTGTGGATCAAAAACTGGCTTATAAATAGGAATCAGAGAGTGAGTATAAATGGGAAACTTTCTCAGTGGAGGGTGGTAAGCAGTGGGGTACCACAGGGATCAGTACTCGGTCCCATGCTTTTTAACTTGTTTATTAACGATTTGGAATTGGGAGTAAGCAGTGATGTGGCTAAATTTGCAGATGACACGAAGTTGTTCAGGGTGGTGAAAACCAGGGAGGATTGTGAGGCACTCCAAAGGGATCTGTTGAGGATGGGTGAGTGGGCGTCAACGTGGCAAATGGGGTTCAATGTGGCCAAGTGCAAAGTGATGCACATTGGAGCCAAAAATCCTAAATATAAATACACGTTGATGGGGTCTGATCTGGCAGAGACTGACCAAGAGAGAGATCTTGGAGTCGTAGTGGATAACTCGCTGAAAATGTCTACACAATGTGTAGCTGCAATAAAGAAGGCCAACGCTATGCTGGGGATTATTAGGAAGGGAATTGATAACAAATCAGCCAGTATCATCATGCCCCTGTATAAATCATTGGTGCGACCTCATTTGGAATACTGTGTACAGTTCTGGTCACCACATCTCAAAAAGGATATTATAGCATTGGAAAAAGTGCAGAGAAGGGCAACTAGAATGATAAAAGGGTTGGAACACCTTCCCTATGAAGAAAGGTTAAAATGCTTGGGGCTCTTTAGCTTGGAGAAACGACGGCTGAGGGGTGACATGATCGAGGTTTATAAGATTATGAATGGGATTGAGCAGGTTGAGAAAGAAGTACTTTTCTCCCTTTCTCACAATACAAGAACTCGTGGGCACTCTATGAAATTGCTGAGCAGTCGGGTTAGAACAGATAAAAGGAAATACTTCTTCACCCAAAGAGTGATTAACATATGGAATTCACTGCCACAGGAGGTCGTGGCAGCTGCAAGCATGGACAGTTTCAAGAGGAAATTAGATAAACATATGGAGCAGAAGTCCACCAGTGGCTATTAGCCACAGGGTATAGAATGAGAACTCTCAGTCTGGGGCAGGTGATGCACTCTATTCTTGGTGCTGGAGGGGGCAGCAGTGGGAGGGCTTCTGGTGCCCTGGCCCCACTGCTGGACCTCCTGATGGCACCTGGTATATTTTGGCCGCTGTGTGACAGAGTGTTGGACTAGATGGGCCATTGGCCTGATTCAACATTGGCTTCTCTTATGTTCTTATGTTTGTTCTTATGTTTTAGCTATGCGTACACCCTAATAAACATTTTGTATTTTTGTATAATACAGTTTATAGCTTGACCCTCTTAGTTTGCAGCTGATTTTGGATTTTCTCCCCCCCCTCTTTTTCAGTTTTTGTGCGAAAGAACAGCTGCCCATTTGGGAATTAACAACCCCCCCACCCCCCACACACAAGCTAACAGGAAGTAGCACTTTAAAGCCACTAGCCAACAGGAGGTTGATTTCCTGAGCCTGTCTCTAGATACTGCTGGTGGGGTGGAGAGGAAAGCGGCCCTCGATCCAGGTAATAAAAATGTCCTTGTGTTTACTACAATCTTAGCCGTTTCAGTTTTCAGCTCCGTTCCCGTTTTCCTAATTGGGGAAAACACTGAGCCACGCTTATGGTTCTTTTTTTAAAAAAAGAGACAGCGCAGTAACAGAGCGGTTGATATTTTTAAAATACTGTAAACATACACCAACAGCATTTTCATGCACCGATGCATGACACACTAAGAAAGCACGCTGGAATCTGATAAGAAAGACGTACCGCATAACAAGTTTCCCTCGAAACTGGTTCGTCCGGGATCTTTCGGGACTTCAAAAGTTCCAGGAATGTTCTTTTCTGGACGTGCTAGGCTCCCCAACCCCCATGAAATAAGTTATTGGCATTTAGGCAGGCCCCCCAACGGCCTACAGGTGCTGCGGCCAGCTGCAGTTATCACATCTGGGCAAGAGAGCAGTAGGTCTTTCACTTCTGCGTGACAGGCACCGAAACCCCCTCCTCCCCGAGTCCCCCTATGGGACAGGCTGCCCAACTCCCAAGCCCCACAAGGAACAAACAACTTCGGTTTCAAGGGACTTCATCAAGGTCGCGCTCCCTCTAAGCTGCGGAGACTTTGTGAGCAAAAATTCCACTTTGTGAGCTCCTGGCGTTAAAGCTGTGAGCGAGCAATTTGGCTCCTGCATCAATTAGCTTGCTCTGGAGCCGTCCTGCCTGTGCCGAGACGAGAAATGTGTGAGCCGGGGGCTAAAAAACGGTGAGCTCGCTCACGCTAATTCGGCTTAGAGGGAAAACCGGTTGTCATAGTTGTGAACTAGCCCTGGAAACCAATCATCTCCCTAAGAACATAAGAGAAGCCAATGTTGAATCAGGCCAATGGCCCATCTAGTCCAACACTCTGTCACACAGCGGCCAAAAATACCAGGGGCCATCAGGAGGTCCAGCAGTGGGGCCAGGACACCAGAAGCCCTCCCACTTGTGCCCCCTCCAGCACCAAGAACAGAGTGCATCACCTGCCCCAGACTGAGAGTTCCCATCTATACCCTGTGGCTAATAGCCACTGATGGACTTCTGCTCCAGATGTTTATCTAATTCCCTCTTGGAACTGTCCATGCTTGTAGCTGCCACCACCTCCTGTGGCAGTGAATTCCATGTGTTAATCACTCTTTGGGTGAAGAAGGACTTCCTTTTACCTGTAACAGACCCAGTAACAGACCAAGTTGAATCGGGAGAAAAAACACCCAACGGCACTGGGGGTGGAGTAAAGTTTTGCAAAAGCGAAAGCAGCTAACAATTCAGATCTGCTATGATTACTGGACTGAGTTTAGCTCTGACCTGGATGACCCAGGCTAGCCCAATCTGGGAAGATAAGCAGGGTTGGTCCTAGTCAGTACTTGAATGAGGAGATTGGATTTCACTACCCAAAGGAGTCTCAGAATTGCTTACAATCTCCTTTCCCTTCTCCTCCCCACAACAGACACCCTATGAGGTCAGTGGGGCTGAGAGAGCTCTTTCCAGTATGGCCCTTTCAAGGACAGCTCTGACAGAACTATAGCTCCCAGGTTAGAGTCCACGCACTTCGAGGACTGCTCCCAAGAGAACAGCTCTGAGACAACCTGTCATTGACCCAAGGTCACACCAGCGGCTGCGTGTGGAGGAGTGGGGAATCAAACTGGGCTCTCCCGGGTGAGAGCCGGTTTGGTGTAGTGGTTAAGTGTGCGGACTCTAATCTGGGAGAACCGGGTTTGGTTTCCCCACTCCTCCGCTTGCAGCTGCTGGATGACCTTGGGCAAGCCACCGTTCTGACAAGAGCTGTCCCTGAAAGGGCAGTTCTGGAAAGAGCTCTCTTAGCCCCACCTACCTCACAGGGTGCCTGTCGTGGGGAGGGGAAGGGAAAGGAGTTTGTAAGCCGCTCTGAGACTCCAAGTGAAGGGCGGGGTATAAATCCAATCTCTTCTTCTTCTTCTTCTTCCCATTTTAGAATCTCGTGCTCCTACATCCAAACTGGCTCCGACCACTGGAGTTGTCCAGGGTTGCTATGCACAGGCGAAAAATGGGAAACCACCTCTACACATCTCTTGCCTGTGAAACCTCACGGGGTCACCGTAACTCAGCCGTGACTTGGAGGTACTTCCCCCCACCAATAAACTGAGCTAAAACATGCCGTGTATTTAAAGGACTGTGAATGAATGGCAAAAATATCTGCCATGACTCTCCTATAGGGAAAGTGGCCAGGACGAATCACTTCTTACTATTCCTGGCTTCATCTTGGGGCTGCCTGATGCAACAGCCCAGCCAGTTCCTATTAATGGCGCTTCCGGTTCTGCTAGAACACAAACAAGGAGATAGTCATAAAAAGAGCCCTACTAGATCGGGCCAGTGGTCCATCTGGTCCAGCATCCCGTCTCACACAGTAGCCAACTGGTTCCTCTGGAGGTCCCAGAACAGGGTGGAGAGACTGAGGTTGACTCCTGGCACAGGCATGCCGAGGTTCTCTGCCCTCTGCCCAGGGAGGTTCCCTTTAGTCACCACTGGCTAGTATCCATGCCGTGGAAAAGACACGAGATGCCTTTGACGCTGCTTTGTTTCGAACTGCGGGAAGCATTACGGACTCTCTTAAGATAGAGATCAGCCGCTAAACACCCCAGAAACCGCTCCAGCTCCTACAGGACGGGAGCTGCAGCAACTAAATCTCTTGGTGGCAGCAGACTCTGGGGAGCCGAGAGCAGGTTCCTGGCCTTCGTGCCCTCCCTAAAATAGCTTTCCCATAAAGCTCGTTGCTGACAGGGAGGGGCCATGCAATGGGCAGATTCTCTCCCTTTATTATCTGAAGGTTTCCAGACAACGTTTAAAGCAGGGAGAGACACAGGCAAGATCAAGCCGCCACACTTCATTTCAATTAATCCAGCATTCCATCCCCCGCCGCCTTTCCAGATTGCTCAGCTGCATACAGCAGTGTGGCTTTAAACCTCTCGCTTTCCTCTAGGAATGAGATGAGAAGATGGGGGGGGGAACACCCTCCCAATTTTTGAACACCAAACGAAATAACGACTTAGTCACATGTGGTCCTAAGCAGTGAAAACAGGAAAAACCCACTTCCAGGTTAAGGAATTGGGATCAGCTCCCCCTACCTTTAGTTGTTGCAGATTTTCTGGGCTGTGTGGCCGTGGTCTTGGCATTGGAGGACCTGACGTTTCGCCAGCAGCTGTGATTGGCATCCTCAGCAGTGTTCCCTCTAAGCTGAGTGAGTGTGAGCTAGCTCACGGTTTTTTAGCCTCTGGCGCACACATTTTTGTCCTAGCTCAGGAAGGGATGGCTCCAGAGCAAACTAATTTATGTAGTTAGCCAAATCGCTCGGTCACAACTGTAATGCCAGTTACTCACAGAGTGGAATTTTTGTTCACAAGACTCCACAGCTTAGGTAAAGGTAAAGGTTCCCTTGCTCGAAAGCCAGTCGAATCCGACTCTAGGGTTGCGGTGCTCATCTCTGTTTCAAAGCCGAAGAGCCAGCGCTGTCCAAAGACATTTCCATGGTCATGTGGCCAGCATGACTAAACACCAAGGTGCATGGAACGCTGTTCCCTTCCCACCGAAGTGGTACCTATTTATCTACTTGCAATTTCTTGCTTTCAAATTGCTAGGTTGGCAGGAGCTGGAACTAGAGACGGGAGCTCACTCCGTCATGCGGCACTCTTGGGTCTCGGACTGCTGAACTACTGACCTTCCGCAGCCTGGAGCATTGATCCTCAGCAGTATAACACAGAAAGATGGAGGACTTTCTGTGTCAAGGTACACAGAGAGTCCTCCATCTTTCTGTGTTATACTGCTAAGGATGACAGTCGCAGCTGCTGGCGAAACGTCAGGTCCCACGATGGCAAGACCACGGCCGTACAGCGCGGGAAATCCACAACAGCTAATGCCCTCCGGCCGTGAAAGCCTTCGACAAGACATTCCCCCTACCTTGTTTCTGCACCACATCACTTCCTTAATTGTTATGGTATTGCAAGCAGTCCTTTTCAGCTTATGAGAAGTCTACAAAAAAGCTATAAGTAAACAATTTCACAGGGCAGCCATGTTGGTCTGCCAGTAGGAGAGGTAGACTCCTGCCCAGGAACACAAGATTTTCAGGGTACGAGCTTTCAAGACGAAAGGACCGTTGATGCTCGAAAGCTCGTACCTCCAAAATCTCGATGGTCTCTCAGGCGCTCCTAGGCTCAAATCTTGCTGTGCAAGTAAATAAACCTCTCCTCCTGCTTCTCTTCGTTCACACTCTACGAGACTCTGCTCGATACCCGGCCCGCTGTTCATCTCCCCGTCTTCCAAAACCTATCTCCACCCCCACCCCAGGAGGTTATTCGCCCTCTTTCCTCCAAGAGGACAAGTTCTTCCTTCCGCACAGAGAGAGATCCAGAAAAGAAACCACGCAAGCACGTTTGATTCCAGAGAACCCAGTCACTTCCTTCCTTCCAAAGGAGCCCTGTGCCCACAGAAGAAACTCATTTCCCGACAGGGAGGTGCGGCGAAGGGCTTTGCCTTTTCTGCACCTCCAATGCACTAGGAGCACATGGGCATTCGGACATTCCTTTACGAAACAAAACGCTCGCCTCTAGAACTGAGGATCAAAAGGCGGCCGCCACCAATTCCCCCATCGTTCGTTACTCCGACTGTCTTCTTCCCTAACCTAACCTGCATGGACCCGGTTAGCCTGATCTCATCAGATCTCAGAAGCAAAGCAGAGTCCGCCCTGATTAGTAATTGAATGGGAGACCACCAAGGAAGTTGCTAATGCAGAGGCAGGCAAAGGCAAAGCTTCCCTGTTCTTCTCTGGCCTCCCAAACTTGGGATGGAGAGAGCTGACAAACAGAACTCTTCTCCCTCTCCCCAAACACTAGAATTTGAGGGCATCCAATGAAGCCGATGGGCAGTAGGTTCAGGATGGACAAAAGGAAATACTACTTTACACAGAGAGTGCTTAAAGAGGGAATTTGGTACCAGAGGATGGAGTGACGGCAACAGAAATAAATAGCTTTAAAAGGTTATTAGACAGACTCATGGAGGATAAGTCTACCAAAGGCTATCAACCTTAGTGACTGAGGGGAACCTCCACAGTCAGAGGCACTAATCCTCTGAATCCCAGAGCCAGGAAGCAACATCAGGGGAAGGCCTTGGCCTCTATAACCAGTTGTTGACCATCCAGAGGAACTGGTTGGCCACTGTGTGAGACAGGAGGCTGCACCACAGGTCTGATCCAGCAGGGCTCTTCTTATGTTCTTACGAGACCCTAACCCTTCACTGCCCCCATCCACAAACAGCGGCTTAGGTTTTCTCCCGGAACCGCCCCCCATAACAGTTATTCCCTCTTCCATATCTCCCCCAAACACTGACATGCTCCCCTCTGAAAAGACCCCCCCCCAATATTTCTTCTTTCCTACTGGCAAATCAAGGTGGGGGGAGAAGGAATCATCTTCCTCAAAGTCCCACTCCCAAAGGAGACTCCCTTCTCCTCATTCTAACACCTGCAATCTAGAGGGTTTTGCTCCCAGAATCTGATCCTAAACATAAGAACATCAGAGGAGCCCTGCTGGGTCAGACCAGAGAGGGTCCATCCAGTCCAGCCTCCCGTCTCACACAGTGGCCAGCCAGTTCCTCTGGAGGGCCAACAACAGGGCAGAGAGGCCGAGGCCTTCCCCTGAGAAGGACTTCAGAAGAGCCCTGCTGGGTCAGACCAGGGAGGGTCCATCCAGTCCAGCCTCCTGTCTCACACAGGGACTTGAACACTTCCTCTGGAGGGCCAGCAACAGGGCAGAGAGGCCTTCCCCTCATAAGAACCTCAGAAGAGCCTTGCTGGATCAGACCAGTGAGGGTCCATCGAGTCCAGCCTCCTGCCTCACACAGTGGTCAATCATTTCCTCTGGATGGCCAACCACAGGCATAGAGGCCAAAGCCTCCCCCTGATGTTGCTTCCTGGCTTTGGGATTCAGAGGTTTAGTGCCTCTGGGTGTGGAGTTTCTGATTTTACGCCAAGAGAACTACCAGCGTCTCTTCCTGCCTGCCATTGCAGCCCCTTCCTCGGCCTGCTCCACAGCTAGGAGGACCCATCTGCCCCCCCCCCACATGCACAACGTTTTTTTGGTGTCCTGCTCCAAATCCCCCGCCCCCATGGAAGGAGCCTTCCCCATCTCAGGAATGGCCGCCCCCTCCCACTCCGGGACTCCCCCACACACATCTTCCAGGAATGCCAGCCCCCCATTCCCCCCCAATACCCACTTGGGGGGTGTCTTTGTGTCCCCCCCCAAAATAAGCCCCCTAAGTGCTCCCCTGTCCCCCAGGCGGGGTCTGGTTCAGAAACACAGAAAGTTTCCTATATTGCCATAATAACCCCCACCCCATGTAAGAATCCCCCAATAAAGACTCTTTTCTGCAGCCCCCCAATCTCTGCCAAGGAGGCCTCCCAGGCCCCATAAGTGCCACAGGGCCCCCTCCTCTGGCCCCATAAGTCCACATGCAGCCCCCCTGGCCCATAAGTGCCACATGTGCCCCCCTGGCCCCATAAGTGCCACATGTGCCCCCCTGGCCCCATAAGTGCCATATCCATTCCCTTCTGGCCCCATAAGTGCCACATACCCTTTCTCTGGCCCCATAAGAGCCATATCCATCCCCCTCTAACTCCATAAGTGCCACATGCGCCCCCCCGGCCCAATGTGACCCAGCCCCCCCCGGCTCCATAAGTGCCCCATGCGCCTCCCACTGGCCCTGTAAGTGCCTCAGTCCCCCCTCCGGCCCCATAGATGCCATATCCATCTCCCTCTGGCCCCATACCCCTTCTCTGGCCCCATAAGTGCCATATCCGTCCCCTCTAACTCCATAAGTGCCACACGCGCCCCCTCTGGCCCAATGTGCCCCAGCCCCCCTCTGGCCCCATAAGTGCCATATCTGTCCCCCTCTGGCCCCATAAGTGCCATATCTGTCCCCCTCTGGCCCCATAAGTGCCATATCTGTCCCCCTCTGGCCCCATAAGTGCGACATACCGCTTCTCTGGCCCCATAAGTGCCATATCTGCCCTCCTCTGGCCCCATAAGTGCCACATACCCCTTCTCTGGCCCCATAAGTGCCTCAGGCCCCATAGGTGCCATATCCGTCCCCCTCTAACTCCATAAGTGCCACATGCGCCTCCCCCTGGCCCCATGTGCCTCAGCCCCCCCAGGCCCCATAAGTGCCACATACCCCCTCTCTGGCCCCATAAGTGCCATATTCATCCCTCCTGGCCCCATAAGTACCTCAGCCCCCTCTCTGGCCCCATAAGTGCCATATCCGCCCTCCTCTGGCCCCCTAAGTGCCTCAGGCCCCATAAGTGCCACATCCATCCCCCTCTAACCCCATAAGTGCCACATCCGTCCCCGCCGGCCCCATAAGTGCCTCAGCCCCCCTCTGGCCCCATAAGTGCCTCAGGGCCCCCCCAGCAGAGCCCCCCTCCTTCTCGGCCCCTCCCCACAGAAAATGGGGGTCTGCCCCCCGCCCCCCCTCCTCACCTGTCAGGCCGCCGCTGCTGCTGCTGCTCCCCCCAGACTCGGGCCCCGCCGCCGCCATCTTGGCTTCCCCCTCACTCCTCCGCGCCTCCTCTTCTCCCCTCTTCCTCCTCCTCCTCCTTCGGCCGACTCGTCCCCCAACCCCGCAGTCTCTTTCCGCTTCTTTCTCCTCGCCCCCCCCCGCGGTCTCCACTTGGTCTCGCCCGCCTCGCTTCAAGCGCCGCCTGCGGGCCGCACCATCTGGGCGCCCACGGGGTGGCGGCGGCGGTTACGCCTCTTCCCTTTCTGTTTCTTCTACACCCCCCCTTTCCTTCCGTGGATCCTCCCAAACGGCTTCGGAGCAGCCCACACCGTGCGGGCGAGGGGGGGGGAGAGAGGAGGAGAGAACGGAAACGGAAAAGGGAATGAAATCACCGCCTTGTTTATAACTGAACGGGGGGGAAGCCCGGCGAAGACCACTGCGCAGGCGCTGAAGGGAAGGCGGCGGGAGGCCTGGCGGAGGCGGCCGAGGGGATGTCACGTGGGAGTTTGGCGTGGCCGCCTCCATGACAACGACAAAGGGTTCTCCTCCGTCGCCATCTTGGTGGTTCCTATAGCAACAGAACCTGCAAGTCTTGAAGAGCAGTCAGCGCTGCTGCCTAGCATTCGCGGTTGCCATGGTGATGCTGCTTGCTTCGTTAGCATCATTCTCGAATCCTGATCTCACCTTTGCTGAGTGCAAAAGAGCAGGTCCCCTGATGTGTCACTTGTCACTCACCAAGCGGCTAAAAATGTCTCTTGGTCGCCCAACAAGTTTGTGACACAACCGGACAGGTGCGGTGTAGGGGAGAGAATGTTTGCCCTCATTCTGTGTCAGGCCTGGGTTCGAGTTCTGTTCTGTCACAGCCCCAAAGCACCCCAAGTAAGGACACAAAGAGGAGCCCTGCTTGGTCAGACCAGTGTAAAGGTAAAGGTTTTCCCTTGCTCGAAAGCCAGTCCAATCCGACTCTAGGGTTGCGGTGCTCATCTCCGTTTCAAAGCCGAAGAGCCAGCGCTGTCCGAAGACGTTTCCGTAGTCATGTGGCCAGCGTGACTAAACACCAAGGTGCACGGAACGCTGCTACCTTCCCACCAAAGTGGTCCCTATTTATCTACTTGCAATTTCTTGCTTTCGAACTGCTAGGTTGGCAGGAGCTGGAGCTAGAGACGGGAGCTCACCCCATCATGCGGCATCCGGGTCTCGAACTGCTGAACTACTGACCTTCCACAGCCCGCGAGGGTCCATCTAATCCAGCATCCTGTCTCACCGGTTTCTCTGGAGGGCCAAGAACAGGGCAGAGAGGCCGAGGCCTTCTCCCATGGTTCCCTCCTGAACCTGGGATTCAAAGATTGAGTGCCTCTGAATGTGGAGGTTCCCTTTATTCACCATAGCTACTAGCTACCGATAGGCCTATCCTCCAGTAACTGAATCCCCTAAAGCAGGGTTGCCAACCTCCAGGTAAGTGTAGAAAGAACAGAGAGGTCACGGGAAAGGATGCAGTCGATAACAAAAACAACCGTGATGTTCTATTATGAAAAATAATTTAGGCTTCAGTTCTGCAGTGAATATATTTCTTCATTACAGCATGGAAACATACGCATATGTTTTCATCATGTGATGAAGAAAGATATTCACTCCCGAACTGAAGCCTAAATGATTTTTCACAATACAACTTGGACAACAACCTCCAGGTGAGGCCTGGAAATATCCCAGACTTACAAATGATCTCCCGACAACAGCAATCTGAAGCCAGAATCAAACAGAAGTCCAGTGGGATCTTTGAGCGGTGGGGTGGGGTGGATTAGATGGCCTGTATGGTCTCTTCTCCTGCCAACCTAGCAGTTCAAAAGCAAGACATTGCAAGTAGATAAATAGGTACCACTTTGGTGGGAAGGTAACAGCGTTCCGTGCACCTTGGTGTTTAGTCATGCCGGCCACATGACCACGGAAACGTCTTCGGACAGCGCTGGCGCTTCGGCTTTGAAACGGAGATGAGCACCGTCCGCAACCCTAGAGTCGGATTCGACTGGCTTTCGAGCAAGGGAACCTTTACCTTTACCTATGGTCTCTTCTAACTCTGGGGTTCTATGATAGCTAGGCTGGGATTTCCTTGGAACCAGTGACAGATTAACCCTTAAGCAGACTAAGCACGTGCTCAGGGCACCAGGGCCAAAGGGTACACCACAAAGTTGGAAAAAAGGTGAGCAAATGTAGACATATGCCTTTCAGGTCATGAATGTGGGAACTTTGATACATTTAACTTGTGAAATATTAAAACAGACGTTGTATTGCATTTCTGTAGAACTTTATGTGCGACTGAACAACAACAACAAATGTAGCCAAAGCTCGGCTTAGTTTGTGCAGTATATTGTGTTTATCCTATGAATACATTTTTGTATCGCTGCAACCTGCATTGTATATCTGGTCAGACAGGTCAACAACTAAAATGGACTGGGGTCAGTATGGAAAGGAAGGGGGGCACCAAGATTGGTCAGGGCTTAGGGCACCAGGGAGCCTTCATCCGCCCCTGATTGGAACAGATGACACATTCATCCTTGACTACTTGCTGGAAGACAGGAAAGAAAATGAGGTCATTTCTGTTGAAGCACCACAGCCTCGGGGATATGGGAGGGACAGAGGTCAGCAGCCCATATCCTGGAGAAAAAGGAAATGAGTCTTGTCACAGCACCAGTACAGATAGCCACGCAGGCACAGATCTCTGTGTGGGCCTCCAAAGAATGAAAAGGGCCATTTCCTACATAATTATGATTAAAATGCGGTTTTTCACTTCTTCAGAAAAATGTACTCACTGATGGATCCCTCAGCCTCAGTCAAAGGCACAGATATAGAATGGGAGGGACTTGGCTTGACAGCAGCACATGTGAAAGGGATCTGGGTGTTCTGGTTGATCACAAGCTCAACATGAGCCTGCAGTGTGATGTGGCTGCAAAGAAAGCTAATGCAACCTTGGGATGTATTAACAGAAGCAGGGGTCATTTGGAGCAGGAGCGCCACGGAGCGGAGCTCAAGCAGTTAGAAGCACAGGCAGCGGCAAGCCCCCAACTCCCAGCAGGAGCACAAAGCAGCATGTGTAGCATTAAGGGTTTTTAAGAATTTGTATATTAGTGTATGAATGTGTGTCTAGACAAGATTGTATTTGTGACCACTGAAGAAGGCCTTTTATGGCCGAAACGCGTCTGGTCTTTAGTATTATATGTATTGTCCCATCATGTGTATAAATGTGTGAAAGTCCTGTTTACATGTGGATTTTAAACTGATTTTAACTTGTTTACACCTTATTAAATTTTGTACTGTTTAATATTACCTCAGCTCAGCCCTCTTTGTTTCTAGCATTCCTCCTGGGCCCAGATAGGCTGCTCTGGGACTGGAATGACAGCCCCCAGAGTGGGAAGACAGTCCCTAGGGGTGGAGCCTGTGTGGTGGGTGTTGCCTTCTGCCACACTTCCGGTGATGTCAGGGGGTGTGGCATATGCAAGCAAGTTATGCTAATGAGTTATCCTAATGAGCTCCTGCACCTCTTTTTCTATGAAATGACCCCTGAACAGAAGCATGGTGTCCAGATCACGGGAGGTGGTCGTTCTGCTCTGTTCTGCTATGGTCAGGCCTCACCTGGAGGACTATGTCCAGTTTTGGGCACCACATTTTAGGGAGGATGTTGATGAGCTTGAGCGTGTCCAGAAGAAGTCAACTAGGATGCAGAGAGGGTTGGAATCCAAGTCTTATGAGGAAAGGCTGAAAGAGTTGGGTATGTTTAGCCTGGGAAAGAGAAGGCTTAGAGGGGACAGGATTGCAGTCTTCAAGTATCTGAAGGGCTGTCACGTAGAAGATGGAGCAGATCTTTTCTTGCTCCGGACTGCAAGACTAGATCTAATGGGTGGAAATTACAAGGGAGTAATTACCGGCTAAATATCATGAGAAACTTCCTGACTGTTAAGAGTGGTTGAGCAGTGGAACAGACTGCCTTGGGAGGTAGTGGATGCTTCTTCACTGGATGCTTTCAAGTGGAGGCTGGACGACCATCTTTCGGGTATGTTGTAGGTATGTAGGGCTATCTTTCGGCTACGCTCCCGCAGAGCGCAGGGAGTTGGACTAGATGACCTGCAAGGTCCCTTCCAACTCTAACATTCTATGGTTCTGTGATTCCAACCTTCTACCCAATCAAAGTGATCAGGGTGAAAAACATCAGAAACAAGATAACGTTCAAGAGCGGGAAGCAAATCGCTCCTTTCCCCTTATCATATCAGAATGTGACCTAACTCGCTTTTCCTATGGAAGCGGCACCGAATATCCCCTCGCGGCCCCCATCCGTCTCCCAAACGCATTTGTCTGATCTGCTTGTGAGGATTAACTATCAAAAAACAGATGATCTGAAAGCCATTTGTACTGACACGTGGGATCATGGGGATAGCGCTGCCGGATGCCGCTCTGCCAGACTTTCTCCAGCCCAGCCCACACAATCCAGCTAAACCAAAGGACTCAGTTTTAATCCAGGATTTTTCAGTTGCGATTTCACACCACCTTCCAGCACTGCCTCTTTTGCAGAGAAATAGGCTACCGGTGAAAACTAAATCGTTGAATTGCAGCATTTTATCGCTTTGCTTTCAGACTGATTTGCTTCACCCAAAAAGTTACAAAATGTGTCCTTCTTTATAGCCATTTTCGAAACAGTGTCAGATGCCAATTAGGATAAACCATTTTGGCTTTTCAAGAGATGAGCTGCTTCAGCAGGGTAAAGCATACTTCACTGGCAGGTGGATGAACAAGATAAGTTTCCAAATTTATTGAAAACAACAAAGGAGAACAGAGAACAGAGGAGGGCAAGAAAAGATGGTGAGGGGTCTGGAGACCCAGTCCCACGAGGAAAGGTTGAAAGAGTTCAGTATGCTTAGCCTGGAGAGGAGACGACTGAGAGGTGATATGATAACCATCTTCAAGTAACATATGGAATTCACCGCCACAGGAGGTGGTGGCAGCTACAAGCATGGACAGTTTCAAGAGGGAATTAGATAAACATCTGGAGCAGAAGTCCATCAGTGGCTATTAGCCACAGGGTATAGATGGGAACTCTCAGTCTGGGGCAGGTGATGCACTCTATTCTTGGTGCTGGAGGGGGCAGCAGTGGGAGGGCTTCTGAGTGGCACCTGGTATTTTTGGCTGCTGTGTGACAGTGTTGGACTAGATGGGCCATTGGCCTGATTCAACACTGGCTTCTCTTATGTTCTTACTTGAAGGGCTGTCCTATAAAGGATGGTACGGAGTTGTTTTCTGTTGCCCCAGAAGGTTGGACCATAACCAACGCGTTGAAATGAAATCCGAAGAGTTTTCGACTAAACGTTAGGAAGAACTTCCCGACAGAGCGGTTCCTCAGTGGAACAGGCTTCTGCGGGAGGCGCTGGGCTCTCCTTCTTTAGAGGTTTCCAAACAGAGGCTAGATGGACATCTGACAGTCACAGCAATGCTGACTGTGTGGACTTAGGCAGATCATGAGAGGGAGGGCAGGAAGGGTCGCCTCAGGGCTTAGTTCTCGTGGCCCTTTCTGACACACCCTTGATTGCAACTTTGAGGTCAAGAAGCAGTTTTCCTCTAGGCCAGCTTGGCTGAGGATCCTGGAGGGCTTTTTGTCATCTTCTGGGCATGGAACGGGGGTCACTGGGGTGTGTGTTGGGGGGGAGGTATTTGTGAATTTCCCGCATTGTGCAGCGGGTTGGACTAGATGACCCTGGAGGTCCCTTCCAACTCTATGATTCTATAAACGTGGGAAAAAATGCTTCCCTGCTTTTTAGTCTTATGATGGGTGATGTTCAGGGGGCCATTCTTGTAATGGAAATAGATTTGTAGTGGGCAGAATGGCCCAAAAGGGCACCTTCGTATGGAAATGTGGAGAGTAGGGTTGTCAGCCTCCAGGTATGGCCTGGGGATCTCCCACTTTTACAACTGATCTCCAGCTGACAGAGATCAGCTCCCCTGGAGAAAATGGAGACACTCTTCTTCACCCAAAGAGTGATTAACAGATGGAATTCACCGCCACAGGACGTGGTGGCAGCTACAAGCATGGGCAGTTTCAAGAGGGAATTAGATAAACATACGGAGCAGAAGTCCATCAGTGGCTATTAGCCACAGGGTATAGATGGGATCTCTCAGTCTGGGGCAGGTGATGCACTCTATTCTTGGTGCTGGAGGGGGCAGCAGTGGGAGGGGGCTTCTAGTGTCCTGGCCCCACTGCTGGACCTCCTGATGGCCCCTGGTATTTTTGACCGCTGTGTGACAGAGTGTTGGACTAGATGGGCCATTGGCCTGATTCAACATTGGCTTCTCTTATGTTCTTATGTTATGTTCTTATGGCTGCTTTGAAAGGTAGACTCTATGGCCTTGCACCATGTTGAGGCCCCTCCCCTCCCCAAACCCCGCCCTCTCCTGGATCCACCCCCAAAGTCTCCAGGAATTTTCCAACCCAGTCCTGGCAACCCTACTGGAGGGACTGGCTGCGATCACATGAGCAGTTTGGCCAGGGGCGGATTAAGGCTCACCGGTGCCCTAAGCACTGACCAATCTTGGTGCCACCCCCCTCCTTCCCACACTGACCCCGTCCCTTTGAATTTGGCTCCATCATTTTACTTTTAAACACATGCATTTGACTTTTAAGCACAGCCTATGACACTGCATCTCGCCAACAAAAAATAGAAGATAACCCTAGGGTGGCACCATGGTCAATTTGTACTAGTTTTATCAGGTTTTTTTATATATATATATATATATATAAATCTTCGTGTTTTTTTCTTTTTACCCTTTCCCCAACTTTTGGCTCTGGTGCCCTAAACACATGCTTAGTCTGCTGAATGGTTAATCTGCCACTGAGTTTGACCCGACATAGTCACTCCTCCCCTCCGGATCAAATGGGCTCAGTCAGACAGCCACATCTGTCATAGGAACGACTTGGAGCCGGGTTAAAAAGGCACCGCATCACAACGTGGGGCAGCGTGCGCAGAATGGATTTGGCAGGCTGAACCTGTAGATCTGTTCCGCCACTTGGGTTTTGTTTTTTTTTTAGTAAAACTTTTTTATTGATAGGATATATTGACATGTTATCCCCTCCCTCCCTCCCTCCCTCTTGGCTTCCAGCAATGCTCCACCCCGTTAATTGTTTCATTCAATGATCAATAACAATAAATCTTATCCAATATTCAATTCTTCTTTTAAAACATATTAATTCATTCAATCTAACCCTCAGGTAACCTTTTTGTTATTATTCAGTCATTATTTTCTTTTTTTCTATCCTTAATAGTTATCAGAGCAGAGTAACTTATTTCTTACATCCCAATTCATTTCAAGAAGGGTGTTTTGTTTTGTTTTTTAAATTGCTTATATGTGCATGCAATGATTTCATGTTTTGGTGTGGGTGTGTTTCTTTAAATGTTTAGTGTGTCTGCAGTAATGTAAGGAGAGTGATAGAGGGAGACAAGTGTGATGTGATTGGTGGATGACTGAGAGTGTGGGAGGAGAGATGTATATGAGAGTGATTCTGTGTTCTTGAAGAGATGAGTGTGGAGAGTTGTGAAGAGAGTTCAACCTGTGTGGCTATATATGAGCAAGAGAGTTCAGCCTGTGTGGCTATATATGAGCAAGAGAGTTCAGCCTGTGTGGCTATATATATGAGAGAGAGAGGGGGAGGGGGAGGGAGGGAGAGAGAGAAGGAGAGGGAGAGGGAGAGGGAGAGGGAGAGGGAGAGGGAGGGAGAGAGAGAGAGAGAGAGAGAGAGAGAGAGAGAGAGAGAGAGAGAGAGAGAGAGAGAGAGAGAGAGAGAGAAGGCTGTCAGAGTTGAGTTTTGGCGTTTGTGTGATACCAGGCTTTGTCAGTTATATTTGCTTTCTTCAACAATAGTTCAAAGATACCCAGAAACCTATTTTGTTCTTTTATAAATAAATAATTATTTGTTTAAACTTATCCCAGCATTCAGAACCGTCCTTCCTCAGGGCCACATAGTCCTCGGAAGCACCCAGACACTGGGTCTTTCTACCAGAACAGAGAGATTTGGAATTTAAATTCCTGGTGGCAACAGAAAATCTACTAAGTTCAAGTACACAGAGTGTGTTTTAAAGGAGAAACAGTCTCCCCAATAAGCAGAACGTCACAGCGCATGTGCGCGCATGTGCATGAGTTCATGTGCACACTTATGCATGTGCATACATTTTGAAAATTTTGGGGGCAGCACGCTCCATGGGCTGAGGCACTGCAATAATGTGGATGCTTCACCACGGGATGTCTGCATGAGTAACCCGCAGCAGGGTGTGCTGTGTGGCTGGTATGCCCCGCAACACTTTTAAACCGGTTCAATTAGAGGCGGCACCATATCACGCCAAGCCGCCAGTGTGAACACAGCCAGTGCAGCGTTGCCTTGTACCTTTGTCATCCCACATTCGGTGTTGCTCATATTCTGCCAGCCTGAGCAATTTGCTGTTCACATTTAATTTTGTGTTCTTCGCCCTGTTGCATCGACTGGATATCTGAATACTGTATGATTACAGTATTACTCACATTGCCAATCAATTTTGTACGCCTCGTCTGATGCCATTGTTCATCTGATGCCCTATACTGTCACCTGCCAACATCTCTCCTGGCACCTGACAAGTGTTTTTAGAACGTAGGTGGGCTGGATAGGGCTTTTACCCAGCAAGGCTTTGCACCGGCCACCAAAGAGTTCATTGACTGTGCAGATGTTTTAAAATGTTGTTTTGGCTGCAGCTATCACCACGGCACAAGAATTGTCACTGTCTGACTGAAGGTAAGCTGTGACACCCAGACAACTGCCCTGTTGTTGGCCCTCCAGAGGAACTGGTCGTCCGCTGTGTGAGACAGGATGCTGGACTAAATGGACCCTCACTGGCCTGATCCAGCAGGGCTCTTCTGGTGTTCTTCTCAGGGGAAGGCCTCAGCCTCTCTGCCCTGTTGTTGGCCCTCCAGAGGAACTGGTTGGCCATTGTGCGAGACAGGGATGCTGGACTAGATGGACCCTCACTGGTCTGATCCAGCAGGGCTCCTCTTATCAGGGGAAGGCCTCAGCCTCTCTGCCCTGTTGTTGGTCCTCCAGAGGAACTGGTTGGCCACTGTGTGAGACAGGATGCTGTACTAGATGGAGCCTCACTGGCCTGATCCAGAAGGGCTCTTCTGATGTTCTGTTCTGCTTTCTGTCAACACGATTATGCTTGAGAGAACCTAGAGGAGCATAATGTGCAGCGACAGCTGACAAAGCTAAAGTCCGCAGGGTACAACTGAGATGCAGGAAAGCTTTCCCATGGCCAGTTGCCCAGGCAGGGGGCAAAGGTCAACTAGCAAACCACACACGTTTTCCCAGTTTGCCACCTTTGGGCCCTGCAGCCAATGTGGAAATTGTCAAGGAACTCCGACACGCCCCTTCCATGTAATACAGCTACAAGGACTCAAAGCAGTGCGCAAGCTTCTGATTTCACCACAAGCGTTCCTCAGGCTGGATGTCACAAGACTGTGTGGTGTTTGTGTATTTATATGCTTTTATTGAATTGTCTACATATTTTAAACGTCTCTTTAATTAATTGCTACCAATTCTATTGGTATATTGTTTTTATGAATTTAATGTGGTTTTAGTTGCTGTAGATTTTCCGGGTTGTCTGGTCATGGTCTTGGCATTGTAGGACCTGACGTTTTGCCAGTAGCTGTGACTGGCATCCTCAGAGGTATAACACAGAAAGATGGAGTACTCTCTGTGTCAGGGTGATTTTATTGTAACAAGTGATTTTATTGTAACGAATCTTTGACTCGATTTGTTGAGATTTTATTGTAACAAGTCTTTGACTCGATTTGTTGAGATTTTATTGTAACAAGTGATTTTATTGTAACGAGTCTTTGACTCAATTTGTTGAGATTTTATTGTAATGAGTGATTTAATTGTAACGAGTCTTTGACTCGATTTGTTGAGATTCTATTGGAACGAGTGATTTAATTGTAACAAGTCTTTGACTCAATTTGTTGAGCTTTTATTGTAACGAGTGATTTTATTGTAACGAGTCTTTGACTCGATTTGTTGTGATATGCCCTGAGCCCGTTTGGGGAAGGTGGAATAAAAATCCCAAAATAATAAAAAAAATGAAATAAATGAAATGCTTTAATGCTCTGATGTTTGCTGTCTTGGGAACTCTATTTGGAGGAAAAGGCAGCAAAGAAATGCGTTAAATAAATAATAAAACAAATAATTTTTTTAAAAGGCGGTTTGGAGATAAAAAGATACTCCAGGCCATTATTTTAAAAGCCTTCTCTCACTGATATCTCTGCATTAGAGAGGAAAAAGCAAAATAAAAAGAGATCCAGCGCGGTGTAGTAGTTTGGACTAGGAGCTAGGAGACTGTTGTGTGCTGGCCGAGTTACACACGCAGTCGGGGCAACACATGGCCTGACAAAACAGTGAAGCTTCGATACCGGGAACAATAGAACCCTAGGATCCTAAAACCAGCCAACCGGCGAGCTAGGATTCTGTAGAAAACCTATAGGATTAGAAACTGTAGGGGAGATTAACGATCTGGCACACCAATCTTGATCTCATTACGTCCTGCCTCTGTTAACATAAGGTAGATCAGTGACTTGGTATACTGATCCTGACCTTTGCCCATCTTGTCCATGCAGGCCTCTTAGGCGCCAGGAGTAGCTCATTATCACTAGTAATTATGCTGTGCAAACATTCCAGGCATTCTGCCTGAGCATCTGGTTTCCCTTTGTTTCATGTGTTGTGTAAGCGACAGCCTCATCTTACGTGGAGAGCTGAGTGTATAAAATAAACTGCCTCTGCCTCAAAAGGGCAGACCGGTACTTCCACTCTCAAAGACCGTGTCTCGTGTGAGTCCTTCAAGAAACCTTGTATATAGCCTATCAGGAGTGTGGGTGTGGGTAAAGGGTGTGGTTGGAAAGGTACATAAAAGCAGCCTGCGAGCTGGCAAGGGTATCTCCTATTTTCTGGATCACTAAATAAAATATGAGCTGATAATCACTCGACGACGATGCGTCCATCTCCATACTTTTCAGAGACCCAGGTTCGAATTCCCTCACTGCCATAGCAGCTTGATGGGTGACCTCAGGGCAGTGACATACTTGCAGCCTGATCTACGTCACAGGGCTGTTGTGAAGATTCTCATGAAGCAGAGAACAGTGTAAGCCTCTTTGTGTCCCTCTTAACTAAAAAATAAAATAAAATTGGCATTTCTCCACTGGAATTACAAAGGCCGCCAGACAACTTTTGATCTCTCTGAAATTGTACCAGGCCTGCTTGACTCGCTGGAAATGAGCTAATGGCATAATAAAAAGTACAGATTGCAGATCATGCACCCCGGTTCCCTGACCCTGAAGGCAGACCCTCTGTGAGCTCCACACATAGCATCCTTAGCTCTTCAAACCTCAAAGAGTGAAAGAGGCAGGCCACTTGTTAAGGAGGCAAGGGCTACAATTTGTTTTTTAACCAGAGGCAGTATAAGTGGTGTAGTGTTGCCAGGTGTCCCCCCTCCATCCTGACCACTGGCAGGGGATGTAGTGTAGGGTTACCAGATCCAGGCTGAGGAATGCCTGGAGATTTGGGGGTGGAACCTGGGGAGGACAAGGGTCTCAGTGGGGTACACTGCCATAGAGTCCACCCTCCAAAGCAGCCATTTTGTCCAGAGGGACTGATCTCTGTAATTTGGAGATAAATTGTAATTCCAGGGGATCCCCAGGTCCCACCTGGAGGCTGGCATTCCCAGGGCTATTTTTGGGCAAGAATACACAGGTATGTAGTTCTGGCGGCTCCTGAGTTGGCCATGCCCAGCAGGAACTCATTAGCATAATAGGCCAGACCCAACAGCAAAAACTCATTAGGATTGGCTACATGAGGGGTGTGTAGCCTAACATGCAAAGGGAGTTCCTGCTACAAAAAAAGCCCTGAGTTTTGACAACAAACAAGGTAAACAGAATAAGAAACAAAAGGTGGGTGTGGCTGGATGACCACCCTTCTGGTAACACTGGGGTGTGGCCTAATATGCTAATGAGATATGTGATCAGGGGTGTGGCCTAATATGCTAATGAGTTTCTGCTGTTAGGTGTGACCTATTATGCTAATGAGTTCCTGCTGGGCTTTTTCTACAAAAAAGCCCTGGGCATCCCTAATGTGGTACAATGAAAGGCAAGCCATGTAGTTTTTTAAAAATAAAATCAGATGCTGTCTGTATGCATGTTTACTCTATAAAGTGCATAAGTGGTGTAAATTTTAACCATTGAATCTTCATATACTTTTAGTGTTGTTTTAAGTTGTCAAAATGCAAAATGTGCTATCACTCAATGTCTTTTCTCGACTTTGCATAGTTCTAACGGGTTAACAGTTCTGTATTATGTAACATTTGTCTTTGCTATGGGAAAAACGCAATAAAAATTTTATTGGAAAAAAAAAATTAAGCCCTTAAATAAAAACAGATCTTTCTGAAAAATAAAACAAAATCAGATGACTCATGCAAGTCAGCCAGGCCACAAAACTGCGGGGAATCCAGTAATTCCGCCAGGCCGATGGCTATTTACAGCTGTTATACATCGACCTTCAGAGCGTTCGATTTCCTCCCCTGCTTTTCGGCGCCCACTCCGTCGATCGGCGCTCAATCGCTGATGCCTGACATTCCTCCTCCTCAACAGCCCGGCGCTCGATTACTTTGGCGTTCCCTGCGCGCCCGCCAGCCTCGACCGCAGCGGCCGGCGAAACCCAGGCTGTGCAGTCGCGAGTCGATAGGCTCGATCGGCCTCTTCACCGGAGGCAGGGAAAAGACCAAGATGGCGTCGGCGGCGTCCGTCTCGACGGGCCTGGCGGGGGGCAGAGCGCCGCGGCGGACGGCGGGGAACCGGCTCTCGGGACTGCTGGAGGTGGAGGAGGAAGACGAATTCTACCAGACGACCTACGGAGGATTCACGGAGGTGGGGGGCCGAGGGAGGGCGGTGGGGGCGGGTCTTCGCCCTCGTTACCGCGGAGCGCTTTCTTCTGGTTGGCTGACAGGGGGATTGATGGGCGGGCCAACGAACCAGTGGGTTGGCTTAGTTGCCAGACGGGCGAGAATTGAAGCGAAGCCCCGGCGTCCTGCTGCCAACGGGGGACGGCTAAGAGACTTTCTTGGTCGTGAAGTGCGCAAGGAGGCAGCAACCCTCCACTGTTGGCTGGCCCCCTAGAAACGTCTGGAATTGAGAGATAGCCTGCTTCTGTGCATGGAGGTTCATTAGGTGGCATTGGAACAAAGTCTGAGTCCAGTGACACCTTGAAGACCAAGAAAGTTTAATTCTGGGTATCAGCTTTTGTGTGCATCTGAAGAAGTGTGCGTGCGCAGGAAAGCTTCTACCCAGAATTAAACTTTGTTGGTCTTAGAGGTGCCCCTGGATTCAAACTCTGTTCTGAAGTTTTATTCTGCACACAAAAGCTGATGCCCAGAATTTAACTTCCTGGGTCTTAAAGGTGCCACTGGACTCAAACTCTGTTCTGAAGTTTTATTATGCACAGGAAAGCTTATGCCCAGAATAAAACTTTCTTGGTCTTACAGGTGCCAACTAGACTCAAACTTGGTTCTGAAGTTTTATTCTGCAGACAAAAGCTTATCCCCAGAATTAAACTTTCTTGGTTTTACAGGTGCCACTGGGCTTAAACTCTGTTCTGAAGTTTTATTCTGCACACAAAGCTTATGCCCAGAATTTAACTTCCTTGGTCTTACAGGTGCCACTGGACTCTAACTCTGTTCTGAAGTTTTATTTTGCACACAAAAACTGATACCCAGAATTAAACTTTGTTGGTCTTAAAGGTGCCACTGGACTGGCACTTTATTCTGCTGCTTCAGACCAATACAGCTACTGGTCTGAGTCAGTTGTTTCGCCTCCGCCTAACTTGGAGAGTTGTTGTGAGAATGAGCTGTGCAGCTAGGTAGACCACCCTGAGCTCCATGAAGAAAGGGTGTACATTAAAATATACTAGATTGTTCCACCAATCATTCTATCTGAGGATACAAAAACCACCTTTCTGGATCTGGCTAAGGTGAGTCCATCTGGTGTAGCATCCCGTTTCCATGGGAGGACAGCTGAGGAAAGCCCGCAAGCAGAATGTGAAGTCAAATAGTCTCCTTCCATCTCCAGTTCAAAGGACCAAGCAGGAGGGGATGTGAAAGACCTCTTTTCCTGAGACCCTGGATAGCTACTGCCCATCTGAGTGGACAATACCTGTGACCTGGAGAGCTGCTGCCAGGTTGAGCAGACAGTACTGACCTTGATTGAGCAAGGGTCTAATCTGGTATAAACCAGCTTCCAGGGGTGATGGGGGTTTGGGTCTGGTCAAGGACACCTGCCCTTCACTAACAGCTAGATGCTCTGCTGGTCTCTTTGACAGGAGTCGGGGGATGACGAGTACAAAGGCGACCAGTCGGACAGCGATGATGAAGTCGATTCCGATTTTGACATTGACGAAGGGGACGAGCCCAGCAGTGACCAGGATGATGAGGGGCCCAAGAGGAAGCGCAGGGTCGTCACCAAAGCCTACAAGGTACGTAAGAGGGTCAGGCAGGACTCTGTCTACTACACATTGGCACAGTCCAGTTCAACTCCAATACTGATGGGCCTTGGACTTGTTTATCTTCTGAAAGTTGTTCTGATGCACTGGCATTTCGCATTCCCAGACTGAAAGCAAAGCTGCTCTTTGGTTCTGGTTGGGTGGCAGTTCTCCTCCTCTTCCTCTTCCTCCTCCTCCTCTTCCTCCTTCTCTTCTTTGGCATGGTGTGTAGTATAGAAGAAGAAGAAGAAAGGAGATTGGATTTATACCCTGCCCTTCACTACCCAAAGGAGTCTCAGAGTGGCTTACAAACTCCTTTCCCTTCCCCTCCCCACAACAGACACCCTGGGAGGTAGGTGGGGCTAAGAGAGCTCTGACAGAAATGGCTGTTTTTCAAGAACAGCTCTTATCAGAATTACGGCTTGCCCAAGGTCATCCAGACAGATGCAAGTGGAGGAGGAGTGGGGAATCAAACCCGGTTCTCCCACACACTTAAGAAAAGAAGAAGAGGAGGAGGAGGAGGCAGAGATTGGATTTATACCCCTCCCTTCACTACCCAATGGAGTCTCAGAGCGTCTCACAAACTCCTTTTCTCTTCCCCTCCCCACAACAGACACCCTGTGAGGTAGAAGAGAAGAAGAAGAGATTGGATTTATACCCCACCCTTCACTACCCAAAGGAGTCTCAGAGCGGCTTGCAAACTCCTTTCCCTTCCCCTCCCCACAACATACATACCCTGGGAGGCAGGTGGGGCTGAGAGAGCTCTGACAGAAACTGCTCTTTTTTCAAGAACAGCTGTGCCAGAACTACGGCTTGCCCAAGGTCATCCAGCCAGTTGCAAGCAGAGGAGTGTGGAGTCGAACCTGGTTCTCCCAGATTAGAGTCCGCGCACTTCACCACTACACCAAACTGGCTCTAAGATTGTCTCACAGCCATAAGTTCTAGCTCTTTTGGTGGTGAGCTAGACTTATTTTTGGGCTGAGAGAGCTCTGAAAGAACTGTGACTGACCCAAGGTCACCCAGCCAGCTTCACGTAGAGAAGTGCGGAATCGCACCCGGTCCTCCAGTGGGGAGTCTGTCGCTCCTAACGACTACATCACACTTTTCCCACTTATTAAAACTTCTGCCATAGGAACCCATTAAAAGTCTGAGGACCAAGAAACTGGAAGCGCCTGCCAGCAGCTCCCAGAAGGCGAGGGAGGAAAGATCCACACCGCCTGAGCTCCAGGATGAAGCGGGAGACAGTGAGTATCCAGACGGCCTTCTCTAATTTTTTTTTTAAATGAAATTGCAAGCTGCCCGCTTCCCGCTTTGAACTCTCCCCTCGCACCCACTCCCCAGGCCGCAAGCACATGCGCCAGTCGACGACGGAGCACACGCGCCAGACCTTCCTACGCCTGCAGGAGCGCCAGGTGCAGTCCCGGCGCAAGAAGGGGGGCGGCCCGAGCTACGACCGGCTGCTGACCCAGGAGGAGCTACTGGAAGAGGCCAAGATAACGGAGGAGATCAACTTGCGGTCTCTGGGTGAGTCTGGACCGGGGCTTGGCAGAAAAGGGACTAGGCAACCGCGGGCTAAGTGTCAGTCACTCAGTCAGTCATTTATTACGGCAACAAGCCATAGAACACACATGCTTAAATATAACATTCATAACATTCATATAACTGGATTTAGGACAGTAAAATAAAACTCTATAAAAATACAGTTGAGCATAATAAAGTAAAAGAAAAACATAAAACAGAGACTATTTTTGTTGTTGTTGTTCAGTCGCACAGTCGAGTCCGACTCTTCGCGACCCCCTGGACCACATTACGCCAGGCCCTCCTGTCTTCCGCTGTCCGCTGAAGTTTGCTCAATTTCATGTTCATTGCATCGATGACACTGTCTGACCATCTCATCCTTTGCCGTCCCCTTCTTCTTTGACCTTCCATCTTTCCCAGCATCAGGGTCTTCTCCAGGGAGGGCTCCCTTCTCATTTGGTGGCCAAAGTATTTGAGCTTCAGGATCTGGCCTTCCAGGGAACAATCAGGGTTGATTTCTTTTAGGATTGACTGATTTGATCTCCTTGCAGTCCAAGGGATTCTCAAGAGTCTTCTCCAGCACCACAGTTCAAAAGAATCTATTCTTCAGCACTCGGCCTTCCTTATAGTCCAACTCTCGCAGCTATACATGACTACGGGGAATACCATTGCTTTGACCATGCGGACTTTTGTTGGCAGGGTGATGGCTCTGCTTTTTATCATGCTGTTTAGGTTTGCCATCGCTTTCCTCCCAAGGAGCAGGCGTCTTTTAATTTCATGGCTGCAGTCACCATCTGCAGTGATCTGGGATCCCAGGAACGTGAAGTCTGTCACTACTTCTACGACTTCCCCTTCTATTTGCCAAGGAGTGATGGGGCCGGATGCCATGATCTTAGTTTTTTTGATGTTGAGCTTCAAGCCCACTTTTGCGCTCTCCTCTTTCACCCTGAGTAAGAGGCTCTTTAGGTCCTCTTCAGTTTCTGCCAGCAGAGTGGTATCGTCTGCATATCTGAGGTTAACTATTATTATATATTTTATCGTGTATTTCGGGATCTAAACTCTCTAAAACCAGCTTGCTCTGTCACAATCACATTTTCTCGGCTCAGCCAATCCTCAAGCTTTACCAGAAGATGTTTAGCATATAGCTTGCTACGTATATTTAAAAGGTTAATAGGCCAATAATTTGCAGGCTCTTCTCTTACGCCCTTTTTGAATATGGGAACCACTATTGCCGTATTCCACTCTGAGGGGATAAGGCCTGAAGGGTCTATAAAAGTAAAAAGGACTGCACGGGCTAAGTGGTTTTTTTAATATAAAAGTCATAAGAAACTGAGAAGAGCCCTGCTGGATCAGACCAGTGGTCCCCCCAGTCCAGCATCCAGTCCCACATACTGGCCAACCATTTGCTCCGGAGGTCCCATGAACAGGGCACAGAGGTCTTCTCCTGATGATTCTTATATGCCCAGAGTAATGGTGATCACCACTTTGGGGGTCATAGAATCATAGAATGTTAGAGTTGGAAGGGACCTTGCAGGTAATCTCATCCAATCCCCCGCACTCTGCAGGAGCATAGCCGAAAGATAGCCCTACATACCTACAACATACCCAGAAGATGGTCGTCCAGCCTCCGCTTGAAAACGTCCAGGGAAGGAGCATCCACCACCTCCCAAGGCAGTCTGTTCCACTGCTCAACCACACTTACAGTCAGGAAGTGGGGGGTCGAGGGAGGGCGGTGGGGGCGGGTCTATCCAGGGTCTCAGGAAAAGAGGTCTTTCACATCCATGCACTCTATTCTTGTTGCTGGAGGGGGCAGCAGTGGGAGGGCTTCTAGTGTCCTGGCCCCACTGCTGGACCTCCTGATGGCACCTGGTATATTTTGGCCGCTGTGTGACAGAGTGTTGGACTAGATGGGCCATTGGCCTGATTCAACATTGGCTTCTCTTATGTTCTTATGTTATGTTCATCCACCACCTCCTGGGGCGGACTGTTCCACTGCTCAGCCATTCTGACAGTGAGGAAGTTTCTCCTAATATCTAACTGGTAACGACTCCCTTGTAATTTCCACCCATTCGATCGAGTCTTGCAATCCGGAGCAAGAGAGAATAGATCTGCTCCATCTTCTACATGACAGCCCTTCAGATACTTCAAGACTGCAATCCTGTCCCCTCTAAGCCTTCTCCTTCCCAGGCTAAACAGACCCAACTCTTTCAGCCTTTCCTCGTAAGACCTGGATCCCAACCCTCTCACCATCCTGGCTGCCCTCTTCTGGACACGCTCGAGCTTGTCCACATCCTCCCTAAAATGTGGTGCCCAAAACTGGACACACTGGGTCAGGAAGGAATTTTTCTCCAGACCAGATTGGCCCAGGGATCCTGGAGACTTTTTGCTTCTGGGTATAGAGCAGGGGGTCACTGGGGGTGTGTGAGGGGGAGGTAGCTGTGAGTTTCCTGCATAGTGCAGGGGGTTGGACTAGATGACCCTGGAGATCCCTTCCAACTCTATGATTCATTGTACCCCCCCAAGCTCCCTGTCCTCCCCAGGCTCCATCCCCAAATCTCCAGGAGTTTCCCAACCTGGAACTGGCAACCCTAACCCTCCACCTCCCCGAGGGTGGCTGGGGGGACCTGGCAGCGCTACCCAGGGCAGGGCTTTCCCCCACCTGCCTTTTGACTAGGCCAGGCTCCCATTCGCTCATCTTCCCTCTTCCCTTCTCTCTCTCTCTCATTGCTCAGAGACGTACGAGCGCCTTGAGGCAGACAAAAAGCGGCAAGTCCAGAAGAAGCGCAAGTGCCTGGGGCCGACCATCCGCTACTATTCGGGGGCCATGCCCCTCGTCTCTGACCTGGGCTGCAAGGAGGAGAACGTGGATGTCGAGGGGTAGGTTTTGCCAGGCCTGGGGGGTGGGGGTGGGGAGCTGATGAGGCTTGCAGAGAAAAGTGTTTTGTGCCCATGGCCTTCCTGCCCATGGGCATCAGCGTTGTCTCACATGAACGCATGAAGCAGACTTAGTCTGACTTTGGTCCATCGAGGTCAGTATTGCCTATTCAGGCGGGCAGCGGCTCTCCAGGGTCTCGGATGGAGGTCTTTCCCATCACCTACTGCCTGGTCCTTAACTGGAGATGCCGGGGATTGAACCTGAGACTTCCTGCATGCCAGGCAGAGGCTCTGCCACTGAGCCACGGCCCCTCTTTACAGCTCTCCAGGGTCGCGGGTGGAGTTTTTTCCCATCACTTCCTGCCTGGTCCTTTTTAGCTGGAGATGCTGGGGACTGAACCTGGGACCTTCTGCATGCCAAGCAGAGGCTCTGCCACTGAGCCATGGCCCCTCTTTGCAGCTCTCCAGGGTCTCAGGTGGAGGTCTTTCCCATCACCTCCTGCCTGGTCCTTTTAACTGGAGATGCCAGGGATTGAACTGGGGACCTCCTGCAGGCCAAGCAGAGGCTCTGCCACTGAGCCACGGCTCCTCTTTACAGCTCTCCAGGGTCTCAGGCTGAGGTCTTTCCCATCACCTGCTGCCTGGTCCTTGTTAGTTGGAGATGCTGGGGATTGAACCTGGGACCTCCTGCATGCCAAGCAGAGGCTCTGCCACTGAGCCACGGCCCCTCTTTGCAGCTCTCCAGGGTCTCAAGTGGAGGTCTTTCCCATCACCTCCTGCCTGGTCCTTTTAACTGGAGATGCCGGGGATTGAACCCGGGACCTTCTGCATGCCAAGCAGATGTTCTACCACTGAGCCACAGCCCCTCTTTACAGCTCTCCAGGGTCTCAGGCAGAGGTCTTTCCCATCACCTCCTGCCTGGTCCTTTTTAACTGGAGGTGGCGGGGACTGAACCTGGGACCTCATGCATGCCAAGCAGCCACAGCCACCCAGTCTAAAAGTACAAAGACAGACGTCATTTCCTGTTTCTTTAACACTTCCCTTTCCCAGCACCTGAAAGTGGTTCTTCACTTGTCATGGACAAGCACACAAAGTGCTGTTTGCCAGCCTGGATTAAGCACTCTTTCCACCACCCCTCCGTGCAGCGTACAAAAATCAGTGGCTGAGAAGACACCCGCCCACCCACCCTGCAGTTGTGTGATTCAGTCCTGTTACATAAACTCTCCTACAAACAGACCAGGGTTTGGCCCTAGAGCCTTGTTACTCTAGCACCAGGATACGAGCCCAGTACAGGTCCTGACCAGATGCTCCCTCTAAGGTGTGGAGTCTTGTGAGCAAGAATTCTACTCTGTGTGCTACCGGCATTAAAGTTGTGAGGGCTTGATTTGGCTGCTGCATAAATCAGTTTGCTCTGGGGCCCTCGTTCCTGAGCTAAGACAAAAATGTGTGAGCCAGAGGCTGAAAAACTGTGAGCTTGCTCACACTAACTCAGCTTAGAGGGGACACTGGTCCTGACCTGGCCGGCCCAGGCTAGCTCAATCTCAGCAGATTTTGGAAGACGGGCAGGGTAGTCTTTGGATGGGAGACCACCAAGGAATACCAGGGCTGTGACCTGGAGGCAGGCAACGGCAACCGCTTCTTAACATCTCTTGCCTTGAAAATCATACGGGGTCACCATGAGTCGGTTGCGACTTGACAGCGAAAAATAAAAAAAGACCCCGGGAGCAATGCTCCCTCTAAGCTGTGGCGTCTCGTGAGCAAAAATTCTCCTTTGTGAGCTACCGGCATTAAAGTTGTGAGCGAGCGATTTGGCTACTGCATAAAATTAGTTTGCTCTGGAGCCCTCCTTCCTGAGCTAAGGCAAAAATGTGTGAGCCGGAGGCTAAAAAACCTGTGAGCCAGCTCACACTGACTCAGCTTAGAGGGGAAAATGCCCAGGAGATTTGAAATAATAATGAAATGCTTTGTAGTATGTGTAGAACGGGGCCGTGGTGGCTCTGTGGTTAAGACGCTTAGCTGCAGACCGGAAGGTCAGTATCTTGGCAGTTCGAGACCCGAGTGCTGCGTGACAGAGTGAGCTCCCGTCTCCGGCCCCAGCTCCTGCCAACCTAGCAGTTCGAAAGCAAGAAATTGCAAGTAGATAAATAGGTACCACTTCAGTGGGAAGCTAACAGCGTTCCGTGTGCCTCGGTGTTTAGTCACGCTGGCCACATGACAATGGAAACGTCTTCGGACAGCGCTGGCTCTTTGGCTTGGAAATGGAGATGAGCACTGACCCCTAGAGTCGGATTTGACTGGCTTTCGAGCAAGGGAAACCTTTACCTTACGTGCAGAATGCCTTTTCCATGGCAGTTTTTTTTTTTTTAAATCCCCCCGAAAGGGTTTTTTTTATTGCATTTTCTAAATATCTACAGAAAAAGGGAGGGGTACTAACAAACATAACTACAAGAAGGGGGAGATAGAAAAGAAAGTCCAAAACGTGGTGATTATATGCAGTGCTTACCAATGTGGCATTAACAAATAAAAACTTTCAGTTGTTAACCTCGAAGGTGACAGTTAAGTACATCACTTATGAAGCTTTCCGTGGCAGTTGATAGCCGACGCGATCCATATACTGATCACCTAATTGGAGGGGGGATTTTATGGGGGAGGGGCTCCTTTTGTTATCGCCATCCTGTTTTTGGAAAACTTCCAAGAAAAGATAAGTTAAAAAAGAAAAAAAGATTATTAGAAGGGAAAAAATATTAGAAGATACCCTTTAAGAACAGAGTCGAGAGGAGATGTCATTTGAAGTCTCAACCAACGCTCCCTCTAAGCTGTACAGTCTTGTGAGCAAAAATTCTACTTTGTGAGCCACTGGCATTAAAGTCGTGAGCGAGCGATTGGGCTGCTGCATAAATCAGTTGGCTCTGGAGCCACCCCTCTGGAGCTAAGACAAAAACGTGTGAGCCGGAGGCTAAAAACTCCGAGCTAGCTCACACTAACAGCTTAGAGGGAACACTGGTCTCAACCCTAATTCTCACCCGCTTCTCAGTTTGGACCAGGAGGCGCAGCTGCCCTCGGAGGTTCCGCCCGCGGCTTCCGCGCCGGCTGCGAAATGCTCCCGCACCTTCATAACCTTCAGCGACGACGAGACCTTCGAGCGCCTCTTCCTGAAGTCCCGCGCCCCGAAGCTGCCCGTCAAGGAGATCTGCCCCGTCACCCACAAGGCCGCCATCTACCGTGACCCCATCACTGACATCCCCTACTCCAACATCCGGGCCTTCAAGATCATCCGCGAAGCGCTACAAGAAGTACATCACCGCCCATGGCTTGCCCAATGCGGCGGTGGCCGCGGCGGCACTGGGGGTGGGCCCCCCGGTGACCGACCCTAGTGTCCGGGCCACCAGGCAGAAGATCATCATCAAACAGAGCGTCCCGGCCACATAGAATGGCACCGAGCGGGTTCACCGTTTCGCCCTACCGCTGCGGATTTCCCCTCCTGTTTCTGCAAAAGAGCTCCTTGGAAGGGGATGGACATTGTCGCCTCTTTGGTGGTCGCTGTATCCCCTTTGCCTCTTTAGTCGTAGTTTCTGTCCCTTTGCAAAGGCCATGCTGCGATTGAGCCCCACGCTGCCGGGAGACCCGCCGTACAACAAGGAGGTGCACGGTCTGGCAGTCAAACCCGACAAAATACCGTGTGCAAATCCAAGATAAATGAAACTCATGATTTATCTCTCCTATATTATAAAAGCTATTTGGCGTGGCAAGATTCCATGCGCTCCCTCAGCCATTGGCCCATCAGCTGCCACACAAGAGTACTCGTGTGCCATTGGCTGGGTGCTGGGTCTGCTTCTTTTCCTGCCCTCCCTGCAGCCATGGGAAACCGAGCGAGCCAAGGGAAGGAGAGGCGGTTTAAACCACCTCCCTTCCCTCTCAGACCCGGCTTGCTCGGTCCCCCCTTGGCCACGGGGAAGCCAAGCTAGCCAGTGGAAGGAGAGGTGGTTTAAACCACCTCCCCTTCCCTGTCAGAGCCCGCTTGCTCGCCCTCCCCACGCAACAGGCGGGGGAAACGACCCCGGCCGTCTTGGCCGGCCGGGGACTCGAGTGTGGGGGGGAGATGGGGCTTGCAGTCGCCTGGCCAAACTAGCGCCTGTTGCATTTATGGCTGCAACGGGCCTTCTTCCTAGTAAAGTATAAAGCTGAAGAACAAGTGCTACTACAAGTCCAGAATATGCACTACGTAAATACGTGAAATGGAAAGCAGTCTCTCCAACTCCGATTATTCCTTTATGCGTAAACAAGCTGTGACTAAACTTGTTGGCGTTAACTCAGGGTCTCCCCTCATATAGTGCTTCTATAAAGAGTCCGGTATACTAGGTGTTGCACTGATCTTTGATTTGTACACTTTTTTTAAAATTGGGTTTGATTTGGAGACCCACCGTGCCAGACGCCACCTTCGAGGCACGTGGCGTGACCTGCCCAGAGTGGCACGGTTTCCCACATTGGGTGGCTGCCTGCCTAGGAGTGGCATGCCACAATCCGGGGCTCTGCCTGGATGGAGCAAACGAGATTCTTCTTCACCCCACGCCGCTGAGGAGCAAGCAGGTTCAAGTTTTCTCGTGGAAGGGCTCGGGGACTCTCTTCTTCCAACTTTGGGCGGGGCTGTTGATGCTGAGTTCTCAAGCGTGGGTTTGTGGGGCAGGGCACATTCAGACGTGGGGTAAGGCGTCACTGCCTTGCTGGCTCCTCTCGTCCTTGACCTGGCTGTAAGGGTGGCAGCAGGGGCCATTTTTGAGGCCAATGCAGGCAAGGCTCAGAGGGTTATTTTTAATTGGAATTGGACTCTGTCTCTCTCTTAATTTCAGTTGTTAGTTCCCAGCTCTAGGCAGGTGTCTCTTTAGAAAAATAAAACATTTCAAAATGATTTCTGTGTTTTGTCCGTTCTTCAGGCTTGTGTCTTTCCAAGGTGGTATCGGTGGTTGGTGTGGTCTTCGGGGTCTTATTTCTGTCTCATTACAACCCCGTGACTGAGGCTAGGGTGAGAGACAGCAGCTGGCCGAAAGTCATTCACTGAGCGTCCGTGGCAGAGTGGCAGTTTGGACCCGAGTCTCCCTAGTGGCTCAGTGGTTAAGAAGCAGAGCTGCAGACCGGAAGGTTGGTAGTTCGGCAGTTCGAGACCCGAGTGCTGCGTGACGGAGTGAGCTTCCATCTCTGGCCCCAGCTCCTGCCAACTGAGCAGTTCGAAAGCAAGGAATTTCAAGTAGATAAATAGGCACCGCTTGGGTGGGAAGGAAACAACGTTCTGTGCGCCTCGGTGTCTAGTCACGCAGGCCACGTGACCACGGAAACGTCTTCGGACAGCGCTGGCTCTTCGGCTTGGAAACGAAGATGAGCACTACACCCCTAGAGTCGGATTCAACTTGCTTTCGAGCAAGGGAAACCTTTACCTCCCTAGTCCTGGCCTGACACTGTAACCCGGAGGCCCCCGCCAACACCTTTCCTGGTGCACCCCAACTGTTCTTAGAAAGTAGGTGGGGCCAGGGAGGGCTCTTGTTCAGCAAGGCTTCTGATTGGCCCCCAGAGATGGGCTGTGCAGATTAAAATAACAGTGTTACAGCTAAAGTTGCCAACACTGTTGGTTTTATTCTCCATGATTTCCTCTTTCTTAGTGTATTACAAAAATTATCTCTCTTCTTCCCTGCAGTGGGGCCTCCTCTGTGGGTGCAGCTCCGCCTCCTGTGGCAGCCATTTTGTGATTGGCTTTGCTTCCTGCGGCAGCCATTTTGTGGTGGGCTTTTCCTCATGTGGCAACCGTTTTGTGGTGGGCTTTTCCTCATGAGGCAGCCATTTTGTGGTGGGCTTTTCTTCATGCGGCAGCCATTTTGTGGTGGGCTTTTCCTCATGCAGTGGCTATTTTGTGACGGGCTTTTCCTCATGCGGCAGCCATTTCGTAACTGCGCCCACCGCCCTCTGTCAGAATTTCGAAGGTGCCCACAGGCTCAAAATGTTTGGGGCCTCCCCTTGCTTCTAACTTCTACAGCCACATCATCTCACTTGTTTGCATTTCATACAAACCAGCACTTTAAATCTGACATAGGGGTAAAAGGACTGATAATCCTAAAGGATTGATAATTGGTTAAATGGCAGGAAACAGAAAAAGTAGGGCAAAGCAGTTTTCTCAGCCGAGGGAGTTGAGTGGAGTCCCACCAGGATTGGTATTGGGACCAGCGGTATTTAATTTGTTCATAAATGGTCTGGGCCATTGTGTGAGACAGGGATGCTAGACTGGATGGACCCTCCCTGGTCTGATCCAGCAGGGCTCTCCTGAGGTTCTTCTCAGGGGAAGACCTCGGCCTCTTTGCCCTGTTGTTGGCCCTCCAGAGGAACTGGTTGGCCACTGTGTGAGACAGGAGGCTGGACTGGATGGACCCTCACTGGTCTGACCCAGCAGGGCTCTTCTGAGGTTCTTCTCAGGGGAAGGCCTCGGCCTCTCTGCCCTGTTGTTGGCCCTCCAGAGGAACTGGTTGGCCACCATGTGAGACGGGAGGCTGGACTGGATGGAACCTCACTGGTCTGACCCAGCAGGGCTCTTCTGAGGTTCTTCTCAGGGGAAGGCCTCGGCTTCTGTGCCCTGTTGTTGGCCCTCCAGGGGAACCGGCTGGCCACTGTGTGAGACGGGATGCTGGACTGGATGGACCCTCACTGGTCTGACCCAGCAGGGCTCTTCTGAGGTTCTTCTCAGGGGAAGGCCTCGGCCTCTCTGCCCTGTTGTTGGCCCTCCAGAGGAACTGGTTGGCCACCATGTGAGACGGGAGGCTGGACTGGATGGAACCTCACTGGTCTGACCCAGCAGGGCTCTTCTGATGTTCTACTCAGGGGAAGGCCTTGGCTTCTGTGCCCTGTTGTTGGCCCTCCAAAGGAACTGGCTGACCCTTGTGTGAGACGGGAGGCTGGACTGGATGGACCCTCACTGGTCTGACCCAGCAGGGCCCTTCTGATGTCCTTATCAGGGAAAGGCCTCGGCCTCTCTGCCCTGTTGCTGGCCCTCCAGAGGAACTGGTTGAGGCCACTGTGTGAGACGGGAGGCTGGACTGGATGGACCCTCACTGGTCTGACCCAGCAGGGCTCTTCCGAGGTTCTTCTCAGGGGAAGTCCTCGGCCTCTCTGCCCTGTTGCTGGCCCTCCACAGGAACTGGTTGAGGCCACTGTGTGAGACGGGAGGCTGGACTAGATGGACCCTCACTGGTCTGACCCAGCAGGGCTCTTCCGAGGTTCTTCTCAGGGGAAGTCCTCGGCCTCTCTGCCCTGTTGCTGGCCCTCCAGAGGAACTGGTTGGCCCCTGTGTGAGACAGGATGCTGGACTAGATGGACCCTCCCTGGTCTGACCCAGCAGGGCTCTTCTGGTGTTTTTATGACTCCTATTTGATACCTGACCAAGGGAGTCTTGTCTCTCGAAAGCCCCTACCCCAAAAATCTCTTTGGTCCCTAAGGTGCTACTGGACTGGAATCTAGCTCTTCCACTGTGGACCAACATGGCTGCCCTCCCTCTCAACAGGTCTGGGTAGAACCTTCTGACTGACGCTGGAACCGTCCTGCAGAATCACAGTATTTGGCAGTGCTCCAGCCTCATTGCCAGAACAGTGTACTGGTTAAGAACAGTGGACTCTAATCTCGGAGAATTGGGTTTGATTCCCCACGCCTCTGCATGCAGCCAGCTGGGTGACCTCGGGTCAGTCACAGGTTCTTTCAGAGCTGTTCTCTCACAAGCAGTTGCCGAAAGAGGGGAAGGGAAAGGAGTCTGTAAGATGCTCTGAGACTCCCGAGTGAAGGGCGGGGTATAAGCCTGATCTCTTCTTCTCTCTTCTCTTGCTCTACCACCTCTCTTTCTTGAGGCCTTGGTAGGAGGGCTGTGGGTACAACGGAAAAACCTGGGGAGTGGGGTGACTGTACCCCTCCTGTTTTCTGGGGATCTCTCAAGGAACCTCGCCTCCCAGAATTGGGAGCGGGGACTGCCTTGTGGATAGTTTCCTAGTTTCTTTTGCAATTCCCATAGTCTGTTCCACAAGAGGTCGAGCCCCCTGTTGACTCGAGCAGGGGTCCCCGACCTTTTTGAGCCTGTGTACACCTTTGGAAGGAGCTGCGGTGGCTCAAGTGGTTAAGATGCTGAACTGCAGGCTGCGGAAGGTCAGTAGTTCAGCAGTTCGAGACCCGAGAGTGCCACATGACGGAGTGAGCTCCCGTCTCTAGTTCCAGCTCCTGCCAACCTAGCAGTTCGAAAGCAAGAAATTGCAACTAGAGAAATAGGGACCACTTTGGTGGGAAGGTAAAAGCGTTCCGTGCGCCTTGGTGTTTAGTCATGCCAGCCACATGACCACGGAAACGTCTTCGGACAGCGCTGGCTCTTCGGCTTTGAAACGGAGATGAGCACCGCAACCCTAGAGTCGGATTCGACTGGCTTTCGAGCAAGGGAACCTTTACCTTTACACCTTTGGAATTCTGACGCGGGGTGAGTGCGGCCACAAAATAGCTGCCCCAAGAGGCGGAGCCGGCTGCCAAACGTCTAGCTTCTGCTGAGGCTAATAGTAGCTCTTCCAACATTTCCGGCAGGAGCTTTGTTTGAGAGGCTACCTTGCTTAATAGGATACCGGGGGAACTCAGGTTGCCAACCTCCAGGTGTGGGCTGGAGTTCTCCTGGAACTGATCTCCAGATGACAGGCGTCAGTTCCCCTGGAGAAAATGGCTGCTTTGGAGGGTGGAGTTGATGGTATTAGGCCCTGCTGAGGTCACTTCCAAGCTCCAACCTCATCCGCCCCAGACTCCACCCCCAAATCTCCAGGAATTCCCCAACACGGAGCTGGCAACCCTAAGAGGAACTGCTCTCTGTATTTGGGCCATCCGTTGTGATTCCTGGAGAGCCACTGCTCTCCACTGCTGCTGGGGATGGGGGGACGAAGTAGGTGGGAGGCCGGGAGAGTGATGGGGGCAGAAAGAGTGATGGGGTGGAGGCAGACAGGAAGTGACAGGTATGGAGGGGAGAGAGAGTAAGAAAAGGGATGGCAGGAAGGAGAAAGAGCGTGAGAGAAGTAGGGGGAGGGGGAAGAAGCAGAGGTGGGGGGAATGGGATAGCCGCTCCCGCAAGTTTCTCGCGGGTCCCCACTTGTGGTTTTAAAACAGGGCTATTATTTTGGGCAGGAACGCACAGGAACGGCGTTCCAGCTGGCTTCTGAGTTGGCCACGCACACAGCCTCCCCCTCTTGGGTTCCCCAGGCACCTCGCAAGCTGTGGGACGCCTGGGGAAGCCAAGACAATCCAGGGAGGGAAGGCACTTTAAACTGCCTCCCCTCCTCAGGTTCCCCAGGTGTCCCGCAGCTGCGGGGCGCCTGGAGAAGCCAATCCAGAAACTGCCTTCCTTCCCTCAGGTTCCCCATGCGCCCCACAAGCCACGGGGCAACTTGGGAGCCGGGAGGGAGGTGCGCTGCCCGGGGTGTGGCCTAATATGCTAATGAGTTTCTGCTGTTGGGTGTGGCCTATTATCCTAATGAGTTCCCGCTGGGCTTTTTCTACAAAAAAAAGGTCCTGTCGTAAAATATTTCCCAGAATGCACGCCACTTACCTTCAGTCACACAGTGGCGATCCTTGCGCCGTGGTGGCAGCTTTTTCAAAAACCCACACAGCCAATCAGAGCTCCAGTGGCCAATCAGAAGGCCTGCTGGGTAAAAGCCCTACCCACTTGGGGGTGTTGGGGGGCACCATGACGCCCAGGGATACCACGTTGGGAACTCCTGAGCTGAAATGTACAACTGGGTTTGCTTTTCCTTTCTCGAAAGGCTCACTTGAGCAGACGCCGGCTCCCTTCCACCCAAGCACGCAAGAGACCCCCTGTTGGTCTCCCTTGTATAGAATAATCGAATCATGGAGTTGGAAGGGACCTCCGGGGTCATCTAGTCCAACCCCCTGCACCATGTAGGAAATCCACACCCCCAGCGACCGCTGTTCCACACCTAGAAGATGACAAAAAACCTCCAGGCCAGTTTGGCTGGAGAACAATGGCTTCCTGACCCCAAAGTGGCGATCGGCATTTCCCTGGGTGTGTAAGAAAGGACCACGAGCACTAAGCCCTGATGCAACCCATCCAGCCCTCCCTCTCATGATCTACCTCAGTTCACAGAATCTGCATTGCTGTCCGATGGCCATCTAAGTAAAGGTAAAGGTTCCCTTGCTCGAAAGCCGGTCGAATCCGACTCTAGGGTTGCAGTGCTCATCTCCGTTTCCAAGCCGAAGAGCCAGCGCTGTCCGAAGACGTTTCCGTGGTCATGTGGCCGGCATGACTAAACACCAAGGCGCACGGAACGCTGTTACCTTCCCACCAAAGTGGTCCCTATTGATCTACTTGCAATTTCTTGCTTTCGAACTGCTAGGTTGGCAGGAGCTGGAACTAGAGACGGGAGCTCACTCCGTCTCGGGTCTTGAACTGCTGAACTACTGACCTTCCACAGAGCCTGCAGTTCAGCGTCTTAACCACTTGAGCCACCACAGCTCCTTAAAAGATGTGTGAGCTGGAGGCTAAAAAACTGTGAGCTCACTCACACCAGCTCAGCTCAGAGGGAACACTGGTCATTGGGGTTTGGGGGGGGAGGTATTTGTGAATTTCCTGCATTGTGCTGAGACGGGAGCTCACTAGAGACGGGAGCTCACTCCGTCATGCGGCACTCTTGGGTCTCGAACTGCTGAACTACTGACCTTCCACAGCCTGCAGTTCAGCGTCTTAACCACTCGAGCCACTGCAGCTCCTGATGGCCATCTAGCCTCTGCTTTAAAACCTCCCAAGAAGGAGAGCCCACCACCTCCCGAGGAAGCCTGTTCCACTGAGGAACTGCCCTAACCGTCGGGAAGTCCGTCCTAACGTTTAGCCGAAATCTCCTTTGATTTCATTTCCACCCGTCGGTCCTGGTCTGACCTTCTGGGGCAACAGAAAACAACCCCACTGCATCCTCTATAGGACAGCCCTTCAAGTACTTGAAGATGGTTCTCATGTCGTATGTGTGGGTGTGGGCCGGCCGGCCCTTGAACTGACCAGGAATGTCCCAACCGGGCTGTTGCCTTGGAGGGTCTCCAAAGGAACCGGGGTCCGGCGATCCCTGGCAGTGCCGTGGGGGGCCTCTGTCGGCTTGGCACGGTGTGAGCTGAGCGTGCCGAGCAGTGCTTCCAGCATTGTAGAGGCCACACGGCTCAGCTCGCTGCATTGCCATTTTGGTGGCCCGGCGCCTGCTTAGATGTGCGCCCATGCGCATGCAGGTCTTGGAGCCGAGCCCCTGGCTTTCCCCGAAGAGCCAGAGAGCATCTTCCCGGTGCACCAAGTCTTCAGGCTTGGCAGTTCTGGAGCACGGCCACTGGAGGTCCGCCGGGGCCGGGGATGATTGAGAATGCAGCCTGTATATGTGATCTCTCTCTCTCTCTCTCTCCCCCCACCCACCCCGCCTGCTCGCCTGCCCGGCTGGAGAGCTAAAATAATAAAATGCTGATCTCACACACTTCCCTGGCTGCCTGGCCGCTGCCCTGCCCGCCGGGTTCACACCGCTCGGGAGAAGCCAACGGCTGCCGCAGCCCACCAAAGGTAAGCCCGGCTTGGATTCTCGGGCTCTGGGTTTTCAGAGGCAGGGAAGGAGGGAAGCCCGGGTAGCACGCCTGGGGGTTGGTTGCTGGGTGCTGCCCACCTTTGGAGCAGAGCCCCTGGGAGCAGGGTGGGGTGTGTGGGGGGGTCACTGAAGGCAAGCAGAATCTCTGCTCCTCCATCCACACATGCAACACATGTTCAGGCCTGGCCCTGAAGGGGAGTGCAGTGAGGTGGTTCGGCCCTCTGTTGGGGAGAGGTCTGTACCACCCCCCAACCTGCAGGTGGATGATGCCCTTGTTGAATGCACCCCTCTCCCCCCTGTAGAAACAAAAGAACCACAGCTCCCCGCCGGTAGAAAATTAGCACGCCAACGCTTGAAGCCTGCCTGGTAGTTTATTTTTTTACTTGCATGGATTTTGTTTTGTTTGATACATAGAGGAGGATTTTAAAAAACCACAGTGGCCGGCGACAGCCAATTCTGCCCCGGCCTCATCCTGCTGCGGGTGCGGGTGCCGACCGAGCCACACCCTCGGCCGGGGGCGTCAGGGGCCGAGAACTGCGTTGTGACTCATGGGGGGGGCCCCACACGCTCCTTGAGATCACCTTACAAGCTTCTGCGTCGCTCCTCAGAGCCGGCTGTCCAGATTGAGAAACAAAATACGTCCGTCTCGGAGGGGCAGCCGGTCTGCGTGAGAAAGAGCTAGGTTCGAGTCCAGATTTTCGGGGTCGGAGCTTTAAGGGCGCTTTCCCGCATGGTAGATAATCAATGTTCCCTCTAAGCTGAGGAGTCTTGTGAGCCAAAATTCTATGTGGTGAGCCACTGGCATTAAAGCTGAGAGCAGGCGATTTGGCGACTGCATAAGTTAGTTTGCTCTGGAGCCTTCCTTCCTGAGCTAAGAAAAAAATGTGTGAGCCGGAGGCTAAAAAACGGTGAACTAGCTCACACTAACTCAGCTTAGAGGGAACACTGTAGATAATGCAGTTTCAATCCACTTTGGCGACTGCTTGCGAGTGGATTTTTGGCCTTTCACGCAGGGTGATTGTGCATCTGGGATTTGCTCCACGTTTTCTCAACACTGAGGAAAAGGTGCAGCTCAAAAATCACATTCGGATACCCGGGGCCAACCGACTGCACGATCGCCCCCGAACGGCCATAAATGCATGCAGAAGGGACCATAAAACCCGACGATCAAAGAAAGTGAAAGCGGCGTGCAACGCTGAGGGGAATTTCCCTTCCAAGGTGGGTTTGGTAAAACAACGGAGGGGAAAGGCCAATGCAGAATTTGCCCACAGTAACAAGGTAAAGGTTCCCTTGCTCGAAAGCCAGTCGAATCCGACTCTAGGGTTGCGGTGCTCATCTCCGTTTCCAAGCCGAAGAGCCAGCGCTGTCCGAAGACGTTTCCGTGGTCATGTGGCTGGCATGACTAAACACCACAGTGTATGGAACGCTGTTACCTTCCCACCAAAGTGGTACCTATTGATCTACTTGCGATTTCTTGCTTTGGAACTGCTAGGTTGGCAGGAGCTGGAACTAGAGACAGGAGCTCACTCCGTCTTGCGGCACTCTCGGGTCTTGAACTGCTGAACTACTGACCTTCCACAGCCTGCAGTTCAGCGTCTTAACCACTTGAGCCACCTCAGCCCCCTCCTTCTAGCATGCTCCTTCAGTGCGGCGTCGTGGTTAAGTGCGCGGACTCTAATCTGGGAGAACCGTGTTTGATTCCCCTCTCCTCCACTTGCAGCTGCTGGATGACCTTGGGCAAGCCACAGTTCTGTCAGAGCTGTTCTCTCAGAGCTCTCTCAGCCCTGCCTCCCGCCCAGGGCGTCTGTTGTGGGGAGGGGAAAGGGAAAGGAGTTTGTAAGCTGCTCTGAGACTCCGAGTGAAGGGCGGGGTATAAAATCCAGCCTCCTCCTCCTCCTCTTCCTCCTCCTCCTTCTAGTGTTGCCAACATCCAGGTGGGGACTGGAGACTTCCAAGAATTAGAACTGGTCTCCAGGCTCCAGAGTTCATTTCCCCTGGAGAAAAAGGTAGCTTTGGAGGGTGGATTCTATCGCACTGTATTCCCCTGAGGTCCTCGCCCACCACAAACCCTGCTCTCCCTAGGACCTGCCTCCAAGCCTCCAGGAATCTCCCAACCAGACCTCTCCTACACAGGCCCCAGTTCTTCTTTGCTCTTTCTGGCGTGTGACACTGCATGCACAGCAAGGTAACCAAGTGGGGTTTCCCTTCCCCAAGGAGCTGGCAACTGCAGCAAAGAACGGGGTGGCAGCAGGGAGGCCAACCCTGGCTTGGGAAATTCATGGAGATGGGGGGGGGGCGTATCTGGAGGGGGCAGTGTTTGGGGAGGGAAAGGGGCGTGATGCCGTCGAGCTCAGCCTCCAAAGCTGAGAATTGATCGCTGTAGCCTGGAGATTAGGAATAATTCAAGGAGAATTCCAGGCCCTGCCCCAGGCGGGAGATGGGCAGACGGGTACCAGGGAGTCCAGCACCATTTGTATCTCCATCCATCCATCCATCTATCCATTCTGCCCTTCCGAGGAGGAGGAGGAGGAGATTGGATTTATACCCCGCCCTTCACTACCCGAAGGAGTCTCAGAGCGGCTTAAAAACTCCTTTCCCTTCCCCTCCTCACAACAGACACCCAGTGAGGGAGGTGGTGCTGAGAGAGCTCTCCCGAGGACTGCCCTTGAGAGAACAGCTCTGAGAGAACTTGTGACTGAACCAAGGTCACACCAGCAGCTGCATGTGGAGGAGGAGTGGGGAATCAAACCTGGTTCTCCCAGATTAGACTCCACCACTCTTAACCACTACACCAAACTGGTTCGGAACTCCAGGTGGTTTATATGGCTTCCTTTTCCTTTATATCCACAGAACGACCCTGTGAGGTAGGCCAGACCGAGAACGAGTGACAGGCCCAGGTTCTCCCAGTTCTTGCCTGGACCTCTCACCACCCCCTGCTTGCCTTTCCTCTTAGGTGGAGGCCAGGATGAATAAAGAGTCTTGTGGGGGAGGGGGAGGTAGAAAGAAGGACGGTGGGAGGGAACGAAAGGCGGCATCCCAGTCTGGTGTGGTGGTTAGGAGAGCAGGCTTTAATCTGGGAGAGCCGGGTTTGATTCCCCACTCGTCCTCCCCATGCAGCTGCTGGTGTGGCCTTGGGTCAGTCACAAGTTCTCTCGGAGCTGTTCTCTCAGGAGCAGTCCTCGAGAGAGCTCTCTCAGCCCCACGTGCCTCACTGGGTGTCTGTTGTGAGGAGGGGAAGGGAAAGGAGATTGTAAGCCGCTCTGAGACTCCTTTGGGTCTTGAGGGGCAGGGTATAAATCCAATCTCCTCCTCCTCCTCCTCCTTCTTCCAGAAAAGTTGCAAGCAAGCGGGGGCTGGGGGCCAGTGTGGAAGAAGGGGGAGAATTGTGGATAGGGGCCAGGGCAGCTAGGGACCTTCAGCCTCAGCCTCCCAATCTGATGAAGGCCGGAGACCACCCCACGTCAAGATCAGCCTTACAAGTGAGGAAACCCCACTGAGGGTCTCATCCTGGCACAATCGCCCCGGCAGAGCCTCAGTTTTTCTGAACAGGCCGAGACACGGAAAGGCCAGCTTCATTTAAGGGCCTTCTAGGGTTGCCAGCCTCCAGGTGCGGCCTGGAGATCTCCCGACCGATTTCCAGGCAACCGAGATCCGGTCCCCTTGGAGAAGAACGGCTGCTTGGGCGGGCGGGCTCGACGGCATTACGCCCTGCTGAAGACCCTGCCTTCCCCAAAACCTGCCTTCCTGGACTCTGCCCCCAAACCTCAAGGAACTTTCCAGGACCTCAGTGGGGTACAGTGCAGTAGAGTCCACCCTCCAATGCATCCGTTCTCTCCGGGGGAAATGATCTCTGAGCTGCAATTCCGGGGGATCCCCAGGCCCCACCTGGAGGCTGGCATCCCTAGGGTGAGAAGAGAGAGAGAGAGAGAGTTTGGATTTATACCCCGTCCTTCACTACCTGAGGGAGTTTCAGAGGGGCTCACAAACTCCTTTTCCTTCCCCTCCCCACAACAGACACCCTTGTGAGAGAGCTCTGACACAAACTGCTCTTTTTTGAAGAACAGCTGTGCCAGAGCTTGTGACTGACCCAAAGTCACATCAGCAGGTGCAAGTGGAGGAGTGGGGAATCAAACCCGGTTCTCTCAGAGCGGCTCACAATCTCCTTTCCCTTCCCCTCCCCACAACAGACACCCTTGTGAGGTAGGCGGGGCTGAGAGAGCTCTTGACAGAAACTGCTCTTTTTCAAGGACAGCTCTGACAGAGCTTGTGACTGACCCAAGGTCACATCAGCAGGTGTAAGTGGAGGAGTGGGGGAATCAAACCCGGTTCTCCCAGATTAGAGTCTGTGCTCCTAACCCCTACACCAAACCGACAAGAAGTTGTCTGCAGTGTGCCTTCCTGGCACCATAGGGTTGCCAACTCTGGGCTTGGAAATTCCTGGAGATTTGGTGGGGTTGAGTCTGGGGAGGGCTGGGTTTGGAGGAGAGAAGGAACTCCAGCGGGGTAGAATGCCCCAGAGTCCACCCTCCAAAGCTGCCATTTCCTCCGGGGGAACTGATCTCCATCATCTGCAGAAACATTGTAATTCCAGGAGGTCTCCAGGCCCCACCTGGAGGTTGGCAATCCTAGATGGAATGCAGTTGCTCGACCGTGCCGAGCTGAAGGCCGTGGGGCCAGAGGCGAGGTCTGAAGCAGGCCAGAGAGAGAAGTGGACGCTTCCTTTCAAAAGGTAGCCAGGGCCACGGATCGTAGCACGGCTGGATGCTGTTCCATGAATGATTTTGGAGGCACTTTTTAAAAACCAGTGTACTGAACGATTCCTACTTTTTAGGCATCTGTAGGGTGGCTCAAGTGGTTAAGATGCTGAACTGCGGGCTGTGGAAGGTCAGTAGTTCAGCAGTTCGAGACCCGAGAGTGCCACATGACGGAGTGAGCTCCCGTCTCTAGTTCCAGCTCCTGTCAACCTAGCAGCTCAAAAGCAAGAAATTGCAAGTAGATAAAAAGGTACCACTTCGGTGGGAAGGTAACAGCGTTCTGTGCGCCTTGGTGTTTAGTCATGCTGGCCACATGACCACGGAAACATCTTCAGACAGCGCTGGCTCTTTGGTTTTGAAACAGAGATGAGCACCACAACCCTAGAGTCGGATGCGACTGGCTTTCGAGCAAGGGGACCTTTACCTTTACCTTTTAGGTTTGCCAAATGTGGTCTGGGAAATGCCTGGAGGTTTAGGGGTGGAGCCTGGAGAGACTAGGATGCCATTCGGCCCACCCACCAAACCAACTCTTTTCTCCAGGGGAAATGATCTCTGCACTCTGGAGGGCAGTTGTAGTTCTTGAAATCTTCAGGGTTGCCCATTCTGGGTGGGGAAAGATCTGGAGATTTTGGAGATGCAGGCTACAGACTTCAGGGTCTGGGGATGGTATAACGCCATAGAGTCCACCTCCAAAGCTGCCTTTTTCTCCAGGGGGAATTGGGGATGCCAGCTTGATGGGCAGTAGGTTCAGGGTGGACCAAAGGAAACACTACTCGACACAGAGAGTGATTGGAATGTGGAATTCGCTGCCAGAGGATGTCGTGACGGCCACAGGAATAGACAGTTTGAAAAGGGGATTAGACAGATTCACGGAGGAAAAGTCTGTCAGTGGCTACTAGCCATGGGGACTGAGGGGGACCTCCCCATCCAGAGGCACTAATCCTCCGAATCCCAGAGCCAGGAGGCAACATCAGGGGAAGGCCTCAGGCTCTCTGCCCTGTTGTTGGCCCTCCAGAGGAACTGGTTGAGGCCCCTGTGTGAGACGGGAGGCTGGACTGGATGGACCCTCCCTGGTCTGACCAAGCAGGGCTCTTCTGGTGTTCTTCTCAGGGGAAGGCCTCGGCCTCTCTGCCCTGTTGTTGGCCCTCCAGAGGAACTGGTTGGCCACTCTGTGAGACAGCTGGCTGGACTAGATGGACCCTCCCTGGTCTGACCCAGCAGGGCTCTTCTTACGTTCTTACGTTCTCCAGGTGGGACTTTTGGGACCCCCCAGAATTACAGCTCCTCTCCGGACTGTAGAGATCCGTTCCCCAGGAAGAAATGGTTGCTTTGGAGGGTGGACTCTATGGTCATGTACCCCACTGAGGTCCTGTCCTCCCTAGGCGCCACCCCCCAAATCTCCAGGACTTCCCCCCTGGAACTGGCAACCCAACTCACCCCATCCCTCACCAGTGGCCAGGGAGGACCTGGAAACCGTCAGGGAACTGGTCTCTGTAGCGTGGAGATCAACTGTAACAGCGGATGATCTCCAGGCCTCCCCTGGAGGTTGGCAACCCCTTCATCACAACACCTCTGTTCCCCCACCCTCCCACCCGGTATCGAAGCAGAAAGGCTGAAGGGAGCAAGTTCTCCAGGCTGGTGGGTGGGTCAGAGCTGCGCACCCAATCCGAGGAAGAGGCGCCTCTTGTCCCAGCGCGCTCCGTGCCCTTGGCTTTCTACTTGGAAAGCCCGCTAAGCCCGGCCCTGTTAGCGCTCAGGCGATGCCGGAGCACCTGGCCGGGCCGATCGCTGGCAACAAGGGCACAGACGGGCATCCCTCGCCCGCTCCGGAGCGGATGGGGGGGCCGGCCCTTTGATCCGCGCCACAAGCACAAATCCCCCCCCTAAGAGGAGAGCTTAAAGTTTCAGCAGAGGAGAAAAGGGGATAGAAAGAACACACGTGAGGCGGGAAAGGGAAACGGTTTTCTGGCTCATAATATTTAAAACGTGGAGGGGCGGGGTGTTCGTTGTAATTTTGGGTTGCCGGCGGTGTTCCCTCTAAGCTGAGTGGGTGTGAGCCGGCTCACAGTTTTTTAGCCTCCAGTTCGCAGATTTTTGTCTTAGCTCAGGGAGAATGACATAATGTAAGAACATAAGAGAAGCCAATGTTGAATCAGGCCAATGGCCCATCTAGTCCAACACTCTGTCACACAGCGGCCAAAATATACCAGGTGCCATCAGGAGGTCCAGCAGTGGGGCCAGGACACTAGAAGCCCTCCCACTGCTGCCCCCTCCAGCACCAAGAATAGAGTGCATCACCTGCCCCAGACTGAGAGTTCCCATCTATACCCTGTGGCTAATAGCCTCTGATGGACTTCTGCTCCATATGTTGATCTAATTCCCTCTTGAAACTGTCCATGCTTGTAGCTGCCACCACCTCCTGTGGCAGTGAATTCCACGTGTTAATCACTCTTTGGTGAAGAAGGACTTCCTTTTATCTGTTCTAACCCGACTGCTCAGCAATTTCATGGAGTGCCCACGAGGTCTTGTCTTGTGAGAAAGGGAGAAAAGGACTTCTTTCTCAACCCGCTCAGTCCCATTCATAATCTTATAAACCTCGATCATGTCACCCCTCAGCCGTCATTTCTCCAAGCTAAAGAGCCCCAGGCGTTTTAACCTTTCTTCATAGGGAAGGTGTTCCAACCCTTTTATCATTCTAGTTGCCCTTCTCTGCACTTTTTCCAACGCTATAATATCCTTTTTGAGATGTGGTGACCAGAACTGTACACAGTATTCCAAATGAGGTCGCACCAATGATTTATACAGGGGCATGATGATACTGGCTGACTTCTTTTCAGTTCCCTTCCTAATAATGACTGCAGAGCAGCCTAGTTTATGCAGTTAGCCAAACGGCTCGCTCACAACCTTAATGCCAGTAGGTTGCAAAGTAGAATCTTTGCTCACAAGATGCCACAGCTTAAACGGAGCATTGGTTGCCAGCTCTGGTTTGGGAAATTCCTGGAGATTTGGGGGTGGGGTTTGGGCAACGGAAGGACCTAGGATGTCCAACTTCCAGGTGAGAGTGGCAAAGAGACACCGAGCGTAGACCCCTTGCAAGCCCTTAACTGCAATACCCCCAGAAGCTTCTGTGACTGTAGGGATTTTTAAACCTGCGATTTATAATAATTACCCTGAAATTGCTTAGATACTTTACTGTTTATTTGGTAGAGCCAGTTTGGTGTAGTGATTAAGTGTGTGGACTCTAATCTGGGAGAACCAGGTTTGATTCCCCACTCCTCCACTTGCAGCTGCTGGATGACCTTGGGCGAGCCATTGTTCTGACAGGAGCTGTCCTTGAAAAACAGCAGTTTCTGTCAGAGCTCTCTCAGCCCCACCAACCTCATCCAGGGTGTCTGTTGTGGGGAGGGGAAGGGAAAGGAGTGTTTGTAAGCCGCTCTGAGACTCCTTTGGGTAGTGAAGGGCGGGGTATCAATCCAATCTCCTCCTCTTTCTCCTCCTCTTCTTCTTTTTTTGGCAGAACTGTGGCTTGCCCAAGGTCATCCAGCAGCCGCAAGTGGAGGAGTAGGGAATCAAACCCGGTCCTCCCAGATTAGAGTCCGCGCACTTCACCACGACACCAAACTGGCTACACCGAATAAACAATAAAGTATCTAAGCAACTGGTTCACATCGTTCGCTCACAATGTTAATGCCAGGAGCTCACAAAGTAGAATTTTTGCTCACAAGACTCCACAGCTTAGAGGTAGGGAGCATGTTCCACCAGGTGGGGGCCAGGGTGGAAAAAGCCCCGGCCCTGGTCGAGGCTAGGCAGATGTGGAGATGTTGACTCTCTTGTAGAAAACAGCACAATACCCCCTCTAAAGTCCCCATCCTTCCCTGGCTGCATCCCCAAATCTTCAAGAGTTTCCCAACCTGGAACTGGCAACCGTAACCCCCCCATTCCCCACCGATGGCCCGGGAGGGGGGAGGGCTGGCAAACCCTAGCAGAGAGGCCTTCCATCAGCTGCGAGTACATTCATCAAAAATTTATATGGTATCGTCTCGAGGCCAAGTGGCCATGCTGGTGATGATGGTCTCTTATGTACTTATGTCTGGGACAAGTGATGCTCTATATTCTTGGTGCTTGGGGAGGGGGGGCAACAGTGGGAGGGCTTCTAGTGTCCTGGCCCCACTGCTGGACCTCCTGATGGCCCCTGGCATTTTTGGCCACTGTGTGACACAGAGTGTCGGACTGGATGGGCCATTGGCCTGATCCAACATGGGCTTCTCTTATGTTCTTATGTCCGGGGTAAGCGATGCTCTGTATTTTTGGTACTTCAGGGTGGGGGCAACAGTGGGAGGGCTTCTAGTGTCCTGGCCCCACTGCTGGACCTCCTGATGGCACCTGTTATATTTGGCCACTGTGGGACACAGAGTGTTGGTCTGGATGGGCTCACTGGCCTTTCTCTCGAGGCCAGTGGGCATGCCGGTGATGCTGGTCATGGCCGTGCCCCCTATAACCAGGGCTGCCAGGTGGGAGAAGCCGAAAATGAGAGGTCACGGGAGGAAGTGGAGACCCAACAGCAACATCCGTGACAAAAATAAACGAAGAGTCAATAAAGATACGTCTGCAAAATCAGTCACCCTGTAGGGAATTCTCTTCCATTAAGATAAGGTTTCGCGTGCGGGCCGATGACGGAAGAGGGTTTTCCGCAGAGTGGCCACGGTAAATGGTTTTACAGACGTGCCTTTATCGACTCTTCATTATTTTTGCCACGGGCATCGTTGGCGGGTTTCCGCTTCCAGGTGGGGCCCGGAGATCTCCCCGAATTAAAACTGACCTCCAGGCTGGAGAAGACGGCTGCTGTCGGAAGGCAGACTCTGCGGCACGGCGCCCGGCTGCTTCTCTCTGGAAAAGAGGCTTGTGGGGATGACGTGACCGCGAAGACTGGTCCTCTTGGGCAGAGGAGAGCGCTGGCGAGAAAACAGGGTGGCCGCTGCTTTTCGGCAAGGCAAAGTGAGCAGGAGTAGCGCGGCCGCTGTAGTGGCAAGTGAACAAGCCATGCATGGGCGATAGGGTTGCCAATTCCAGGTTTGGAAGTTCCTGTAGATTTTGGGTGTAATGCCAAGAATCCAGCCTCCGAAGCAGCCGTTTCCTCCAGCGGAAGTGATCTCTGTAGTCTGGGAAACAGCTGTAAAGCAAACAGAGAAGTCTACAAGGCAGGTGGGAATACCGTATATACTCAAAGGTAAGACTAGGTTTATTCACAGCCATGCGATCAAAAAAAAAAGGGGGTGGTGGTGGAAGTAACCTTACATTGGCGTATGAATTATGTCCAATAATAATTTTATTGTGTGCATAACCTGTTTGGACAGGACAAAGTTTGAGCCCGGTCAGGCGCCTTTAAGACCAGGAAGTTTAATGCAGGGTATAAGCTTTCTGTGCACATGCACATTTCTTCACAGACGTGCACACTTCTCTGTATCTAAGAAGGGTGCTTGCAAAGAGGTGCTTTTCTCCCTTTCTCACCATACAAGACCTCGTGGGCAATCCATGAAATTGCTGAGCGGTCAGGTTAGAATGGATCAAAGGAAGTACTTCTTCACCCAAAGAGTGACTAACACGTGGAATTCACTGCCGCAGGAGGTGGTGGCAGCTACAAGCATGGACGGCTTCAAGAGGGAATTAGATAACTTGGAGCAGAAGTCCATCAGTGGCTATTAGCCACAAGGTATAGATAGGGACTCTGGGGCAAGTGATGCTCTGTCTTCTTGGTGCTTGGGGGGGGGGTTTGTCAACAGTGGGAGGGCTTCTAGTATCCTGGCTCCACTGCTGGACCTCCTGAGGGCACCTGGTATTTTTGGCCACTGTGTGACACAGAGTGTTGGACTGGATGGGCCATTGGCCTGATCCAACATTGGCTTCTCTTATGTTCTTATATGGAGCAGAGGTCCATCAGTGGCTCTTAGCCACAAGGTATAGATAGGAACTCTTGGTCTGGGGCAAGGGATGCTAGTCTTCTTGGTGCTTGGGGGGACGTGTCAACAGTGGGAGTGCTTCTAGTGTCCTGGCCCCATTGATTGACCTCCTGATGGCCCCTGGTATTTTTGGCCACTATGTGACACAGAGTGTTGGACTGGATGGGCCATTGGCCTGATCCAACGTTGGCTTCTCTTATGTTCTTATGTCTGGGGCAAGGGATGCTCTGGATGGGCCATTGGCCTGATCCAACGTTGGCTTCTCTTATGTTCTTATGTCTGGGGCAAGGGATGCTCTGTCTTCTTGGTGCTTTGGGGGGGTCAACAGTGGGAGGGCTTCTAGCGTCCCGGCCCCACTGCTGGACCTCCTGAGGGCACCTGGTATTTTTGGCCACTGTGTGACACAGAGCGTTGGACTGGATGGGCTGTTGGCCTGATCCAACACTAGCTTCTCATCTGTTCTTATGTTCACACAAAAGCTTACACCCAGAATTAAACTCTGTTGGTCTTCAAGGTGCCACTGGACTCAAAACTTTGCTCTGTTGCTTCCGACCAACACGGCCACCCACCTGAAACTATTTTTAAGCAGGGTTGCCTTGCATTCAGGGTCGTCTTCCTTCTGAGTAGATACGGTGTCTCTTCAACCCGATCGACAACATCTTCCCTTTAGCTCCAGGGCTCTTCTGTCAACTACCCCACAGGGCTGTTGTGGGGATAACAGGGAGAAGAAGAAGAAGAGGAAGAAGGAGATTGGATTCATACCTGGCCCTTCACTACCTGAAGGAGTCTCAGAGCGGCTTACAAACTCCTTCCCCCTCCCACAACAGACACCCTGTGAGGCAGACGGGGCTGAGAGAGCTCTGGCAGAAACTGCTCTTTTTTCAAGAACAGCTGTGCCAGAACTAGGCTGCCCAAGGTCATCCAGCAGCTGCAAGTGGAGGAGTGGGGGAATCGAACCCGGTTCTCCCAGATTAGAGTCCGCGCACTTAACCACTACCCCAAACTGGAGGAGAACATAATGATATAAGCCACTTTGGGTCTCCTTTGGAGAGCAATGGGGAGGTTACAAATGAATTAAATAAATCAGTTTATCCTGGCCTGTTTTGTGCGCTCCTGGTCAAACGTGAAGTGGGAGAATTTGTCTCTTTTTTTTTTTACGGCCTTTTAATTAAGTTCTCTGTTACTGACCTACTTCTACCCCCCCTTCCTAAAGATCAGAGGAGAGGAGAGACTCTGTGAAAGGAGGGTTTCTGTGGAAGGCTGGGCAGACCCCTCCTCCTGCTCGGCTATCTCGGGGTCTGCCATGAAAGAGCCCTTGTTCCTATCGGGCTGGCCAGTTGCGACGGAGCACAAAAGAGAAGTTTGTACAGACGAGATAAGGGGCTGGCACGGGGCCAGGCCCTCCCTAGATCGGGGACGGCCCGAAAAGGGCTTTCTCTGTGTGTCTCAAATGTGGGTCGAGGGAGGGGGGGGTAGCTTTGCCCCCTTTCCAGGCATGGCCTTTGCCATATAGGATGGGAAAGCTTTACTGGCTGGATTCCTGCCTGCCGGGCTGGCGGGCCGACTTTCTTGCCCTGCCTCCGTGGCTGCTTGTGCCTTTACATGCGGAGCGGCGGGCAGGGAAAAGGCTGAACCCGACGTGCTCTTTTTTGGGGGGAGGGAAGGGAACGGACCGATGTTGGGAAATTCAACAGGTGAAGCTTTGAAGGCCTACTTGACTGAAAAGCTTAACTGGCTGGATTCCTGCCTGCCGGGTTGGCAGGCCGACTTTCTCGCCCTGCCTCCGTGGCTGCTTGTGCCTTTAGACGCGGAGCGGCGGGCAGGGAAAAGGCTGAACCCGACCTGCTCTTTTTTGGGGGGAGGGAAGGGAACGGACCGATGTTGGGAAATTCAACAGGAGAAGCTTGTCCTAGTGCAGAGAGGGTGCCAAAAGGAATGTCTGCCACCGTCAGCTCCTGCACTAACCACTCATCAGACATAACGTCACGTTCACCCAGGCGACTACAGGTCATGAACAATGTTCCCTCTAAGCTGGGGAATCTTGTGAGCAAAAATTCTACTTTGTGAGCTACTGGCATTAAAGTTGTGAGCAAGCAATTTGACTGCTGCATAAATGAGTTTGCTCTGCAGCCATCCTTCCTGAGCTAAGACAAATATGTGTGAGTCAGAGGCTAAAAAGCTGTGAGCGAGCTCACACTAACTCAGCTTAGAGGGAACACTGGTCATGAAAGAATACACGACCCAACTAGCGCTATCTCAAGACTCCCGTCTCCCAAGGCCACAGACCCAGCTCGGACCTGTGAACCGTGTGGGGGCAGCTTCGGGAAAGTTACGAGCGGCCGCCTCTACTTCCCTCCACACATTCGTTCCCACACCCCCCCCCCTTGGAAATGTCATTGAGGACAGATAAGGTACTAAGCAGAGTTAACAGATGGACAAAGCAAGCAGGGGTTGCTAAAGCGAAAATAGGCCTTCATAGCTTAGGGCAACATTACACAGAGCTAGTTTGGTGTAGCGGTTAAGTACGCGGACTCTAATCTGGGAGAATCGGGTTTGATTCCCCCACTCCTCCACTTGCACCTGCTGGATGACCTTGGGCAAGCCGTAGTTCTGTCAGAGCTGTTCTTGAAAAAAGAGCAGTTTCTGTCAGAGCTCTCTCAGCCCCACCTGCCTCACAGGGTGTCTGTTGTGGGGAGGGGAAGGGAAAGGAGTTTGTGAGCCGCCCTGAGACTCCCTTGGGTAGTGAAGGGCAGGGGATAAATCCAATCTCTTCTTCTTCATCATCATGGCACACAGACAAGTATCACCCCTGGTAAAGGTCCGAACCTGACAGCCGCTGCGTCCCACTGGCTCTCTAGATGTGGGGGACAGACTGAGACGAACAGGCTGCAATTTTGAAGGGCCTGAGGGCAATCAAAGTGCTTTGCCTGTATGATTTTAGAAGAAGTAGAAGTAGAAGAAGAAGAAGAAGAAGAAGAAGAAGAGGAGGAGTAGTAGTAGTAGTAGTAGTAGTAGTAGTAGTTTGGATTTATACCCCGCCCTTCACTGCCCAAAGGCGTCTCAGAGCGGCTGACAAACTCCTTTCCCTTCCCCTCCCCACCACAGACACCCTGTGAGAGAGGTGGGGCTGAGAGAACTTCTGACAGAAACTGTCCTTGAGAGAACAGCTGTGCCAGAGCTTGTGACTGACCCAAGGTCACACCAGCAGGTGCAAGTGGAGGAGTGGGGGAATCAAACCTGGTTCTCCCAGATAAGAGTCCGCGCACTTAACCGCCACACCAAACTGGCTCTCAAACTGGCTTTTAGTCTTTACGACAGCCCTGCAAGGATGGCCAGTACCATTGTGTCAGTATTGCAGGGGGGCGAGGGCGGAAGCTGAGGGGAAGAGCTGATACCCAAGAGGCCTGCTTATATATCTGCACTTATCTGTTTAAAGAATGAGCAAGAATTGTTCAGAAGTGCCTGCTTCCCATGTCTCTGCATGAGTCCCTGTCCTGGGCATACACCGTCATGCATGTACTTCCCAAAAGGAAGGAGGCAAACCTAAACAATTGACTCTTTCGGAGATGCAGCAAGCAGCCATCTCTGAAAGCAGGTTATTTGGCTTCACTTCAGGGACAAATGAATGATCCAACCTGCGGTGGGCGGAGAAAGTAGGTGGAATTATCCAGTCTGGTGGAGGCAAGGCCAGTGACTCACACAGAGAGAGGCCATCTCCCCCCAGAGCAATCGATCTCTGTAGTCTGGAGAACAGCTGTAATTCTGGGAGATCTCCAGCCCCCACCTCAGAACAGAAGAGAAGCCATGTTGGATCAGGCCAATGGCCCATCCAGTCCAGCACTCTGTGTCACACAGTGGCCAAAACCACCAGATGCCACCTGGAGGTCTACCAGAGGAGCCAGAACTCCAGAAGTCCTCTCACTGTGGCCCCCCAAGCACCAAGAAGACGGAGCATCACTGCCCCAGACAGAAGAACAAGAGAAGCCATGTTGGATCAGGCCAGTGGCCCATCCAGTCCAACACTCTGTGTCACACAGTGGCCAAAATATACCAGGTGCCACCTGGAGGTCTACCAGCGGAGCCAGAACTCCAGAAGCCCTCCTCCCACTGTGTCCCCCCAAGCACCAAGAAGACAGAGTATCACTTTCCCCAGACCAAGAGTTCCTATCTATACCTTGTGGCTCATAGCCACTGATGGACCTCTGCTCCAGATGTTTATCCAATCCCCTCGTGAAGCCGTCCAGGCTTGTAGCCGCCGCCACCTCCTGCTAATCCATTAGAAGTCTAGGCAAGAGAAACCTTCTCTCTGAGTCACTAAATTCCCACGAGCAGCATAACCGCAAGGACGCACTGTGGTATTTCTGAACATGTCCGTTGGTTTGACCTCCCGCCAAAGAATGGGCGGAGGAGTCAAATTGTTCCTGTGAATACCATTCGAGTCCAGCGGCATCTTCAAGACCCTCAAAGTTTTATTCAAGATAAGAGCTTTTGTGTGCACGACCAAAACTTTGTTGCTCCTAACGGGGCCACCGGACTCAAGCGTCGTTCCGCTGTTTCAGACCAACATGGCCACTCCACCTGAATCTATGTTCCTGTGAATGGAACCGATTCTGGGCGCATACCTGAATGCTCACCTACGGAAGAGATCTCTGTACATAGGAACTGATTGGGCGGGATGAAGCCTTCTTCCTGAAAACCTGGTCTTCGAGAGAGGAGGGCCTGGGCCTTAGTCTGTAGATCTGGCATGCAGAAGGTCGCCGGTTTGATCCCCAGCATCTTCCATTCATAGGATCTCAGGTGCCTGGAAAGGACAGGTCTTTCTACTGCCGGTCATCAGAGGCAATATGAAAGAAAGGGGGACAAGGGGGGCCATGGTTAGCATAGGCAGTTTCCCGTATTCATTTCCCCACAAAACTTCCTTGAACAAACCTCAGGCAGCTTGTGTTTGGGTCTGGGTCAGTGATGTTCTGTATTCTCCATGCTTGAGGGGCAAGAGTGGGAGGGCTTCTGGCCCCGCTGGTGGACCTCCTGATGGCCCCTGGGTTCTGGCCACTGTGTGAACCAGGGTGTTGGACTGGATGGGCCACTGGCCAGATCCAACATGACTTCTCTTGTGTTCTTATGTCTGGGGCAGTGATGCTCTGACTTCTTGGCACTTGGAGGGCAACAGTGGGAGGGCTTCTGGACTTCTGGCCCCACTGGTGGACCTCCTGATGGCACCTGGGTTGGGCCACTGTGTGACACAGAGTGTTGGCCTGGATGGGCCACTGGCCTGATCCAACATGGCTTCTCTTGTGTTGTTATGTCTGGGGCAGTGATGCTCTGTCATCTTGGCGCTTGGGGGACAAGAGTGGGAGAGCTTCTGGAGTTCTGGCCCCACTGGTGGACCTCCTGATGGCACCTGGGTTCTGGCCACTGTGGCACAGAGTGTTGGACTGTATGGGCCACTGGCCTGATCCAACATGGCTTCTCTTGTGTTCTTATGTCTGGGACAAGTGATGCTCTGACTTCTTGGCACTTGGGGGGCAACAGTGGGAGGGCTTCTGGACTTCTGGCCCCACTGGTGGACCTCCTGATGGCCCCTGGGTTCGGGCCACTGTGTGACTCACTGTATGGGCCATTGGCCTGATCCAGCATGGCTTCTCTTTTGTTCTTATGACTGCAAAAATTGATTATTTGACTTGTTGGTATTTGGAGAGCAACATTTGAGGCTCCTAAACTTCTGGGCGAAGTGGTGGATGTCTGATAGCAGGTGGGCTGCATGCCACTATATCCTCCCAAAGTGTCCTCCTAGATGGGTCTCTACCCTCAGATCTCAACATGGTACTTCTCTATATTCTGGATGTCTGGCAGCCCTGATGCTGGGGCTCCCTGGTTCACAGAAAACCCGACCATGGTGGGTCACTGTAGAAATTGTGCCTGGAGGAGCGGCAAGTGGATTGGGAGAACCTGCTCTCCCTTTCCCATCATACTAGAATGAGATCTGGTAGAATCAGGACAGACAGAATATAGTTTTTATATAGCACGATTAACACATGGAAGACAAAGTCTCCCATGCACCTGTAAGGGAGATGAAGAGGGGCCGTGGCTCAGTGGTAGAGCATCTGCCTGACATGCAGAAGGTCCCAGGTTCAATCCCCGGCGTCTCCAGTTAAAAGGACCGGGCAGTAGGTGATGGGAAAGGCCTCTGCCTGAGACCCTGGAGAGCTGTAAAGAGGGGCCGTGGCTCAGTGGCAGAGCCTCTGCTTGGCATGCAGAAGGTCCCAGGTTCAATCCCCGGCATCTCCAGTTAAAAGGACTGGGCCAGGAGGCTGATGGGAAAGACCTCTCTCTGCCTTAGAGACCCTGGAGAGCTGCAAAGAGGGGCTGTGGCTCAGTGGCAGAGCCTCTGCTTGGCATGCAGAACGTCCCAGGTTCAATCCCCGGCATCTCCAGTTAAAAAGGACCAGGCAGGAGGTGATGGGAAAGACCTTCTCTGCCTGAGACCCTGGAGAGCTGCAAAGAGGGGCCGTGGCTCAGTGGCAGAACTGCTTGGCAGGCAGAAGGTGCCAGGTTCAAACCCCGGCATCTCCAGTTACAGGATATGACAGGAGGTGATGTGAAAGGCTTCTTCCTGAGACCTTGAGTCTGATTCAGCATAAGGCGGGTTCATGTGTATTCATGTGTGAGAGCCAGTCTGATGTAGCAGTTAGGAGCACAGATTCTAATCTAGGAGAACCGGGTTTGATCCCTTGCTCTTCTACATGCAACTGCTGGTGTGACCTTGGGTCAGTCACAAGTTCTCTCAGAGCTCTTTTCTCACAAGCACTTCTCAGTCAGAGCTCTCTCGGCCCCACCTACCTCTGTTGTGGGGAGGGGAAGGAAAAGGAGACTGTAAGTCACTCTGAGACTCCTTCAGGTAGTGAAGGGCGGGGTATAGATCCCGTTTCCTCCTCCTCCTCCTCCTACTTCTCCATGGGGACATGTTCAAAGATTCCAGGTTTCTCTTTCCTAACAGACTCGAACCCTGGCGTTTCTATGCCTAGCACTGCCCTCAGGAAGACTTTTCTTGGAAGTTGAGTTCTGTTATGTATTGAGCCTGAATCAGCACTCTGGGTATACCGGGAACTGGTTGAGCTTGCTACTCTAGAACAATAGCTGACCAGGATCCTGGAGCAGAGCTAGAGATAAGCAGTGTAATGTAAGTAGCCTATCCTTGGGAGTGTTTGTGTGTGTGTGTGTGTGGTGTTTGCATGCTTTATAAGCAGGGCTCAAACCCTGCTGGGTGTCCTTGCTGTGTTCCTGAAATCACTTATTAAACTAGATCTGATCACTGTAGTGCGTCCAGAACCCAGGATTAAGTTCTGTTATGTATTGAGCCTGAGTCAGCCCTCTAGGTATACCGGGAACATGAGTATACATGAGCCTGCAGTGTAATGTGGCTGCGAAGAAAGCGAATGCAATCTTCGGATGCATTAACAGAAGCATCATGTCCAGATCACGGGAGGTAGTGGTTCCACTCTGTTCTGCTATGGGCAGGCCTCACCTGGAGTGCTGTGTCCAGTTTTGGGCACCACATTTTAGGGAGGATGTTGACAAGCTCGAGTGTGTCCAGAAGTGGGCGACCAGGATGGTGAGAGGGCTGGAATCCGAGTCTTGCAAGGAAAGGCTGACAGAGTTGGGTCTGTTCAGCCTGGGAAAGAGAAGGCTTAGAGGGGACACGATGGCAGTCTTCCAATATCTGAAGGGCTGTCATGTAAAAGATGGAGCAGATCTATTCTCTCTTGCTCTGCATTGCAAGACTAGATCTAATGGGTGGAAATGGCGAGGGAGTCGATACCAGCTAAATATCAGGAGAAACTTCCTCACTGTCAGCGTGGTTGAGCAGTGGGACAGACTGCCTTGGGAGGTGGTGGATGCTCCTTCCCTGGACGATTTCAAGCAGAGGCTGGACGACCATCTTCCGGGGATGTTGTAGGGCTATCTTTCAGCTACGCTCCTGCAGAGTGCCGGGGGTTGGACTAGATGACCTGCAAGGTCCCTTCCAACTCTAACATTCTGTGATTCGATGCCTTCTTGTTTGGTTTTAATGTCTTTTAAGATATGTCGTTTCTATTATGCGTGTTTTTCATCTGTTAGCAGACCGGGTGGCCTTGGTGAAGGCAGAAACGCGGGGTATCAGTGTTGTTATGGATAAATATAAATAAGCTGATGGACCACCACGCCCCACCCCACCCAGTTTCAGGTGGAGTGCGTTTCCCCCCGCCATTGTGCTGACCCTAAATAATTACTTTACATTTTTTTCTGTTAAACCAGAATAAAAGCCATTCACTGCTACAGGAGAGAGCAGCCTTTCTCTCGCTCCCAAAATACTACTACTCAAGGGCATGCAGTAAAGCTGATGGGCAGTAGGTTATGGACGGACAACAGGAAATACTACTTTACACCGAGAGTGATTAAAATGTGGGATTTGCTGCCCGAGAATGTAGTGATGGCCACAGGAATAAATAGCTTTAAAAGGGGATGAGACAGGTTTATGGAGGAGAGAGAGGTTTATCAATGGCTGCTAGCCCTGGGGACTAAAAGGAAACTCCATGTTCAGAGGCAGTCAGCCTCTGAATCCCAAGGCCAGGAGGCAACATCAGGGGAGGGCCTTGGCCTTTGTGCCCTGTTGTTGGCCCTCCAGAGGAACTGGGTGGCCACTGTGTGAGACAGGAGGCTGGACTAGATGGACCCTCCCTGGTCTGATCCAGCAGGGCTCTTCTGATGTCCTTCTCAGGGGAAGGCCTCGGCCTCTCTGCCCTGTTGCTGGCTCTCCAGATGAACTGGTCGGCCACTGTGTGAGACAGGATGCTGGACTAGATGGACCCACACAGGTCTGACCCAGCAGGGCTCTTCTGAAGTTCTTATGAACTTGGGACCTTCTGCATGCAAAGCAAGCATTCAACCGCTGCCACCGTAGAAGAACGCATGTGTCCTAGAGGCGTTAGGGTTTTCCCCCTGTAAATTCTGAACCCCAGCCAAAGATCCTGAGCAATCTGAAATATTTATATGTTGGCTTCATTTATGGCCTGGAACTGGTTGGCCATTGTGTGAGACAAGAGGCTGGACTAGATGGACCCTCCCTGGTCTGACCCAGCAGGGCTCTTCTGAGGTTCTTCTCAGGGGAAGGCCTCGGCCTCTGTGCCCTGTTGCTGGCCCTCCAGAGGAACTGGCTGGCCACTGTGTGAGACGGGAGGCTGGACTGGATGGACCCTCACTGGTCTGATCCAGCAGGGCTCTTCTGAGGTTCTTCTCAAGGGAAAGTCTCGGCCTCTCTGCCCTGTTGTTGGCCCTCCAGAGGGACTGGCTGGCCCCTGTGTGAGACAGGAGGCTGGACTAGACGGACCCTCACTGGTCTGATCCAACAGGGCTCTTCTGATGTTCTCATGTTCGCTGGGCGATTATTCTGCCTGCTGCTTCAGTCCTAAGTGTCTGTGAGAGCGCAGGCTTTAAACTTTCCACGAAAATATCTTTGCTGGACACCTGTTTGGCTGCTTCTAGAGAACTCAGGGGAATCCATGGATAACACAGCTCGTTCTTATCTGAATAGTTCCATCCCTGCATACACATAGTTCAGCCCCGGGGCTCGGTGTCTTAGTACAGTGCTAGAGAGTGACAAAGAGACTGAACACTGGGAGCTGGAAATATGTAATCTTAATATTAATAAAATTTTAAAAAGAAAATTGCGATCTCATTTTTGCATTGTTTAATGTGTCATGTAATCCTCCCCTCCCAAAATACTAGAACAAGGGGGCACCCAATGAAGCTGATGGGCAGTAGGTTCAGAATGGAACAAAGGAAATACCTCTTTACACAGAAAGTGATTACAATGTGGCATTCGCTGCCGGAGGATGTAGTGATGGCCACAGGAATAAACAGCTTTAAAGGGGGATTAGATAGATTAATGCAGGGCTATTTTTGGGCAGGAACGCACAGAAACGGAGTTCCAGCTGGCTTCCGAGTTGGCCACGCCCAGCAGGAGCTAATTAGCATAATAGGCCACACCCAACAGCAGAAACTGAAAGAGTTGGGCATGTTTAGCCTGGGAAAGAGAAGGCTTAGAGGGGACAGGATTGCAGTCTTCAAGTATTTGAAGGGCTGTCACGTAGAAGACGGAGCAGATCGATTCTCTTTTCCTCCGGATTGCAAGACTAGAGCTAATGGGTGGGAATTACAAGGGAGTCGTTACCGGCTGGATATCAGGAGAAACTTCCTGACTGTAAGAGTGGTTGAGCAGTGGGACAGACTGCCTCGGGAGGTGGTAGATGCTCCTTCCCTGGATGTTTTCAAGTGGAGGTTGGACGACCATCTTTTGGGTATGTTGTAGGGCTGTCTTTCGGCTTCGCTCCTGCAGAGTGCAAAGGGGTTGGACTAGATGACCTGCAAGGTCCCTTCCAATTCTAATATTCTATGATTCAGTGGTAGAGCTCCAGGTTTGCATACAGAAGGTCCTGGGTTCAGTTCCCAGCAGCTCCACTAGAAGGTCTGGGTGGTGTGAAGGACCTCTGCCTGAGACCCGAGAGAGTTGCTGTGAGTTCGAGTAGACAGTACTGACCTTGATGGACCGAGGGTTTAAGTTTAGCCTTTCTGCTGTCTTGTTAAGAAGCGCTGTAGACTATGGCCAATACTTGGTGATGTCTTCCGGTCAAGGGCTGCTCACCGCTCTTTCTCCGTTTACTCCCAAGTTCCAGGCTCTTGTTTCGGCATCATCGGGCGGGGGCGTCGCCAAGCTCGGATAAGCCACTCCCACCATGACGACATCCTACCAGAAGGAGCTGGAGAAGTACCGGGACATCGATGAGGACAAGATCCTCAAGGAGCTCTCCCCAGAGGAGCTGGCCCAGTTGGACCTGGAGCTGCAAGAAATGGATCCCGAAGTGAGACCAGGGCGGGTTTGGCGGCACCGTGGATAGGGTGGCCGGCTCCAGGTCGGGGAACTCCTGGAAATTTGGGTGAAGCTGGGAAAGGTGGGGCTGGGTTAGGGGAGGGACACCAGTGGGGTGTAAGGCCAGAGAGCCCACCCTCCAAAGCTGCCATTTTCTCCAGGGGAACTGATCTCTCTAGCCTGGAGATCAGCTGTAAATCCAGGCCCCACCTAGAGGCTGGCAACCCCAGAGGGAGATGTGTCATTTTGGGCTTGGCTCCACCTCCCGTGGCAGCCATTTTGGGCTTGGCTCCACCTCCTGTGGCAGCCATTTTGGGCTTGGCTCCACCTCCCGTGGGAGCCATTTTGGGTTTAGCTTCACCTCCTGTGGGAGCCATTTTGGGTTTGGCTCCACTTCCTGTGGCAGCCATTTTGGGCTTAGCTCCACCTCATGTGGCAGCCATTTTGGGCTTGGCTCCACCTCTGTGGCAGCCATTTTGGGTTTAGCTTCACCTCCCATGGCAGCCATTTTGGGCTTAGCTCCACCTCATGTGGCAGCCATTTTGGGCTTGGCTCCACCTCTGTGGCAACCATTTTGGGTTTAGCTTCACCTCCCGTAGGAGCCATTTTGGGTTTAGCTCCACCTCCCGTGGCAGCCATTTTGGGCTTGTCTCCAACTCCTGTGGGAGCCATTTTGGGTTTAGCTTCACCTCCTGTGGCAGCCATTTTGGGCTTGGCTTCACCTCCTGTGGGAGCCATTTTGGGTTTAGCTTCACCTCCTGTGGCAACCATTTTGGGTTTAGCTCCACCTCCCATGGCAGCCATTTTGGGCTTGTCTCCAACTCCTGTGAGAGCCATTTTGGGTTTAGCTTCACCTCTTGTGGCAGCCATTTTGGGCTTGGCTTCACCTCCTGTGGGAGCCATTTTGGGTTTAGCTTCACCTCCTGTGGCAGCCATTTTGGCTTGTCTCCACCTCCCGTGGGAGCCATTTTGGGTTTAGCTTCACCTCCCATGGCAGCCATTTTGGCTTGGCTCCACCTCCGCGGCAGCCATTTTGGAGTGGCCCTCACCAGCCCCTCTCAAAATTCTGAAGGGGCCTTCAGGCTCATGCTCCGGAGCAGCCATCTCACCACTCCCCGATTCTGCTTCGCCCCCCCTAGAATGTGATGCTCCCAGCTGGGCTTCGCCAGCGAGACCAGACCAAGAAGAGCCCGACGGGGCCGCTGGACCGGGACGCCCTCATGCAACACCTGGAGAAACAGGCGCTGGAGGTGAAGGAGCGCGAAGACCTGGTGCCCTTCACCGGCGAGAAGAAAGGTAACGGGGAGAGCTGGGCTTTGCCACCCCTCCCTGAGGGCACAGCCTTCCAGACCCGGAACCTCCTGCGTTCCTTTTGGAGGCCGTCTGTCGCCTCCAGCCTGCGGGGTTGCCAAGTAGTCAACCTACCTCTGCCCTTAACAGCTGCATGGTTCACAACCCTGGCTGTGTTTCTCCCCATGGTGCCGATTTCTTAGGGCTGCTAACTCCAGGCTGTGAAATTTCTGGAAGCTTTGGTGGCGGAGCCTGCAGAGGGCAGGATTTGGGCAGGAATGGGCGCCCGGCAAGATGCAATGTCGTAGAGTCCGCCTTCCGAAGCAGCCATTTCCTCCGGGGGAACTGATCTTTGCCGCCTGGAGATCAGTTGGAATTCCGGGAGGGGGGGTCCTCCAGTCCCCACCTGGAGGCTGGCAACCCTGTTTGTAGACCCAGCAGCTGCAGAAGGCCAAGAACAGGCCAGGCTGGCTTTCCTTCTGGTCAGCCGGCAACCTGGCCTCCAGGAAGAAACCCAGAGGGGCAACTATTTCTGGGCCGGAATGCACAGGAGCGGCGTTCCGGCTGATTTCCGATTTGGCCACGCCTACAGCCTCCCTCCCCCCCGAGTTCCCTAGGTGCCTCGCAAGCCGTGGGGCACCTGGGGAAGCCAATCCTGGGAGGGAGCTGTGCGGTCAGGGGTGTGGCCTAATATGCTAACGAGTTTCTGTTGTTGGGTGTGGCCTGTTACGCTAATGAGTTCCTGCTGGGCCTTTTTCTACAAAAAAAGCCCTGTGGTGTGGGGAATGACTTTGGGCTCCGTGGCTCCGTGGGGCAGCGTGTGTGCCCAGGTCGCTGCAGAGAAGGGCCTACAGGTGCTACCGCCGTGGGAGCAGCCCTGCTGTGAAGATTAGATATGTAGGGTTATCTTTTGGCTATGCTCCTGCAGAGTTGCAGGGGGGTTGGACTAGATGACCTGCAAGGTCCCTTCCAACTCTAAGATTCTATGATTAGAAGCCTGGCCTTTTGCCAAGGATTTTCAGTTCTCTTCCTGTCGGTGGCCATGCCTAACACCTTTTCTAGCGGCAGTGGAGGTTTGGGGGTGGAGCCTCAAGAGGGGTGGGGTTTGGGGAGGGGAGGGGCCTCAATGGGTGTATAATGCCATAGAGCCCGCCTTCCAAAGCAGCCATTTCCTCTCATCTCCGTAGTCTGAAGATCAGCTGCAATTCTGGGGGATCTCCAGGCCCCACTGGGAGGTTGGCACCCCTGCTAACTGATCCCGTCGCTCCTTCAGTGGGTGAGAGAGGGGAGAAAGTGTGCCCCAGTTTAGAAGCTGGGTTGGGTGAGGAGTCGCATGAAACCATTATTTAATGAGATGATGTCTGAATGGACTCTGATCTGCTGAGGCTGGTGTACCAAAACCGGAAGGTGTGGTGTGAAGTTGGTTGACCGTTGTATAAACCACCGTCTGGAGGTTTGGCTCTGCTCCTGCAGAGTGCAGGGGGTTGGACTAGATGACCTTCAGGATCCCTTCCAACTCTAACATTCTATGATTCTATGGTGTGATATCAGAACTGGCATGCCCGGATGGGTCGCTAAGGGCTCAAGCAGGCAAGACGAAAAAAACCACACTGCCTCAGGGCCATACAGGGAAAGGTTTAACCCTTCAGTCTCTACCCAGTTTCACTATTCAGATAGGTTCCTTGCTTGGCTAGTAGAATTTTAACCGGCAAAATACCAAGAGGTGTCGTTTTAATGTTGAAATATGAATAACAAAAGCAGGGAGCCCAATTTGGAACAGTGAAACAAAGTGGAAATTGAATGGTTAAATCCTCTCTCCTCTCTGTGGTCGCCACATCTCAAAAAGGATATTATAGCATTGGAAAAAGTGCAGAGAAGGGCAACTAGAATGATAAAAGGGTTGGAACACCCTCCCTATGAAGAAAAGTTAAAACACTTGGGGCTCTTTAGCTTGGAGAAATGACGGCTGAGGGGTGACATGATCAAGGTTTATAAGATTAGGCATGGGATTGAGCAGGTTGAGAAAGAAGTACTTTTCTCCCTTTCTCACAATACAAGAACTCGTGGGCACTCCATGAAATTGCTGAGCAGTCGGGTTAGAACAGATAAAAGGAAATACTTCTTCACCCAAAGAGTGATTAACATATGGAATTCACTGCCATAGGAGGTGGTGGCAGCTACAAGCATGGACAGTTTCAAGAGGGAATTAGATAAACATATGGAGCAGAAGTCCATCAGTGGCTATTAGCCACAGGGTATAGATGGGAACTCTCAGTCTGGGGCAGGTGATGCACTCTATTCTTGGTGCTGGGGTGGGGGCAGCAGTGGGAGGGCTTCTAGTGTCCTGGCCCCACTGCTGGACCTCCTGATGGCACCTGGTATATTTTGGCCGCTGTGTGCCAGAGTGTTGGACTAGATGGGCCATTGGCCTGACTCAACATTGGCTTCTCTTATGTTCTTATGTTCTGTGCACGGCTCCAAGGCAAACTGAGGCAGCAGCCTGCAATGTTTGCATTTTATGGACAGATCTCCGACTCATCTGTTTGAGTCCCGAGAGGACAAGCAGGTGTGGACCAGGGTTTGCACGTGGACAATTTGGAGCACATTTCTGGGTTGGAAGAACTGAGCTTTTGACATGAGCAGGATGTGTGACTTTACAAAAAAAATATGTAATCACTAGCATCTTTAAGCGCATGAAACTCTTGCTGGTTGTTCAGGACAAGCCGCCACATTTGCAAAGCTGGAATGCCACAGGAGATCATAGAATCATAGAACGTTAGAGTTGGAAGGGACCTTGCCGGTCATCTAGTCCAACCCCCTGACCTCTGCAGGAGCGTAGCCGAAAGAGAGCCCTACGACCAATGCTCCCTCTAATCTGTAGAGTCTTGTGAGCAAGAATTCTACCTTGTAAGCTACTGGCATGAAAGTTGTGAGCGAGCAATCTGGCTACCGCATAAACTAGTTTGCCCTGGAGCCATCCTTCCTGAGCTAAGACAAAAAGCTGTGAGTTGGAGGCTGAAAAACTGTGAGCCAGCTCACACTAATTCAGCTTAGAGGGAACACTGCCTACGACATCCCCGAAAGATGGTCGTCCAGCCTCCGCTTGAAAATGTCCAGGGAAGGAGCATCCACCACCTCCCGAGGCAATTTGTCCTACTGCTCAACCACTCTGACAGTTAGGAAGTTTCTCCTGATATCTAGCCGGTAACGACTCCCTTTTCATTTCCACCCATTAGCTCTAGTCTTGCAATCCGGAGCAAGAGATAATAGATCTCCTCCATCTTCTAGTGTGCATGCACCGTCCCTTCCAATGCCGGGAGGGTCTCAGGACCAACCGTGCTCCAGGACGGCAGCAAGCAAGAACTCTTCCGGGACGCTGCCAGAACCCCCGTGTGCTTTCAGGCCCGGGCCCGGGGTGGGATTGAGGGCAGGGATTATATTTAGCTCTGCCTGGAGCTCGATGAGAATTCGAAACAGCCAGGAGGGTAGCTCAGATGTCCGGACCCACAAAGGGACTCCCGGCGCCCCTTGAAAGGGCCTGCGAGATCTCTTGGAATGGCGGTTTGGTTCCCGCCACCCCCCCCCGAAGAAGCAGCCCCGTTCCTCTCGAGCGTGGGTTTGACAACAAGCCATGCTGAAGTCAGTGGGCCTGACTTCTGGGTCGGCCCCCCGGAGCGCCGCCGCGTTGACCTTCCAGGCCTCTTCACCCGAGTCAGAAAAGCCGCCTGTTCATTTTCGGCAGTGCGCCCCCTTCGTTTCGGTCCTCTTCCTCAAAGCAAATGCCTTTCGGTGTTTGTCGCTGCCACCAGCTAAAGGGGGATTATAGAGGTCTTCCTGGAATGGCCGATTGCAAACTTACCAAAATCCTGTCTTGCTGCCAGACGGGGACGGTCCGGCGGAGACCAGGTTGTTGCCATAGGAGCCGGGGTCGTGCGAGGAACTCTGTGGATTGCCCCAGAAGCCAGGGCCTGGCAAGGAGCTCTCTGTTTCCTGCCCCAGGAGTGATGGCCTTGCAAGGAGCTCTGTTGGCGACCACAGGAGCCGGGGTCTTGCCAGGAGCTCTGTTTGCTGCCCTTTCCGCTGCCCCAGGAGTGAGGGTCTTGCCAGGGGTTTCTCTGTTGGCATATGTACCTGCTCTGTTCAGGTATGGCAAAGGAGCCGATGTCCCAGGTTCAGCGCCAGTTTTGTCCTGGCAAGGCTTACGGGAATGAGCACGATCCAGTCCGGTGTAGTGGAGAACCGGGTTTGATTCCCCCACTCCTCCCCGTGCAGCTGCTGGTGTGACCTTGGGTCAGTCACAAGTTCTCTCGGAGCTGTTCTCTCAAGGGCAGTCCTTGGGAGAGCTCTCTCGGCCCCGCCTGCCTCTCAGGGTGTCTGTTGTGGGGAGGGGAAGGAGAAAGAGTTTGTAAGCCGCTCTGAGACTCCGAGTGAAGGGCGGGGTATAAATCCAACCTCCTCCTCCTCTTCCTCCTCCTCCTTCTTCCCTTCCTCGACAAGAACTGCAAACCTCCTGGTATATTTAGGACCTGAGGGTGGAGATTCCAGGTTTTGAAGCAAGCTGAATTCGTCCTCAGGGCAAGGGTGAGAGACTCGGCACGTTTCTGGGGGCACTCTCCTCTTTGCGGTCTCTTCACCTGTTTCAATCCCAAAGAAGGGCAACGTCAAGGAATGTTCAAACTATCGCACAATTGCACTCATTTCACACGCTAGCAAGGTCGTGCTCAAAATCCTACAAGCTAGGCTCCAACAGTACGTGGATAGAGAACTGCCAGAAGTACAAGCTAGGTTTCGAAGAGGTAGAGGAACTAGAGATCAAATTGCCAACATTCGCTGGATTATGGAGAAAGCAAGAGAGTACCAGAAAAACATCTACTTCTGCTTCATTGACTATGCTAAAGCCTTTGATTGTGTGGATCACAATAAATTATGGCAGGTTCTTAAAGAGATGGGAGTACCAGACCACCTCACCTGTCTCCTGAGAAACCTGTATAAGGGTCAAGAAGCAACAGTTAGAACCGGATATGGAACAACTGATTGGTTTAGCATAGGAAAAGGAGTACGACAAGGATGTATATTGTCACCTTGCTTATTTAATTTATATGCAGAGTACATCATGCGAAATGCTGGCCTGGATGAATCACAAGCTGGAGTTAAGATTGCTGGGGAAAAGATCAATAACCTCAGATATGCAGACGATACCACTCTGATGGCAGAAAGTGAAGAGGACCTAAAGAGCCTCTTGCTCAGGGTGAAAGAGGAGAGTGCAAAAGTGGGCTTGAAGCTCAACATCAAAAAACTAAGATCATGGCATCTGGCCCCATCACTCCTTGGCAAATAGAAGGGGAAGTCGTAGAAGTAGTGACAGACTTCACGTTCCTAGGATCCCAGATCACTGCAGATGGTGACTGCAGCCATGAAATTAAAAGACGCCTGCTCCTTGGGAGGAAAGCGATGGCAAACCTAAACAGCATGATAAAAAGCAGAGACATCACCTTGCCAACAAAAGTCCGCATGGTCAAAGCAATGGTATTCCCTGTAGTAATGTATGGCTGCGAGAGTTGGACTATAAGGAAGGCTGAGCGCCGAAGAATAGATTCTTTTGAACTATGGTGCTGGAGAAGACTCTTGAGAGTCCCTTGGACTGCAAGGAGATCAAATCAGTCAATCCTAAAAGAAATCAATCCTGACTGTTCCCTTGAAGGCCAGATCCTGAAGCTGAAGCTCAAATACTTTGGCCACCAAATGAGAAGGGAGCATTCACTGGAGAAGACCCTGATGCTGGGAAAGATTGAAGGTCAAAGAAGAAGGGGACGGCAAAGGATGAGATGGTTAGACAGTGTCATCGATGCAACGAACATGAAATTGAGCAGACTTCAGCGGACAGCGGAAGACAGGAGGGCCTGGCGTAATCTGGTCCAGGGGGTCGCGAAGAGTCGGACTCGACTGTGCGACTGAACAACAACACCTGTTTCAGGGTGAAATAATGGCTCGGGGATCGGTTCTGGAGCTATACCCTTTCCTCTGGCCCTGCTCTGCTAGAAAAGTGAAGCGTACATGCCTTATCGTGTGGTGTTGCCAACTTCTAGGTGGGACCCGGAGTCCTCCAGGAATTACCACTGAGCGCCAGACTACAGAGATCAGTTCCTCCGGCTACGCTGGCAGGCCAGACTCTATGGCATCATACCTTGCTGAGATCTCTCCCTTCCCCAAACTCTCCAGGAATTTCCTAGCCTGGAGATGGCAACCTGACTGTCATGTTATCTTGACCCTATCATTTGACCACAACAATTTGCCCCTCCCACCAGCAGCTAATAGAGAGACAGTTTGGTGCTGTGGTTAGGAGCGCAGACTCTAATTTGGGAGAACGGGGTTTGATTCCCCGCTCCTCCACATGCAGCTGCTGGTGTGACCTTGGGTCAGTCACAAGTTCACTCAGAGCTGTTCTCCCAAGGGCAGTCCTCGAGAGAGCTCTCTCAGCCCCACCTACCTCACAGGGGTGTCTGTTGTGGGGACGGGAAGGGAAAAAGAGATTGTAATCCGCTCTGAGACTCCTTCGGGTAGTGAAGGGTGGGGTATAAATCCAATCTCTTTTCTAATAATCAATAACATACAGAAAGGATGGCAAAAGAGAAACCAGGCAAAACTCTACCCATCCCGTCGTCTGTGCTCCAGGGAAAGCTTCTCCTGACGTATTCCAGCCTGCCAAATGGCTGCTGGAGATGTGCTCAAGAAACGGAGCTCTGGCCCTTTCCGTTTCAGCAATCCAGGGCTGTTCTTTTGGGCTGCCCTTGTGCAAGATGCCTAAATTTGCTACCTGTAGTAGTGGGAAACTCACCACCAATTCCTGGCTCATCACCTCAGCCCTCCATAGCAGTCTGGCTGCCCTCCAAGGGACTATCTGTGGCATTAAAAAGTCCTCCCCCCCTTTTGTCATCACACCAGACAGAAATCCATCTCGTACAGTTTCCCTCCCAAGATTGCGTGGCAAATGTGTGGCTCAAAAGAATGCATCCACCCGGACTGAATCGAGACCGAGGTTTCCTGTCCCATTACCAAATGCCGGTTTCTCCACGCCTGTTACCCTTCTGCACATGTCCCCTAAATCCAATCACACCCACTATTGTCATTCACCTGACTCTTGTCATTTGCCTGCTAATGTCAGTCGGCATCCGACATCACTCCTCTTTCCAATAAATAGGACTGATGGACTCCTATCCTCGCTGTATCTGGAGAAGTGAGCCATGTGACGCACGAAAACTCATCTCCTGCCTCATCTTTTGTTAGCCTTTGAGGTGCTCCTGGGTTCTTGCTCTTTTCTGCCAGTTAACAACATTATATTTTTACTCAAAATACAAAGATGCTTAAAACATTAACGCTCTCACAGTATTTCCTTGAAGTATCTCCCTGAGGCCCAATCTACCGCTTCCACAGCCCATTATGCATTAGCACTGGGGCAGTATACAGGGACGTAATGCCCAGCCTCAGTCACTCTAAAATCAACCATTTTGGGGTGTAAACATTTAACTCAGGCCATATGTTTGGCACCCCCAAGTCTGCCCTCCAAAGCAACCATTTCCTCCAGGGGAACTTGTCTACAGTTGTCATTCTAAGTGGAGATCCCCAGGCCCCACCTGGAGGTTCAAGTAATGAATAACTATTCTGTTTATAACTATCTGTTCTGTTTATAACTATCATTCTATAAAATGCAGAGTGTGCTATTATAACATCCTTGTCAGGTACGTAGAATCATAGAACGTTAGAGTTGGAAGGGACCTTGCAGGTCATCTAGTCCAGCCCCCCGCACTCTGCAGGAGCAGAGCCGAAAGACAGCCCTACATACCTACATACCTACAACATACCCAAAAGATGGTCATCCAGCCTCCGCTTGGAAACGTCCAGCGAAGGAGCATCCACCACCTCCCGAGGCAGACTGTTCCACTGCTCAACCACTCTTACAGTGGGGAAGTTTCTCCTGATATCTAGCCGGTAACGACTGCCTTGTAATTTCCACCTGTTAGATCTAGTCTTGCAATCCGGAGCAAGAGAGAATAGACCTGCTCCATCTTCTACACAACAGCCCTTCCGATACTTGAAGACTGCCTTCGTGTCCCCTCTAAGCCTTCTCTTTCCCAGGCTAAACAGACCCAACTCTTTCAGCCTTTCCTCGTAAGACTTGGATTCCAGCCCTCTCACCATTCTGGTCGCCCTCCTCTGGACACGCTCGAGCTTCTCAGCATCCTTCCTAAAATGTGGTGCCCAAAACTGGACACGGGACTCCAGGTGAGGCCTGACCATAGCAGAACAGAGTGGAACCACCATCTCCCGTGATCTGGACACCGTGCTTCTGTTAATGCATCCTAAGGTTGCATTCGCTTCTTCACAGCCACATCACACATATATTCAGTTCATTCAGTTTAACAACTACCAGTCAATTTTGCATCAGTATTTTAAAAGTCAGAATTGACTACATGAAATGAATGTAGGTTGTCGAAGGCTTTCATGGCCGGAGTTCATTAGCTGCCATAGATTTTCCGAGTTGTCTGGCCGTGGTCCTGGCTTTAGATGATTTAGTTTGTCATTGAGGAAGTGCGGTTCACATATCCATCTTGCGCGGTCTACTAATGTTTTGATTATGCCTCTTTTTGCCAAGGGTGGTGATTGGGGTTTTTGTGTAAATAACAGTCCGTGTGAGTTGGTTTTCTGTAGACCTTGTGACCTAATTGAAGGTTAGCTTTGCTATCTAGAAATGGGAGTTTACCCTCTATTTCTTTTTCCACAATGAATTGTATGTTCGGGTGGATGTTGCTGAGGTGGTCTAAAAACTCCATCAATTCTACTTCTCCATGGCTCCAAATGATAAAATTATCATCTACGTACCGGAACCAGACTGTAGGTTCATGGAGTGCAGATTCTAAAGCTGTTTTTTTTCAAACCGTTCCATGTAGAAGTTTGCTATAACTGGGGTGAGACCCTGGCCAGACAGCCCAGAAAACCTACAGCAGCTAATGCACTGAATGCAGTTGTTAAACTGAATGAACTGAATAGATGTACCTGATAAGGATGTTACAATAGCACACCATGCATTTTATAGAATGATTGTTATAAACAGGGCTTTTTTTGGTAGAAAAAGCCCAGCAGAAACTCATTAGCATAACAAGCCACACCCAACAGCAGAAACTCTTTAGCATACTAGGCCACACCCCTGACAGCACAGCTCATTAGCATATTAAGCCACACCCCATGCCCTCCCTTGGGTTGCCCGGGCGCCCCGTTGCTGCGGGGAGCCCAAGCAAGCCGGCCCTTGGGGGGGGAGGGGAAGCAGTTTAAACCGCCTTCCCTTGGCTTGTCCAGGTGCCCCACAGCTGTGGGACACCCGGGTAAGCCGGCCCTTGAAGGGGAGGGGAGACAGTTTAAACTGCCTTCCCTTGGCTTGTCTGGGTGCCCCGCGGCTGCGGGGACCCTGGGCAAGCCGGCCCTTGGACAGGCCAGGGAAGATATGGGGAGGCACTTAAATCTTTCCAGGGGCCCCCTGGCCCAGCCACCTCAGAGTCTCCAGGGGGGGGTCGCTCTCCAGGCCTCCCCTCTGTAGCCACGCACGCAGAGGTTTTGGCTGTAGTGGGCGTGGCCAACTCTGAAGCCAGCCGGAACGCCGTTCCTGTGCGTTCCCGTCCCAAAATAGCCCTGGTTATAAACAGAACACGTTCATTTACAAAAATTTCTTGCCGTGTATATTTATTCGTTACTAACACTGCCGGCTCAGGTTGCTACCCCCACCTGGAGGTTGGCAACCAAACAGAATTTGGAAACTCTCCTTCCCTGCTATTTTGCAGCCCCGTGGGGCCCAGGAGTTCTGTTGCTCCGGATTCTCGCAGAGCAGCGGTCAAACTTCAGCTGAGAGGCTCTGGCGGTGCAGGTTTGACAAGAAGGAACAGGTGCCTCCGGCAAGCTGGAGAGAAGGTGGGAGCTGCCTCCTCCGGGCTGCCCTTTCGCCTCCTTCTCCGGCTCAGTTCCCACGCTCGCTCGTCCATTTCTCCCTGTGCCGGAATGGAGGAGAGAGCCAGGGACTGCCACGCCGCAAAGGGCAGCCCAGCCTTCCCTTCCTGATTTCAATTAGGAACCGGGAGGCCGGGCAGAGACGGAACGTTCCCGAAAGGTCAGGACGTCTGCAGCCTCCCCTCTGTAACAGCACCGTCTAAATCAGCCGCTTGACTGAAGGCCATTTTGAGAGCACTTGGAAGGCGGCGGATGGAAGGAAGGCTTAGATTCGGCATTGTGAAATGGCTGGGGCTGCTTCCGAACCCCCAAAAATGTTGATGTTCAGTTTTAAAGCAAGTTTCTAGACCTGATGAGGGTTAGAGTCAGGGCCGATGCCCTCGTTAAGCTGTGGAGTCTTGTGAGCAAAAATTCTATTTGGTGAGCTCCTGGCATTAAAGTTGTGAGGAGTGATTTAGCTGCTGCATAAATCAGTTTGCTCTGGAGCCCTCCTTCCTGGGCTAAGATAAAAACGTGTGTGCCGGAGGCTAAAAAACTGTGTGCTAGCTCACACTAACTCAGCTTAGAGGGAACACTGATCAGGGTTTTCTATTTTTTATTTTTGAAAAAGAGGTGCAGGAATTCTTAAGAGGGACATGAAGTTTTCAATCTGTATACAGAAAACTCATGCACTTTTACACATTTTTAAAAGAATTTTGTCCAAGATATTCTGGAACTCCCTTCCGGCACATTCCTCCAGAAAAAAGGGCCTAGTTAGAGTATTAATTCCCAAACTGGGAAAACAGTATGTTAAGAGAAAACTGCCATGGAAGACACCTAGGGCTCGTTTCAGACCCAGTTAGCCATCTTCATAGGAGGCAGCCTAGCGCTTCCCTGCATGAGTCTCTATCCTGCCCTTCCCTCCTTCCACTCAGCCCTTGCAGGAGTGGACCGAACATCTGTGCCTGGAGGACTGGATTGCCCACTCATTGCCAGCGCAGTGACGCAGCAGAACTATCTGTCTGCAGAGGTGGCTACCTGTTGCATCTCTGGATGAGTCGCAAGGCTGAGCTTGCCTGTTAGCACCCAGAACAGGGACTCATACTGAACCCTAGGCGGTGGCCTTCAGTGAGGATGGGCAAAATCTTACCCTTACACACTCTAAAATTAAACTTTTTGGGATATAAGCATTTGATATATCTCCTGTTTTAATTTAGAAGCAAGCATCTCCAATTATTGAGAATCTGGGATTAAGAAGAAGCAAGTTTCTAGACCTGGTGAGCAGTAGAGTATTAATTCCCAAACTGGGGAAGCGGTATGTTAAGAGGAAACTGCCACAGAAAACAAACAAGTAAGGCTCATTTCAGACCACGTTAGCCATCCTCAGAGGAGGCAGCCTAGCGCTTCCCTGCATGAGTCTCTATCCTGGCCTTCCCTCCTTCCACTCAGCCCTTGCGGGAGTGGACCGAACATCTGTGCCTGGAGGATTGGATTGCCCACTCATTGCCAGCACAGTGACGCAGCAGAATTATCCACCTGCAGAGGCGGCTACCTGTTATTTATTATTTATTTATTTAATTAATTTCTACCCCGCCCTCCCTGCGGTGGCACAGGTGGTTAAGACGCTGAACTGCAGGCTGTGGAAGGTCAGTAGTTCAGCAGTTCGAGACCCGAGAGTGCCGCATGACGGAGTGAGCTCCCATCTCTGGTTCCAGCTCCTGCCAACCTAGCAGTTCGAAAGCAAGGAATTGCACGTAGATAAATAGGTACCACTTTGGTGGGAAGGTAACAGCGTTCCATGTTTAGTCATGCCGGCCACATGACCACGGAAACGTCTTCAGACAGCGCTGGCTCTCTGGCTTTGAAACGGAGATGAGCACCACAACCCTAGAGTCGGATTCGACTGGCTTTTGAGCAAGGGAACCTTTACCTTTACCCCGCCATCTTGCCGAGGTGGCTCAGGGTGGCTTACATAAAACCATAAAACCAGCATAAAATACATAAATTCAACTTCCATATAAATACAATTAATTACAGTCAGAACCACAGCATATGGCAGTGTCATGCAACAAAAAAATGAGTGCCCCTGGCAGAGCTGGAATGCCTGGCAAAAAAGCTCTGTTTTCACGGCCCTGCGGAACTGCTGAAGGTCCCGCAGGGCCCTGATCTTGCCAGGGAACTCATTCTGGAACATCGGCGCCACCAGGGAGAACGCCCTGGTCCTCTGGATGTCGCAAGCCTGAGCTTGCCTGGGTTTTTTTGTTTGTGCTTTTTTGGCCCCCCGAAGGGGATTTTTTTTTTTATTTGCATTTTCTAAACACTACAAACTACAACAGAAAAGGGGAGGGAACATCTACATCTAGGGAGAAAGAAAAGATAACCACAACTAACTAAAACCCCAAGAGATGGAGATCTTCAATAATACTTGTATCCGTGATAGTCCATAAAATGCTTTGAAAAGCATTGAGCACGATCTAATAGTCCCAATTCTGCCTCAGCTTAACTATTTTCCCAATTCCAGAACCCTCCCCAAGTCATCTCATAAAATAAGGCTTTAAACGGGCTTTCAAAGTCTCCGTTCTTATTTTTGCTTCTCCTTGTGGTCTCTCAGTCGGTAACTTTGTTTGGGAGCAGCCGCCCCCTTTTCTGCATCGGAGTCCCCATCAGAAGACACAGAGTCCAACTCGCCAGTAGATTTGTTGTCTTTTTCTTCTTCTTTCGTCTCCTCTTCTGGATCTCCCAGTTGCAGCCGCAAAAACTCTCAAGCTTTGAAAACAGAGTCAATTTTTTCTCTTCTTTCCTTTATTTTGAAAGTGACGCCTTCGGGAATTAACCATCTGTAGGCAATGCCATTTGTTTGTAGAAAAAGGATTAGTTCCTTATACGTCTCCAGAGGTGGCTACCTGTTGCATCTCTGAATGAGTCGCAAGGCTAAGCTTGCCAGTTAACACCCAGAACAGGGACTCATACTGAACCCCAGGCGGTGGCCGTCAGTGAGGACTGGGCAAAATCCTACCCCTACACAGTCTAAAATTAAACTTTTTGAGGTGTAAGCATTTGGCATGTCTCCAGTTTTAATTTGGAAGCAAGCATCTCCAATTATTGAGAAGCTGGGACTCAGAAGAAGGGTTGCCAGGTTAGGAAATTCCTGGATATTTGGGGGTGGAGCCTGGGGAGGGCAAAGTTTGAGGCTTAGACGGACCTCGGCATGGTATAATGTCTGACAGTCCCTCCTTCAAAGTAGCCATTTTCTCCAGAAGAACTGATCTCTGGAGTCCGGGGCTGAGCTGTAATTCTGGGAGATCTTCAGGCCACACCTGGAAGTCGCAACAAACACACGGGAAACATGGCAAAGTTCGACAGACATGGAGAACCGGAGAAGCCTTCTATAGAATTGTTGACTTATGCACTGTCGCATTGTGAGCTTTGGTTCCAGGAAAAAATATGTCTGCCTGAAGAAGAATCTGTCGAAACGCGCAGTTTTTGCCTGGTGGGCGTGTTGCTTGCTTTGATGGTTGCTGAATCACCTTGCGTGGAAACTTAACACCCTGCTCCATCTCTCATCATTTATGACTGTTGCAGCCTTCATCGGTCTCTTATCAGGGGCAAGACATTCTACACAGCATTGGAATAGGTCTCTGTAGCTGTAGCTGTGGACTTTTATTAGTAGATATATAATGTGGCTCAAGTGGTTAAGGCACTGAACTGCAGGCTGTGGAAGGTCAGTAGTTCAGCAGTTCGAGACCCGAGAGTGCCGCATGACGGAGTGAGCTCCCGTCTCTAGTTCCAGCTCCTGCCAACCTAGCAGTTCGAAAGCAAGAAATTGCAAGTAGATAAATAGGTACCACTTCAGTGGGAAGGTAACAGTGTTCCGTGCGCCTTGGTGTTTAGTCATGCCGGCCACATGACCACAGAAACGTCTTCAGACAGCGCTGGCTCTTCGGCTTTGAAACTGAGTTGAGTACTGCAACCCTGGAGTCAGATTCGACTGGCTTTTGAGCAAGGGAACCTTTACCTTTACCTATATAATGTAGATATTAGTAGATATATAATGTTCTTTAGGTTTTTGTATTATGAGGTATTATGATGAAAACGTATAAGATACACTAGGGTCTCTATTGTATTTAAATCTTTAGGTTTTTGCATCATGATGAATATGTATAAGATACACTAGGGTCTCTATTGTATTCAAATCAATATATGAACACACAAGTGCATATTAGTAGAGCGTGTTTTGTTCTGACACTGTGTTTCTTTATGTTGTCACACCTGGAAGTTGGCAACCCTGCGAGAAGACCGACCCATGACTGTCTTTTGTTAATCAGGTCTCCTTTGCCGATCTGATGCGAATTTCTGTTCTTGTGTCTCCCGGCGGCAGGGAAACCCTTCATTCCAAAGAATCCCAAGCGCGAGATCCCGAAAGAAGAGCAGATCACGCTGGAACCCGAACTGGAAGAGGCCTTAGCGAACGCCACCGATGCAGAGATGTGCGACATTGCTGGTAAAGAACCGTCAAGGGGAGGGGCAAAGGGGATGGTGGTGATGCGGAAGACAGCGGGGAGGGTTGCCAGGCCCCCTGGGTCATGGATTCAGGAATCGGGACAGACAAAAGGAAGCGCTTTGCTCATAAAACTTGTGGAATTCACTGCTACGACATGCATTCATGGTCCCCGGACATGCCAGATAAAAAAGACTGAGAAAACTCACAGGGCACATAAGAGAAAAAGGGAAGCCAATGGCCCATCCAGTCCAACACAGTGGCCAAAACCCAGGGGCCATCAGGAGATCCACCAGTGGGGCCAGAACTCCAGAAGCCCTCCCACTGTTGACCCCCCCCCAAGCACCAAGAACACAGAGCATCCCTTGCCCCAGATATTGTGTTCCACTTATACCTTGTGGCTAAGAGCCACTGATGGACCTCTGCTCCAGATGTTTATCCAATCCCCTCTTGAAGCTGTCCATGCTCCGGTGGCAGTGAATTCCACGTGTTAATCACTCTTTGGGTGAAGAAGTACTTCCTTTTATCTGTTCTAACCTGACTGCTCATCAATTCCATGGAGTGCCCATGAATTCTTGTTTGTGAGAAAGGGAGAAAAGTACCTCTTTCTCTACCGTCTCCTTTCTGGGCATAATTTTGTAAGGAGGAGAGAGAGGGATACCATCAAAGTTCTCAAAATCCTCCTGCCCCTTGACCATTCCGTTCAGAGGGCGGGAGGGGAAGCCTGATGCAAGAACGGGAAGAACTTCAGCCTGTTTTGAGTTGCCCACGATCCAGTTTTAGAAATTCTCCCAATTAAAGTGGGATTATGGAGTAGGTTGCCGTGCAGATGCCAGCTAGATTCCAGTCCCGTAGCACCACAGAGACTCACAAGATTTCCGGGGTGTAAAGCTTTTGAGTCTCCGAGCTGCCTTCGTCACATACACAAAGCACAAAGAGCAGCGTCCTGGAACCATAAAGCGATGGAATGCAGAAAATCTGCTCACCCCTAAGAAAGGTCTATGGGATAACTATGCAATAGTTAAATGCAGGGCTATTTTGGGGCAGGAACGCACAGGAACGACGTTCCGGCTGGCTCTCGAGTTGGCGACGCCCAGCAGGAACTCATTAGCATAATAGGCCACACCCAACAGCAGAAACTCATCAGGATTGGCTGCATGAGGGGTGTGTGGCCTAACAGGCAAAGGAGTCCCTGCTCCAAAAAATGCCCTGGGTTTTGACAACAAACAAAGTAAACAGAATAAGAAGCAAAAAGTGGGTGTGGCTGGATGACCACACTCCCGGTTACATGGGGTTGTGGCCTAATATGCTAACATGTTTCTGCAGTTGGGTGTGGCCTATTATGCTAATGAGCACCTGCTGGGCTTTTTCTACAAAACGGTCCTGCTTAAATGGAACTTCCATGTACAGAGGCAGTCTATCTCTGAACATCAAATGCTGAGCTTAAGCAAGGCAGTTCTAGACCTGGCTTGGGGGGCATGAAGGATGGCTCACCCAGCCTTTCAGAAGGCAGTCAAGTGTTGCCTCTTCTGTAATTTCAGGGCCTGAGTGCAGTGTCTGAGCTCCCGATTCCAGATTCTCTTCTTAGCATCTATATTCAGCAGGGCTGGAAACATCACAGGGGAGCCAGAATTGAGTCTGCTGGGCCGAAAAGACTCACGGGCTGATTGTGTAGGATGGCTTGGCCACAGGGCCACCGAATGTGCCGCCCAGTTCTCTCTTCTGTCCCTGAGAATCCCACAAGCCCTGCGTATTACTTCACATGATGGAGCAAGGAGACCAAGAAGCCCTCTGAGGAAAGGCCGAGGGACTCGGGAATGTTCTGTTGGGAGAAGAAGAGATTGAGGGGGGACAGGATTGCTCTCTCTTGAAATATCTGAAGGGCTGTCACTCGGAGGAGGGCGGGGAGCTGTTCCTGCGGGCAGCAGAGGAGAGGACGTGCAAGGATGGGTCTAAATTAAGGCCAGGGAGGTACCCGGCTGGATCTTAGGGAAAACGTTTTGACAGTCAGAGGTCCCAATCACACGCGGAAGTAGCCACGTGATAGGCACGAATGCTGGGCGGATTTTAAGGGTGTGGTCACGTGGGCCTGCAGTGTGATGTGGCTGTGAAGAAAGCGAATGCAATCTCAGGATGCATGAGCAGAAGCACGGTGTCCAGATCACGGGAGGTGGTAGTTCCGCTCTATTCTGCTATGGTCAGGCCTCACCTGGAGTCCTGTGTCCAGTTTTGGGCACCACACTTTAGGAAGGATGTTGACAAGCTCGAGCATGTCCAGAGGAGGGCGACCAGGATGGTGAGAGGGTTGGAATCCAAGTCTTAGGAGGAAAGGCTGAAAGAGATGGGTCTGTTTAGCCTGGGAAAGAGAAGGCTTAGAGGGGACATGATGGCAGTCTTCAAATATCTGAAGGGCTGTCATGTAGAAGATGGAGCAGATCTATTCTCTCTTGCTCCGGATTGCAAGACTAGATCGAATGGGTGGAAATTACGAGGGAGTTGTTACCAGCTAGATGTCAGGAGAAACTTCCCCATTGTAAGAGTGGTTGAGCAGTAGAACAGTCTGCCTCGGGAGGTGGTGGATGCCCCTTCCCTGGAGGTTTCCAAGCGGAGGCTGGACGACCATCTTTTGGGTATGCTGTAGGCATGGTTCTTTTTGTAGCAGGAACTCCTTTGCATATTAGGCGACACACCCCTAATGTAGCCAATCCTCCAAGAGCTTACAATAACTCCTGTAGGAAGGGCTCTATAAGCTCTTGGAGGATTGGCTACATTAGGGGTGTGTCGCCTAATATGCAAAGGAGTTCCTATTACAAAAAGAGCCCTGGTTGTAGGTATGTAGGGCTGTCTTTCGGCCACGCTCCTGCAGAGTGCAGGGGGTTGGACTAGATGACCTGCAGGGTCCCTTCCGACTCTAACATTCTATGATTCTATGACGGGGGACATGATTGCTCTCTCTTGAAGTATCAGAAGGGCTGTCACCCGGAGGAGGGCAGGGAGCTGTTCCCGTCGGCAGCAGAGGAGAGGACTCGCGAGGATGGGCGTAAATTAAGGGCGGGAAGGTGCCGGCTGGATCTTAGGGAAATCCTTTTGACAGTCAGAGTTGTGCCACAGTCTTGAAGCAGCGGCTGGACAAACCCTTGTCAGGGATGCTCTAGCCCGATCCTGGATTGAGCAGGGGGGTTTGGACTTGACGGCCTGTTAGGGCCGCCTTCCAACTCTGTGATTCTGTGATTCTATGAAGTGGGTATTGTGAATTTCTCTCCCCCCAGCTATGAAACACCCGGACCTGGATAGCTCCGGCTAGCCCAATCTTGTCAGCTCTCATAAGCTAAGCCGGTCAGCCCCAGTCAGTATTTGGATGGGAGGCCACCAAGGAAGGCCAAGGTTATTATGCAGAGGCAGGCGATGGCAAACTCATAAGAGAACACATAAGAGAAGCTAATGTTGAATCAGGCCAATGGCCCATCTAGTTCAACACTCTGTCACACAGCGGCCAAAATATACCAGGGGCCATCAGGAGGTCCAGCAGTGGGGCCAGGACACGAGAAGCCTTCCCACTGCTGCCCCCCCCAGCACCAAGAATAGAGTGCATCACCTGCCCCAGACTGAGAGTTCCCATCTATACCCTGTGGCTCACTTCTGTTTGCCCCTTGCCTGGAGCATCATAGAAGCAGTAGAGTTGGAAGGGACCTCCAGGGTCATCTAGTCCAACCCCCTGCACAATGCAGGGAATTCATAAATGCCTCCCCCCTCCACACCCCCGGTGACCCCTGCTCCATGCTCAGAAGATAAGGGGAAAAAACCCTCCAGGGTCCCCGGCCAAACTGGCCTGGAGGAAATGACTTCTTGACCCCCGAAGTGGCGATCGGCATTTCCCTGGGCGTGTAAGAAAAGGCCACGAGAACTAAGCACCGAGGCGACCCTTCCTGCCCTCCCTTCTCGTGAACTGCCTCAGTTCACAGGATCCGCATTGCTGTCCGGTGGCCATCTAGCCTCCAGAGAAGGAGAGCCCACCACCTCCTCCTGAGGAAGCCTGTTCCCCTGAGGAACCGCTCTAGCTGTTAGGAAGTTCTTCCTCATGTTTAGCCGAAAACTCTTCGGATTTAATTTCAACCCGTCGGTTCTGGTCCGACCTTCTGGGGCAACAGAAAACAACTCCGCTCCAACCTCTATTAAGGCAGCCCTTCAAGGACTTGAAGATGGTGATCATATCACCTCTCTGTCGTCTCCTCTCCAGGCTAAACACACCCAGCTCCTTCAGCCTTTCCCTTATAGGACTTGGTCGGATCTGCTGTAGGGTTTCAGACGCAGGTTCCCAGATCACACGGCCCGTCCTGTCTCAGCTGCCACTGCAAGAGAACTCACACAATGTGTGTAACTGTGTGTAAAAGAAAGAGCGATTCTCTATACGTTGAATCCCTGTTCTGGGTGTACCCACTGCTTGCAAGGAGGCAGTCCCGGAACTCATGCAGAGACCCTAGAGGTAGGATCCTCTGGGGTCAGGAAACTATGCTGTGTCTCAGTGTAATCTAGAATGGGTTTATTCATCAATTTATTTAGGAAAATGTCTTTTCTGCCTCTCCAGGTGGCATACGGAACAAAAAAATAATAAGTTCAGAGCACAGTAGAAAGGTAACCGTTAGAACCCCAGTATTAATTCTAAATGTCTTTTTAATTGTTCGTTTTTTAAAAAAATATTTGTTGCCTTGGGGGCCCCGACTGGGTGGAAAGGCGGCACAAAAATGTTTTAAATATATATATATAAAAAAATATTAAAAGCCTAGCCTAAAACAAGCGGCTCAAAAGGATGATGCAATCCCACCCTAGAGAGGGCAGAATTCCCCGCTGCTTGTGGAAGCTGATTTGAAGAAGGCCAGGCCAGAATGGTAAATCATGCAGAGAAGCAACAGGGAATCCTCTTTGGTGAACAGGTTTTTAGAAGCCTTGAATGATTTAATCTTCATGGGGGCGGGGGGCGGGCAGTCCTTGTTCCAGGGGGTAAGTGAGCGAGGGCAAGTTACCCCGTGTTGCCTGCAAGCCAGAAAGTCCCTTGATGACACCTCCCCTCCGATGCCCCACCGATTTTTATTGCCAGAGCGGCTCCCTGGCAGGTGTAAACCGATAGGCCAGGAGCGAGCCTCAAGTTTCTGATTTTAGCTTCTGTCTGGCGCCCGGCCAGTCCTCCCTCTCTGCTTCCTGCTGAGCTCTGGGAATCAGAGCCGGCCGTGGCCGAGGCAGGCCTGGAGCAGAAACAGCCGTAGCCAGTGGGAGAAACAAGCCCCCGAGGAACCGGGTCCCCTTAAAGGAGGGTTCTCTGTAGGGTTGCCAACCTCCAGGTGAGGCCTGGAGTTTGCCCCAGATTCACAACTGATCGTCACACTACAGAGGATCCAGCAATGGCCCCAGGAATACACAGCTTTAAGAAGGGATTCGATAGATTCATGGAGGAAAAGTCTCTCAATGGCCGTTAGGTATTGTGACTGAGGGGAACCTCCACCTGCAGAGGCAGTCAACCCCTGAATCCCAGAGTCAGGGGGCCACATCAGGGGAAGGCCTCAGCGTCTCTGCCCTGTTGTTGGGCCTCCGGAGGAACTGGTCTGATCCAGAAGGGCTCTTCTTAGGTTCTTGTAGCCAATGTTGGATCAGGCCAACGGCCCATCCAGTCCAACGCTCTGTCACAAAGTGTTCAAAAATGCCGAGGGCCATCAGGAGGTCCAGCAGCGGGGCCAGGACACTAGAAGCCCTCCCACTGTTGCCCGCCCCCCCAAGTACCAAGCATACAGAGCATCACTTGCCCCAGTCCAAGAGTTCCTATCTATACGTTTTGGCTAGTAGCCTTCTGCTTGGCATGCAGGAGGTCCCAGGTTCAGTTCCTGGCATCTCCAGTTAAAAAGGACCAGGCAGGAGGTGATGGGAAAGGCCTCAGCCTGAGACCCTGGAGAGCTGTAAAGAGGGGCTGTGGCTCAGTGGCAGAGCATCTGCTTGGCATGCAGAAGGTCCCAGTTTCAATCCATGGCATCTCCAGTTAAAAGGACCAGGCAGTAGGTGATGGGAAAGACTTTCAACTTGAGACCTTGGCTCAGTGGCAGAGCCTCTGCTTGGCATGCAGAAGGTCCCAGGTTCAGTCCCTGGCATCTCCAGTTAAAAAGGACCAGGCAGGAGGTGATGGGAAAGACCTCCGCCTGAGACCCTGGAGAGCTGTAAAGAGGGGCCGTGGCTCAGTAGCAGAGCATCTGTTTGGCATGCAGAAGGTCCCAGTTTCAATCCATGGCATCTCCAGTTAAAAGGACCAGGCAGTAGGTGATGGGAAAGACTTTCAACTTGAGACCTTGGCTCAGTGGCAGAGCCTCTGCTTGGCATGCAGAAGGTCCCAGGTTCAGTCCCTGGCATCTCCAGTTAAAAAGGACCAGGCAGGAGGTGATGGGAAAGGCCTCAGCCTGAGACCCTGGAGAGCTGTAAAGAGGGGCTGTGGCTCAGTGGCAGAGCATCTGCTTGGCATGCAGAAGGTCCCAGTTTCAATCCATGGCATCTCCAGTTAAAAGGACCAGGCAGTAGGTGATGGGAAAGACTTTCAACTTGAGACCTTGGCTCAGTGGCAGAGCCTCTGCTTGGCATGCAGAAGGTCCCAGGTTCAGTCCCTGGCATCTCCAGTTAAAAAGGACCAGGCAGGAGGTGATGTGAAAGACCTCCGCCTGAGACCCTGGAGAGCTGTAAAGAGGGGCCGTGGCTCAGTGGCAGAGCCTCTGCTTGGCATGCAGGAGGTCCCAGGTTCAGTCCCTGGCATCTCCAGTTAAAAAGGACCAGGCAGGAGGTGATGGGAAAGACCTCCGCCTGAGACCCTGGAGAGCTGTAAAGAGGGGCCGTGGCTCAGTGGCAGAGCCTCTGCTTGGCATGCAGGAGGTCCCAGGTTCAGTCCCTGGCATCTCCAGTTAAAAGGACAAGGCAGGAGGTGATGGGAAAGACTTCCGCCTGAGACCCTGGAGAGCTGTAAAGAGGGGCCGTGGCTCAGTGGCAGAGCATCTGCTTGGCACGCAGAAGGTCCCAGGTTCAGTCCCTAGCATCTCCAGCTAAAAAGGACCCGGTAGGCGGGGATGTGAAAGACCTCCGCTTGACACCCTGGAGGGCCGCTGCCAGTCTGAGTAGACAACGCTGACCGTGATGGACCCGGGGGGGGGTGTCTGATTCGGTATCAGGCACATCTTCACGTGTCTGCGTGTGCTTCCTCGTAGCCATCCTGGGCATGTACACTCTGATGAGCAACAAGCAGTACTACGACGCCATCTGCAGCGGCAACATCACCAACACAGAAGGCATCAACAGTGAGTGAGCCCCGATTCGGGTGGCTGCGATGGTGTGTGTGTGTGTGGGGGCGTCACAGAAGCCCACCACTTTCTGCTCTGTACGTGGGGTGGGGGGAAAAGACCAAAAACTGAAAGTGCCTGCCTAATGGTACCTAGAGAGTTCACGGTGGAGATTACGTTTGTAATTTTAGCCTAGTGTCTTTTGAAAGCCAGTTGGGTGTAGTGGTTAAGAGCAGTGGACTCTAGTCTGGGAGAACCAGGTTTTGATTCCCCATTCCTTCGCATGCAGCTAGCTGGGTGACCTTGGGCCAGTCACAAGTTCTCTCCGAGCTGTTCTCTCAAGAGCAGTCCTCGAAAGAGCTCTCTCAGCCCCACCGACCTCACAGGGTGTCTGTTGTGGGGAGGGGAGGGAAGGAGATTGTAAGCCGCTCTGAGTCTCCAAGTGAAAGGGCAGGGTATAAATCCAGCTGTTCTCTCAAGGACAGTTTCTGTCAGAAGTTCTCCCAGCCCCGCCTACCTCCCAGGGTGTCTGTTGTGGGGAGGGGAAGGGAAAGGAGTTTGTAAGCCGCTCTGAGACACCTTTGGGCAGTGAAGGGCGGGGTATAAATCTTCTTCTTCTTCTTCTTCTTCTTCTTCTTCTTCTTCTTCTTCTTCTTCTTCTTCTTCTTCTTCTTCTTCTTCTTCTTCTTCTTCTTCTTCTTCCTCCTCTTCTTCCTCCTCCTCCTCCTCCTCTGCGACCGTTTCATTGGTGTGTCCCCCTCTCGCAGGTGTGGTGCAGCCGGATAAATACAAGCCAGTCCCGGATGAGCCCCCCAACCCCACCAACGTGGACGAGACGCTGAAGAAAATACAGAGTAACGACAAGGATCTTGAAGAAGTTAACCTTAATAATATTAAGGTGGGTGTCTCCCATTGGACGAAAAAGAGACCCCGGAGATGGATGAAACCTCCAGGCTTACTGAAATAGCCTCTGGTATCAGCAGCTTTAAAAACTGATGGCTCAGAGTATTGATTTGAAGAACTTTAACCCCATCTTTCCAACCCAATTAGGGCCCTGAAGGAGGCAAGCAATCAAAAAGACCAGGGCAAAACCAGTTTTGAAAACCTGTATATAAAACAGCAATTAAAAAACAATAAACAGGAAGGAGGGTGTGTCAGGGAGCAAGGCTGGAGTGATATGGTCCCTATGACTCACTCCAGTCAGCGTTCTTGTTGCAGCATTCTGTAACAATTGTAGTTTTCCAGACAGTCTTCAAGGGCAGCCCCAAGTAAAGTGCATCACAGTAGTCTAGCCTTGATGTTACCAGGGCATGCACCACTTGGCAAGGTCTATTTTTAAACCAGGAAAGGTGCACTTGGCCACAAGTGCCACCTGCCTATGCAACAGGAGGCCCAAATCCAGCAGGACCCCCAACTTGTGAATGTGCTCTTTTAGGAAAGTGCAACTCCATCCAGAAATGGAAGTACTTCAGTTCTAGGGACAATCCTTCCATTTACCAGTATAACCAAACTCTTGTTGGGCTTAAACTTCAGTTTATTAGTCCTTGTCCAGTTCAGTGGAGAATGTGTGTTTCAGAACTTCATCAGAGAATGGGTGTTTCAGAACTTTAAGAAGTGTGGTTTTCTTCCTTCCTTCTGACAGGACATTCCCATTCAGACCCTGAAAGAAATCTGCGAAGCCATGAAATCCAACACTCAAGTGAAGAGGCTCAGTCTGGTGGCCACCCGGAGCAATGACCCAGTGGCACATGTATGTAGCTCTTCCGTAGACTACCTATTGCCAGCAGACTCCTTGGGGAAGTTTGGTACCTTGGTCTAAGGTCTGAGTCCAACAAAAAGCTAGCGAGGAGGAAGGGAGACAGGGAGATCCCATGGCTGGAACAAGAAAGGTCAACTTTAACATGGCCCTTCCATGTCTCCAGATTCAAGTGAACCTGATACTAGCTCCACTGGGGCCAAGTCACAATCAGCTATGAGGATATAACAGTTAAGAACATAAGAGAAGCCATGTTGGATCAGGCCGTTCAGTCCAACACTCTGTCACACAGTGGCCAAAACCCAGGGGCCATCAGGAGGTCCACCGGTGGGCCAGAACTCCAGAAGCCCTCCCACTGTTGTCCCTCCAAGCACCAGGAATACAGAGCATCACTGCCCCAGACATAAGAATGTAAGAGAAGCCATGTTGGATCAGGCCAACGGCCCATCCAGTCCAACACTCTGTGTCACACAGTGCCCAAAACCCAGGAGGTCATCAGGAGGTCCACCAGCAGGGCCAGAACTCCAGAAGCCCTCCCACTGTTACCCTTCCAAGCACCAAGAATACAGAGCATCACAGCCCCAAACATAAAAACATAAGAGAAACCATGTTGGGTTGGCCAACAGCCCGTCCAGTCCAACACTCTGTGTCACACAGTGGCCAAAACTCAGGTGCCATCAGGAGGTCCACCAGCAGGGCCAGAACTCCAGAAGCCCTCCCACTCTCCCATCCCCCCGCACCAAGAAAACGGAGCATCACTGCCCCAGATGGAGTGTTCCCTCTAGACCTCATGGCTAGTAGCCACTGATGGACCCCTGCTCCAGAGCCAGTTTGGTGTAGTGGTTAAGTGCACGGACTCTTATCTGGGAGAACTGGGTTTGATTCCCCACTCCTCCACTTGCACCTGCTGGTGTGACCTTGGGTCAGTCACAAGCTCTGGCACAGCTGTTCTCTCAAGGACAGTTTCTGTCAGAAGTTCTCTCAGCCCCACCTACCTCACAGGGTGTTTGTTGTGGGGAGGGGAAGGGAAAGGAGTTTGTAAGCCGCTCTGAGACGCCTTTGGGCAGTGAAGGGCGGGTATAAATCCAAACTCTTCTTCTTCTTCTTCAATCCCCTCCTGAAATTTTCTATGCTTGTAGCCGCCACCAATTCTTGCAGCAGTGAGTTCCACACGTTCATGACTCTCTGGGTGAAGAAGGACTTCCTTTTTAATGTGCAGTCTTTGCCGTCAGCTGTTGGCTATTTTTTTCCAGGCAGTGGCGGAGATGCTGAAGGAGAACAAGACCCTCCAGAGCCTCAACATTGAATCCAACTTCATCACCAGCGCCGGGATGATGGAAGTCATTAAAGCCATGAAGCAGAACACCACGCTGTCCGAGCTCAAGGTGGACAACCAGGTGAGGCAACCTCCATTCTGTGTGTGTGCTGGGAGCCACTTATGCTTACAGGGTTATCAGGTGAATCTAAGAGAGAGATTTGGATTCTATGTACCATACAAACAAAGAGCTGGGAGGGACCTCCAGGGTCATCTAGTCCAGCTCCTTGCACAACGCAGGAGATTCACAAATACCTCCCCAACTCTGAACCCCTGCTGTATGGCCAGAGGAAGGCCAAAAAGCCTCCAGGATCCCTGGGCCAATTAGGCCTGGAGGAAAATTCCTTCCCGACCCCAGTGTGGCGATCAAGGGTGTGTAAGAAAAGGCCGCGAGGACTAAGCATTAAGGCAACCCTTCCTGCCCTCCCTTCTTGTGATCTGCCTAAACTCCAGGCTCACGCAGTACATCAATGATCAAAGATTATTATTATTATTATTAAATTCATAGAATCAGCATTGATGCCAGATGGCCATCCAGCCTCTGCTTAAAAACCTCCAAAGAAGGAGAGCCCACCACCTCCCGAGGAAGCCTGTTCCACTGAGGAACCACTCTATTGGGAAGTTCTTTCGAAAGTTTAGTTGAAAACTTGTTTAATTTCAACCTGTTGGTTCTGGTCCGAGCTTCTGGGACAACAGAAAACAGCTCTGCTCCATCCTCTATATGGCGGCCCTTCAAGTACTTGAAGGTGGCTGACGGTTTCTTCCTATCCTCATGCAATCTCTTAAGAACTTAAGAAGAGGAGGTAGTTGTGAATTTCCTGCCTTGTGCAGGGGGTTGGACTAGATGGCCCTGGAGGTCCCTTCCAACTCTATGATTCTATGGTCTTAAATATCCATCTAGTTCAGCATCTTTTTCCAGCAGGGTCAGCCAGAAGGTAAGAGTCTTCCTCTGGCATTTGTGTATTTCAGTGCCCAGTGTTCACGGATTGTTGTTGTTGTTCAGTTGCACAGTTGAATCCGACCCTTTGCGACCCCACAGACCACATCACGCCAGGCCCTCCTCTCTTCCATCGTGCTCCGGAGTCTGCTTAATTTCATGTTCGTTGCTTCGATAACACTGTCTAACCATCTCGTCGTTTGCCGTCCCCTTCTTCTTTGACCTTCAGTCTTTCCCAGCATCAGGGTCTTCTTCTCCAGGGAGGGCTCCCTTCTCATCGGGTGGCCAAAGTATTGGAGCTTCTGCTTCAGTCTCTGGCCTTCCAGTCAGGGTTGACTTTTAGGATTGACTGATTTGACCTCCTTGCAGTCCGAGGGACTCTCAAGAGTCTTCTCCAGCACCATAATTCAAAAGAATCTATTCTTCTGTGAGAGCCAGTTTGGTGTAGTGGTTTAGTGTGCTGACTCTAATCTGGGAGAACCTGGTTTGATTCCCCCACTCCTCCACTTGCACCTGCTGATGTGACCTTGGGTCAGTCACAAGCTCTGGCACAGCTGTTCTTGAAAAAGAGCAGTTTCTGTCAAGAGCTCTCTCAGCCCCACCTACCTCACAGCGTGTCTGTTGTGGGGAGGGAAAGGAGTTTGTAAGCCGCTCTGAGACTCCAAGTGAAGGGTGGGGTATAAATCCAATCTCCTCCTTCTCTTCTTCTTCTTCAGCGCTCGGCCTTCCTTATAGTCCAACTCTCACAGCCATACATTACTACTGGGAATACCATCACTTTGACCACATAGGCTTTTGTTGGCAGGGTGTTGTCTGTACTTTTTATTATGCCATCTAGGCTTGCCATCGCTTTCCTCCCAAGGAGCAGGTGTCTTTTAATTTTATGGCTGCAGTCACCATCTGCAGTGATCTTGGATCCCAGGAACGTGAGGTCTGTCACTGCTTCCATGACTTCCCCTTCTATTTGCAACTCTCACAGCCATACATTACTACTACATAGCTACACTACTCTAAATGTGGCCAGTACAAATCTTCTGTCTGTTTGTTTCAAACCTTTTCAAAATTATAGAAACTGGGGACTGTTATCTACAGCTCGTGGCAGGGAATTCCATGTAAGCAAAACAATTTGTGAAGCGGTCTTTTCTCCTGTCTGTCCCATGTCTTCTGCTGATCCATTGCATTGAGTGACCCTGAGTTCTAGTGTTCTGAGAGAGGGAGAAAAAGTTCCCTCCATCCACTTTCACTGTGTTGTTTGCAATTCTATAAACTTCTACCACAGTTCTTCTTTCGTTAGCCATTCCTTCTCAGGTAGCTGTGTTGATTTTGTTGGAAAATCTACATAAGAAGATTAATCTTGTGGACTTCGAGAGCCAGCTTGGTGTCGTGGTTAAGTGCAGGTGGACTCTAATATGGGAGAACCGGGTTTGATTCTCCCACTCCTCCACTTGCAGCTGCTGGATGACCTTGGGTCAGTCACAAGTTCTCCCAGAACTGTTCTCTCAAGGGAAGTTCTCAAGAGAGTTCTCTCAGCCCCGCCTACCTCACAAGGTGTCTGTTGTGGGGAGGGGGAGGGAAAGGAGTTTGTAAGCCACTCTGAGACTCCAAGTGAAGGGCGGGGTATAAATCCAAAGTCGTCGTCTCCTTCTTTTGTACACTAGACCTTGAGAAGGGGTGATGGAAAAGGCAACGTCTGGGGTACAAAGAAGAAGAGAAGAAGACCCTGCAGGGGGCAGCAAGAACACAATTAGATAGGATAGTGAGGTTAGCACCTTCTCTCCTGTTACGTGTAATTCCTTGTCTGTTTCCAGATAGCTACTCTCAGGGCAATTTCCCCCTTCTCGGAAGTGCCACACTCAGTCTCACCCTCTCTCTCAGCTAGAGATGTGGTTAGGAACTTACCTCTGTCTCTCCTCTTTCCTATCAAGAATATTAGTTCCTAAAGAAACCTTTATTTACTCTTGAATCAGGTCGTGCACCGTTGCTGTGTTAATTACTCTGCCAACAGATCTGCAGGAGAATAACTAGTTTTGAGAGCAGTAGGACCTTAGAGACCAGAAAGATGCTCAGCTTCTGCGACTTAAAGCTCCCTTCTTCAACTACAAAAGGGAGTGTTGACTCCTGAAAACTCGTCTGCCAAAAATCCTGTTGATCTCTAACACACTACAGGACTCGAATCTAGCTATCCCTTCTTAATGATATTTTTCCCTCTAACCAAAAAGCCGCTGAATTGGAGCTTTTCCTCACAGCAAATATACTGAAAGCCATTGGTCTTTTTGGTTGCTCTTTTTTACATCTTTGCCAGTGGCGTAAGATCCTTGAGAGCCAGTTTGGTGCAGCGGTTAAGTGCGCAGATTCTAATCTGGGAGGACCAGGTTTGATCCCCCACTCCTCCACTTGCAGCTGCTGGATGACCTTGGGCAAGCCGTAGTTCTGTCAGAGCTGTTCTTGAAAAAGAGCAGTTTCTGTCAGAGCTCTCCCAGCTTTGCCTGCCTCACAGGGTGTCTGTTGTGAGGAGGGGAAGGGAAAGGAGTTTGTAAGCCACTCTGAGACTCTGAGTGAAGAGTGGGGTATAAATCCAATCTCCTCCTCCTCCTTCAACAAATAGTCTGGAGCATCCTTTTCTACCCCCAACCTGTAAACATGGGGACAGTGGGCCCAACCCAGATGTCCCTCTGCCCATCAGACTAACCCCCCCCTCATTCCTTCCACAGTGCCAACGATTGGGCGACTCGGTGGAGATGGAGATGGCGGCCATGTTGGAAAACTGTCCCTCCATCATCCGGTTTGGGTACCACTTCACGCAGCAGGGACCAAGGGCCAGGGCATCCTTTGCTATAACCAGGAACAACGAATTGCGTGAGTAAACTTTGCCCCCCACTGTGTGTGAATTCACTGCCGCAGGAAGTGGTGGCAGCTACAACCATAGACAGCTTCGAGATGGGACTGGATGAACATATGGAGCAGAGGTCCATCAGTGGCTCTTAGCCACAAGGTATAGGTGGCACACTCAATCTGGGGCAGTGATGTTCTGTCTTCTTGGTGCTTGGGGGGGGCAAGAGTGGGAGGGCTTCTGGAGTTCTGGCCCTGCTGGTGGACCTCCTGAGGGCACCTGGGTTTTGGCCACTGTGTGACACAGTGCGTTGGACTGGATGGGCCATTGGCCTGATCCAACATGGCTTCTCATGTCTGGAGCACTGATGCTCTGTCTTCTTGGTGCTTGGGGGGCAAGAGTGGGAGGGCTTCTGGAGTTCTGGCCCCACTGGTGGACCCCCTGATGGCACCTGGGTTTTGACCACTGTGTGAAACAGAGTGTTGGACTGGATGGGCCATTGGCCTGATCCAACATAGCTTCTCTTATGTCTCGGGCACTGATGCTCTGTCTTCTTTGTGCTTGGGGGGCAAGAGTGGGAGGGCTTCTGGAGTTTTGGCCCCGCTGGTGGACCTCCTGAGGGCACCTGGGTTTTGGCCACTGTGTGACACAGAGTGTTGGACTGAATGGGCCATTGGTCTGATGATCCAACATGGCTTCTCTTATGTCTGGGGCACTGATGCTCTGTCTTCTTGGTGCTTGGGGGGCAAGAGTGGGAGGGCTTCTGGAGTTCTGGCCCCACTGCTGGACCTCCTGAGGGCACCTGGTATATTTTGGCCACTGTGTGACACAGAGTGTTGGACTGGAGGGGCCATTGGCCTGATCCAACACTGGCTTCTCTTATGTCCTTATGATTATCCATTGCCAAGCAACTAGGATTTTAGTTGGACTTGGGAAATTCAGTGCTGCTATCTGGTATAATGTTTTTCTCTGACCCCATGGCTTGGGGGCCTGTTACAGTAGGCAGGCCACAAGAGACTTCTATGCAGCTAGATTCTAAAACCGTCTGCCATGCAAATAACCCTTTTTCTCTAAGGCCAAAAAGCAGGAGGAGGAGGAGGAGATGTCTCCACCTTACATTAGTCCTGTTCACACGTCACAGTGCATGTACGCACTGCCTCTATGTACCTGTAGACTAGGCTTGCCAACCTCCAGGTGGGGCCTGGAGATCCCCTGGAATTACAACTGATCTCCAGCCTACAGAAGTCAGTCCCCCCTGGACCAAACGGCCGCCTCCGAGGGTGGACTTTCTGTCATCGCATCCCGGCAAATCTCCCACCTCTCCTGGAATTCCACCCTACCCAGCCCCTCTCCCCAAATCTCCAGGAATCTCCCAACCCAGAGTTGGCAACCCCAGGAAAGCCCAAAGGCCTCATTAGAGAGATTGACGCTGTGCCAGAATCAGGAGTTTCTGCACTGGAAATTGAGTTTGTAGGCATGGCTTCAATATAAGTCCAGTCTAGGGAAAGGATTCTTGAAAAAGTTTGTACAGCCGGTACATCTTCGACTACTTTTATTGTATTTTGGACTATAAATACATCAACCAGCAAGAACCTTGTGTTGATATTTTGTTTGGAAGCAGAAGGAGTCAGACGGCCAAACTGAGAGTGCTTACCTTTACGAACGGCCTGGCAGAGAAATGGCGTCTTATCTCCATTGTTAAGTGAACGACCACCAGCTAGACTTGACTTCAGCAGCATCTTAAAGACCAAGAAGTTTTTTAGGTTTTAAGCTTTCGATGGAGGGAAAGGGCAGGGTTGCCAGCCTCCAGGTGGGGCCTGGAGATCTCTCCCAGAAGGATGACTGGCCTCCAGGTGACAGAGATCAGCTCTCTTGGAGAAGAACGGCTGCTTTGGAGAGGGGGGAGCTGTATGGCATCACGCCCTGTGAAAGCCCCTCCTCTTCCCAAGCCCTGTTCTCCTCAGGCTCCGCCCCCAATACCCAGGAATTTCCCAACCCAAAAGTTGGCAACCCTAGAGGGGGAGCTTTGACTCTGGAAAATCTTGTCACTATATACAGTGCTAAAGGTAAAGGTCTCCCTTGCTCGAAAGCCAGTCGAATCCGACTCTAGGGTTGCGGTGCTCATCTCCGTTTCGAAGCCGAAGAGCCAGCGCTGTCCGAAGATGTTTCTGTGGTCATGTGGCCAGCATGACTAAACACCAAGGCGTACGGAATGCTGTTACCTTCCCACCGAAGTGGTACCTATTTATCTACTTGCAATTTCTTGCTTTCGAACTGCTAGGTTGGCAGGAGCTGGAACTAGAGATGGGAGCTCACTCCGTCATGTGGTACCCGGCTCTCGAACTGCTGAACTACTGACCTTCCACAGCCTGCAGTTCAGCGTCTTAACCACTTGAGCCACCGCAGCTCCATATACAGTGCTACTGGAATAGAATTTTGCCGGATAAATGTGTTTCAAGAACATGCATTGACCATAACATGAGAATTCCTCAATGCCTTTCTAAAGAGAAACCGAGCGCGCACGTAACCTCCGTTTGTGGGTTCTGTGGGGCAGAACTTGGAAGGAATCTTGCAATAATTTAGTTTGTTTTTGTACGTCGTCGGCACGTTCCATGTTAATTTGCCGCTCGACCCCTGTCTAAAAGTTGGAACCTTACCTGCCGTTCCAAAGTATCTGAAAAAGCATGCATGGGCACGAAAGCTCAAACCTTGAATAAAACTTTTTTTGGCCTTAAAGGTGCTCCTGGACTCTAAATTTGTTCAAAGAGAGTAAATCATTTTTGCTTTTCACTGAACAGCATATCGTGTGACAAAAACGTAGCTCTTGGTAGCACGACAGGACAATGACGTTTTAGAGTCCAAACAATTAACTTTCCCCTCCTTCGCCCTCCCCCAAAGTCCTTCTCTTTCCTCTTGTCGGTGGCCCAGGAAGTCTCCAGTTGAACACTCAGCTTCAAAGAGGAGGGTCCCAAACAAACTCCCCACTAGACAACAGCCGTGAAACAATAATTCTAAAATTTACATAAGAACATAAGAGAAGCCAACGTTCGATCAGGCCAATGGCCCGTCCAATCCATCATTCTGTGTTACACAGTGGCCAAAAATTCCAGGGGCTGTCAGGAGGTCCGCCAGTGGGGCCAGGACACTAGAAGCCCTCCCACTATTGACCCCCCCAAGAACCAAGAAGACAGAGCATCCCTTGCCCCAGACCGAGAGTTCCTATCTATACCTTGTGGCTAATAGCCCCTGATGGACCTCTGTTCCATATTGCTTATCTAATTCCCTCTTGAAGCTGTCTATGCTTGTAGCCGATGCCACCTCCTGTGGCAGTGAATTCTATGTGTTTTAATCACTCTTTGGGTAAAGGACTTCCTTTTATCTGTTCTAACCCGACTGCTCAGCAATTTCATGGAGTGCCCACGAGTTCTTGTATTGTGAGAAAGGGAGAAAATTACTTCCTTCTCTACCTGCTCTATCCCATGCATAATCTTGTAAACCTCGATCATGTCACCCCTCAGCCATCGTTTCTCCAAGCTAAAGAGCCCCAAGTGCTTTAACCTTTCTTCATAAGGAAAGTGTTCCAACCCTTTTATCATTCTAGTGGCCCTTTTCTGCCCTTTTCCCAATGCTACCAGTTTGGTGTAGTGGTTAAGTCGTGGACTCTAATCTGGAAGAACTGGGTTTGATTCCCCACGCCTCCACTTGCAGCTGCTGGATGACCTTGGGCAAGCCATAGTTCTGGCACAGCTGTTCTTGAAAAAGAGACGTTTCTGTCAGAGCTCTCTCAGCCCCACCTACCTCACAGGGTGTCTGTTGTGGGGAGGGAAAGGAGTTTGTAAGCCGCTCTGAGACTCCGAGTGAAGGGCGGGGGATAAATCCAACCTCTTCTTCTTCTTTTTGAGGTGTGGTGAACAGAACTGTACACAGTATTCCAAATGAGGTCGCACCATCGATTTATCCTGGGCATTACGATACTGGCTGATTTGTTTTCAGTTCCCTTCCTAATTATCCCCAGGATAGCGTTGGCCTTTTTTATTGCAGTCGCACACTGTCTCGACATTTTCAGTGAGTTATCTACTACAACTCCAAGATCTCTCCCTTGGTCAGTCTCTGCCAGTTTGGACCCCATCAACGTGTATTTGCAGTTTAGAACAACCATCTCCCTCCCTTACCAGTGTCCATCCACACATCACAGTTACCTTAAACAAGGTGTTGAGCCTGTGATTAAGGTTCCAGCTCCCCAGCAGGGCCGTCTGGCTTCCCTCCTTTGCTTTCCACAGTCTCTGCACCCTTCTGCATAGAGGCCGGCTCATTCCATGCCCAGCTAGGGGTTACACATACTGTATATGGCTTGCGTGTGACTTCATTGTAATGTGTGAACAGGGATACCGAATCGGGCCATTGGTCCCTCTAGGGCAGACCGCCCCCGGCAACTGGCAGTGCCTCTCCAGTGACCAAGCCAGAGAAAGGGCTCACCTTACAGCCGCAACCTGGAGACGTCAGGGATCGAACTTGGGACTTTCTGTATGAAAAATATCTGAAGTGCTACTGAGTTAGGCCCCACACGGGATGCCAGTGTGGTATAGTGGTTTGAGTGTTGGACTAGGGTTTGGGAGACCCAGGCTCTACTCCCCACCACTGCCATGGAAGCTTAATGTAAGAACCTCAGAAGAGCCCTGCTGGGTCAGACCAGGGAGGGTCCATCCAGTCCAGCCTCCCGTCTCACACAATGGCCAGCCAGTTCCTCTGGAGGGCCAACAACAGGGCAGAGAGACCGAGGCCTTCCCCTGAGAAGAACATCAGAAGAGCCCTGCTGGGTCAGACCAGGGAGGGTCCATCTAGTCCAGCCTCTTGTCTCACACAATGGCCAACCATTTCCAGGCCATAAATGAAGCCAACATATAAATATTTCAGATTGCTCAGGATCTTTGGCTGGGGTTCAGAATTTACAGGGGGAAAACCCTAACGCCTCTAGGACTCATGCGTTCTTCTACAGTGGCAGCAGTTGAACGCTTGCTTTGCATGTAGAAGGTCCCAAGTTCATAAGAACTTCAGAAGAGCCCTCCTGGGTCAGACCTTTGTGGGTCCATCTAGTCCGGCATCCCGTCTCACACAGTGGCCGACCAGTTCGTCTGGAGGGCCAGCAACAGGTCAGAGAGGCCGAGGTCTTCCCCTTAGAAGAACCTCAGAAGAGCCCTGCTGGGTCAGACCAGTGAGGGTCCATCCATTCCAGCCTCCCACCTCACACAGTGGCCAACGCAGTTCGTCTGGAGAGCCAGCAACAGGGCAGAGAGGCCGAGGCCTTCCCCTGAGAAGGACATCAAAAGAGCCCTGCTGGATCAGACCAGTGAGGGTCCATCCAGTCCAGCCTCCCGCCTCACACAGTGGCCGACCAGTCCCTCTGGAGGGCCAACAACAGGGCATGGAGGCCGAGGCCTTGCATTTATGTTGCGTCCTGGCTCTGGGATTCAGAGGTTGACTGCTTCTGAACGTGGAGGTTCCCCTCAGTCCCCACGGCTGGTGGCTGCTGATAGACTTCTCCTCCATGAATCTATCTCATCCCCTTTTAAAGCTGTTTATTCCTGTGTCCATCGCTACATCCCCCAGGCAGCACATTCCACATTTTAATCACTCTCTGTGTAAAGCAGTATTTCAATCCCTGGGCATCCCCCGTGGAGAGGATCAGGTAGCCGCTGAGGTAGAAATCCTCCGCCCAGGACACCAGAGAGCAGCGGCCAGTCTGGGTAGACAGCAGTAACCTCAATGGACCAGTGGTCTGATTCGGTATACGGCAACCCCATGTGTGCACATGCGCGGCCACGTGCCGTGGTTCCCCCGCCGAGTTTCACCTGTTCCCCTTCTTTTCCTTTCCAGGTCGCAAACAGAAGAAAACATAATGACTTCCTCCCTGCCGGAATCCAGAGCGCCCTTCAAAGCCTCCTCCTGTGCCCAAAATATCGCTCCCGAGCTCAGGCCTACCCCTAAGGTTCACAGGTTGTAAACAGGTTTTTTCTTTTTTTAAAAACAAGGCGATATCTTGGCGATAGTAGCCTCCTCCCCACCCGAAACCCTGCCTCGCCGTCGCCAGCTCAGGTTCTTTCTTCCTCGGAGCCGTAGCGCCACGTCTTAGACTTCGATTACCTCTGTAAATAAAGAGCTCTCAGACCGATATGACCGGAGAAGGGACTGGCTTTGTTCGGGGGGGGTTGCCAACTCCAGGTTGGGGAATTTTGGGGATTTGGGGTGTGTGGAGCCGGGGGGGGGCAGGAGCTGGGGAGGGGAGAGACCTCTATGCATCGTGCCGTAAAGACCGCCCTCCAAAGCAGCCATTTCCCCCAGGAAGCCTGTAGTCTGTAGCAGTGCTCCCTCTAAGCTGCGAAGTCTTGTGAGCAAAGATTCTACTTCGTGAGCTCCTGGCGTTAAAGTCGCGAGCGAGCGATTCGGCTGCTGCATAAATTACTTTGCTCTGGAGCCATCCTTCCTCAGCTAAGACAAAAATCTGTGAGCCGGGGGCTAGAAAACTGTGAGCTAGCTCACCCTAACTCAGCTTAGAGGGAACCCTGGCCTGGAGACCAGTTGTAGTTCTGGGTGATTAACATATTAACATATGGAATTCACTGCCACAGGAGGTGGTGGCAGCTACACGCATGGACAGTTTCAAGAGGGAATTAGATAAACATATGGAGCAGAAGTCCATCGGTGGCTATGAGCCACAGGGTATAGATGGGAACTCTCAGTCTGGGGCAGGTGATGCACTCTATTCTTGGTGCTGGAGGGGGCAGCAGTGGGAGGGCTTCTAGTGTCCTGGCCCCACTGCTGGACCTCCTGATGGCACCTGGTATATTTTGGCCACTGTGTTACAGAGTGTTGGACTGGATGGGCCATTGGCCTGATTCAACATTGGCTTCTCTTATGTTCTTATGAGATCCTCCAGGCGTCACCTGGAGGTTGGCGATACTACTTTTTTTTCCGTATGGACCACAGACAGAATTGTTATAGTGGGGCTGCTATTTAAAATGATTAGGTACCACTCTGACAGAAACTTGAACACGTATTCCAAATTCTTGAGTTTTCTAGGCACTGAATACTTTAGTCCTCCCCCCCTCGCCCGAGCAAGGAGCATTGATTCTCACTGCCTGTGCTAGATACAAATCCGTCTGCCTATTCCTTCTGTTGTCTAAAAAGTAATTTGCAGTCATGCTGTATTACTTTAAAGCATTCAAAGTGCTGTGGGCGCACGATTTCAGGAATTTTCACAACCACCTTTTAAGGTAGGCTCACGTTGTTTTTTTCTTCGGTCGCTGGTGCTTGGAAAGAGAAGGGTTGGATTTATACCCTGCTCTTCACTACCCGCAGGAGTCTCAGAACAGCTTGCAATCGCCTTTCCCTTCCCCAGTTCTTCACATGCAGCCAGCTGGGTGACCTTGGGTCGGTCACAAGTTCTCGCAGAGCTGTTCTCTCAAGGGCAGTTCTCGAGAGAGCTCTCTCAGCCCCGCTTACCTCACAGGGTGTCTGTTGTGGGGAGGGGAAGGGAAAGGAGTTTGTAAGCCGCTCTGAGACTCCTTCGGGTAGTGAGCGGGTATAAATCAATCTCTTCTTCTTCTTCTTCTTCTTCTTCTTCTTCTTCTTCTTCTTCTTCTTCTTCTTCTTCTTCTTCTTCTTCTTCTTCTTCTTCTTCTTCTTCTTCTTCTTCTTCTTCTACCTCCCAGGGTGTCTGTTGTGGGAAGGGAAGGGAAAGGAGTTTGTAAGCCGCTCTGAGACTCCTTCGGGTAGTGAAGGGCGGGGTAGAAAGCCAATCTCCTCTTCTTCAGAGACCGGCCCGGAAAGCCAGCGACGCACAACAGCCTTGCACTGCTGCATCTCTGCTTGCGCTCCCGTCGACTAACATTTGCCACCTGCAACACAGAGCTAGGATACTGGAGATGTGCTTCCCCCCTTCCTCCCCCCTCCCCGTCATTTCGACATTTTGAAAAGGCTGACAAAAGAAGCCGGATTAACTTTCCATAGCGGCGCTGAGTGTGTCTGGAGGGAAATATGGCAACCGAGGGGGACCACTCGGGCCCGGGGAGTCAACAAGCGGTCTTATTTTGGCAACGGAGCGCCTGCCAGCTGGCCTTCCCTCAGAGAGCCCCCCCGGGCCTGAGCGATGAGTGTTTTATGGGTGCAAGAGAGACACCGAAGAGTGCCCGAGGGCATCGTCAACAAATGTTCTCCCTGCTGGATTTGGACGGGCCGTTCGGCCTGATGGAACGCTCCGGGAGGGACACTGAGAGGTTGCCTCGGCAACAGCTGCCATCTTGTGTGGAGTCATAGCGATGCCAGGTCCTTCCTGACCGCCGGCGGGAGATGAGGGGTTAGGGTGGCCAGATCCAGGTTTGGAAACTCCTGGAGATTTCGGGATGGAGGCTGGGGAGGACAGGGACCTCAGTGGGGTTCACTGCCACACAGTCCACCCTCCAAAGCAGCCATTTTCTCCGGGGGAACTGATTGTAGTTGAGCTATAATTCTGGGGGATCCCTGGGTCCAGCGTTCCCTCTAAGCTGAGTCAGCGTGAGCTAGCTCACAGTTTTTTAGCCTCCGGCTCACACATTTTTGTCCGAGCTCAGGAAGGAGGGCTCCAGAGCAAACTAATGTACGCAGTAGCCAAATGGCTCGCTCACAACTTGAATGCCAGCAGCTCACAAAGCAGAATTTTTGCTCACGAGACGCCGCAGTTTAGAGGGAGCACTGCCTAGGTCCAACCTGGAGTGGAGAGCGGTTAATTCACACCTTGCCGGCACTATGGAGGGGAACCTATCTTGACCGATCAAACCCAAAAGGAGAGGAAAGGGCACCCTCCTCAGATAGAGTGCCACAATCTATATTAGACAAAGCAGCGATGAGGGAGAAGAAGAGGAGATCGGATTTATACCCCGCCCTTCACTACCCGAAAGAGTCTCTGAGCGGCTCACAATCTCCTTTCCCTTCCCCTCCCCACAATAGACACTCTGTGAGGTAGGTGGGGGCTGGGAGAGCTCTTTCCAGAACTGCCCTTGAGAGAACAGCTCTGAGAGAACTTGGGACTGACCCAAAGTCACACCAGCAGCTGCATGCGGAGGCATGTGGGGATCAAACCCGGTTCTCCCAGATTAGAGTCCGTGCTCCTAACCACTACACCAAACTGGCTCTCCCTACGTATGTGAAGTCATATGTGAAGACTCTCCCCTCACAACAGCCCTGTGAGGTAGGCTAGGCTGACCTAAGTTTCAGCCCTGTTGGTTTGCAGTAGAAGAGCTAGATCGATTCCAGGAGCACCTCAGACACCAGTAGACTTTCCGGGGTATGAGGTTTCTAGGGTCAAAGCGCCTTTCGACAGATGCATCTTGACCGAAGGCCACCCCAGTGACGTCCAGGGCCAAGCAGGGATTTGAATTCAGTTCTCTCCAGTTGAAATGTCCACCACATGAGCTCTCTGGTTCCACGCCCGAATGTCAGTGTAAAGGAGAGGAAAACAGAATCAACGGGGAATGAGATTTAGCCAAGGGGAGAAACCAAAAAGAAAGAATTTGAATAAGTTAACGTTTTGGGAAGGAATATAACTAAAACTTTTTAAAACATGCAATCGAGCATGCTCTAGGTGGGAAGTCGACAGCCTTTTTGAGCCTGCAGGCGTCTTTGGAATTCTGACATTGTATGGTAGGCAGACAAAAGATGGCTGCCGCAGGAGGCGGAGACAGTCACAAAGATGGCTGCCGCAGGAGGAGGAGACAGCCACCAAAATGTCTGCTGGAGGGGGCGGAGACAGTCACCAAAATGGCTGCCAGAAGAGGCGGAGACAGTCCCAAAATGGCTGCCACAGGAGGCGGAGACAGTCCCAAAAATGGCTGCCACAGGAGGTGGAGACAGTCACCAAAATGTTTGCCGCAGGAGGTGGAGACAGTCACCAAATATCTGCCGCAGGAGGCGGAGACAATCACCAAAATGTCTGCTGGTGGAGGCGGAGACAGTCACAAAAATGGCTACTGCAGGAGGCGGAGACAGTCACATAAATGGCCACCCCACCTTGCTTTCAGTCACACAGTGCTGTGGCGGCAGCGACTGCCAGAGCAACATTAAAAAAAAGCCCCGAACACTCAATCGGGAGCCTTGCTGGGAAAAGGCTGGCCCTGCCCACTTTCCAAAAACATTTGGCTGGCGCCCGGCGCCCACGGGCACCGTGTTGGGTAACCCCGCTCCAGATTCTCAAGGGCAGGAGATCTTCAGAACGACCTTTTCTTGCACATAAGGAATAAACAAGCCCTTAGCGCAAAGATCGCAAAAAGTAAAAGTGCCTTTGACGCGACGCTCTGAAGGAGGTGCCGTGGCGGAGAATTATTCCAGGCAGGTGGTGTTTGCCTGAGTGGGAGAAATCCGCACTCCTCTCCGTGAATTTATACCCCCCCCCCACCTTGCAGGGATCAGCAGATGAAATGGAGACGGAGCGGATCAGGTTGCAGGAAGGTTTGGAAAGGCTCCCGCAAGGCAGGGGAAGGAGGCCAGATCTTAAATATGGCCACTCCTCCTACCGCCCCCCTGCCCCCAGCCCGGTCTGTCCATCACGTGTCTCTCGAGGGCTCTCCCTCCGCCCGGAGACGAAGGCGCCTCTCGACGCGGCAGGTCTCCTCCCGTCAGATCGCACCCCTTAGCTGACACCGACAGGTGGGGGAGAAGGTCACAGGCCCTAAAGTTCACGCAAAGCTGGTGATGGAAGAGACACACTAGAAGGCCGCGGTGGCGTCAAGCCCGCCGGCAGAGGGGGACCACGCTGTTCCAGGCACGCCTGTGAGGCTGGAGCCAAAACGTACACCCCGGACGGCGGCTGGATTCGAATCCGGACGATTTCCGGGGGTATGGGTTTTCCGAAAGTCAGCGTTCCCCCTCTGGGTACAAAGATTTTGAGAAATGTAGACTTTCGGAACTCATACCCTGGGAATCTCGTTGCTCTCTTAAGGTTCTGTGGGGCTCGAACCTGGCTGTTCTATGGGAGGAGGAGGAGAAGAAGAAGAAGAAGAAGAAGAAGAAGAAGAAGAAGAAGAAGAAGAGGAGGAGGAGGAAGAAGAGGAGGAAGAAGAAGAGATTGGATTTATGCCCTGCCCTTCACTTGGAGTCTCAGAGCGGCTGACAAACTCCTTTCCCTTCCCCTCCCCACAACAGACACCCTGTGAGGTAGGTGGAGTTGAGAGAACTTCTGACAGAAACTGTTATTTTTCAAGAACAGCTGTGCCAGAGCTTGTGACTGACCCAAGGTCACATCAGCAGGTGCAAGTGGAGGAGTGGGGGAATCAAACCCGGTTCTCCCGGATTAGAGTCCGCACACTTAACCACTACACCAGACTGGTGTAGAGGAAGAGGAAGAAGAAGAGGAGATTGGATTTATACCCTTGCCCTGGTGTAGTGGTTAAGCACACAGACTCTAATCTGGGAGAACTGGGTTTGATTCCCCACTCCTCCACTTGCACCTGCTGGGTGACCATGGGCAAGCCATAGTTCTCTCAGAGCTGTCCTTGAAAAAGAGTAGTTTCTGTCAGAGCTCTCTCAGCCCCACCTACCTCCCAGGGTGTCTGTTGCAGGGAGGGGAAGGGAAAGGAGTTTGTAAGCTGCTCTGAGACTCCTTTGGGTAGTGAAGGGTGGGGTGTAAATCCAATCTCCTCCTCCTCCTCCTCAAGAGTCTCAGAGCGGCTTACAAGCTCCTTTCCCTTCCCCTCCCCACAACAGACACCCTGTCAGGAAGGTGGGGCTGAGAGAGCCCTTTCGAGGACTGCTCCTGAGAGAACAGCTCTGAGAGAACTTGTGACTCACCCAAGGTCACACCAGCAGCTGCATGTGGAGGAGTGGGGAATCGAACCTGGTTCTCCCAGATTAGAGTCTGCGCTCCTAACCACGCCAGGCTGCCACACCAGCATGGCTACCCCTAAGACAACCCTGGACTACAGTTTCCCACGAGGCCTTTGGGAAGGGGCATCTCCACACCCAGACACAGCTCAGTATACTCAATGAGAAATAGGTCGGACAAAATCTGGGGAGGGATACGAAGGAGCTGGGCAGCTGTCTTTAGTACTGGCCCCTTCCCCCAGTGCTCAGCAGCAGGGATTGTCCAGGGTCACGGACTGGACCCCTGACTCAATCACAGATGTACTCTCCACATTTTCCCTTTCACATCAGTGCGTGAACTCATAGAATCATAGAATGGTAGAGTTGGAAGGGACCTTGCAGGTCATCTAGTCCAACCCCCTGCACTCTGCAGGAGCTGAGCCGAAAGAGAGCCCTACATACCTATGACATACCCGAAAGATGGGTCATCCAGCCTCCGCTTGAAAACGTCCAGCGAAGGAGCATCCACCACCTCCCGAGGCAGACTGTTCCACTGCTCAACCACTCTGACAGTTAGGAAGTTTCTCCTGATATTTAGCCGGTATCAACGCCCTTGTAATTTCCACCCGTTAGATCTAGTCTTTGCAATCCAGAGCAAGAGAGAATAGATCTGCTCCATCTTCTACAAGACGGCCCTTCAGATATTTGAAGAAGACGGCCATCCTGTCCCCTCCAAGCCTTCTCTTTCCCAGGCTAAACAGACCCAACTCTTTCAGCCTTTCCTCGTAAGACTTGGGTTCCAACCCTCTCACCATCCTGGTCGCCCTCTTCTGGACACGTTCCAGCTTGTCGACATCCTTCCTAAAGTGTGGTGCCCAAAACTGGACACGGGACTCCAGGTGAGGCCTGACCATAGCAGAATAGAGTGGAACGACCACCTCCCGTGATCTGGACTCCATGCTTCTGTTAATACATCCCAAGACTGCATTAGCTTTCCTCGCAGCCACATCGCACTGCAGGCTCAGGTTGAGCTTGTGATCAACCAGAACACCCAGATCCCTTTCACATGTGCTGCTGTCAAGCCAAGTCCCTCCCATTCTGTATCTGTGCCTTTGATTTTTTTGTACCTAACTCAACCTCTCCTCCCTTTGTGCGGCTTCTGGCTACGGCCACGGCCACTCCCCGACCCGGCCAATTCGCTTTCCCTGTTTCCCTTCCCGTCCCAGACCGGTTCCTCCACCCGCCCTCCCATTTCTCAGAGTCACTAGCTCATCTGGATCGCCTTTCTGATTCTTCCCTCAGCTCCCCGCACCTTCTGTATTTTTACAGGGGTAGCTTATAAACAAAACAACGCTTATAAGGCACATAAGAGACGATTGTCTAGAACCTCAGTTAGGACTGCCAGTAAATAAAAACGAAACGAGTCAAATGCAGTCCTAAATAAAAGTCTCTTCAACGGTCTCCTGAAGATCAGAAGTGAGAGGGCCAGGCACGTCTCCCTGGTAAGATTGTTCCATAGTTCTGGGGCTGCCACCAAAAAGGCCATGTCTCATGTGAATCTAAGAGCATAACAGAGGCCAATGCTGGATCAGGCCAATGGCCCATCCAGTCCAACACTCTGTGTCACACAGTGACCAAAACTACCAGGGGCCATCAGGAGGTCCAGCAGTGGGGCCAGGACCCCAGAAGCCCTCCCACTATTGACCCCCCCAAGCACCAAGAATACAGAGCATCCCTTGCCCCAGACCAAGAGTCCCTATCTATACCTTGTGGCTAATAGCCAATGATGGACCTCTGCTCTTAACATAAGAACATAAGAGAGAAGCCAGTGTTGGATCAGGCCAGTGGCCCCTCCAGTCCAACACTCTTGTGTCACGGCAGTGGCCAAAAATACCAGGTGCCGTCAGGAGGTCCAGCAGTGGGGCCAGAACACCAGAAGCCCTCCCACTGTTGACCCCCCCTAAACACCAAGAAGACAAGAGCATCACTTGCCCCAGGTGCAGAGTTCCTATATCTACCTTGTGGCTAATAACCACTGAGGGACCTCTGCTCTTAATATAACAACATAAGAGAAGCCAATGTTGAATCAGGCCAATGGCCCATCCGGTCCAACACTCTGGGTCACACAGTGGCCAAAAACACCACGCGCCATCAGGAGGTCCAGCAGTGGGGCCAGGGCACTAGAAGCCCTCCCACTGTTGACCCCCCAAGCACCAAGAAGACAGAGCATCCCTTGCCCCAGACCGAGAGTTCCTATCCATACCTTGTGCCTAATAGCCACGGATGGACCTTTCAGATATTGTGATCCCAAGGCATTTAAAGGTAAAGGTAAAGGTTCCCTTGCTCAAAAGCCAGTTGAATCCGACTCTAGGGTTGCGGTGCTCATCTCCGTTTCAAAGCCGAAGAGCCAGCGCTGTCCAAAGACATTTCCGTGGTCATGTGGCCGGCATGACTAAACACCAAAGCACACGGAACGCTGTTACCTTCCCACCTAAGTGGTACCTATTTATCTACTTGCAATTTCTGCTTTCGAACTGTTAAGTTGGCAGGAGCTGGAACTAGAGACGGAGCTCACTCCGCCATGCGGCACTCTCGGGTCTCGAACTGCTGAACTACTGACCTTCCACAGCCTGCAGTTCAGCGTCTTAACCACTTGAGCCACCAAGGCATGTAGGGCTTTTAAAGTTCAAAACCAACACGTTGAATTGGGTTAGGTAGCGGATTGGTAGCCAGTGTGGCCAGTTCAACCTCTCTGCCCTTTCCCTCTCCCGTAGCCAGTAGGAGGCGGAAACTTCCTGTCCCACCTTTCTCTGAGGACACACGAACGGCTCAGCTATTGGCTAGGATCCCGAGGTATATTTGATCTGGCCCCCTCCGTCCCAAGCTTTGCACTGGGAAGGGCTCAGAAAACTCACCGTTCCTGCCGATCCACACAGACCGGGTCAACAGGTGGGGTGAAACTCAGGTGCACGAATCATTAAGCCAGCCCCAATCTCCCTAATATTTATAAAAACATTTGCTCTTTAATTCCCGTTTCCCGCCATTGCTGCTGACACTCTTCCAAGGACACCGTCTATACAGAACTGCACGCAAGCGTCTTCCGGGTGTTCCCTCAGGAAGGAAGGACTACAAAGGGAGGAGGGGGTAGCATCAAGACGGAGCCAGTCCCGGGGGCTCTTCTTCGTCAGAGTCGAACTCCACATTCTCGTCTTTCACCCACTTCCCGGAGCCGTCTTGGATCCACCCGGAGCTACAGAGGGAAGGAACGATAGAAGGAAGAGGCGGCTGGTTGATCCTGGGGTAACTGATCACTGGCCTCTATTTATCTGTCTGTCCAGTAGATTTCTCTCCCACCCTTCCTCTGTGAAGCATATAGAGAGCTTCCTTCCCTCATTTTACTTTAACAACAACCCTGTGGGTTAGACCAGAGAGAGAGAGAGCAGAGAGAGAGAGAGAGAGAGAGAGAGAGAGAGAGAGAGAGAGAGAGAGAGAGAGAGAGAGAGAGAGAGAGAGAGAGAGAGAGAGAGAGAGAGAGAGAGAGAGAGCGTTTGTGTGCCTGACTGGCCCAAAATCAGGCAGAGTACACACAGGAACATGAATTTGCCTTCTACTGAATCAGACCCTTGGTCCATCAAGGTCAATATTGTCTACTCAGATTGGCAGTGGTTCTCCAGCGTCTCAAGCGGAGGTCTTTTCCATCACCTCCTGCCCGGTCCTTGTTAGCTGGAGATGCCGGGGACTGAACCTGGGACCTTCTGCATGCCAGGCAGATGCTCTGCCACTGAGTCACAGCCCCTCCCTAATGGAAGCCCTGAGTCTGGTCTTTGATCCATCAAATCAGTATTGTCTACTCAACTGGCAGCGGCACTCCAGGGTCTCAGGCAGAGGTCTCTCCCATCACCCACTGCCTGGTCCTTTTTAACTGGAGATACTTCTCGAGGATTGAACCTGGGGCCTTCTGCAGGCCAAGCAGATGACTCTGCCACTGGGTCACTGTTGGAAAATAGGAACTCCCTTTCATTCGAATCTACCCCCTGCTGCCACCTCGATGACTCTCTACTCTTCACACCCAGCGACGGCTGCCCGTCTACCTTTTCAGCCGCAGGTAATGCTCGAGGGCCTCCCGCTTCTCCGGAGTGAGGTCTTCGGGGTGGGAGGCAGGCGTCGGGGTGGAAGAGGTCTTCCCTTTGTGCCTCTTCTCGGACTTCGGAGACGCTTCTTTCTGCAGACCTGGAACGGAGAGAGCAAGTGGTGGAGAGGGGCCGGCATTTCCCTGCAACAGCACCTCCGATGCCCCGTGCCTCTCCAGTCCCCGCGTAAAAGTCCAGAGAGGTTTCCTCCTCCCGCCCCATCTCCCCATTTCAGCCAGTGCTGGTGTAGTGGTTAAATGTGCAGACTCTAATCAGGGACAACCGGGTTTGATAACCCCCACTCCTCCGCTCGCAGTCGCTGGTATGACCTTGGGTCGGTCACAAGTTCTGTCACAGCTGTCCTTGAGAAAGAGCAGTTTCTGTCAGAGCTCTCTCAGCCCCGCCTCGCTCACAGGGTGCCTGTTGTGGGGAGGGGAAGGGAAAAGGAGTTTGTAAGCTGCTCTGAGACTCCTTTGGGTAGAGAAGGGCGGGGTATAAATCCAGTCTCCTCCTCCTCCTCTTAGATACCAGTCCGACACTCTCAACCGCTACACCACACTGGCTCTCAAACTGACCGAGAAAATGGTGGGATCTTATTCGGCACCGAATCGTGGCCCCCACCGGGCGGGTGGCATCCCCTCCGCCCCAGCCTGTTCCAACACCCCTTTCACCTGCGGCTGTGTCAGCAGATCCAGGGAGATGCGCGCTGGGAGTGGCGTCCACCCCGATGGGTCCCTCTCCGTCCATCTGCGTCGCATTGCTGGGTTTGCACAGCTCCGCCCTCTCCGTGGCTCTGATGTCAGGACCGGCCCTTGAACAGCCCGAGCCAGGGTCATTTCCAGCAGGCCTGTCCCAAAAAGAGCATCGAATTAGAGGGAGCTGCAATCCGCATTGTCACGGAGACAGCAGCACCATCCCTATACTCCACATGGGCCAACAGAGACAATTTAAATATTTATTGATTAACACATTTATACCTGGCCTTTTTTGGTGGTTCAAGGAGGCTCCGAATGGGCTATTCTGCATTCTCGCTTGTAAGTTCCTGTTTCTTCCTTCTTCTTCTTCTGTTCCACACGTGTTTTCCTCCCTCTAGTGGTCGATTTGATATTACATCGTGTACACGTTATGTCTGGCATAAAAACCTGCAGTTCAAATCTGCAGGGAGATATGCCGGACACACAACGAGGTAATACTGAATCTACCACTAGAGGGAGCTGAACACATGAAACAGGAACTCCCCAGAAACAGGGAACTCAGCAGTGAGTTAAAGAACATGAGAACAGAAGAGAAGCCAGTGTCAATCAGGTCAACGGCCCATCCAGTCCAACTCTCTCTCACACAGTGGCCAAAAATACCAGGTGAGAACGTGGAAAAGCCCAATAACAGTTCAAAACACCTTTTGTGAAGACCAAAAATAAAACAGCCAACCCCAAAACTGTGTCCCACCCTTAAAAGATACCTGCTACTCGAACCCCTTCAAAAACCCTGGCAAACAGGCAAACCTTGCAGTGCCTCTCAAAGATCTCCAAACTCTAACCCTTCCACGGATCTGGAGCCATATTGGAAAAGGCCCAGGCTTTGATCAGTGCTGGACAGCCCACCCTGAGCGGTCGGAGAGCTCACGGATGGCTGCCTTGTGACCACACTCGGCACACGAATAAGAGCGGTTCCTGAGTAGAACAGGCTTCCTCGGGAGGAGGTGGTGGGCTCTCCTCCTTTGGAGGTTTTCGAACAGAGGCTCGGTGGCCATCGGACAGCAATGCTGATTCTGTGAACTCGGGCAGTTCACGAGAAGGGAGGGCAGGAAGGGTTGCCTCGGGGCTTGGTTCTCGTGGCCGTTTTTTGCACGCCCGGGGAAATGCCAGTCGCCACTTTGGGGTCAGGAAGCCATATTTTCTCCAGGCCACTTTGGCTGGAGATCCTGGAGGGTTTTTTGGTCAAATAAACAATAAATAAATAAGCAGATCATAAATAAATAAACAGGCTGATCACGAGAGGGAAGGCAGGAAGGGTTGACCCAGTGCTTAGTTCTCGTGGCCCTTTTCTTACATGCCCGGGGAAATGCCGATTTCCACTTTTGGGGTCAGGATGCAATTTTTCTCCAGGCCAGTTTGCCCAGGGATTCTTCAGGGGGGTTTTTTTTGGTCATCTTCTGAGCATGGAACAGGGGTCACTGGGGCTGTGTTGGGAGGGAGGTATTTGTGAATTTCCTGCATTGTGCAGGGGGTTGGACTAGATGACCCTTAAGGTCCCTTCCTACTCTATGATTCTATGTGGAAGGAGACGGTCCTTCAGCTATGTGGGTTCTAGGTCATGGAAGGCTTTTCAAGGTCATAACCAATGTTCCCTCTAAGCTGTGGAGTCCTGGGAGCAAAAATTCTCCTTTGTGAGCTACTGGCATTAAAGTTGTGAGCAGGTGACTTGGCTACTGAACAAGAGAAGAAGAGAAGAGATTGGATTTATACCCCGTCCTTCACTACCCAAAGGAGTCTCAGAGCGGCTCACAAACTCCTTTCCCTTCCCCTCCCCACAACAGACACCCTGTGAGGTAGGCGGGGGCTGAGAGAGCTCTGACAGAAACGGCTCTTTTTCAAGAACAGCTCTTGTCAGAACTATGGCTTGCCCAAGGTCATCCAGCCAGGTGCAAGTGGAGGAGTGGGGGAATCAAACCCGGTTCTCCCAGATTAGAGTCTGCGCACTTAACCACTACCCGCAAACTGGCTCTCAATTTACTGCATAAATTAGTTTGCTCTGGAGCCCTCCTTCCTGAGCTAAGACAAAAATGTGTGAGCCGGAGGCTAAGAAACTGTGAGCCGGCTCGCACTCACTCAGCTTAGAGGGAACACTGGTCATAACCAGAACCTTGAACTGAACCGAACCTGGAAACAGACTCGCTGCCAATAATACTTAGCATTTACACGCTTAGCACCCATAGCGGGCCATACACATGACTGTCTGTAATCCTTCCAATAGCCCTGTAAGTTAGGCCAGAATTATTATTCCCGTTATTGCAGATGGGGCAAGAAGAAGAAGAAGAAGAAGAGATTGGAGTCATACCACTCCCTTCACTACCCAAAGGAGTCTCAGAGTGGCTGACAAAACTCCTTTCCCTTCCCCTTGTCAGAGACTTGAGGCTTGGGTTATTTTACACTGAGTTCATTGTGTCTACTATCTTGTCTTTCGTTTGTGCGCTTCCATAGCATTGCCAGCTGCAATGTGGGAGAATGGTTTCAGCCGCTCCGGCTTGGGAGGAGGCTATGGAGTGTTCTTTGTTTAAGGGAATTTTCCAGTCCTGGGAGACCGAGGGGTGGGGGCAACTCATTCTCCCGATCATCAAGTAATCTCCCGCTGGGAGTTTCCCGCGCGCGTGCTAAAAGTTAATTTGCCAGTCACGCTTTTGCATCATACTATAATAATGCCTGCGCAGCTTGGGCTGCCATTCCTGACAATAACCGTATTACTGTGGGTTACAGCACTGTATTCCAATAAAGCTTTTCTTTACTTGAAGAATGCTTGGATCTACTTGCTGTTGAGCCTGACACCCCTCCCCACAACAGACACCCTGTGAGGTAGGTAGGGGCTGAGAGAGCTCTGACAGAAACTGTCCTTGAGAGAACAGCTGTGCCAGAGCTTGTGACTGACCCAGGGTCACACCAGCAGGTGCAAATGGAGAAGTAGAGAATCAAACCCATTTCTCCCAGATTAGAGTCTGCGCACTTAACCACTACACCAAACTGGAGGACTGAAGCTAAGTGGCTGTACAGCTCCCAAAAATAGCCCTATTGCTAAACTCTCCCGATAGGAGGACATCCGAGAGAGTTACCTGCTCCGTCGACAGCAACTGTTATATGGCGCGGTTTTCAGCAAAGCATTCTGGGCGATTCTCTTGGTCTGCAGGAGCAAAGGAGCCGGGCCCGGCGGAGCCTAGAGAAAAGGAAGCAGAGCGGCCACGATCCAGCACGGAAATTCATCCCACCGAAATGCCTCCGCACTGTACTGGGCAGCGGGGCCGATTTGACAAAAGCAACCCGGCAGGCGGACTTGGGGGCCTTTCTGGGGCCAGAGCGGAGCAGGAAGTCACAGCGGCGTGAGTGACACGGACTTCCTGGTCCCATTCGAAAAGCCACCCAATTTGGATGGGATGGTTTCACTCTTCCGCCTTGATGGGGTGGAGCGCGTTTGCCTGGCACTGGGGGTGGCGGGGTTTTGCCCTGAACAGGAAGCAGGAAGTGCCAGCCCAAGCGCACTGGGATCCGGACCGCTGGCGGGAAACGTAGAAGGAACACAGCAAAGGACCACCGAGCGTAGGTGGTCCTCCATAAGCTGGATTGGATCGGGGGGAAGCTACGCAACAAGTGAATTCCGAGGGGAAGGAGGCCTGACTCCCACTTCTTATCACAAAAAAGGAAAGAGAAACAGAAGGCAGAAGAAGAAGAGAAGAAGAGATTGGATGCATACCCTGCCCTTCACTACCCAAAGGAGTCTCAGAGCGGCTTACAAACTCCCTTCCCTTCCCCTCCCCACAACAGACACCCTGTGAGGTAGAAGAAGAAGAAGAAGAAGAAGAAGAAGAAGAAGAAGAAGAAGAGATTGGATTTATACCCTGCCCTTCACTACCCGAAGGAGTCTCAGAGCAGCCGACAAACTCCTTTCCCTTCCCCTCCCCACAACAGACACCCTGTGAGGTTGTTGGGCCTGAGAGAGTTCTCTCGAGGACAGCCCTTGAGAGGACAGCTCCGAGAGAACTTGTGACTGACCCAAGGTCACATCGGCAGCTGCATGTGGAGGAGGAGTGGGGGAATCAGACCCGGCTCTCCAAGATCAGAGTCCGCACTCCTAAACACTACACCAAACTGGTAGGTGCCTCTGTCCCCCTGACAAGGTCCCTGCGTTCCACATGAGTCAGGAATCGGAAAGTGAAGCTTTTCCCATCACTGGAAATGCTTCTCCTGTTGATTCTGGAATGTTAACTAAGATTGTGAGAACATATGAGCAGTCGGGTTAGAACAGATAAAAGGAAATACTTCTTCACCCAAAGAGTGATTAACAGATGGAATTCACTGCCACAGGAGGTGGCGGCAGCTGCAAGCATGGACAGTTTCAAGAGGGAATTAGATAAACATATGGAGCAGAGGTCCATCAGTGGCTATTAGCCACAGGGTATAGATGGGAACTCTCAGTCTGGGGCAGGTGATGCACTCTATTCTTGGTGCTGGAGGGGGCAGCAGTGGGAGGGCTTCTGGTGTCCTGGCCCCACTGCTGGACCTCCTGATGGCACCTGGTATATTTTGGCCGCTGTGTGACAGAGTGTTGGACTAGATGGGCCATTGGCCTGATTCAACATTGGCTTCTCTTATGTTCTTATGTTCTTATGAACACCGATCCACCGCAGTCAGTATCATCTACTCAGACTGGCAGTAGCTCTTCGGGGTCTCAGGCGGAGGTCTTTCCCATCACGTCCTGCCTGGTCCTTTTTAACTGGAGATGCCGGGGACTGAACCTGGGACCTCCTGCATGCCAAGCAGAGGCTCTGCCACTGAGCCACGGGCCCTCTTTACAGCCCTCCAAGGTCTCAGGCAGAGAAGGTCTTTCCCATCACCTCCTGCCTGGTCCCTTTCAACTGGAGATGCCGGGGACTGAACCTGGGACCTCCTGCATGCCAAACAGATGCTCTGCCACTGAGCCACGGCCCCTCCCCACCATTGGGCCATCAGGATTGTCTACTCAAGACTGTCAGCCGCTCTTCAGGTTCTCAGGCAGAAGTCTTTCACTTCACCACCTGCCTGGTCCATTTTAAAACTGGGGATGCCGGGGATTGAACCTGGGATCCTCTCCATGCCAAGCAGGTGCTCTGCCACCGAGCTACAGCTCCTTCCTCTTGCCCTTCTGACTATTACTCAGCCAGAAAACGTAGAGGAGCGTCAGGAAGCGCCCCAAACCCACCTGGGCGCCTGCTTCCTCTACCCGGAGGTAGGCCTGGTGCTGGCGTTTCTGGACTTCGTCCTCGAGGGAACGTTTCTTGCCATAGAACTTCTGCAAGCCTAGCAAAAATGAGAGAGAGAGGAGGCAGGAGAAAGACGCTGGAGCAGAATGCCGGCTCTGGGTTCAAACCTCTGCTCAGCCAAGGGCTTTGCGGTTCACCCTCGGGAAGCCGGGTTGCCCTCTGTGCCACACGTGGGCGCAGGGCCTGAGAAGACTTACTGGCAAGGTGCTTCTTTCCAGACCGATGGACGGTGAGCATGTCCAGAGTATCAAACACGGGCCTGTGGAAGCACACGGTGCAGGCGTATCTGCCAGGAGGGGGGAAAGGACAGCTCTTGTGAGACCTCTGGCTTGCCCAAGGTCATCCAGCAGGTGCAAGGGGAGGAGTGGGGCGTCGGACCCGGCTCTCCCAGATGAGATGTTTTTATGAGAATTTAATTGTTATCTGTGTGTTTACTTGTATGCAAGCTGCCCTGAACCTGCCTTGACGGCGAGGGAGGGGTATAAATTGAAAATAAATAAATAAATAAATAAATAATAAGATGGGGTCCCGCCAGCCCCCCACCCCCGGCTCTGACCCGACCTGCCATCTCTCAGGAGCAAGGCTTCGTCCTCCGGGATGTAATGAGCCAGAAGATCGGCCACTCTTCTTTTCTGGGGGAAAAAAAGAATAGAAATGTGAATCTTTGATCACAGCGGGCCAGAACACGCAAACCTCCTCAAGAACAACGTCTCTCACATCTTGGGGGCAGCCCCCTTGGAGGCTGTGGGGCCAGGCATGACCTCTGAACCATTTTCACACATGGACGTGACACGCAAGGGACGTCCGCTTAGCCTCGACCAGGGCCCAGGGCCTTTTCTGCCCCGGCCCCGGCCTGGTGGAACGTGCTCCCACCGGAGATCAGGGCCCTGTGGGACCTCCTACCGTTCTGCCGGGCCTGTAAAACAGAGCCATTCCGCCAGGCCTTGAAGGGCTGAGGCGGCAGGCGTCCGATAAAATCGGCTGCTGAAGTTTGCCATCTTTATGTGGCCCAGATTAAGAAGAAGAAACTGGCACCAGCCCCAAATCCATGCATACGAATAGTGTGACTCATCTGGTGTGGTGGTTAAGTGCGCTGGACTCTGATCTGGGAGAACCGGGTTTGATTCCCCACTCCTCGGGTGCGTTCAGACACGCCATTTGAACCGCTTTCGGCACACCTCAGGAACGGCTTTTATGTGCGCATTCACATGCCAAACCCCTGCGCACCATCCTCAGCCATGGCTTTCTGGAGCAAACCCCCTTTAAACTGGAGTATTTTGATACCTCTGGGAAGCTGCCTCTGGCTTCTGGTTTTACTCCGCCATTTTAAAAAAATGCCTTAGTGGTGTGCGCTTGAGCAGAGCTCCGCGCCTAAGTCAATGAAAGAAAAGCTTCAATGGTGCCTAGTTTAAGCATTTAGACAAGTCCAGGATCTTGGGGAGGCCAGTTTCGGGGTGAAAATTTAAAGAGGTCTTCATTTAAAGCTTAAAGGGACGTGTTGAAATCGCTGTTCTGCGCACGCGCCAAACTTTTAGTTCTAGAGAGGGCTGCCTGTGCGCATGCTCAAACTGAGGCGAAAAAACCCTCCACCTGCATGAGGACGGCGGGGGGCCCGGAACGAGGAGGTCAGTGTGATCGTGATTCTCCAGGTTAAAAAAAACCCAACGCATCGGACTGGAGCAATTTAAACCGCTCCAGCACGCTGTCTGAACGCACCCCTCCACTCGCAGCTGCTGGATGATCTTGGGCAAGCCATAGTTCTGGTACAGCTGTCCTTGAAAAAGAGCAGTTTCTGTCAGAGCTCTCTCAGCCCCACCTGCCTCCCAGGGTGTCTGTTGTGGGGAGGGGAAGGGAAAGGAGTTTGGAAGCCGCTCTGAGACTCCTCTGGGTAGTGAAGGGCGGGGTATAAATCCAATCTCTTCTTAGGAGCCAGTTTGGTGTAGTGGTTAAGTGCGCGGACTCTAATCTGGGAGGACCGGGTTTGATTCCCCACTTCTCCTCCACATGCAGCTGCTGGTGTGACCTTGGGTCAGTCACAAGCTCTCTCAGAGCTGTTCTCTCAAGAGCTGTCCTCGAAGGAGCTCTCTCAGCCCCACCTGCCTCCCAGGGTGTCTGTTGTGGGGAGGGGAAGGGAAAGGAGTTTGGAAGCCGCTCTGAGACTCCTCTGGGTAGTGAAGGGCGGGGTAGAAATCCAGTCTCTTCTTATTCTGGCACCTTCTGAAAGCAGCAAACGGTGCAGGTGCAGCCCCTTAACCCCAATTCACCCGCTGCCACTCACCTTGAGCACATTGAGCTGGCTGGAGTCGTCTCCCTCCCGCTTGAACGACATCTCGCGTCTGCCTGTCCCTTTCCCCCGCTGGGCGGGCCAGACCTCAAGGACTACGACTCCCGACATGCCCCTTGCCACCGAGCCCCTCTTTGCCACCACCAATCAGGCCGCATATACTACATTTCCCAGCGTGCCTTGGGGGTGGATGGCCATTGGCGACAGTGTAGCGTTCCCCAGCGAGCTCTTGACTGAGCCTCCCGGAGCCAGGACTACATTTCCCAGCGTGCTTTGGGGGTGGATGGCCATTGGCAACAGCGTGGCGTTCCCCAGCGAGCTCTTGACTGAGCCTCCCAGTGCCAGGACTACATTTCCCAGCGTGCCTTGAGGGTGGATGGCCATTGGCGACAGTGTAGCGTTCCCCAGCGAGCTGTTGACTGAGCCTCCCAGAGTCAGGACTCCGTTTCCCAGCGTGCTTCGCGACCAAGAGCGCGACCAATAAGCTACTAGAATCTGCCCTCTGCTGGTCTTAAAGGGGCCTGCCGGGACTCAAAGGGGAACCTGCCCTGGAACGAAGATTGAGTGTTCAGTGGCCCCTTTAAGACCATGTGCAGGGAAGCTGATGCGCAGAATTCGAGCCCAGAGTTTTGTTTACCTGGCTGGGGTTGCCGGTTCTAGGCTGGGAAATACCTGGAGACTGGGGAAAATAGATTTTTATTTTTAAAAAAGCCATTTGACATACATATATATATATATATATATATACCTGGAGACTGGGGAAAATAGATTTTTATTTTTAAAAAAGCCATTTGACATACATATATATATATATATATATATATATATATATATATATATATATATATATATATATATATATATATATATACACATGCCTCCAGCAGTTCCCTAGAGCCGTGAAAACGGAGCTGTTTGACCAGGCCTTCCAGTAAGAACTGACTGCACCGGTTGGGTCGTACTAGTACCTTATTTACGGGATGCCGCTGCATTTATTTAGTTTCACTGTATTTATTGGAATTGCGTGGAACTATCTTGTAAGCGCTGATTGTAAATTGTATGCTGGTTTTAAATTGTTTGTAAGCCGCCCTGAGCCCCTTCCGCGGGAGGGCGGGGTAGAAATTTAATAAATAAATAAGTAAAATACATACATATTCTAATAATTTAACCCTCTTAACAATATAACCTGTACTAAAGTACAAATTACCAATTTTAAGCAACACTAATTCATAAATTTCACAACTTAACGCTTCATTAGTTCAACCATTCTACAGATTAACGTGCTTAACGAATGAATCCCGTTTAATGATTAAGTATATGCTAAATAAATAGAGATTGAGGGGCGGGGTTAAGAACATAGGAAGAGCCAATGTTGGATCAGGCCAGTGGCCCATCCAGTCCAACACTTTGTGTCATACAGTGGCCAAAAACACCAGGTGCCGCCACTAGAAGCCCTCCCACTGCTGCCCCCTCCAAGCACCAGGAAGACAGAGCATCCCTTGCCCCAGACATAAGAACATAACAGAGAAGCCATGTTGGGTCAGGCCAATGGCCCCTCCAGTCCAACACTCCGTGTCACACAGCAGCCAAAATATACCAGGTGCCATCAGGAGGTCCAGCAGTGGGGCCAGGACGCCAGAAGCCCTCCCACTGCTACCCCCTCCAGCACCAAGAATAGAGTGCATCACCTGCGCCAGACTGAGAGTTCCTATCTATTAAAGGTAAAGGTAAAGGTTCCCTTGCTCGAAAGCCAGTCGAATCCGACTCTAGGGTTGCGGTGCTCATCTCCGTTTCAAAGCCGAAGAACCAGCGCTGTCCGAAGACATTTCCGTGGTCATGTGGCCGGCATGACTGGCTAATAGCCACTGATGGACTTCTGCTCCATATGTTATCTAATTCCCTCTTGAAAGTGTCCATGCTTGTAGCTGCCACCACCTCCTGGGGAGGGACCCCCCCCCCCCAGCAGGGCATCATGCCCTCCACAGCAGCCATTTCCTCCAGGGGAACTGATTTTGGCCACCTGGACGTAAATTACAACAGCAGGCATCACTTCAGGTGCTACCTGGAGGTTGGCAACCCTTTACCCGGCTCAAGACGCCTTTGACAGTTTGCGCACCTGGACCGCGCCCACTGCCCCTCGGACTACAATTCCCAGCATGCCTTTGGGGGCATTCCCCCAAAATTAGCATCATAAGACTCCTGCTCCCCGCCCCCTCGCCTTGGCACAGCTGAACATAAGTTGGGGGGCACCCCCTGCGGGTGACTTCCGAAGTGAAACCCCCAAACCCGGACCGCAACCCACACGATATAAAGACCAATAAAAATTATTTTGTGGATTGCAGCTCTCCTACTCCCTTTCCCCTTTAAAAAACCCAGTAGTTTATTTTTGTGTGCCGGTCGGGACTACGACTCCCGTCATCCTCTGCGAGGGGGCGGTTTCTCTTGCCCTGTGCACGATGGGAAATGTAGTTTTGCCGCCTTTGTTTTCCCCCCTTCCCCTCCAGGATGTGAGTGCGTGGGCGGAGTGTCTGAATCTGCAAGCTGCATTTCCTTCTAAGGGGGCCGGAGAGCGAGGACTCCCCGCATTGGAAGGGCTGCAGCGAGCAGACTGGCGGGCGGAGGGAGGAACGGCGCGGTGCAACGCGCAGACTACGACTCCCACAAGCCTTTGCGCGAGGGCGGGGCCCGAGGCGGCTGGGTTCTGTTGAACTGTCTAGCCGGAGAATCGCAGCAGTTGGGGTCTGTGTCGGTTCCAGGGGCGAGATTCTTGTTGCAGGGGGGGGTTAGGCTGGTTTTGCTGGGGAATTTCCTCCTCTGGCTTGGGAGGGAAGAAGGGGGCTGGCGTAGGGGAGAGAGGGGGACCCTTTGGGGTCCATCACTGACGTCTGGAAGACGGGGAAAGCCCTCTTTGCTGGACTTTCCTTTTTTGGAAAGGGGCAGGCAAGGGTCAGGGGGCAGATCAGAGAGGTTTGGGGTGGGAGGAGAAGAACTGCAAAGGAGGCTGGCGGAAGGCGGCCCTAGAGATGGGGACCTGCAATGGTGTCAGGAGTGGGATCACCCCATAGAGTCACCTTCCAGCTGCCAAGTCAAAGGTGGGGGGCACAGCAGCTTTTTAAGGGGGAGATGTCCTCCCCTTCGAAGCAGGGCTCCCCCGGGGGGGCGGGCCTCCTGCAAGGGAGCAGGACCCGGTCCTACGGCAGCCTGGTGAAGTCCCTGAGCTCTCCGGCGCGGGAGAGGCGGATCGAGCATCGCCTGGAACCTGGGGACACCTTGCCGGGGCTGGCGGTGAAGTATGGGGTCACGGTGAGTCTCTCGGGGCGGCTGTGCTATTCAAAGCGGGGGTGTTGCGGAAGGGGAGGGTGTCTTCGGGCTGGCTACGAACTGGGGGACTGAATGGAGCAACTGTGCGTTAAAGAGGTACTATTATATGTGTTTTGAGGGCTGCGGTGGCTCGAGTGGTTAAGACGCTGAGTTGCAGACCAGGAGGTTGGTAGTTCGGCAGTTCGAGACCCGAGTGCTGCGTGACGGAGTGAGCTTCCGTTTCTGGCCCCAGCTCCTGCCAACCGAGCAGTTCGAAAGCAAGAAACTGCAAGTAGATAAATAGGACCCGCTTCGGTGGGAAGGGAACAGCGTTCCATGCGCCTCGGCGTCTAGCCATACCGGCCACATGACCACGGAAACGTCTTCAGACAGCGCTGGCTCTTCGGCTTGGAAACGGGGATGAGCACTGCACTCCTAGAGTTGGATTCGACTGGCTTTCGAGCAAGGGAAACCTTTACCTTTTCTATTATATGTGTTAGAGGCATAGGCATGCAACACTGGAATTTGGGGGAAGAGATGACCAGAGCAAAAGGGGATTCAATATGTGACTTGCAGGGCAGAGTGACTTCTGGCTTTGAGCCCCTGCACCTAATTTACCTCTTCAGTGCTGGAGCGTGATCCCAGGATGCGTGAAACATAATTGCTTCATGTCTACCCCACATTTCATAGAATCATAGAATGTTAGAGTTGGAAGGGACCTTGCAGGCCATCTAGTCCAACCCCCTGCACTCTGCAGGAACACAGCCGAAACACATTTCTCCCCACAAGATGGTTCCTCTTCTTCGCTTTATCCTCACAACAGCACTGGGAGGTGGGTTGTGGTGAGACGATGTGTGACTGCCCCAAAGTCTCCCAGCAAGTTTCCATGGCAGAGGGGGAGGGATTCGAACCTGGTTCTCCCAGTTTCTAGTTTTGACACTTGAACCACTACATCACGCTGGCTCATAAGATGGCGGTGCCCTGGGGCTTGCGCAGAGAACCTTGAATTTGCTGTAACCTTCTGCGGTTTAAACGTTCGATGCTTTCTTAGATAAAGGGTTTTGACCTTTCGCGGAGTTAGTTCTCCAAGGAAGACGAATGTCAACACAGTCCGTGTGACCGCACAGTCTGAACTATCTGACCATTTTCGGGTAAAACGAGTTTGAACAAGTTGCCCAAAAGGAGGCACGTTGCAAAAGCACGCGATAACCGAAGCCAGCGATAAACTTTTGGAAATTCCTCGTCTGCCTTGTGCAATCCGTTCCCGGTCGTTAGGTAGCTTGTCCTGACGTCTGTTTTGAAAAAGCTGTGCTTGGACGCCGGCAACATCGGCGCTTTCGCTCTCTGTTTCTTCTCTTGTCACAACAGGGACGTCTGTTTCTCTCTGTTACCTAACAAAGCCAAGCCTTGCCAGTACAATTGCGTTTAAAATGATTTCGTGGTTGCTTTTGGGAACGATCACATGGCAGTGTCTGAAGCTGTAATTTTGTGGCTGAGTCAGGATGGGGGACAGGGGGTGTTTCTTCTGGCCTGGGCGTATTTAACTTGCCAGATTTGCTAGCAGAGGCTGTACCGCTGGCCTAGAGGTGAACAAGACTTCACAAACAAAGAGAAATGACAGCGAGATTCAAATTCAATAACACATAAGAACACGAGAGAAGCCAATGTTGGATCAGGCCAATGGCCCATCCGGTCCAACACTCTTTGTCACACAGTGGCCAAAAATACCAGGTGCCATCAGGAGGTGCCGCAGTGGGGCCAGGACACTAGAAGCCCTCCCACTGCTGCCCACCTCCCCAAGCACCAGGAAGACAGAGCATCACTTGCCCAGACCGAGAGTCTCTATTTATACCTTGTGGTTAATAGCCACTGATGGACCTCTGCTCCATATGTTTATCCAATTCCCCCTTGAAGCCGCCCATGCTTGTAGCTGCCACCACCTCTGTGGCGGTGAATTCCATGGGTTAATCACTCTTTGGGTGAAGAAGGACTTCATTTTATCCGTTCTAACCCGACTGCTCAGCAATTTCATGGAGTGCCCACGAGTTCTTGTCTTGTGAGAAAGGGAGAAAAGTACCTCTTTCTTGACCTGCTCTATCCCACGCATGATCTTATAAGAAGAAGAAGAAGAGACTGGATTTATACCCCGCCCTTCATTATCCAAGGGAGTCTCAGAGTGGCTCACAAACTCCTTTCCCTTCCCCTCCCCACAACAGACACCCGGTGAGGTAGGTGGGGCTGAGAGAGCTCTGACAGAAACGGCTCTTTTTCAAGGACGGCTCTTGTCAGAACTATGGCTTGCCCAAGGTCATCCAGCCAGGTGCAAGTGGAGGAGTGGGGAATCAAACCCGGTTCTCCCGGATTAGAGTCTACGCACTTAACCACCACGCCAAACTGGCTCTCAGTCATATCTCACCTTAGAGTCCAGGTGGGCCGCCATGCTGGTTTGAAGCAGTAAAACAAATTTTGGATCCAGTGGTACCTTGAAGACCAACCAAGGTATATTTCAGGTGTGAGCTTGCATAGAGGCATCTGCCTCTGTCAGGTTCCCCAGAAAGTCAGTCAAACACCAGGCTTCATAAAGAAGATAGCGTTTATTGAAAGCAGTTCTAAAGGACACGGTAACACTCCATTGTCAGCGATGACTAAATCTAAATAGGCACCCATAGTTATACCAGCTCAAAATGCCCCCCCCTCTATCTACCAATAGTTGCTGAGCCCGCGCGCGGGAAAAGGTGCGAAAGCACTAAAGCAGTAAATAACTAAAATGCCCCAGAGCTGTCCCAAACAGAGGAAACAAAATCTGTGAGACCCAAGGACATTTGGTGAGATAACAGATTGCCCAGGCGGCGTAACTCAGAGTCTCCTAGGCAACCTGCACACCTCCCTACATTCCAGAGCATGAAAAGTTGCAGACCATCCCTCCCTCCTACCCTTCCATCCATCTGATGTCAGGATTACTTGACAGCCGATACATATGAGAACTCTTAACTTCCATCTCGGTGTATCTGAGGAAGTCTGTGTGTACCCAAAAGCTCATACCTTGAATAAACCTTTGTTGGTCTTCAAGGTGCCACTGGATTCAAAATTTGTTCTACCTTAGAGGTCAACGAGGTCTCCAGGGCGTAGGTTTCCGAGTGTCAAAGCCGCTGTTATCCTGTTTGCATCTAGCAAAGGGAGCATTCAAAATAGCAAAAAGCCCAGCGGAACCTTTAAGACTAACATACTTTATCGTTGCGTAAGCCTCCGAGAAACACTGCCCTCTTCGTCAGAGCTGTGTTCCGCGAAAGCCTGTGCTACAATGAAGTTTGTTAGTCTTAAAGGTGCGACGGGGCTTTTTGCTATAATGCAGCAAAAGACAAACCCTTTTGGCTCTCGAAAAACTCATACCGCAAAAATTCTAATTGGTCTCTAAAGTGTTGGTCTCTAAAGTGTTTCTGGACACAAATGGAGCTATTCTGCCACAGATTGACATGGCTACCCTCCCAAAACTTTCTTCAGAGAGAAATGGAAAAGTCTCAGGGCACCTGTTTGGTGTCGCGGTTAAGTCCGCGGACTCTAATCTGGGAGAACCGGGTTTGATTCCCCAATCCCTCCACTTGCAGCTCCTGGGTGACCTTGGGCGAGCCATAATTCTGACCAGAGCTGTTCTCTCAAGGGCAGTTTCTCTCAGAGCTCTCTCAGACCCGCCTACCTCACAGGGTGCCTGTTGTGGGGAGGGGAAAGGAAAGGAGGTTGCAAGCCGCTCTGGGACACCGAGTGAAGGGCAACGTGTGAATCCAGTCTCCTCCTCCTCTTTTTATGCTAGCTCTACTTATTAATATAATAGGGTGGTATGTAGTGTTACCAACCTCCAGGCAGCACCCAGAAATCTTTTGCTGTTTCGATTTATCTCCAGGTGACCGAGATAATTTCTCCTGGAGAAAATGGCTGCTCTGGCGGGTGGACTCTGTGGCCTGGTACCCTGCCGAGGCCCCTCCCCTCCCCAAACCCCGCCCTCCCTGGGCTCCAACCCCCAAATATCCAGGAATTTCCCAACCTGCAGTTGGTAATCCTAGCAGTATGTTCTTTAAACTGTGTACTTGTGCCGTTCGGACTTTGGTCCATAAGAACATAAGAGAAGCCAATGTTGAATCAGGCCAGTGGCCCATCTAGTCCAACACTCTGTCACACAGTGGCCAAAAATACCTGGGGCCATCAGGAGGTCCAGCAGTGGGGCCAGGACACCAGAAGCCCTCCCACTGCTGCCCCCCCCCCAAGCACCAAGAAGACAGAGTATCCCTTGCCCCAGAGTCCCTATCTATACATTGAGGCTAATAGACACTGATGGACCTCTGCTCCATATGTTTATCCAGTTCCCTCTAATAAGAACGTAAGAGGAGCCAATGTTGGATCAGGCCAATGGCCCATCCTGTCCAACACTTTGTGCCACACAGCGGCCAAAATATACCAGGTGCCATCAGGGGGTCCAGCAGTGGGGCCGGGACACTAGAAGCCCTCCCACTGCTGCCTCCTCCAGCACCAAGAATAGAGTGCATCACCTGCCCCAGATTGAGAGTTCCCATCTATACCCTGTGGCTAATAGCCACTGATGGACTTCTGCTCCATATGTTTATCCAGTTCCCTCTTGAAACTGTCCATGCTTGTAGCTGCCACCACCTCCCGTGGCAGTGAATTCCAGGTGTGAATCACTCTTTGGGTGAAGAAGGACTTCCTTTTATCTGTTCTGACCCGACTGCTCAGGAAGTTCATGGAGTGTCCACGAGTTCTTGTATTGTGAGAAAGGGAGAAAAGGACTTCTTTCTCAACCTGCTCAATCCCATTCATAATCTTATAAACCTCGATCATGTCACCCCTCAGCCGTCGTTTCTCCAAGCTGAAGAGCCCCAAGCGTTTTAGCCTTTCTTCACAGGGAAGGTCTTTCATCATTCTAGTTGCCCTTCTCTGCACTTTTTCCCAAGGCTATAATATCCTTTTTGAGGTGTGGCAACCAGAACTGTACACAGTATTCCAAATTCCGGAGCGCTGGATCTGTACTGAATTATGTCACACGAATGCGCCTGCACGCTTGGTTATGCGCGACGTCCTTGCAGCCACGAGGGCTAAACACGCGCTTTTGGAAAACCCCCCTAACAATGAGTTTCTTGGGAAAGGGAACTCTGTCCCCCCCCCACCAATGCCCCCTCTGAGTTGTGGAGTGGAGTCTTGTGAGCAAAAATTCTAACTTTGTGAGCTGCTGGCATTAAAGTTGTGAGTGAGTGATTTGGGCACTATGTAAATTAGCTTGCTCTGGAGCCATCCCTTCCTGAGCTAAGACAAAAAATGTGTGAGCCGGAGGCTAAAAAACGGTGATCCGGCTCACACTAACTCAGCTTAGAGGGAACACTGCCCCCCCTCCACCCTCCCCGGCCGCCTTGCTGATGGGTTCTCCCGTTTTGATTCCGTTCCAGACGGAGCAGATCAAGAGGGCCAACCGGCTGTACACCAACGACTCCATCTTCCTGAAGAAGTCACTCTACATCCCCGTCCCGGTGGAGCCCAAGGGGCTGGCCAACGGCCTGGACCTGGAGGAGGAAGAGGAGAAGGCAGAGGAAGAGGCGGCCGGGGGCGCCCAGCCCGAGACCGGCAAGCCGCAGAAGGCCCAGCGGAAGAACGGGTCCTCGGCCTCCGCCCCCAAGCACGACCTCTCGGCCGCCGATTTCCTCTTCAAGCTGGACTCTGAGATCCGACGCTCCAAGCAGGTCGCCGTCAAGAAGTTGCGGGAAGGAGAGGCCGCGTGAGTCCCCCCCCCGCCTTTCCCGCGGCTCCCGGCCCCCCGTGTATTTCCTTATTTATGATACCTTGCCTTTTCTCCCCAGCCAGGATCCCAAGTGCGTTACGGCAGTCTCCCGTCCTCCATAGAACAAAGTTTGGGTCCAGTGGGGCACCTTTAAGACCGACAAAGTTTTATTCAAGGTGTGAGCATTTGTGTGCATGCCCACTTCCTCAGATACATTGAAGTGGAAGTTAACAGTCTCTCTCTCTCTCTCTATATATATATATATAGGCAGATGTCTCTATGCTAAACTGCTGTTCATCTGTGTAGAGGCATCTGCCTATATATATATGAACTGATAACTTCCACTTCGATGTATCCGAGGAAGTGTGCATGCATACAGAAGCTCATACCCAGAATTAAACTTTCTGACATCTGCCTATATATATATATGAACTGTTAACTTCCACTTCAGTGTATCTGAGGAAGTGTGCATTCATACAGAAGCTCATACCCAGAATTAAACTTTCTGACATCTACCTATATATATATATATGAACTGTTAACTTCCACTTCACTGTATCCGAGGAAGTGTGCATTCATACAGAAGCTCATACCCAGAATTAAACTTACTGACATCTGCCTATATATATATATGAACTGTTAACTTCCACTTCACTGTATCCGAGGAAGTGTGCATTCATACAGAAGCTCATACCCAGAATTAAACTTTCTGACATCTGCCTATATATATATATAAACTGTTAACTTCCACTTCAGTGTATCTGAGGAAGTGTGCATTCATACAGAAGCTCATACCCAGAATTAAACTTTCTGACATCTGCCTATATATATATATATGAACTGTTAACTTCCACTTCACTGTATCCGAGGAAGTGTGCATTCATACAGAAGCTCATACCCAGAATTAAACTTTCTGACATCTGCCTATATATATATATGAACTGTTAACTTCCACTTCACTGTATCCGAGGAAGTGTGCATTCATACAGAAGCTCATACCCAGAATTAAACTTTCTGACACCTGCCTATATATATATATATATGAACTGTTAACTTCCACTTCAGTGTATCCGAGGAAGTGTGCATTCATACAGAAGCTCATACCCAGAATTAAACTTTCTGACATCTGCCTATATATATATATATGAACTGTTAACTTCCACTTCAGTGTATCCGAGGAAGTGTGCATTCATACAGAAGCTCATACCCAGAATTAAACTTTCTGACATCTGCCTATATATATATATGAACTGTTAACTTCCACTTCACTGTATCCGAGGAAGTGTGCATTCATACAAAAGCTCATACCCAGAATTAAACTTTCTGATATCTGCCTATATATATATATATATATGAACTGATAACTTCCACTTCAATGTATCTGAGAAAGTGTGCGTGGATACAGAAGCTCATACCCAGAATTAAACTTTCTCGGTCTAAAAGGTGCCACTGGACTCGAACTGTGTTCTATTGCTTCAGACCAACACGGCTGACCAACTGGATATTAGAACATAAGAACATAAGAACACAAGAGAAGCCAGTGTTGGATCAGACCAATTGCCCATCCAGTCCAACACTCTGGATCACACAGCGGCCAAAACTACCAGGTGCCATCAGGAGGTCCAGCAGTGGGGCCAGGACACCAGAAGCCCTCCCATGTTGACCCACCCACCCCCAAGCACCAAGAATAGAGTGCATCACCTGCCCCAGACTGAGAGTTCCCATCTATACCCTGTGGCTAATAGCCACTGATGGACCTCTGCTCCATATGTTTATCCAATTCCCTCTCGAAACTGTCCATGCTTGTAGCTGCCACCACCTCCTGGGGCAGTGAATTCCATGTGTGAATCACTCTTTGGGTGAAGAAGGACTTCCTTTTATCTGTTCTAACCCGACTGCTCAGCAATTCCATGGAGTGCCCACAAAGAGTTCTTGTCTTGTGAGAAAGGGAGAAAAGGACTTCTTTCTCAACCTGCTCAATCCCATTCATAATCTTATAAACCTCGATCATGTCACCTCTCAGCCGTCGTTTCTCCAAGCTGAAGAGCCCCAAGCGTTTTAACCTTTCTTCGTAGGGAAGGTGTTCCAACCCTTTTATCATTCTAGTTGCCCTTCTCTGCACTTTTTCCAATGCTGTAATATCCTTTTTGAGGTGTGGTGGCCAGAACTGTACACAGTATTCCAAATGAGGTCGCACCAATGATTTATACAGGGGCATGATGATACTGGCTGATTTGTTTTCAGTTCCCTTCCTAATAATCCCCAGCATAGCGTTGGCCTTCTTTATTGCAGCCTAGACATTTTCAGTGAGTCTTCCCTCCTCCGTGTGATCTTCACACCAACCGTGTGAGGAAGGTCAGGCCACGAGCGGGTGACTGGCTCAAGTTGACCCAGCGATTAGGGATTGGAACCTGGGCCTCCCAGATCGGAGTCCGACGCTTTTAACAATTATACCACATCTGGGCACCACAGCTTAAGAAGGTATCTAGACAAGCTAGAACGTGCGTCCAGAGGAGGGCAACGAAGATGGCGAGGGGGGTCTGGAGACCAAGTCCTGTGAAGAAAGCCTGAAGGAGCTGGGTGTGTTTAGCCTGGAGAGGAGACAACTGTGAAGGGGATAGGATAGCCATCTAACAATAATTAATAATTATTGCATGGCATTGTGTGTAAAATAGCCAAGAGATCCTAGGATTGCCCGGCAGCCAGAAGTTCTAGCTCTTTTAGTGTTATGCACCACTAGGTGGCGAGCGAGACTCGTTTTTAAGGCAAGAGACGCTTCAGGGATGGTTGGCCATTGCCTGTCTCTGCGTCCCAACCCTGGTATTCCTTGGAGGTCGCCCTTCCAAATACTAGCCAAGGCCGACTTTGCTTAGCTTCTGAGATCTGAGAGGACTGGGCTAACCTGGGCTGTTCAGGTCAGGGCGACAGCCATCTCCCAGTACTTGAAGGGCTGTCATGGAAAGGATGGAGCGGAGTTGTTTTCTGTCGCCCCAGAAGGTCGGAGCAGAACCAACGGGTTGAAATTAAATCAGAAGAGTTTCCGGCTGAACGTTAGGAAGAACTTCCTAACAGCTAGAGCGGTTCCTCAGTGGAACAGGCCTCCTTGGGAGGTGATGGGCTCTCCTTCTCTGGAGGTTTTCAAGCAGAGGTTAGATGGCCATCTGACAGCAACGCAGATTCTGTGAACTTGGGCAGATCATGAGAGGGAGGGTGGGAAGGGTTGCCTCAGGGCTTGGTTCTTGTGGCCCTTTCTGACACGCCCAGGGAAAGGCTGGTCACCATTTTGGGGTCAGGAAGCCATTTTCCTCCAGGCCAGTTTGGTTGGAGGTCCTGAAGGCATTTTGTCATCTTGTGGGTGTGGAACAGTGGTCACTGGGGGTGTCGGCGGGAGGAAGTAGCATTGTGCAGGGGTTGAGCTAGATGACTCTTGAGGTCCCTTCCAGCTCTGTGTTTCTACCATGTTGTGTCTCAGAGAGCACCAAGACCCTGAAAGACTAGTAGGGCTATCCTTCGTCCCTCCCTTGTTTATCCAGGCTGTGATGTCCCCAAAGAAAAGAGAAAAAGGGGGATTTGCCTCATATTCTCTTTAGGTGGCTCACACAAGTGAGCCAGGCTGCATACTTAGATTCTGGCTATAGGTAATGTGTGGATATGGGGCTGCGGTGGCTCAAGTGGTTAAGACGCTGAACTGCCGACTGGAAGGTCGGTAGTTCAGCAGTTCAAGACCCGAGTGCCGCGTGATGGAGTGAGCTCCCGTCTCTGGTCCCAGCTCCTGCCAACGTAGCAGTTCGAAAGCAAGGAATTGCAAGTAGGTAAATAGATACCACCTCGGTGGGAAGGGAACAGCGTTCCATGCGCCTTGGCGTTTAGTCATGCTGGCCACATGACCATGGAAACGTCTTTGGACAGCGCTGGCTCTTCGGCTTGGAAACGGAGATGAGCACCGCAACCCTAGAGTCGGATTCGACTGGCTGTTGAGCAAGGGGAAACTTTGCCTTTACTAATGCATGGGTACTCTGGAGATGTCCGTGGTGAAGACATCTGCAAGCAGCGTAGACATTCCTAGATAGCTTTTGGGTAACTGTATAGTCCACCCTGTTCCCTGCTTCCTTAATGTTCATTTTACAGCTGAGAAAACAAAACCTATAATTTGGAAGGGCTCATAGTGGGGAAACAGGATGAGGTCTGAAGATTTTACGGAGTAAGGTTTTTTGTCAGGACTTGATTTCTAAGTGGGGGGGGCCCAGACACTTAGAGCATGTGGTCGTTGGGAGGGGGAGCTGGATTTCAGATTATGAAAGGTGCTCTGTGCATTCTCAGGGGCTGCCTTATTCCGTCCTGTGTTCCATGACGCGGCAGAACAGTCCCAAAGGGCTAAATGCAACAGCGTCTGAGAATTAAAAAGCCACATGCTTGTGCTGAACGTAGTGGCCACCGGGGGGCACTGCCGCTCCAGAGGTTCCTCAGGTCTTCCCTTAAGCCCCTCCGGAACGTGGATTTTGTTTCAGTTTGCCGAATTTCTGCAAACGTGTGCCAGCGTAATCTAGCAAGATTGTGGTTTTGAAGAACCTTGGGGTGGTGGTGGGGGGGGTTAGCCGACCAGCCTGTTCGTGGGTCGCATAGTTGTTATGTCTTTTGCACGGCCGAGAGCTCAGAGAACCGAGCAGCCATAAAATAACGATTAAGTAGGAGGTTAGGCGGCACGGAAGCAGCACGGCCGATATCGGCAATGCCTTTCCGTATTCCAGTGTGCAGTTGTCGTCCCCCCCAACCTCAGAACGATAGTGCAGAGCCGGGGAGATTGCAGAAGAGGGCGACCGAGATGATTAAGGGCTCGGGGCCTTTCTTATGACAGAAGGCTGAAGAGTTCTGGGGTGTTTCAGTTTAGGGAAGAGGTGACAAACCAGGGGGCGTTGAGAGGAGTTTGTAAAATTATGCAGGGGGCAGAGAGAGTAGGCAGAGCTGTTTCGCCCCCCTCTGAAAATACTAGAACTTGAGGGCATCCAATGAAGCTGATGGGCAGTCGGTTCAGGACGGACAGAAGGAAATTCTTCTTCACTGGATGAGCAATTAAAATGCAGAATCTGCTGCCAGAGGATGTAGTGATGGCCACAGGGAGAGACGGCTTTCAAAGGGGATCGGACAGGTTCGTGGAGGCAAGAGAGGTCCCTCAGTGGTTTCTGGCTACTGGGACTAAAGAGAACCTCCCCATTCAGAGGAAGTCAACCTCTGTGCCTTGTTCTTGGCCCTCCAGAGGGACTGGTTGGCTACTATGCGAGACAGGAGGCTGGATGGGGTAGACCCTCCCTGGTCTGATCCAGCAGGGTTCTTCTGGGGTTCTTCTCACGGGAAGGCCTCGGCCTCTCTGCCCTGTTGCTGGCCCTCCGGAGGAACTGGCTGGCCACTTCACAGGTCTGACCCAGCGGGGCTCTTCTGATGTCCTTAGGAAGGCCTCAGCCTCTCTGCCCTGTTTGTTGGCACTCCAGAGGAACTGGTTTGCCACTCTGTGAGACGGTATGCTGGACTGGATGGACCCTCACTAGTCTGACCCAGCAGGGCCCTTCTGAGGTTCTTCTCAGGGGAAGGCCTCGGCCTCTCTGCCCTCTTGTTGGCCCTCCAGAGGAACTGGCTGGCCCCTGTGTGAGACGGGAGGCTGGACTGGATGGACCCTCCCTGGTCTGACCCAGCAGGGCCCTTCTGGTGTTCTTCTCAGGGGAAGGCCTCGGCCTCTCTGCCCTCTTGTTGGCCCTCCAGAGGAACTGGCTGGCCCCTGTGTGAGACGGGAGGCTGGACTGGATGGACCCTCCCTGGTCTGACCCAGCAGGGCTCTTCTGAGGTTCTTCTCAGGGGAAGGCCTCGGCCTCTCTGCCCTGTTGCTGGCCCTCCAGAGGAACTGGTCGGCCACTGTGTGAGATGGGAGGCTGGACTGGATGGACCCTCCCTGGTCTGACCCAGCAGGGCTCTTCTGAGGTTCTTCTCAGGGGAAGGCCTCGGCCTCTCTGCCCTCTTGTTGGCCCTCCAGAGGAACTGGCTGGCCCCTGTGTGAGACGGGAGGCTGGACTGGATGGACCCTCCCTGGTCTGACCCAGCAGGGCCCTTCTGGTGTTCTTCTCAGGGGAAGGCCTCGGCCTCTCTGCCCTCTTGTTGGCCCTCCAGAGGAACTGGCTGGCCACTGTGTGAGACGGGAGGCTGGACTGGATGGACCCTCCCTGGTCTGACCCAGCAGGGCTCTTCTGGGGTTCTTCTCAGGGGAAGGCCTCGGCCTCTCTGCCTTGTTGTTGGCCCTCCAGAGGAACTGGCTGGCCACTGTGTGAGGCAGGAGGCTGGACTGGATGGACCCTCCCTGGTCTGACCCAGCAGGGCTCCTTCTGGGGTTCTTCTCAGGGGAAGGCCTGCGGCCCTCTCTGCCCTGTCTGTTGGCCCTCGGGGAACGGAAGGCCTTGGCCTCTCTGCCCTCTTGTTGGCCCTCCAGAGGAACTGGCTGGCCACTGCGTGAGAAAGGATGCTGGACTAGATGGACCCTCCCTGGTCTGACCCAGCAGGGCTCTTCTGGTGTTCTTCTCAGGGGAAGGCCTCGGCCTCTCTGCCCTGTTGCTGGCCCTCCAGAGGAACTGGCTGGCCACTGTGTGAGAAAGGATGCTGGACTAGATGGACCCTCACTGGTCTGACCCAGCAGGGCCCTTCTGGTGTTCTTCTCAGGGGAAGGCCTCGGCCTCTCTGCCCTCTTGTTGGCCCTCCAGAGGAACTGGCTGGCCACTGCGTGAGAAAGGATGCTGGACTAGATGGACCCTCCCTGGTCTGACCCAGCAGGGCTCTTCTGGTGTTCTTCTCAGGGGACGGCCTCGGCCTCTCTGCCCTGTTGCTGGCCCTCCAGAGGAACTGGCTGGCCCCTGTGTGAGAAAGGATGCTGGACTAGATGGACCCTCCCTGGTCTGACCCAGCAGGGCCCTTCTGGTGTTCTTCTCAGGGGAAGGCCTCGGCCTCTCTGCCCTCTTGTTGGCCCTCCAGAGGAACTGGCTGGCCACTGCGTGAGAAAGGATGCTGGACTAGATGGACCCTCCCTGGTCTGACCCAGCAGGGCTCTTCTGGTGTTCTTCTCAGGGGAAGGCCTCGGCCTCTCTGCCCTGTTGCTGGCCCTCCAGAGGAACTGGCTGGCCACTGTGTGAGAAAGGATGCTGGACTAGATGGACCCTCCCTGGTCTGACCCAGCAGGGCCCTTCTGGTGTTCTTCTCAGGGGAAGGCCTCGGCCTCTCTGCCCTCTTGTTGGCCCTCCAGAGGAACTGGCTGGCCACTGCGTGAGAAAGGATGCTGGACTAGATGGACCCTCCCTGGTCTGACCCAGCAGGGCTCTTCTGGTGTTCTTCTCAGGGGAAGGCCTCGGCCTCTCTGCCCTGTTGCTGGCCCTCCAGAGGAACTGGCTGGCCACTGTGTGAGAAAGGATGCTGGACTAGATGGACCCTCCCTGGTCTGACCCAGCAGGGCCCTTCTGGTGTTCTTCTCAGGGGAAGGCCTCGGCCTCTCTGCCCTGTTTGTTGGCCCTCCAGAGGAACTGGCTGGCCACTGTGTGAGACAGGAGGCTGGACTGGATGGACCCTCCCTGGTCTGACCCAGCAGGGCTCCTCTGATGTTTTTGTGTTCATGCCATCCGTGTGGGTCACCAGAGGCATCTGACCAGGCTAGGAAACCGAAGCTAGGCCGGCCGGACCTCCGCCCTGCCCCACAAGGCCCTCCTCAGGAACGCCACGTTCTCTGGTGTCCTTCAACTCCACGCCATAGACTTCACCTTTCCCAGATCTGACCTCTTCTGTATTTCTCTTTTTCCCCGCTCCAGGGTTCCCGAGAATGAGCCAGGATCCAGCCCCGGGCCCTCCTCCTCCTCCTACCAGAACGAGCCTTCTCCTCGCGCCCAGCAGCGTGCCGTCCTGGGGCCCGTGCCGCTCACCAAAATCGCCCGCGCCGACAGCCTCCGGGACCAAGAGGATGAGATCTTCAAGCTTTGATGGCCGCTGCTTCCTCCCCCTCCCGCCCCCCGTCAGACGATCCCTGGGACTCCATATCCACCTGGGATCTCTGGCGGCATCGTCTCCATCTGTAGTGAAGCCCCCCCTCCCTCAATGTTCTCCCCCCTCCCTCTCCCCGGGGGTGTCTCGCCTCCAGAAAAGGACACGGAGTTTGATTCCCGTGGGGGTTCCGGTGGGACTCAAACGGCCGCAGTTGGGGGTCTCGAAAGCTGTGGGTGAAAATCGGGCCCTATTGGCTCAGGTCGGCGTGCCTCCCCCCGGCCATGCCAACTGGACTCTTTCCATGTGCTCTCGCCAAGCTCTTTCACATTTTCTTGTTCTGTTTTTTTTTCCTTTTCCTTCTTTGTGCTGAATTTTTGTGTGTGGCGTGGAGGTGTGGGGTCGGGCCTGTCGCCTGGAAGGGCCCCCACGAAAACGGGTCCTGCTCCCACAGGGGTCGAGAGAGGAGGGGCGACTTTTCCAGTGTGGAGTCTCGGGGCGGCCGCAGGGAAATGCCTGTAGGACCTGTAGGGTGAGGCTGCAGCTGCCGTGGCCCAGGAAAAGCCGGTTTCCAAGGCGACCTTTGCCACGGACTGGCCGAACCGGGCTGCTGCCACTGTGGTGGGCGTGGGCGGCACTCCTGAGTGCCGGATCCTCCAGTGCCGATCCGCGCCAAGTATTCTTTGCAGCTCCGGCTCTTATCACCCTCTCCGGTTCCGTCATCCGAACCCGAATCCTTCTGCCTTCCTGCGTAGACATCTGAAATGCTGCCCTGCTGAGCCTGTTCAGAACTGTCAAGACTCCCCCTCTTAACAGACCTGCGGCCTCCCCCCCCCCCGCCACTCTGAAGTCCGGGTCGCTCTGCACCCCAGAACAACAAGGCTCAAACGCTCGTGATAGTGAGGGGTCTCTCCGCTCGGGAGGGTTACCTCCGTTCCCGGTGGAGAAAGGACGGGATTACGATAGAAAGCTGATCCACACTTCAAAAGGGTAAAAAGCCCAGCGGCACCTTTAAGACTCACAAAACTTTATTGTCGCAGTAGCTTTTGAGAAACACTGCTCTCTTCGTCAGATGCGTGGAGGGTATGAAGAAACCTGGCCAGAGATATATCGGTGGTATATATACATCTATCTCCGTCCGTCGTCCGTCCATCCATCCATCCATCCATCTTTCTATCTCATCTATCTTTCATCTCATTCTTTCATCTATCTTATCTATCTATCTATCATCTTTCTATCTATCATCTTTCCTTCCTTCCTTCACTTCCTTCACTTCCTTCCTTCCTTCCTTCCTTCCTTCTCTTCCTTCCTTCCTTCCTTTCTTTCTTTCTCTCTCTCTCTCTCTCTCTCTCTCTCTCTATCTATCTATCTATCTATCTATCTATCTATCTATCTATCTATCTATCTATCTATCTATCTATCATCTATCTATCATCTATCTATCTATCTATCTCCCCTTACCACCTATATATCTCTGGCCGGTTTCTTCATACCCGCCACGCATCTGACGAAGAGAGCGGTGTTTCTCAAGACCTTACGCTACAATGAAGTTTGTGAGTTTTAAAGGTGCTACTGGGGCTTTTCACTATTTTGCAGCCACAGACTAACACGGCTCACGCCTCCGGCTCTCCGCACTCCAGTCTTCAAGAACGCGCGACGAACGGATTTCTGAAAAGTGAAGCCAGGATGGGAACAAAATCAATCCCCGCGTTGCAACGGACAGGCGAGTCCTATAAACGGCTATAAAAGTCCTGATAACGGTCTGAGCCGACGTGCTGACGAAACGAAGCGATTCTCGTTGACTCCCGGGGTTTTCTCCCGAACCGAACCGCAGAGCAAATGCCCACGGTCAGGAAAAGACTGAAAAAACGAGTCTCTGTAAATCAGTGACAGGGAACAAACGGTCGTCGGCGACCCACAGAAAGAGACTGCCGCTCACCAGGAGGAAGGTTACCATTAAGGCCAAATGATCAACTATTATTCACCGCTGTAGCCATTTAGGGAGGGAGACGCCAGACTTCTTACTGGCTTCCTCCAAAAAGCCCAAGCTAGAGGCGCTTTGCAAATATGAAGTCAGCAGCTGCTTAAAGAACCCGAACTACCACCGCAGGTTATACTCCGGAGTTTCACTTCAATCGTCTAAAAAGGGAACGTGTCGTAATAAGGAGCGATCTTTCCACGCAGTTCTATTTATTGCCTCTGTAACCCAAAGTGCTTTCTGACCCCTCTGGGCTTCTGTCTCCGGTCTGTCCTCGAGCCCGAGAGGAAACGTCCCGCGATCATCGCTGGTCAACGACGGCTTCGGTGGGGAGATCGGCTTCATCGGAACTGGCCGGGACCCTCGGAAATGAGGGAAGCGGCCCCCTGTTCTTGTTTGGGAGGCGGGGTGGGTGGGTGGGAAGAGACCAGGTGAGATGCTGCCGTCTCTATGCGTGAGGGGACCCTCCCATCTTTTGGGCCCGGTGTGTTTCCCGTCTTCCTGGGGGCACTGTCGTGGGAGGCCCAGGGACGCTTGTGCCGCACAGCCCTGCGATTAAACAGCCGGCGAGTCTTGCTGACCTCCGACTTTGTTTTTGGAGTTCGTCCCGCCCGCGATGCTTCCCTCTAAGCCGTGGAGTCTTGTGAGCAAAAATTCTACCTTGTGAGCTCCTGGCAATAAAGCTGTGAGCGAGCGGTTTGGCCGCTGCATAAATCAGTCGGCTCTGGAGCCCTCCCTTCCTGAGCGAAGGCAAAGAATGTGTGAGCCGGAGGCTAAAGAACTGTGAGCTAGCTCACGCTCACTCAGCTTAGAGGGAACACTGCTCTGGAGCCCTCCTTCCGGAGCTAAGACAAAAATGTATGAGCTGGAGGCTAAAGAACTGTGAGTTAGTTCACACTAACTCAGCTTAGGGGGAACACTGCTCTGGAGCCCTCCTTCCCGAGCTGAGGCAAAGAATGTGTGAGCCGGAGGCTAAAGAACTGTGAGCTAGCTCACACTCACTTAGCTTACGGGGAACACTGAAAGCCCTCCTTCCTGTGCTAAGACAAAGAATGTGTGAGCCGGAGGCTAAAAAACTGTGAGCTGGCTCACGCTAACTCAGCTTAGAGGGAACACTGCTCTGGAGCCCTCCTTCCTGAGCGAAGGCAAAGAATGTGAGAGCCGGAGGCTAAAAAACTGTGAGCTAGCTCACACCGACTCAGAGTCTCAGAGCGGTTTACAATCTCCTTCCCCTTCCCCTCCCCACAACAGACACCCTGTGAGGCAGGTGGGGCTGAGAGAGCTCTCACCAGAACCGCTCCTGAGAGAACTTGTGACTGACCCAAGGTCACCCCAGCAGCTGCATGTGGAGGAGGGGGGAATCAAACCCGGTTCTCCCCCAGATCAGAGTCAGCGCTCCCGACCACGACACCGAACCGGCTCTCCTGCGGACCAACATGGCTGCCCAACTGAAACTGTTGCCTAAGGAGGCATCCCTGGTTTTTCTCTCCCCTGCCGGTCATCTGTGTAGATCCAGGTGGATGGCCCGGTTGGTCCGAAGCACCGGAACAGAGTTTTGAGTCCAGCGGCTCCTTTAAGACCCACAAAGTTTAATCCTGGGTATCGGGCTTTCGTGTGCAGGCAGACTTCGTCAGATTCATGGGCACGAGAGCTGGCGCCCGGAATTAGACTCTGTGGGTCTTAAAGGTGCGGCTGGACTCAGACTTTGTCCAGAACCCTTGCCTGCAGTGATGGTAGTGAAGGGTGAGAGCCCAAGGGAGGAGGAGGAGGAAGAAGAAGAAGAAGAAGAAGAAGAAGAAGAAGGAGGAGGAGGAGGAGGAGGAGGAGGAGTTTGGATTTATCCCCCGCCCTTCACTGCCCAGAGGTGTCTCTGAGCGGCTTACAAATCTCCTTTCCCTTCCCCTCCCCACAACAGACACCCTGTGAGGTAGGCGGGGCTGAGAGAACTTCTGACAGAAACTGTCCTTGAGAGAACAGCTGTGCCAGAGCTTGCGACTGACCCAAGGTCACACCGGCAGGTGCAAGTGGAGGAGTGGGGAATCAAACCCGGTTCTCCCAGATTAGAGTCCGTGTGGTTCTCCCAGATTAGAGGAGGAGGAGGAGGGGATTGGATTTATCCCCTGCCCTTCACTTGGAGTCTCAGAGCGGCTCACAAACTCCCTTCTCTTCCCCTCCCCACAACAGACACCCTGTGAGGTAGGTAGGGCTGAGAGAGCTCTTGACAGAGACTGCTCTTTTTCAGGAACAGCTGTGCCAGAGCTTGTGATTGACCCAAGGTCACACCAGCAGCTGCAAGTGGAGGAGTGGGGGAATCACACCCGGTTCTCCCAGATTAGAGTCTGCCCACTTAACCACGACACCAAGCTGGCTCTCTCTGGTTGGGGACCTCTGTGCGAGTACAAAAAATGGCCACCGAAACAATGTTCCCTCTAAGCGGCGGAGTCTTGTGAGCAAAAATCCTCCTTTGTGAGCTACGCTGGCATGAAAGTTGTGAGCGAGCGATTGGGCTGACTGCATACATTATTTTGCTCTGGAGCCGTCCCTTCCTGAGCGGAGGCAAAAACGTGTGAGCCGGAGGCTAGAAAACTCTGAGCCAGCTCACACTAACTCAGGTTAGAGGGGACATTGCCTGTGAGGTACTGGCTGAGAGAGTTCTCTCCAGGACTGCCCTTTCAGGGACAGCTCTTGTCAGAACTGTGGCTTGCCCAAGGTCATCCAGCAGCTGCAAGTGGAGGAGTGGGGGAATCACACCCGGTTCTCCCAGATTAGAGTCCCCGCACTTCACCACGACACCAAACTGGCTCGAAAGGGGGTGAGGGGAGGCGACACCCTCTCTCAAAGCGTGGCCCGTTCGCTCTCTCCTTTTAACTATCGTCTGCTCTTTTTAACCCTCCAAAATCTATTCAAGGTTCTTGAATACGACGGGCTAGCATAAAAACTTAGCTGTGTGGTTTGATGTTTGACCCGCCGAGCTAACGGCCGCTCCCCCCGCCTCCAATGCACAGGGGTCGCAGCGAAGATCTGTTGCAGGACGCTGGGCAGCCGGATGCGATGTCACAGAAACGGGGTGCCAACCTCCAGGTGAGGCCTGGAGTTCTTCTGGGGTTGCAACTGAGCGCCGGACGCTGCTGCTTTTTTTGGGAGGGGGGCCCCCCCTCTGTGACATCACCCCCTGCCGAGGTTGCTCCCCTGCCCCAATCCCACCCTCCCCAGCCCCTACCCCCAAACAGATAAAAGGAAATCCTTCTTCACCCAAAGAGTGATTAACACGATGGAATTCACTGCCACAGGAGGTGGTGGCAGCGACAAGCACGGAAAGTTTCAAGAGGGAATTAGACAAGCATATGGAGCAGAAGTCCATCAGTGGCTCTTAGCCACAGGGTATAGATGGGAACTCTCAGTCTGGGGCAGGTGATGCACTCTGTTCTTGGTGCTGGAGGGGGCAGCAGTGGGAGGGCTTCTAGTGTCCTGGCCCCACTGCTGGACCTCCTGATGGCACCTGGTATATTTTGGCCACTGTGTGACACAGAGTGTTGGACTGGATGGGCCATTGGCCTGATTCAGCATTGGCTTCTCTTATGTTCTCTCATGTTCTTATGTTCTAACCAATGCTCCCTCTAAGCTGTGGGGTCCCTTGAGCAAAAATTCGACTCTGTGAGCTACTGGCATTAAAGTCGCGAGCGAGCGATTTAGGTGCTGCATAATTTAGTTTGCTCTGGAGTCATCCCTTCCTGAGCTAAGACAAAAAAAAAAATATGTGTGAGCCAGAGGCTAAAAAACGGTGAGCTGGCTCACACTCACTCAGCTTAGAGGGAACACTGCCCCAAACCTCCAAAGATTTCCCAACCCGCAGTTGGCGACTCTGGCAGCGGAAACCTCAGGAGGTGTCGGGTCAGGATCAATTGCCCCCTCTAAGTCTTGTGAGCAAAAATTCTACTTTTTGTGAGCTCCTGGTATTAATGTCATGAGCGAGTGACTTGGCTACTGTATACATTAAGTTTGCTCTGGAGTCCCTCCTTCCTAAGCCGAGACAAAAAATTGTGAGCTGGAGGCTAAAAAAATTGTGGGCTGGCTCACACTCACTCGGCTTAGAGGGAACACTGGTCAGGACCCCAGTGGGGCAGCCAAGTGGGGCTTTGGCGCCCCAGGAACCACCCTCAGAATTTGTTGCTCCTCCCCCTAATTAACAGGAATGGAAACTTGCTGTAAGTCATAGAGTCGATTCAATTCGAACTTTTTATGACTGCAGAAATTGGATTTTTTTTTAAAAAGCAGATAAAATATACAGCCCCCGTCAACCTGGTGGCTCTGTCCCATCTTGGGGGCTTCTGCGCCTTCCTCTCTTGCACACTGAAGTTCCAATTGATGTTTATATGCCAAGACACAGAAGAAGAAGAGATTGGATTTATACCCCGCCCTTCGCTCGGGAGTCTCAGAGCGGCTTACAAACTCCTCTCCTTTCCCCCTCCCCGCAACAGACACCCTGTGAGGTAGGTGGGGCTGAGAGAGCTCTTTCGAGAACTGTTCTTGAGAGAACAGCTCTGAGAGAACTTGTGACTGGCCCAAGGTCACACCAGCAGCTGCAAGTGGATGTGTGGGGAATCGAACCCGGTTCTCCCAGATTAGAGTCCAAACACTTAACCACTACACCAGACTGGCTGTCCTACACCAGACAGGAAAACAAGAAGTTGCCGGCATGAAAGGGGTTAATCGGACCTTGAGTCAGGGGCAGAGCCCGTCCTCCTGGCCCTTGGACCCATTCAAAACAGGCCCTCCCCCACCCGTTTAGAAAGTAGCTGCCGACCAGGGCTGTCTGGCGGGTTGAACCTGGAGGTCACTCCCAGAAGGTGAGCATCGGGATTACTTCTTACCTGTCGGACAAGAACGGGAAGACCATGCAATTTAAAAAAGGAGTGTGTGTGTGAAAGACATTTATTTTCAATCTCTGCATTCCCTGAGTCAAGTTACAGGCTGTGTCCAACAACGTTCCCTGAGAGGGTTTCCGGAAAAGGGAAGGAAGGAAACGGCCGCGTCCCCTTCTCTAGGTCAAGAGCACGGGGTCTGATGCTGTATACCGAGTATCCCTCCACTGCCCCCATCTCCCTTTCTTATCCAGCCTCGGTCGGGAGGGTGGGGTGGAAATTTAATAAATCCAGTCCCCGCACTGCACGTCTGAACTGGCTGCTCTTGGGTTTGCTGGATCGGGGAAGGAAGCACCCTACCGTCGATCGGCTACCTTCACCGTCGTCCACTCAAACTGTCTACCTGGGCTCGGCTGTCGCAGTTGGGTGCCCCGTGATCCAGTAAAACCAGCTGGTTTGGGGAACTGCAGGGAGTTGAGGCTGAGTCGCCACGCCCTTCCGAAACGTGGCGGAGAGGGGGCTTAGGGCAAGATAGAGGCCTCGGGCATCTGCACCCATTTTGGCACCTGAAGCCGGTGTCCTCCAGGCTGGGTTCTGCAGAGGCCGGTGCCAAAGTGGAGGGGCTTTGAGCTTCCATGAGCCCGGAACAAGCGGGCTGGTGGTGGTGGAAGTTTTACCTCCCTCAAGCACGACAGGGCAGAAGGCGTGCCCCATTCCCTCCTGGGCCTGAGTGCCTGGCACCCGGTCCTTGGGCTTGGTCCCTACCTTTTCCACCATGCGCTTCTGGGGTCGTCTCCCAAGTCCCCACTTATATCTGGGGCGCCTCTGATGGAGAGGGGCAGCGAGATGGGTGGAGGCACACGGAAGGCCAGGCAGGGTTCCCCGACCGCTGCTGGGTTCTTTGAGGCCGTGTGATTCTTGCAAGGCACCTGTCGGTCACTTGAGGGGCAGAAAACAGGCACCTGGGGAGGAAAGGAAAGCCACTGCCAGTGCCCCAAAGGGTGGTGTTGGTGAAGGAGGAGAGGGCCATGGCAAGAGGCTGGCGCAATCAGGTGGCGCATAGCCTAGAAGGGCGGCTTGCAATACTGGCTCTCACGTGAAGCGGGTTCCGTCCTGCGATTATTAGACCCTTTGGCTGGAACCAGTTGCAGGGGCTCGAGCGAAAGGTCTTTCCCAGCACTGAGTACCTGAGATCCTTTAAGTGCAAGTGCTGGCAGGTAGGGCAGGACCGAGACCTTCTGCGTTCAAAGTGGGGGCAATCCTGTTGAGCCCTGACTCCAACTAGCGTCGGCTGGGCCCATATCTTGTTCACTGGAAACTGGGAGGGGATTTTAAAAAAAAGCAGTCCTGGCTTGCTAGCAAAGCGGCCGGCTGACCGTTGACTAGGTATATAGCTCCCCCCTCACACACACACACACATAAGAAAGTAAAAACTAAGCCTGTAAACAACATATGACGTAACACATATTTGATTTCTTCTCGTGAGCGGCGGTCCAGGAAGATTTGCAGGGGAGCTGGCAGGGAAAGTAGACCCAAGCAGAGATTAAAATGGACTGTGCAGACTTCACCTCGCCCCGTTTAGCATGTTAGAGAACTCTCTGCTTTCATTTTTTTTGGTTTGTTTTGCAACGGCGTTTAAATGTCTTCATTTTCGCCGGTTGCAAAGACCGGCTGGAATGCAGAAGGAGCTGCAAGCAATCCGAAAGGCTCAGATAAAGGGTCGGGGGTAGCTTCTACGGACTAAGGTGGGGGCATCTCCTGAAATCTACTCCTTCTCAGAAAAATCGGTGGATAATACTGGCCGGATTCAAGCCCAGGGGCACCAGCGACCAACAAGCTTTTTCAGAAGAAAAGACCAAGAGTCCCGGTAGCTCCTTAAAGACTAACAAAATTTGTGGCAGGTTACGAGCTGCCACACTAGCCAAAGGTATCTCAGAGTGGCTTACAAACTCCCTTCCCTTCCCCTCCCCACAACAGACACCCTGTGAGGGAGGTGGGGCTGAGAGAGCTCTGACAGAAACTGCTCTTTCTGGAGGACAGCTCTTATCAGAACTATGGCTTGCCCACGGTCATCCAGCCAGGTGCGAGTGGAGGAGTGGGGGAATCAAACCCGGTTCTCCCAGACTAGAGCCCGCGCTCTTAACCAGTACACCAAACAGACAGACTAACATGGTGACTCATCTCGATCTGTCTGAAGAAGTGAGCCAATGACTCACGAAAGCTCCTCCCCCGACACAAATTTGGCTAGTCCTTAAGGTGCCGGTGGACTCTGGCTCTTTTTCATAGCTACCCATCAAGATTTTTCAGAGTATGAGTGTTTGGGAGTCAAAGGTTCCTTCATCAAAAGGGCGTTTTGACTCGTCAGATATCTGACGAAGCGGGTTTGGAGTCTTGAAAGCTCACGCTCTGAAAAATCTTGCTGGTCTGGAAGGTGCTACTGGGCTCAAATTTAGCTGTTCGATTGCAGGCCCACACGGGTACCCTCAGAAACGATATCCATACTGGCCGGAGTAATCCGTGTGGTGGGTGGGCATAGAGAGGCGATGTCACGATTGTGTCACGAGTCCAGTTGGCCTTTCCCCGGGGCATGAATTTTGTAAATCTTTCACGCAGCCAAGTTCGTAACCTGGGTCACAGTGTAACATCTGGATGGGTACAGTAGCGGTTCCCCCCGTTATCGGGTGTTATGTGTGGGTCTCCCTGCCTAATTTCCCTCGTGGCAAGATTGACGCGGTGTGATTTCCTGAGTCGTCCTTTCCTCTCCCCTGTCCCAGCTTGACTTCACAATTTCCCTTCATCGATGAGCTTGTTCAGCCCCTCACAGATCTTTTTCAAGCGAGGCTGGTAGGGATCCCCGGGGCTGTACAGCTGGGTCAGGAATTCCGTGTCGGCGAAGTGGTCGAAGACATGGCGGATGCGCCCGAGGGATTTGGCCGTCAGGTGCTTCTCCACCAGCTTGATCAGCAAGTCCCGGCATTCTTGGAGCAGCTGGGCCAAGACGGCCTTCTCGAAGGTGAAGTCCACCTCGTGGAAGCTGATGGCGGTCATGGCCCCTTGGTGGAGCTTGTGTTTGAATTCCTCCGCCAGGCACAGCTCCTCGTCGCTGAAGCAGTTGTTGCGGTAGAGGACGGAGATCTTGACGGTCATCTTGATGAGGTTCTTGATAACCTTCTGGGATTCGGCCCGGTTTTGGGTGTACTCCTTGGAGACACGGTACATCTCGTCCAGGATCTCACTGCTGGTGTCGTCAATGAACATGTTGGCCATGGATTTGGTGGCCATTCGGCTCAGGATCTTCTTCTCGGCCTGTATGGCCAGGCTGCGGGAGCTGAAGGTCTCCATGTCGGCTGCGGGGGAAACGGGAAAAGGAGCACATCCGGTTAAGTCACGGTTATGCCTCCGATTGACCAAGCTTCCCTTCCCTGGTTGAAGTTAAGGTCCGAGAAAGCTAAATGTGTATTAGCTGTGGTAGATCTTCCTGGGCTGTGTGGCCGTGGTCTTGGCATTGCAGGACCTGACGTTTCGCCAGCAGCTGTGACTGGCATCCTCAGAGGTATAACACAGAAGGATGGAGTATTCTCTGTGTTTTCCAACTGTGTTTATCTTTGACACTGAAAGTACTCCGTCTTTCTGTGTTATACCTCTGAGGATGCCAGTCACAGCTGCTGGCAAAACGTCAAGTCCTACAGTGCCAAGACCACGGCCACACAGCCCGGAAAAATCTAAAACAGCTAATGAACTCCAGCCGTGAAAGCCTTTGACAACATATTAAATGTGTATTATCCCTCCCATGGAGCTGCAGTGGCTCAAGTGGTTAAGACGCTGAACTGCAGGCTGTGGAAGGTCCGTAGTTCAGCAGTTCAAGACCCGAGAGTGCTGCATGACGGAATGAGCTCCCGTCTCTAGTTCCAGCTCCTGCCAACCTAGCAGTTCGAAAGCAAGACATTGCAAGTAGATAAGTAGGTACCACTTCGGTGGGAAGGTAACAGCGTTCCGTGCGCCTTGGTGTTTAGTCATGCCGGCCACATGACCACAGAAATGTCTTCGGACAGCGCTGGCTCTTCGGCTTTGAAACGGAGATGAGCACCACAACCCTAGAGTTGGATTCGACTGGCTTTCGAGCAAGGGAACCTTTACCTTTTACCTATCCCTCCCATGGGGGAGCATTACATTTAAAGCAGACATGTGGAAACTAGGAATCTCTTTGTTCTAAAGTAGTGCATTAATCATTAAACCACAGGGCCGTATTGAGATGACTGTTCTCTCTAATAGCTAATCTCTGGCTGTGGTGACACACATCAAATAATCCACGTTCAATCCACTGTCAGTGCAGTTTCCAACTGGATTTTTACTGTGTGAACTGGCAAAGTCCAGCCGGAAAGTGCATTGGAAGTGGATTGAAAGTTGATTATTTTTTAGTGTGGGTGACCGCAGCCTCTTACAGTTAAACAGCACTTGGTTTATTTTGCCCACCCAGGTATCAAGTAAAATCCCAGCCAAAGAATACTCACTGTTATGTTTTTTTTTTAAAAGCACTATGATCACTCTTGAAACAATTAAAGAATCACAACGCTACCACAGGGACTAGCATATGCTAGTGAAATTGGAAATAAAGACGCAAACATGTCACCGGTCCTATTCTATGATACAGTACAGTTTCTAGTTTCTCGGATAAGTTATTTCAGAAAGATATCCCGGATCTGAGCAATTTGGGGGTCTTTTTAGGTTGCGGCTGCCTTATCTATGCCCAGCTACAACAACTTCACGTGACTTTTAAAACATCTATTTTGTTTCCTCGGAAGGTGTGAGGCAGTGTTCCTTCTAAACTATGGAGTCTTGTGAGCAAAAATTCTACTTTGTGAGCTACTGGCATTAAAGTTGTGAGCGAGTGATTTGGCTACTGCATGAATTAGCTTGTTCTGGAGCGGCTTACAAATTCCTTTCCCATTCCCTCCCCTCCCCACAACAGGCACCCTGTGAGGTTGGCGGGGCTGAGAGAGCTCTGACAGAAACTGCTCTTTTTCAAGAACAGCTCTGACAGAACTATGGCTTGCCCAAGGTCATCCAGCAGGTGCAAGCAGAGGAGTGGGGGAATCGAACCCAGTTCTCCCAGATTAGAGTCTGCGCACTTCGCCACTACACCAAACAGGAAAATCATATCACTGAGCTAAACTTAACAATACAGAAGGTTTACCTCCGACGTCCCTCCCTGCCCATTCATGGAGCAAATGCAAAATACCGATCTCTTACCTGCTTCGTGAAGGGGAATCCAATTTGTAGGATTTGTATGTGTGCACCTGGAAGTCATGGCGACCTCTGGCGGCTGACCCTGTACTGGGGGCCTGGAGGATATTCAGAGAGGCGGCTGAATGACGCCTGCCCCCACCTCCCGACTGCTGGTATTCCAAGGAGGTCTCCCATCCAAGTACTTGGCAGAGTCGACCCTGCTTAGCTTCCAAGAACTGATGGGATCGGGCTTGCCTGGGATATCCAGCTCAGGGGCCAATTTCTGGCATGCGAACACTGCTAACGGGATGTCTCCACTCTAAACCTTCTTGCCCTTTCTGGCAGGCAGCCACTCACCCAGCCCAGATTTAGGAGAACTGGCTTCCATGTGGGCAGGCGAATCCCAGACTTACAATCGACCAAGGGGCGCACATTCCACACGTCTCAACAACCCAGATCATATTTTACAATGTCTGTCCACCTTGCCCCTTCCTGGCAGGTAGAGCAAAGGATTAGCTCTGCTCCCTGACCTCTTGCTGCATTTTATGGCTCTCTTCCCTCGGAACTCCTGGCGAGCTTCAAAGCACCCTGCATCTCCAGGGCATGACACGTGTACCCGCTAAGCAAGCTTCTTTGATTGATGGGACAGGCGGGCCTCTCCCTGCAATCTTAATTCCAGAAAGTGGAGTTTGGGGAGATAAGGAACCTCAGCAGAGCGTAGTGCTGTACAGTCCATCCTCCAGAGCAGAAATTTTCTCCAAGAGGAACTAGAATCACAGAATTGGAAGGGGCCCTAGAGGTCATCCAGTCCAACCCCCTGCTCAGTGCCGGATCAGCGTAGAGCATCCCTGACCAGTGTTTGTCCAGCCGCTGCTTGAAGACTGCCAGTGAGAGGGAGCTCAACACCTCCCGAGGCAGCCGATTCCACTCTTGCACAACTTTTGACTGTAAAATTTTTTTCCCTATGATCCATCCGGTACTTTCCTGCCCTTAATTTCAACCCATTCTCGCGAATCCTCTCCTCTGCTGCCAACAGGAACAGCTCCCCTGCCCTCCTCTGAGTGGCAGCCCTTCAAACGCTTCAAGAGGGCCATCCTGTCTCCCTTCAACCTCCTCTTCTCCAGACAGAACATTTCCCAAGTCCCTCAGGCCTTTCTCATAGGGCTTGGATCTCTGATCTCTAGTCTGATCAGTCGGGATTCCAGGGGATCTCCAGGCCCCATTGGAGGGGGTCTAGAAGACAAGTCCGACAAGTTAGTGTCAGATGGGTAGCCATGTTGGTTTGCAATGGAAGAGCAAGGTTCAAACTGAGGAGCAGCTTAAAGTCAAACTAGATTTTCTAGGGTATAAGCTTTCAAGAGCCCAAGGCCCCTTTGTGGTCCTTATGTGTTTCTGATGAAGGTAAAGGTAAAGGTTCCCTTGCTCGAAAGCCAGTCGAATCCGACTCTAGGGTTGCGGTGCTCATCTCCGTTTCAAAGCCGAAGAGCCAGCGCTGTCCAAAGACGTTTCCGTGGTCATGTGGCCGGCGTGACTAAACACCAAGGCGCAGTGAACGCTGTTCCCTTCCCACCAAAGTGGTCCCTATTTATCTTTTTTTTTTTTTTTTTTGTAAAACTCTCTTAAAAAAGAGAGAATTTTATTCTTTTTATAAGAAACGGGAAGGGTAGACAGATGGAGAAAGAAAAAGATGGAGTGAAATTTTTCCTGTTAGTGAGGGTTAGTTTAGGTTAATAACCAATACCAATTTGGCATCTATCATGGTTAGAAGATCTTCTTTTTAACTATCGCAAAGTCCAAAGTCACTCTGTTAATGCAGTTAGTAAAGTCCATTGGGGTTAGTAATTAAACAGCCCCTTCCAGATGTTACACGAACAGTCCTCAAAGTATCTTCTTTTTAAATCTCTTCCAGTTATGGATTGAGTCCATTTTAACTTTGAAGTCTTCCGTTCCATCACCACTTTCCCCTGGGCTGCTGTCTTCTTCGCTTGTCCCTGGTCCCTATTTATCTACTTGCAATGTCTTGCTTTCGAACTGCTAGGTTGGCAGGAGCTGGAACTAGAGACGGGAGCTCACCCCATCATGCGGCACTCTCGGGTCTCGAACTGCTGAACTACTGACCTTCCACAGCCTGCAGTTCAGCGTCTTAACCACTTGAGCCACCGCAGCTCCTGTTTCTGATGAAGGGTCCCACAAAAGCTTACATCCTGGGAAATCTTGTTGGATTTTAAAGTCCTACAAGGAGAGGTTAAGGGAACTGGATAGGTTCAACTGGAGAAAAGGCCGGAAGGGGGCATGATCTTGGTGTTGACCTTTAAAGCCTTGCATGGCCTGGCACCGACATAAATAAATTGGAAAAATAAATACCGGAAGGACCACCTCTCCCCATATGTGCCCCGGAGAGCCTTGTGCTCTGTTGGTCAAAATCTGCTGGTTGTCCCTAGTATCACCCAGGGTGAGGGCCTTTTCTGCCCTGGCCCCAGTCTGGTGGAACATGCTCCCATTTGAGATCAGGGCCCTGCGGGACTTATTACCATTCCGCAGAGCCTGTAAAACGGAGCTATTCCACCAGGCCTTTGGCTGGGGCGGTGGGCATCCAATAAAAAACTTGGCCTCCCCTGCTGAAATGGAAGCCCACCGCCTCAACGCGGCCCGTACCAATACGATCTTACAGACCCAATGGCGCCAGCTTGAAATAGTGTATATAATGGAAGTCGTGAGACCTGTTTTGTGTTGTCTCTTTTTAAAATCTATGCTGTTTTAAATTGTTTTTAATTATTCTGTAAATTCTATTCATGTGTTTTACTTCTGTGATCTCCCCTGAGCCTTATTGCGGAGAGGGCAGAATATAAATCAATCAATCAATCAATCAATCAATCAATCAATCAATCAATCAATCAATCAAATAAATAAATAAATAAATAAATAAATAAATGGTTAGTGTCTTCGACTGCCTGAAGGGCTGTCATTTGGATGTAGGCATGCTTGGACTGCCAGTGGTTCAGCTCACGTCCTGTTTGCCAGTTGAGATCAGGCAGCCAATTTATCAACGGGCAGTTCGGCTGTTCATGGCTCGTTCATGTCCGTTCGACTGGAATAGTCAAACGTGCAGCCATCAGAAGCCAACTCCCAGCTGATCACTGATCAGCTGGGAGTCGGTGTCTGACCTCCTGCCAGGGAATTCTTGCTGCATCCGAGCCTTGATGCCGCAGCAACATTTGCCCAGCAGCAGATCAGAACCCGACTCCCAGCTGATGAGGGATCAGCTGGTGGTGGGTTTTTGATGACTCCCGCCCCCGGAATATCACTGAATCCCTGCTGGGACACAACAAAGTTGAAGATCAGCCAGCCCCTGCTTTCTGGCGTTGTGGTGTCCCGGGCTTCCTAGGTTTTGACAATTTTGCCTGGAGAGCGATGGATCTGGACTCCCACAAGTGGATCACTCCTGGAGCCAGTTTGGTGTAGTGGTTAGCGCCGACTCTAATCTGGGAGAACTGGGTTTGCTCCTCCACTCCTCCTCCACATGCAGCTGCTAAGGTGACCTTGGGTCAGTCACAAGTTCTCTCAGAGCTGATCCCTCAAGGGCAGTCCTCAAGAGAGTTCTCTCAGCCCCACCTACCTCACAGGGGGTGTCTGTTGTGGGGAGGGGAAGGGAATGTTTGGTGTGAGCCAACCAGATCCAGGGACTACGTGTCCCTGTGTTTGCAATAGTGGAACGTGTTGTCTTTGATCGTCCAACATCTTGACTGCCAAGTCTGTGGGATTCCTACGTGGAAGAGGGCCAAGGGATGTCAGCCTCCAGGTGAGGCTTGGCGATCTCTCAGAATTGGAGAAATGACGGCTGAGGGGGTGACAGGATTGAGGTTTATAAGATTATCCATGGGAGAGAGCAGGTTGAGGAAGAAGTCCTTTTCTCCCTTTCTCACAAGACAAGAACTCGTGGGCACTCCATGAAATTGCTGAGCGGTCGGGTTAGAATGGATAAAAGGAAGTCCTTCTTCACCCAAAGAGTGATTAACACATGGAATTCACGGCCACAGGAGGTGGTGGCAGCTACAAGCATGGACAGTTTCAAGAGGGAATTAGATGAACATATGGAGCAGAAGTCCACCAGTGGCTATGAGCCACAGGGTATAGAAAGGGACTCTCAGTCTGGGGCAGGTGATGCACTCTATTCTTGGTGCTGGAGGGGGCAGCAGTGGGAGGGCTTCTAGTGTCCTGGCCCCACCGCTGGACCTCCTGGTGGCCCCTGGTATATTTTGGCCACTGTGGGACACAGAGAGTGTTGGACTGGAGGGGCCATTGGCCTGACCCAACTTGGCTCCTCTTATGTTCTTATGTTGGGGGCAAGGGATGCTCTGTGTTCTTGGTGCTTGGGGGGGGGCAACAGTGGGAGGGGCTTCTCGTGTCCTGGCCCCACTGCTGGACCTCCTGATGGCCCCTGGTATTTTTGGCCACTGTGTGACCCAGAGTGTTGGACTGGATGGGCCATTGGCCTGACCCAACATGGCTCCTCTTATGTTCTTACGTTCTTAATTGCAGCTCCTCTCTAGAAGATGGCAGAGATCAGTTCCCCTGGGGGGGGAAATGGTTGCTTGGGAGGCTGGACTGTATGGCATTATACCCCACGGAGGTCCCTGCCCGCCCCAGCGTGATGTAGTGGTTAAGAGCGGTGGACTGTAATCTAGAGAACTGGGTGTGAGTCCCCATTCCTCCTCCACACGAAGCCTGCTGGTTGGCCTTGGGCCAGTCACCGTTTCTCTCAGGACTCTCTCAGCCCCACCTGCCTCCCATTGCGGGGGGAGGAAGAGAAAGGCGACTGTCAGCCGCTCGGAGGCTCCGAGAGGTAGAGAAAAGCCGGGTATAAAAACCAACTCGTCTTCTTCCAAATCCCGCCCACCTCAGGCTTGACCCACAAATGCCCAGCTGTTTCCCAACCAATATTGGCAACTTTACATGCTGCTACGGAGGGCTCAAGGCACAAGACAGTCGATTTCAGTTGGACAGGAGGAGAAACTTTATGACGATGAGGCTGCTTTAAGTCCAGGACTCTTTTTGTAGCAGGAACTCCTTTGAATGTTAGGCGACGACATTCCCCTAACATAGCCAATCCTCCAAGAGCTTACAGGAGCCCCTGTAAGGAGAGCTCTATAACCTCTTGGAGGATTGGCTACACTCTGGAATTTGGGCAAAAACTCTATGGTCACAGGGGCTTTGACCATAGAGTTTTTGCCCAAAGGAACAGAGCACTGCCGGGATGTTGCCAATGTGACGATGTCGCTTCTTGTGCACGCCAGAAGCGACGTAGCCACATCATTGGTAATGTGGCCCAGGCCGTCCTCTCTGTCCTAGTGAGTGTTCTCATTGGCCCACTGATCGGGGGCGGGGCCTACTAGCAGGGGATCCCCCGCCTCCGCTGTGGTGCCTGGCAACCACTAGCCATGCAAGAGGGAGGGGCTCTCTCTCGTTGGAGACCTTCAGGGGTTAGTGAGGAAGAAGAAGAAGAAGAGATTGGATTTATGCCCTGCCCTTCACTTGATGTCTCAGAGCGGCTCACAAACTCCTTTCACTTCCCCTCCCCACAACAGACACCCCGTGACAGGTAGGTGGGGCTGAGAGAGCTCTTTCGAGGACTGCTCTTGAGGGAACAGCTGTGCCATAGCTTGTGACTGACCCAAGGTCACACCAGCAGGTGCAAGTGGAGGGGAATCAAACCCAGTTCTCCCAGATTAGAGTCTGCGCACTTAACCACTACATCAAAATGGCTCTCACACCAAACTGGCTCTCTGTTATAGGAATGCTATAGCAATAGATTACCTACAGAAACTTGGAACAGGTGACCCAGGCGAAGTTGCCAACTTTGGGCTCGGGAATTTCCTGAAGGTTTGGGGGATGGAAGAAGAAGAAGAGATTGGATTTATACCCCGCCCTTCAGTACCCGAAGGAGTCTCAGAGCGGCTGACAACCTCCTTTCCCTTCCCCTCCTGACAACAGACACCCTCTGAGGTTGGTGGGGCTGAGAGAGCTCTCTCAAAGACTGCCCTTGAGAGAACAGCTCTTGAGAGAACTTGTGATAGGCCCAAGGTCACCCAGAAGCTGCATGTGGAGGGCTCCCAGGTTAAGAGTCCACGGTTCTAACCCCTACATCAAACTGGAGCTTGGGGAGGGACCTCAGTGGGACAGAATGCGACAGAGTCCTCCTCCTCCTTCCAAAGCGGCCGCTTTGTCCCCCAAGGGAACTGATCGCTGCAGATCAGTTGTCAGATCCAGATCAAGAGGAGGCACAGAATGGCCTCTTCCAACTGTCGGAATCCGTAGGTGGAGGAACACTGACAAAAACAGAGAAACGCCGGCATTTTTAGGTCAGCCAGTGCGCCTTGCTTCTGAGGAAGTGCTCTCCAGCCCGCGGAAGCTGCTGACGCAACACATCCGGTGGCCTCAAAGGTCTCGCCCCAGTTTCATCTGCAAACCAAACCTCTTGCGCCGTCTCCACACACGCGCAGAATTTGCACGCGACCTGGGCTCCGTCCCGAATTGAGCCTGTTCCCCTCGGGGCGGCTGGCCTCCAGGCGGGGGCTGGAGATCTCTTGGAATCACAACCCATGTTCCCTCTAAGCCGTGGGGTCTTGCGAGCAAAAAAACTGCTTTGTGAGCTACTAGAATTAAAGTTGTGAGCGAGCGGTTTGGCTACTGCGTAAATTAGTTTGCTCCGGAGCCCTCCTTTCGGAGCTGAGACAAAAACGTGTGAGCTGAAGGGTAAAAAACCGTGAGCTAGCTCACACTGACGCAGCTTAGAGAGAACCCTGATTACAACTGATCTCCAGATAGGGATTCCACCCTCCAGGTGGGACCCGGGGATCCCCTGGAATTACGGCTCATCTCCAGACTACAGAGATCAGTTCTCTTGGAGGAAATGGCAGCTTTGGAGGGTGGACTCTGGCATTGTACCCTGCCAAGCAATACTCCCTCTAAGCCGTGGAGTCTTATTGAGCAAAAATCTTACTGGGTGAGCTCCTGGCATTAAAGTTTTGAGTGAGCGATTTGGCTGCTGCATAAATTAGTTTGCTCTGGAACCATCCCTTCCTGAGCTAGAGACAAAAAAATCTGAGAGCTGGAGGCTAAAAGACTGCGAGCTGGCTCACACTCACTCAGCTTAGAGGGAACCCTGCTCTGGAGACGTCCTCCCTGAGCAAAGACAAAAAAATGTGTGAGCCAGAGGCTAAAAAACTGTGCGCTGGCTCACACTCAGCTTAGAGGGATCCCTGCTCTGCAGCCCTCCTTCCTGAGCTAAGAGGGGAAAAAATCTGTGAGCCGGAGGCTAAAAAAACTGCGAGCTGGCTCACACTCACTCAGCTTAGAGGGAACCCTGCTCTGGAGACGTCCTCCCTGAGCGAAGACAAAAAAATGTGTGCGCCGGAGGCTAAAAAACTGTGAGCTGGCTCACACTCACTCAGCTTAGAGGGATCCCTGCTCTGCAGCCCTCCTTCCTGAGCTAAGAGAAAAAAAATCTGTGAGCTGGAGGCTAAAAAAACTGCGAGCAGGCTCACACTCAGCTTAGAGGGAACACTGTATGCCGACCTCCCTCCCCTCCCCAAGCTGCACCCTCTCCCTGCTCCACCCCCAAATCTCCAGGAATTTCCCAACCTGGAGTTGGCAACGCTATGACCTCCCCTTTGCTCCTTGCCCTTCTTTGCAATCTTAAAAAAAACCCCGGTGGGCTTCACAGAGACATGGCTGGGACCCCAACCTCGTGGTCCATCACATCCCTTGTGGGATCTAGCCGTGGGCTTTGACTGGAGACCAGATCTGGCCCCCTTTATGCTGAAATTCACCGCAGTGTGGCCTAGGCAGGGAAAAACCCCTCGCCGCCTTTCTGGAAGGCCTCGAAGAAGCCGGGCCCTGTTTGTCTGAGTCTCTTCGAAGCCTGGCCTTCATGACGCTTGAGCATATTTCTGACACCGGCCACCCGTTTCCTCCTCTACTTTCCCCCCCACCCCGCAAGACGTAAGACAGTTTCCTGTTTTTATCCTCTTGTCTTGACTGGAGATCGAGAACCTCGGGTCTTCCGGAAGCTTCTCTTCGGATCGCCCGCCGATCGCTCTTTCCCTCCGGCTCTTCCATTGTCCTGAACAGAATTCATTTGTAAAGAATGGCCGGGAGGAACGGCTTCCCACGAGACCACCTCTCAAGGACGGTCGCCGACCGGTGTTCCCTCTAAGCTGGGTTAGTGTGAGCTAGCTCGCAGTTCTTTAGCCTCCGGCTCACACGTTTTCGTCTCTCAGCTCCGGGAGGAGGGCTCCAGAGCAAACTAATTTATGCAGCAGCTCAAATCGCGTGCTTGCAGCATTAAATGCCGGGAGCTCACAAATTAGAATTTCTGCTCACAAGTTTCCACAGCTTAAAGGGGGAAAAATATCATCACATCTATACTACATCCAGGTGACGCCCGGAGGTGACACGATTGATTCCCGGGTGACCTGGATCGATTCCCCTGGAGAAAATGGCTGCTTTGGAGGGTGGACGTCAGGCCCGTAGCCGGGATATTTTTGTCTTTTTTGGGGGAGGGCATTTACATTTTTAAGGGGGCAGTTAAATTACAGTGAATTAAATTAATCTGAACGCTTGTCTTTAAAGGGGGAGACTCCGAGCCTCTTTCTAGCCTTTCCTTTCTAGGGACAGGGCATTTAAGAAAGCTCAGAGGGCATTTAATTGCCTTCAGAAGGCATTTCAATGCCTCTTGAGTTCCCTTCCACAGGGCAACAAAGCTTAGAAGGGCACCTTCCATAATCTCCCACAATGCCGCTTTCGGCTCGCCCAGTACCACCTAGGCCATGGTCAAAAATATGTTTTCGGGCAACGCTCCCTCTAAGCTGTCAAGTCTTGTGAGCAAAAAATTCTACTTTGTGAGCTCCTTGCATTAAAGTTTGTGAGCGGGCGATTCGGCTGCCGCATAAACTGGTTTGCCCTGGAGCCACCCCTTCCTGAGCTAAGGCAAAAATGTGTGAGCCGGAGGCTAAGAAACTGTGAGCTAGCTCACGCTCACTCAGCTTAGAGGGAACACTGGTTTCTGGCATGGCTCTTTGTGGGAGGTGTGGCTTTTAATTAAGGGGGCATGGCCCCCAAATGCCCCATTGTAGCTACGGGCCTGCTGGACTTTATGGCATTATAATCTGCTGAGCTCCTGCCCCTCCCCAAACCTCACCGTCCCCAGGGTCCGCCCCTCAAATCTCCACCAAATTTCCCAACCCAGATCTGGGAACCCCAAGAAGCCACCTAGAGACTGAGGAGGGCCCCAGATTTCAGTGGAGGGCCAGGATACAATCTCTTCCCATTAAGGCCTGGGAAACTGCATTCAGCCCAGATCCTGCAACCTCAAATGTATTTGTTTTTGAAGAAGAAGAAGAAGAAGAAGAAGAAGAAGAAGAAGAAGAAGAAGAAGAAGAGGAAGAAGAAGAAGAAGAAGAAGAAGAAGATGAGATCGCTTTATACCCTGCCCTTCACTGCCCAAAGGCGTCTCAGAGCGGCTCACAAACTCCTTTCCCTTCCCCTCCCCACCACAGACACCCTGTGAGGTAGGCAGAGGCTGAGAGAGCTCTGACAGAAACGGCTCTTTTTCAAGGACAGCTCTGACGGAACTACGGCTTGCCCAAGGTCACATCAGCAGGTGCAAGTGGAGGAGTGGGGAATTAAACCCGGTTCTCCCAGATGAGAGTCTGCGAGGAGAAGGAGGAGAAGGAGGAGGAGGAGATTGGATTTATACCCCGCCCTTCACTACCCAAAGGAATCTCAGAGTGGCTTACAAACTCCTTTCCCTTCCCCTCCCCACAACAGACACCCTGTGAGGCAGGCGGGGCTGAGAGAGCTCTGACGGAAACTGCTCTTTTTCAAGAACAGCTGTGCCGGAACTATGGCTTGCCTAAGGTCATCCAGCAGCTGCAATTGGAGGAGTGGGGAATCACAGAGTCATAGAATGTTAGAGTTGGAAGGGACCTTGCAGGTCATCTAGTCCAACCCCCTGCACTCTGCAGGAGTGAAGCCGAAAGATAGCCCTACAACATACCCGAAAGATGGTCGTCCAGCCTCCACTTGAAAACGTCCAGCGAAGGAGCATCCACCACCTCCCGAGGCAGTCTCTTCCACTGCTCAACCACTCTTACAAGTTAGGAAGTTTCTCCTGATATTGAGCCAGTAAGGACTCCTTGTCATTCCCACCCGTTAGATCGAGTCTTGCAATCCGGAGCCAGAGAGAATAGATCTGCTCCATCTTCTACAGGACAGCCCTTCAGATATTTGAAGACTGCCATCCTGTCCCCGCTAAGCCTTCTCTTTCCCAGGCTAAACAGACCCAACTCTTCCAGCCTTTCCTCGTGAGACTTGGATTCCAGCCCTCTCACCATCCCGGCTCTCCCAGATTAGAGTCTGTGCACTTAGGCACTACACCAAACTGGCTCTCAGCAATTTTTCACTTTATTTGTACGCTACTTTTCTCCCCAAAGGGGACCCAGAGCAGCTCACGATGTTCTCTTGTCTGCCACTTTATTCCCACAACAACCCTGCGAGCTAGTGGTAGGGGGGGCGAGCTCTCGTGAGTCACGGCTCACTTCTTCGGATACAGCTCGGATGCGCTGGGGGTTGGATTAGATGACCTGCAAGGTCCCTTCCAACTCTAACATTCTATGATTCTACGAGTCCGTCTGTCCTTATATCTTGGAGAGTGGAGTGCAATAAGGACCGATGGACTCACGTCCCGGCTGTATCCGAAGAAGTGAGGATCAGTGACTCACGAGCGCTTCCTCGCCCGCCACTGATTGTTAGCCTGTAAGGTGCTCCTGGAGTCTTGCTATTTTCTGCTCCTACCAGACAGACTTTTCAGCCATTTCCCTATCATCCTTCAATACTCCTTCTACCCCCTTGGTCATCCAAGGGCTTCTCTTCTGTTCTTATGGCTACCCACCTTGATCTATCTGAAGACGTGAGCAGTGACTCCCGAAAGCTCATAAGAACATAAGAGAAGCCAATGTTGGATCAGGCCAATGGCCCATCCAGTCCAACACTCTGTGTCACACAGTGGCCCAAAACACCAGGTGCCCTCAGGAGTTCCTCATCAAAGGCTCCTAAGTAAGCTCAAAAATCACGGGATAAAAGGACAAGTCCTTTTGTGGATCAGAAACTGGCTAATTGTCAGGTTCCTCAGCCAGCTCACGCAACGCAGGGCTTCTTCAGAATACAATCTTTAATGGTGAATCGGAACTAAAGGCACGTGTACAGCTTGTGTCAGTAATGGCCACATAGAATAATGCCTATTAAGGTATACTACATTCAAGCATCCCCCCCATAGCAGAAGCCAATGAATAATATTCGCGCATGCGGGTAAAAGTGGCGGGCAAGCAAGCAAAACAGCCTAGAAACTGTTTAGGTTCCCAGCCGAAACTCCAGCAGCTAGAGATTGATGGTCGGAGACCTGATAAGAGACAGTGAGTAAAAGTTCAGAAGATGGGAGACCGGAGTACTCCCTCTGCATACCATACTTATGACAGGGCTACCTGACGCTAATTAATAGGAAACAGAGAGTGAGTATAAATGGGCAATTCTCTCAGTGGAGGGTGGTAAGCAGTGGGGTACCGCAGGGATTAGTACTCGGTCTTTCTTCCCTATGAAGAAAGGTTAAAATACTTGGGACTCTTCAGCTTGGAGAAACGATGGCTGAGGGGTGACATGATTGAGGTTTATAAGATTATGCATGGGATTGAGCAGGTTGAGAAAGAAGTACATTTCTCCCTTTCTCACAAGACAAGACCTCGTGGGCACTCCATGGAATTGCTGAGCAGTCGGGTTAGAACAGATAAAAGGAAGTCCTTCTTCACCCAAAGAGTGATTAACACATGGAATTCACTGCCACAGGAGGTGGTGGCAGCTGCAAGCATGGACAGTTTCAAGAGGGAATTAGATAAACATATGGAGCAGAAGTCCATCAGTGGCTATTAGCCACAGGGTATAGATGGGAACTCTCGGTCTGGGGCAGGTGATGCACTCTATTCTTGGTGCTGGAGGGGGCAGCAGTGGGAGGGCTTCTAGCATCCTGGCCCCACTGCTGGACCTCCTGATGGCACCTGGTATATTTTGGCCGCTGTGTGACAGAGTGTTGGACTGGATGGGCCATTGGCCTGATTCAACATTGGCTTCTCTTATGTTCTTATGTTGATGCTTTTTAATTCGTTCGTTAATGATCTGGAGTTGGGAGTAAGCAGTGAAGTGGCTAAATTTGCAGATGACACGAAGTTGTTCAGGATGGTGAGAACCAGGGAGGATTGTGAGGCACTCCAAAAGGATCTGTCAAGGATGGGTGAGTGGGCGTCAACGTGGCAAATGGGGTTCAATGTGGCCAAGTGCAAAGTGATGCACATTGGAGCCAAAAATCCTAAATATAAATACACATTGATGGGGTCCAAACTGGCAGAGACGGACCAAGAGAGAGATCTTGGAGTCGTAGGGGAGAACTCACTGAAAATGTCGAGACAGGGTGCGACTGCAATAAAGAAGGCCAACGCTATGCTGGGGATGATTAGGAAGGGAGTTGAAAAGAGGTTTATAAGATAGGACTTCCTTTTATCTGTTCTAACCCGACTGCGCAGCAATTTCGTACCCTGCCACAAATGTTGTTAGTCTTTTGAGGTGCTCCTGGTTTCTGTCTGCTGTAGACAGACTCACACGGTGACCCATCTTGATCTATCTGAAGAAGTGAGCCGTGACTCCTCCACTGCCCCAAATTTTGTTAAGTCCCCTCCTGGACCTCTTGTTCTTTTCTACTGCTGGGGACCAGCTGTGATTCCTGGAGACCTCCAGCCCCCGTCTGGAGGTTGGCAGCCCTGAGTGAAGCATGTGCCGTGTACCATGCAGGCGAGACCCTGTCCCACCCCCCCCACCCCGGTCATCTCTGGTCCCTGAGGGCGTGAGGGCAAGTAAATGACAACCGTCACTGAATTCTTGCGGGTAGCGTTTCAGGAAGTGGCTAGAAACTGAAGCCAAAGGGGGAAGGGGAAAGAACGAACGAATCCGGCTCAACGGAGGCCGGGTTCACATTAAATCGAGGCTGAGCTCCGGAACCTATTCGCCAGTTCCGAACTGTAGTCCTGGAAAGTCTGGAATGGGGACTGTCTGCTTCTGAACATGTGCAGAGAGCCCTGCGAAGTCTAACCTCGGTTATTGGCTCAGAGATGGCTCGGCCGTGCAGGTAGACTAGGCAAGTGTCTAGGACAGGCCAGTTCGAGGACACCTGGCTAACTGGAAGCCGCACACAAGAGGTTTCTAGAAGGAGGAGGAGGCGGAGGAAGAGAAGAGGAGGAGGAGGAGGAGATTGGATTTATACCCTGCCCTTCACTCCCCGAAGGAGTCTCAGAGCGGCTTACAATCTCCTTCCCCTTCCCACGACAGACACCCTGTGAGGTTGGTGGGGCTGAGAGAGCGCTTTTGAGAACTGCGCCTGAGAGAACAGCCCTGAGAGAACTTGTGACTGACCCAAGGTCACACCAGCAGCTGCACATGGAGGAGTGGGGGAATCGAACCCGGTTCTCCCAGATTAGAGACCGTGCTCCTAACCACGACAGCAAACTGGCTCTCTAGGGTTGCCTTGAGACCTCTTGGAATTACAACCGATCCCCAGGCAGTAGAGATCTGGATACCGCAGGGGGTTATGGGCACTGGCCACTTAGAACTGCCCCCTCCCTGCGTTTGATTTGCACACTTTTTCTCCTGGCCGGTTTGGCCCGGGATCCTGGAGGGGTTTTTTTGTCCTCTTCTGGGCACAGAGCAGGGGTCACTGGGGGTACATGTCGGGGAGGTATTTGTGAATTTCCTGCCTTGTGCAGGGGGTTGGACTAGATGACCCTCAGGGGTCCCCTTCCAACTCTATGGATGTCTGGAATATAGGAAGCTGGTCTTCTGGTCAGGAGGCTGTACCTTTTGAGCTCCTGTACCCGTCATCTGAGAAACTGGGGGAGCAAGAAAAACCGACCGAACCGTGGCTCTCCCGCATGCACATCGGAATGCATCACGCTTCCGTCGTCTCGTGGGCCTCGCTTCCTTCCAGCCGGGAGGGTTGTTCATTAGCCGCGACCTGTTGTTTGGCATCCTTCTCTAATTGCTCCCCGGCCTCGGGCGGGCCTGCCCCACGGAATGAACGCCTGCCTCTTAGTGGCAGGGAGGAAAAACCGGACGGAGGGCATGCACGAAGGCCAGCCCTCGCACGGAATACCTTCAGGGAGAATCACTTCCCGGCACGCTTGTTTTGATGCCTGACTGGATCTTCCCCTCCAGCTGCAGCAGAGAGTCTCTGCTTTGGAGAGCTGCCTGAAAGGGAGAAGTCCAACAGGCGAGGCTCACACTTATACACATCCAGCTGCCTTATACTGAGTCAGACCCTCACAGTATTGTCTACTCAGACTGGCAGCTGGTCTCCAGGGTCTCAGGCGGAGGCCTTTCCCATCACCTCCTGCCTGGTCCTTTTTAACTGGAGATGCCAGGGACTGAACCTGGGACCTTCTGCATGCCAAGCAGAGGCTCTGCCACTGAGCCACGGTCCCTCTTTACAGCTCTCTGGGGTCTCAGGCAGAAGTGTTTCCCATCACCTCCTGCCTGGTCCTTTTAACTGGAGATGCCGGGGGATTGAACCTGGGACCTTCTGCATGCCAAGCAGAGGCTTTTCCACTGAGCCACGGCCCCTCTTTACAGCTCTCCAGGGTCTCCGGCTGAGGTCTTTCCCATCACCTCCTGCCTGGTCCTTTTTATCTGGAGATGCCGGGGATTGAACCTGGGACCTCCTGCATGCCAAGCAGAGGCTCTTCCACTCTAAGCCACGGCTCCTCCCCTGCTGCTCTGCATGATGGGTAAGGCCCTTGCAGCTGGAGGAGCAGCATAATACCAGCGTGGTGTGGTGGCTAGAGTCTCATACCAGGATTTGGGAGCCTAGTTCGAATCCCTACTCTGTCATGGAAGCTCACGGGGTGTCCTTAGGGGCAGTCACAGAGGCCGCCTCGCAGGATTGTTGTGAAGGTAAAATGGAAGAGAGGGGAAAGAGGTGAGCGGCTGCAGGTTCCCCCCTCGGGGGAGAAAGGAAGGGTATAAATGGGGCAAATCGATAAATGACACAAAAGAAGGACCCCAGTTCTCACCTGCTCCACCACCACGGTGCCAGAGCAGTGCCAGCTGGTACGCTAATGGGAAATGCATTGGCAAAAGGGGGGCTTGGGAGACAAAAAGGCGATTGAAGATTGGGAGGTCTGGGACCCAAGGATGCCAACCTCCAGGTGGTGGCTGAAGAACTTAAGAACATAAGAGAGAACCCAGTGTTGGATCAGGCCAACGGCCCATCCAGTCCAACGCTCTGTGTCACACAGTGGCCAAAAAACCAGGTGCCATCAGGAGGTCCAGCAGTGGGGCCAGGACACTAGAAGCCCTCCCACTGTTGACCCCCCCAAGCACCAAGAAGACAGAGCATCCCTTGCCCCAGACAGAAGAACACAAGAGAAGCCATGTTGGGTCAGGCCAATGGCCCATCCAATCTAACACTCTGTGTCACACAGTGGCCAAAAAATACCAGGTGCCCTCAGGAGGTCCACCAGTGGGGCCAAAACTCCGGAAGCCCTCCCATTCTTGCCCCCCAAGCACCAAGAAGACAGAGCATCACTGCCCCAGACATAAGAACATAAGAGAAGCCAATGCTGGATCAGGCCAAAGGCCAGTCCAACAGTCTGTGTCACACAGTGGCCAAAAATACCAGGTGCCATCAGGAGGTCCAGCAGTGAGGCCAGGACATTAGAAGCCCTCCCATTGTTGCTTCCTCCCCCAAGCACCAAGAAGACAGAGCCTCACTTGCCCCAGACTGAGAGTTCCCATCTATACCCTGTGGCTCATAGCCACTGATGGACCTCTGCTCCATATGTTTATCCAATTCCCTCTTGAAGCCGTCCAGGCTTGTAGCCGCCATCGCCCCCTGTGGCATTATTTGTGGCATTACAACTGATCTCCAGAAGATAGAGATTGGTTCAGCTGGAGAAAACGGCCGCTTTGCAAGGTGGACTCTCGGGCAATAGACCCTGTTGGAGTCCCTCCCTTCACTAAACCCCCCACAGGCTCCGTTCCTAAATTCTCCAGGTATTTCCCAACCTGGAGCCGGCCCCCTGCTACCTGGGCTCTTCAGAAGGACCGGAAAACTCATGTAGGAAAGGGGCTCTCAATGGCTAACAGCCAAAGTAACTAAACGCAGGGCTATTTCTGGGCCGGAACGCACAGGGACGGAGTTCCGGCTGGCTCCCGAGTTGGCCACGCCCAGCAGGAACTCATTAGCATAACAGGCCACACCCAACAGCAGAAACTCATTCGGATTGGCTACATTTGGGGTGTGTGGCCTAACATGCAAAGGAGTTCCTGCTCCAAAAAAAGGCCCTGGGTTTCAACGACAAAGAAGATAAACAGAATAAGAAGCAAAAAGTGGGTGTGGCTGGATGACCACACTTCTGGTAACATGTGGGTGTGGCCTAATATGCTAATTGAGCCGTGCTGTCAGGGCCGTGGCCTATGTGCTAATGAATTTCTGCTGTTGGGTGTGGCCTATTATGCTAATGAGTTCCTGCTGGGCCTTTTCTACAAAAATAAGCCTTGACTAAACGGATCCTCTCTGCAAAAGACCTCTGAATACTGGACTCCAGGTCAACAGCAAGAATAGTCTGCCTCTGATTCTTGGAGGGTGGGGAATAGAAGGAGAAAAGGATTTGCTTCCTGAAGGCACCCGGCTTGCCTATTCCTGAAACAGGATCCTGGCTCGGATGGACCCGTTCGTTCCGACCCAGCTTCTTAAGCGGATGTGCCATGAGGACTAGAGACCTGCCCTCGTTTCAAATGAAAGTTTGTTTTTCTCTCTCTTCCCCTTCCAGAACGCCAGGCTTGACCCCGGATATCCCTTTCTCTGTTTCTGTATTAGTGCGTGGGAATGTTTTCTTTCGCACGCTTTGTCTGTAGACACGGCTGGTGTTCAGAGATGCGGGGTGGGGGTTGCCAGCCTCCAGGGGGGCGGGCCTGGGGATCTCCAGGAAGCACGACTGGTCTCCAGGCAACCATGAAAAACCCTGGAGAAAATGGCCGCTCTGGAGGGCGGACACTATGGCATCACGCTCCCGCTGAGCTCACTTTGCCCCCGGGACCCTGCCCTCTCCAGGAGCTTCCCAAGTCAGAGTTGGCAACCCTTGGTTGCTTCCCTGCCACGCTTCTTCTCTACAAGCGAGAGGCACCGGGGCTTTAATGTGCCCAAAAGTCTCCCTGCACGCAGCCTCCGACCTTTGAGGCCTGCCGTTACACATTCAGCGGGGAGGGGAACGCATTTTGCACATGCTCCGAGGTGCCCGTCTCGTGCAGAGCTCTCACCCAATGTTCCCTCTAAGCTGTAAAGTCTTGTGAGCAAAAATTCTACTTCGTGAGCTACTGGCATTAAAATGGTGAGCAGCAATTTAGCTACTGCATAAATGAGTTTGCTCTCCGGAGGCTGAAAAAAGGTGAGTTAGCACACACTAACTCAGCTTAGAGGGAACACTGCTCTCACCTAAGGAGCCGGCATCCAGCGATCAGGCCGAGAGAACCCGGGCGCCCAACCAGCGTTCCCTCTAAGCCGAGTTAGTGTGAGCTAGCTCACAGGTTTTTAGCCTCCGGCTCACAGATTTTCGTCTCCGCTCTGGAAGGTATGCAGCAGCCAAATCTCTCGCTCACAACTTCAATGCCAGCTGCTCACAAAGGAGAACTTTTGCTCACCGGATTCCGCCGCTTAGAGGGACCACTGGCGCCAACCCAACCTGGCGCCTTCTTCGCAGCCACGCGACTTCCCCATTTCTTACCACCGCCGTGACTCAGGCCCCCCCCGCTTGCCTGTCGCAACACGCTCGAGGAACGTGCATTTCGTAAGGCAGCGAAAACAAACCGACGAGCGCCCTGCCCCACATCTGTCCTCCGCACTCGGGATCTGGGGTGCGCCTCTGTCTGGAGTTCTGCCCCCTGCCCCTGCCCCGAAAGCCACGGGCCACTCACCGTGTCCCCCGATGTCTGGCAGCGCATAAGAACAGCCCCTGCGAAGCACCGGACGCCGAGGAGGAAAAGAAGAAGTGAGAGAGGGAGGAAAAAAAAACCCCAGCGCAAGGGTGTCGAGGCAAGGTTGTCCGGCAGCTGCAGGGAGACTTCCTCGAGGCGTCCCGCCCCGTCAGCTGACAAACCCTGACTTAATTCTGCAGCAGCAGAAATAACAGCTGCATACTTAACGAGCGGCACGGAAGAGACCTGGACGGTCTGCATACTTGGCGCGCTGAGCCATCCACAGCGGTGCCCTGCAGGGCGGTGCCGGTGGCGTTCCACTCAGGTGGACGGTTCAGTTCTCGGCTTGACCAGACAGGGCCTGTCGCCAGCCTGAGGGCAACCTTGGCCTCGTGCGTCTCCGGTGTCAGCGTCTTGCGATGTTGATTCGGCGGGCGGGCCGGGAGGATGCTCCGCCACTGAGCGTTTGGGGTAGACGACTCATAGAACCACAGAGCCGGAAGGGATCTTAGAGGCCATCTAATCCAACCCCCCCTGCTCAATGCAGGATCGGTTTAGATTGGAAGGTCATTAGTTCAGCAGTTCGAGACCCGAGAGTGCTGCATGACGGAGTGAGCTCCCGTCTCTAGTTCCAGCTCCTTCCAACCTAGCAGTTCGAAAGCAAGAAATTGCAAGTAGATAAATAGGTACCACTTAGGTGGGAAGGTAACAGCGTTCCGTGCGCCTTGGTGTTTAGTCATGCCGGCCACGTGACCACGGAAACGTCTTCGGACAGCGCTGGCTCTTCGGCTTGGAAACGGAGATGAGCACCGCAACCCTAGAGTCGGATTCGACTGGCTTTCGAGCGAGGGAGACCTTTACCTTTACTGAGAAGTGTTTGTCCAGCCGCTGCTTGAAGACGGCCAGGGAGGGAGAGCTCCCCCACCTCCCCAGGCAGCCCGTTCCACTGTGGCACAATTCTCACTGTCAAAAAGTTTTCCCTGAGATCCAGCCGGTACCTTCCCGCCCTTAATTTAAACCCATTCTGAAGACCACAACATAAGGACATTAGAGAAGCCGATGTTGGATCAGGCCAAGGGCCCATCCAGTCCAACACTCTGTCACACAGTGGCCAAAATATACCAGGTGCCATCAGGAGGTCCAGCAGTGGGGCCAGGACACTAGAAGCCCCTCCCACTGCTGCCCCCTCCGAAGCACCAAGAATACAGAGCATCACTTGCCCCAGACTGAAGAAGAAGAAGAGATTGGATTTATACCCCGCCCTTCACTCGGAGTCTCAGAGCAGCTTACAAACTCCCTTCCCTTCCCCTCCCCACAACAGGCACCCTGGGAGGTAGGTGGGGCTGAGAGAGCTTCTGACAGAAACTGTCTTTGAGAGAACAGCTGTGCCAGAGCTTGTGACTGACCCAAGGTCACATCAGCAGGTGCAAGTGGAGGAGTGGGGAATCAAACCCGGTTCTCCCAGATTAGAGTCCGCGCACTTAAACACTATACCAAACTGAGAGTCCCTATCTATACCTTGTGGTTCATAGCCACTGATGGACTTCTGCTTCATGTTTATCTAATTCCCTCTTGAAACTGTCCATGCTTGTAGCTGCCACCACCTCCTGTGGCAGTGAATTCCATGCTTCATCACTCTTTGGGTGAAGAAGGACTTCCTTTTATCCGTTCTAACCCGACCGCTCAGCAATTTCATGGAGTGCCCACGAGTTCTTGTATGGTGAGAAAGGGAGAAAAGTACTTCTTTCTCACCCTGCTCAGTCCAATTCATAATCTTATAAACCTCCATCATTTCACCCCTCAGCCGTCATTTCTCCAAGCTAAAGAGCCCCAAGCACTTTAACTTTTCTTCATAGGGAAAGCGTAATCCATGAGCTTTCTACCTTGTGATCGGTTGATGTTATTGTATTTCTTCTCCCCTACTGTGTATGTATGAAACAATAGAATACTCATGAATATTTCATCACACACATAAAAAAGCACACTAAGACTTGTAGTTTGAATATTTATTGTTAAAAAAAGCAAACGGCATTTAGCTTCGGCCCGGGGTGGCCAAACTATAGCTCGGGAGCCGAATGGGGCTGTTCCACACAGTCTAATTTAACGTTAATGAAGAGCAAATTGGCATATTTTCCAATAAGAACATGTGTGTAATATCTGCTCACGTCTTGCGACTCTCAAGACGTCTGACGTTTATTCTGCGTGGCTGTTGTGTTAAGTAAGTTTGGCCTCCCCCTGGCTTAGGCTATGAGATCAGAAACCCCCAGGTGGTGCCTGGAAAACCCCTGGGATTGCAGCTGAGCTCTGGACCACAGGGATCGGTTCCCCTGGAGAAAATGGCCACTTTGGAAATTGGGCTCTGTGGCATTCTACCCTGCTGAGGCCCCTCCCCTCCCCAAGCCCCGCCCTCCCCAGGCTCCACCCCCCCAAAGTCTCCAGGTATTTCCCAACCCAGCGCTGGCAACCCTATTAAGACCGTCCCTGCTAAGAAATGCCTGCGCTGTTCTATTAGCGCAATGGTTATTTAGCCCGTTCCTTTTCCATGGGCACAGCAGTCTAGAGTCTTGGGAGCAAGAAAGCAAAACGGGAAAGGCCAGTCTCCGCCCGCAAGGTGTTTACAGCTTTGCAGCTAGATTTGAATCCAGGGGCGCTGTAGAGACGAAGGAGATCTTCAGGTCAAGATGGGTCATCGTGCCCTGAAACCTGGAGAGCCCAGGTGAGCCCGCTCTCGTCAGACCTCGGAAGCTAAGCACGGCTGACCCTGGCAGGTATTTCGATGGGAGAACGCTAAAGAATACCAGGGCCGGGAGGCAGAGGCAGGTCATCAAGCCACTTCTCTGAATGCCCTCCAGGGGGTGCCATGACTTCCAGGCACAGGTACACACACACACAAAATGCAAAAATACCAAAAAGAAAAAGATGGGTAGCCGTGTTAGTCTGCCTGTAGCAGGCTATTTCTGGGCAGGAACGCACAGGAACGGCGTTCCGGCTGGCTCCCGAGTTGGCCACGCCCAGCAGGAACTCTTTAGCATAACAGGCCACACCCAACAGCAGAAACTCATCAGGATTGGCTACATGAGGGCTGTGTGGCCTAACATGCAAAGGAGTCCCTGCTCCAAAAAAAGCCCTGGGTTCGGACAACAAAGAAGGTGAACAGAATAAGAAGCAAAAGGTGGGTGTGGCTGGATGTGCTAATGAGTTTCTGCTGTTGGGTGTGGTCTGTTATGCTAATGAGCTCCTGCTGGGCTTTTCCTACAAAAAAAAGCCCTGCAAAAAATAATAGTAAAAGCATATTCACAAAATGCACTTGTAGAACACATAGACAAGGGGGTCCTAAGGGCCATCTAGTCCAGCCCCCTCTGCCCTTTGTCTGGTCGCTGCTTGAAGATGGCCAGGGAGGGGGGGAGCTCACCACCTCCCCAGGGAGCTGATTCCACAGTTGCACAACTCTGACTGTCAAAAAGTTTCCCCTAAGATCCAGCCGGTACCTTCCTGCCCTTCATTTGAACCCATTCTTGCGAGTCCTCTCCTCTGCTGCCAACAGGAACAGCTCCCCTGCCCTCCTCTAAGTGACAGCCCTTTAAAGACTTCAAGAGAGCAAACCTGTCCCCCCTCAACTTCCTCTTCTCCAGACTGAACCTTCCCAAGTTCCTCCGCCTTTCCTCAGGTCTTGGTCTCCAGTCCAGCCTCGGCTCTCACACAGTGGCCAACCAGTTCCTCTGCAGGGTCAGCAACAGGGCAGAGAGGCCAAGACATTCACAAGGACATCAGAAGAATCACGGAGTCACAGAGAGTTGGAAGGGACCCTAGAGGCCATCTAGTCCAACCCCCTCTGCTCAACGCAGGATCGGCCTACTTTGTCCAGCCGCTGCTTGAAGACGGCCAGGGAGGGGGAGCTCACCACCTCCCGGGGCAGCCGGTTCCACCGTTGCACAACTCCGACTGTCGAAAAGTTTCTCCGAAGATCCAGCCGGTACCCCCTCCCTGGGCTCCGCCCACAAATCTCCAGGAATTTCACAAACCAGATTTGGGAGCCCAGCAAGGGAAAGCGAAAGGTTCCGGGAGGCGAAAGTGAACAGAGAAGATCATGAGAGTGGCCCGGGGAACTCTGAGACCTCCTCTGCTTCAAAAAACCCCCGAGAGGGGGCTTAGCAGGGGGTTTGCCACCCCGAATCAGAGGCCTTCTCAACCCACCCTTTCTGGCCGAGCCCACGTGCCCCCCCGCCCCCGGCCAGCTTTGCTGATTTTGCACTTGAGAAGCGGTTTTGAAGAAACCCAGCAAGAAACTCGAGGGGGGAACTGAAGAGAGGAAGTGCATCTCTCAACCGCATCAGGCCGGAGAGGAAGCCAGGAGGGGAGATAAAAGAGGCGCGGCAGAGCTTTCAGAAAGCATCTCCTTGGGGCGTTTTTTTTCGCTTTCTCTTTTGGCTTCAGAGCTGGGTCCTCGGATCTGCCCGTCTGAACGGCAGGAAATTCAACCGCCTTCTGGTTGAGCACAGGACAGTGGAACCGTTCCTTTGGCCACCTCGAAATGGCAGCCATTTGAAAACAAACAAACAAACATCCAGGATAGGAAGTACCAGAACATCAGAAGAGCCCTGCTGGATCAGACCAAAGGCCCATAGGTAAAGGTAAAGGTCCCCTTGCTCGAAAGCCAGTCGAATCCGACTCTAGGGTTGCGGTGCTCATCTCCGTTTCAAAGCCGAAGAGCCAGCGCTGTCTGAAGACCTTTCCGTTCTCCAGGCGCACGGAACGCTGTTACCTTCCCACTGAAATGGTACCTATTTATCTACTTGCAATTTCTTGCTTTCAAACTGCTAGGTTGGTAGGAGCTGGAACTAGAGACGGGAGCTCACTCCGTCATGCGGCACTCTCGGGTCTCGAACTGCTGAACTACTGACCTTCCGCAGCCTGCAGTTCAGTGTCTTAACCACTTGAGCCACCGCAGCTCCTCCAAAGGCCCATATTATTGGGTTAAATGTAAAAAAAATAACAATCATTTGTCTTCGAAGCACAGAAACTTTATGCAGTATCCCCGATCCTCCACGTTTCCCGGTTAAGGGAGAAAATGCTGTTCAAACCAATTACAAAGACGACCTGACTCCAAGGGTCACAAGAGAAAGAAATTTTACTTACCAAAATAGAAGCACATCGTGCACAACACGAACTGACTGTGAACAGGTTAACTTCAAAGAGGTTAACTTGCTAGAGCTCAAGCCTTCTCCTTCTCCTTCTCCTTCTCCTTCTTCTTCAGTTTATATCTCCGCTCCCTGGCATTACATTATATGACATGCGTGGCCCGGCCCGACAAGGTCTCATTTATGCCAGAGCTGGCCCCTCGTAAAAAACAAGTTCGACAACCCTGCCCTAGAGAGCCCACCCTGCCAAGCAGCCATTTTCTCCAGGGGAACTGATCTCTTGTTGCCTGGACATCAGTTGTTATCCCTGGAGATCTCCGGCCACCGCCTGGAGGCTGGCAACCCGACCTGAAGTCCTGCCTAACGGCAGCAGCAACACACACAATCTGAGCCTTATCATGAGGTCTAGCGACCCATGCGACAGAAGCGACTGAGCTTTGCCTTGTGTTCTCATTGCCCGGGGAGGGGGGGAGAGTACAGCTCTTCGGCCGCAGGAGGGGGATGGGTGTCCCAGGGAGGCAGAGCGAAGACAAGACGGCCCGCTGGCCGCCTTCCAAGAGGAACATTTCCCCAGCTGCTGCCGGAGCCTCTTTCCTGATGGAGTTCCTTCTGGGAGGAAACTGGGGAAGCGGACAGGAAAAAACAGGCAGCGGAGTCGTCCGGAATACCTTGAGACAAAGAGACTGGAAGAGATGGGAGGGCGCACACCTGTGGGGAGAAGGAGTTGTGTGTGTGTGTTTGTCATAAGGGAAGGGTCCACTCGTCTTTCAGAGTCCTCCGTTTTGGTGAGAAGAACATCAGGAGAGCCCTGATGGGTCAGACCAGGGAGGGTCCATCCAGCCCAGCCTCCCATCTCACACAGGGGCCAGCCAGTTCCTCTGGAGGGCCAACAAACAGGGCAGAGAGGCCGAGGCCTTCCCCTGAGAAGGACATCAGAAGAGCCCTGATGGGTCAGACCAGGGAGGGTCCATCCAGTCCAGCATCCTGTCTCACACAGGGTGTTAAGTATGAGACTCAACAACGGAATAAGCTCAACAAGTGATTTCAGCTTTATTAACGACAAACACCAACTCAGGAACACACAACAACAAACAGTGGAGCACAGCTCCTTTTTAAACTCTCCCGGGCTGTCAAAACCACTCCCAGAAATAGTTAAGGACCAATAGAAATACAGAGATAAGGTCCAATCACAACTGTTCCCGCTTTGATACATTATCACACAGTGATTGGCTATTTACACTGGTTTCGCAGAAACCGACCAATACGAATGCGACAGCTTAGAATCCACATTCCAGAATCAAGCTTAACATAGAGAAGAATAGGCTTGATTCCCAGTGCAATACATAACACAGGGGCCAACCAGTTCCTCTGGAGGGCCAACAACAGGGCAGAGAGGCCGAGGCCTTCCCCTGAGAAGAACCTCAGAAGAGCCCTGCTGGGTCAGACCAGTGAGGGTCCATCCAGTCCAGCCTCCCATCTCACACACCGGCCACCTAGTTCCTCTGGAGGGCCAGCAACAGGGCAGAGAGGCTGAGGCCTTCCCCTGATAGGATCCTCAGAAGAGCCCTGCTGGGTCAGACCAGTGAGGGTCCCTCCAGTCTAGCCTCCTGACTCACACAGGGGCCAGCCAATTCTTCTGGAGGGCCAACAACAGGGCAGAGAGGCCGAGGCTTCCCCCTGAGAAGAACCTCAGAAGAGCCCTGCTGGATCAGACCAGTGAGGGTCCATCCAGTCCAGCCTCCTGTCTCGCACAGTGGCCAACCAGTTCCTCATGACATTCTCTGGCAGCAAATTCCACAGTTTAATCACTCTCTAAGTAAAGCAGTACCTCTTTTTGTCTGTCCTGAACCTACTTCCCATCAGCTTCACCACCTCTGCTTCTCGCTTGCCTTGCGAGCCCCTTGCTGGGTTTGCCATAAGTTGGTTGTGACCTGACAGTGCTTTGCAAACATACACAGATGCCTTACAAGAACTTATGCCCAAGTGTTGGCCATTTGAGCTTCCAGGGAAGTTTGCTCATTTTGGCTTCTAGGGAGAACTCAGGCAAGATGAAGCCTGAAGTCTCCCCAGAACCTAAAACATTCCCCTTCCGGGATACGGTACATTTCTGGGCATGGAACAGCAGTCACTGGGTCTGTGGAGGGAGAGATATTTGTGAATTTCCTCCATTGTATAGGGGGTTGGACTAGATGACCCTGGAGGTCCCTTCCAACTCTATGTTTCTATGATCCTAAGATGCACCAGTCCCAGTATCGATAAAGCTTCCTCCCCTGACTGGTGGCCCCCATCCTCAGCTGACAAAACCAGGCCTGGCATTGAATCAGGGGGTCTCACTGGCATCTTGACTGCTGTTCCCAGAGGATTAGTGTTTTTTCAGATGTCAGCTTAAGCCCCAGAAGGGAACTGGGATAGTGAATCTGCAACCAATTGTCTCTGTTGTTGATGCAAGAAAAAAAGAAGAAAAGGAAGAAGAGGATTGGGTTCATACCCCGCCCTTCACTACCCGAAGGAGTCTCAGAGAGAAGTTTACAATCCCCTTTCCCTTCCCTTCCCCACAATAGACACCCTGCACCGCAGGTGGGGCTGAGAGAGCTCTCTCGAGAACTGCCCTTGAGAGAACAGCTCCAAGAGAACTTGTGACTGACCTAAGGTCACACCAGCTGGCTGCATGGGAGAGGAGTGGGGGAATCAAACCCGGCTCTCCCAGATTAGAGTCTGTGCTCCTAACCTCTACACCAAACTGAATGACAGAGGCTGAAACTAAGAAGAAAAGCTGGCAGTCACTACAGGAAGGGTTATCGACTCTAGGTGGGGAAATTCGTGGACATTTGGGGGTGGAGCTTGGGAAGGGTGGGGCTTGGGAGTCAGGGCCTTCAGTGGGGTACAATGTCTGAGGGTCCATCCTCCAAAGTAGCCATTTTTCTCCCCGGGGAACTGATTTCTCTAGTCTGGAAATCTGTTGTAATTCCAGGAGGTCTCTGGGTGTCTGCCAATCCTAACGACAACTGGAGGCTTGGTGGGGTTTTACAAAAAGGAATGGAAAGTGACAGAGGAACGGCCCTGCTGGATTAGGCTCGGTTCTCTGCAACCCAACATCCTGTTTCCCACAGTAGCTAGAGCAGACATCTCCTGTGGGCAATACCTGAAAGTGGCCACAAAGGGAGTCCTTACTCTGTTTCTGCAAAATAAAAATAAAATATCTCTGGTAGCGCCCCTTCAGCTTAGGAAATGGCAGGACCGGACATTTGCCCCCGAGCCAAAGAGTTCAAAACTTCGTCGCCATCAAATTTCTAAGTGCCAGGCTCCGACAGCTGCCTCTTTTGGTCAAAGTGGCCGGGTAAACGTTAGTTGAATTCTCCCGTCCCAAGCAACTTTCCATTTGCAAGAACAGTTTAAGTAAAGGTAAAGGTTTCCCTTGTTCGAAAGCCAGTCGAATCCGACTCTAGGGGGAGATGCTCATCTCTGTTTCCAAGCCAAAGAGCCAGCGCTGTCCAAAGACATTTCTGTGGTCATGTGGCCGGCAAGACTAGACCCCGAGGCATACAGAATGCTGTTACCTTCCCACCGAAGCGGTACCTATTTATCTACTTGCAATTTCTTGCTTTCGAACTGCTAGGTTGGCAGGAGCTGGGGCCAGAGATGGGAGTTCACTCCGTCATCCGGCACTCGGGTCTCGAACTGCCGAACTACAGACCTTCTGGTCTGCAGTTCAGCGTCTTAACCACTTGGGCCACCGCGGTTTACAGTACTATAAGTTCATGAATGTGCTTAAACAAATGGGACTAGTAGTAAATTAAGGAGCCCTCGCTAAACTGCAAGCAGAAAAAATTATTCCAAGTTCTCTGCATTTTAGTGTATTTCTTTTTCAGAGTGTAATACAAGCAGGGCTTTTTTTGTAGAAAAAGCCCAGCAGGAACTTATCAGCATAATCGACCACACCCAATAGCAGAAACTCATTAGCATATTAGACCACACCCCCATGTTGCCAGAAGTGTGGTCATCCAGCCACACCCACTTTTTGCTTCTTATTCTGTTTACCTCATTTATTGTCAAAACCCAGGGCTTTTTTTGTAACAGGAACTCCTTTGCATGTTAGCCCACACACCCCTCATGTAGCCAATCCGAATGAGTTTCTGCTGTTGGGTGTGGCCTTTATGCTAATGAGTTCCTCCTGGGTGTGGCCAGCTCGGGAGCCAGCCGGAACTCCATTCCTGTGTGCTCCTGCCGCAAAATAGCCCTGAATACAAGGAATATTGGAGTGTTTGGCTGACATGCACTGCTCCCACCTTGAAAGTAAAAATGCTGCCCAGTTACCTCCATGCTCTGAGAGTCAATGGAGAGTCCCAGATTTATTTTGACATATTTATTGCTTTGCAACTCTTGACCTGATAACTTTAGCTTGTTATTTAATTCTGCTTTTGCATAGCTTAAAGCACCTTCATCATGTTACACGTTAATCTGCTGTTCAGCACGTCTATAAGTTTGAACCTTACCTCCCATTCCACTGGATTGGAAGGTGTGCACGCACACGAAAGCTCGAACCTTGCTGGTCTTAAAAGTGCCACTGGGCTCCAAATTTGTTCTACTCCTTCAGACCAACACGGCTGAACACCTGGATCTACTGAGATCCTTTGTTTGTGCTGCTCAGGTGCTCAAATTGTCAGATCTGGGTTGGAAAATTCCTGCAGCCTTGGGGTGGGAACTAAGCAGGGTGTAATGACCTGAAGTCCACCTTCCGAAGCATCCATTTCACCCCCAGGGAAACTCTCAGTCATCTAGTCCAACCCGCTGCACTCTGCAGGAGCATAGCCAAAAGATAGCCCTACAACATACCTGACAGAAGATCATCCAGCCTCCGCTTGAAAACGTCCAGCGAAGGAGCGTCCACCACCTCCTGAGGCAGGCTGTCCCACTGCTCAACCACTCTGACAGTTAGGAAGTTTCTTCTGATATTTATCCAGTAATGATTCCCTTGTAATTTCCACCCATTAGATCTAGTCTTGTAATCCAGAGCAGGAGAGAATAGATCTGCTCCTTCTACTACATGTTGTTGTTGTTCAGTCGCACAGTCGAGTCCGACTCTTCGCGACCCCATGGACCAGATTACGCCAGGCCCTCCTGTCTTCCGCTGTCCGCTGAAGTTTGCTCAATTTCATGTTTGTTGCATCGATGACGCTGTCTAACCATCTCATTCTTTGCCGTCCCCTTCTTCTTTGACCTTCAATCTTTCCCAGCATCAGGGTCTTCTCCAGTGAATGCTCCCTTCTCATTTGGTGGCCAAAGTATTTGAGCTTCAGCTTCAGGATCTGGCCTTCCAGGGAACAGTCAGGGTTGATTTCTTTTAGGATTGACTGATTTGATCTCCTTGCCGTCCAAGGGACTCTCAAGAGTCTTCTCCAGCACCATAGTTCAAAAGAATCTATTCTTCGGCGCTCGGCCTTCCTTATAGTCCAACTCTCACAGCCATACATTACTACGGGGAATACCATTGCTTTGACCATGCGGACTTTTGTTGGCAAGGTGATGTCTCTGCTTTTTATCATGCTGTTTAGGTTTGCCATCGCTTTCCTCCCAAGGAGCAGGCGTCTTTTAATTTCATGGCTGCAGTCACCATCTGCAGTGATCTGGGATCCTAGGAACGTGAAGTCTGTCACTACTTCTACGACTTCCCCTTCTATTTGCCAAGGAGTGATGGGCCCAGATGCCATGATCTTAGTTTTTTTGATGTTGAGCTTCAAGCCCACTTTTGCACTCTCCTCTTTCACCCTGAGCAAGAGGCTCTTTAGAGTCCTCTTCACTTTCTGCCATCAGAGTGGTATCGTCTGCATATCTGAGGTTATTGATCTTTTCCCCAGCAATCTTAACTCCAGCTTGTGATTCATCCAGGCCAGCATTTCGCATGATGTACTCTGCATATAAATTAAATAAGCAAGGTGACAGTATACATCCTTGTCGTACTCCTTTTCCTATGCTAAACCAATCAATTGTTCCATATCCGGTTCTAACTGTTGCTTCTTGACCCTTATACAGGTTTCTCAGGAGACATGTGAGGTGGTCTGGTACTCCCATCTCTTTAAGAACCTGCCATAATTTATTGTGATCCACACAATCAAAGGCTTTAGCATAGTCAATGAAGCAGAAGTAGATGTTTTTCTGGTATTCTCTTGCTTTCTCCATAATCCAGCGAATGTTGGCAATTTGATCTCTAGTTCCTCTACCTCTTCTAAACCCAGCTTGTACTTCTGGCAGTTCTCTATCCACGTACTGTTGGAGCCTAGCTTGTAGGATTTTGAGCATGACCTTGCTAGCGTGTGAAATGAGTGCAATTGTGCGATAGTTTGAACATTCCTTGACGTTGCCCTTCTTTGGGATTGGAATGTAAACTGACCTTTTCCAATCCTGTGGCCACTGTTGTGTTTTCCAAATTTGTTGGCAAATTGAGTGCAGCACTTTAACAGCATCTTCTTTTAAGACTTTGAATAACTCAGCTGGGATACCATCACCTCCACTAGCTTTGTTGTTAGTAATGCTTTCTAAGGCCCATTTAACTTCGCTTTCCAGGATGTCTGGCTCAAGGTCAGTGATTATACCATCGTGGTTGTCAAGGACATCGAGGTCCTTCTTGTATAGTTCTTCTGTGTATTCTTGCCATCTTTTCCTAATCTCTTCTGCTTCTGTTAGATCCCTACCGTTTTTGTCCTTTATCATGGCCAGCTTTGCATGGAACGTTCCCTTGATTTCTCCAATTTTCTTGAAGAGATCTCTAGTCCTTCCCAATCTATTGTTTTCCTCTATTACTTTGCATTGTTCATTCAGGAAAGCCTCCTTATCTCTCCTTGCTGTTCTCTGGAAATCTGCATTCAGTTGGGCAAATCTTTCCTTTTCCCCATTGCCTTTAGCTTTCCTTCTTTCCTCTGCTATGTGTAAAGCCTCATCAGACAGCCACTTTTCTTTTTTGCATTTCTTTTTCTTTGGGATGGCGGTGAGTGCTGCCTCCTTTACAATGTCACGGACCTCTGTCCATAGTTCTTCAGGCACTCTGTCTATCAAATCTAGTCCCTTAAACCTATTCTTCACCTCTACTGTATATTCATCGGGGATGCGATCTAGGTCAAATCTGAATGGCCTTGTGGTTTTCCCAACTTTCTTCAATTTAAGTCTGAATTTTGCAATGAGTAGCTCATGATCTGAGCCACAGTCAGCTCCAGGTCTTGTTTTTACTGACTGGATAGAGCTTCTCCATCTTTGACTGCAAATTATATAGTCAATCTGATTTCGGTGTTGCCCATCTGGTGATGTCCATGTGTAGAGACGCCTCTTAGGTTGTTGGAAAAGGGTGTTTGCTATGACCAGCGTGTTCTCTTGACAAAACTCTGTTAGCCTTTGCCCTGCTTCATTTTGTTCTCCAAGGCCAAACTTGTCTGTTATTCCGGTTACCTTTTGATTTCCTACTTTAGCATTCCAGTCCCCTATGATGATGAGGACATCATTTTTTGGTGTTAGTTCTACGAGCTGTTGTAGGTCTTTGTAGAACTGGTCCACTTCAGCCTCTTCTGCAGCAGTGGTTGGGGCATAGACTTGGATTACTGTGATGTTGAATGGTTTGCCTTGGATTCGGACCGAGATCATTCTGTCATTTTTGAGATTGTATCCCAATACTGCCTTTCTCACTCTCTTGTTGACTATAAAGGCCACACCATTTTTTCTACGGGATTCCTGGCCACAGTAGTAGATATAATGGTCTTCTGAGTTAAATTCGCCCATTCCTGTCCACTTTAGTTCACTGATTCCCAAGATGTCGATGTTCATTCTTGCCATCTCATTTTTGACCACGTCAAGCTTACCTTGATTCATAGATCTTACATTCCAGGTTCCTATGCAGTATTGTTCTTTGCAGCATCGAACTTTCCTTTCACCGTCAGACACATCCACAACTGAGCGTCCTTTCGGCTTTGGCCCAGCCGCTTCACTCTTTCTGGGGTTACTCGTACTTGCCCTCTGCTCTTCCTCAGTAGCATATTGGACACCTTCCGACCTGAGGGGCTCATCTTCCGGCGTCATATCTTTTAGCCTTTTGTCACTGTCCATGGGGTTCTCTTGGCAAAGATACTGGAGTGGGTTGCCATTTCCTTCTCCAGGGGATCACGCTTGGTCTGAGTTCTCTGCTGTGGCCTGTCCGTCCTGGGTGGCCCTCCACGGCATAGCCCACAGCCTCATCGAACCACGCAAGCCCCCTCGCCACAACAAGGCAGTGATCCATGAGGGAGTCTATTACATGACAGCCCCTCAAATATTTTAAGACTGCAATCATGTCCCCTGAACTTCTGAGCCGAACCTTTGGCTGTATGTTGTCCCTTATTCTAATAAAACTTTTTCTACCTTGTTGCTGCCTGGATTTTTGCACCTCACTGTGTGGTTTAATTGGCTAACCACATAAGTCAAAGAACCATAGTGCCCTGGGTGCTGCCTTAAAAAATGTGGAATTTGCTGCCAAAAGTCTATTAATGGCTACATGGTGGCTAAGGGGAACCTCCACTTCAGTGGATGTCAACCTCTGAATCCCAGAGCCAGCAGGTGACATCAGGGGAAGGCCTCGGTCTCTATGCCCTGTTGCTGGCCCTCCAGAGGAACTGGTTGGCCCCTGTGTGAGGCAGGATGCTGGACTAGAGGGACCCTCCCTGGTCTGATCCAGCAGGGCTCTTCTGAGGTTCTTCTCAGGGGAAGGCCTTGACCTCTCTGCCCTGTTGCTGGCCCTCCAGAGGAACTGGCTGGCCCCTGTGTGAGAGCAGGATGCTGGACTAGAGGGACCCTCCCTGGTCTGATCCAGCAGGGCTCTTCTGAGGTTCTTCTCAGGGGAAGGCCTCGGCCTCTCTGCCCTGTTGCTGGCCCTCCAGAGGAACTGGCTGGCCCCTGTGTGAGGCAGGATGCTGGACTGGATGGACCCTCCCTGGTCTGATCCAGCAGGGCTCTTCTGAGGTTCTTCTCAGGGGAAGGCCTCGGCCTCTCTGCCCTGTTGCTGGCCCTCCAGAGGAACTGGTTGGCCCCTGTGTGAGGCAGGATGCTGGACTAGAGGGACCCTCCTGGTCTGAGTCCAGCAGGGCTCTTCCTGAGGTTCTTCTCAGGGGAAGGCCTCGGCCTCTCTGCTCTGGTTGCTGGCCCCTGTGTGAGATGGGATGCTGGACTAGATGGACCCTCCCTGGTCTGATAGAGCAGGGCTCTTCTGACGTTCTTCTCAGGGGAAGGCCTCGGCCTCTCTGCCCTGTTGCTGGCCCTCCAGAGGAACTGGCTGGCCCCTGTGTGAGGCAGGATGCTGGACTAGAGGGACCCTCCCTGGTCTGATCAGCAGGGCTCTTCTGAGGTTCTTCTCAGGGGAAGGCCTCGGCCTCTCTGCCCTGTTGCTGGCCCTCCAGAGGAACTGGCTGGCCCCTGTGTGAGGCAGGAGTGCTGGACTGGATGGACCCTCCCTGGTCTGACCCAGCAGGGCTCTTCTGAGGGTTCTTCTCAGGGGAAGGCCTCGGCCTCTCTGCCCTGTTGCTGGCCCTCCAGAGGAACTGGTTGGCCCCTGTGTGAGACAAGGATGCTGGACTGAGATGGACCCTCCTGGTCTGATCCAGCAGGGCTCTTCTGAGGTTCTTACTCAGGGAAAGGCCTCAGCCTCTCTGCCCTGTTGTTGGCCCTCCAGAGGAACTGGTTGGCCACTGTGTGAGGCAGGATGCTGGACTAGAGGGACCCTCCCTGGTCTGATCCAGCAAGGCTCTTCTGATGTTCTTCTCAGGGGAAGGTGATGCATTCTGGGGCAGGTGATGCATTCTATTCTTGGTGCTGGGGGGGCAGCAGTGGGAGGGCTTCTAGTGTCCTGGCTCCACTGCTGGACCTCCTGATGGCCCCTGGTATTTTTATTTCTTTATTTATTATTTCGATTTCTATACCGCTCAATCCCAGAGGCTCTGAGTGGTTTACATAGTAATTTTATTACCTAACTAGGGCCACACTTGGATGGGGAGGTGAGTGCCTACCAGGCGCCCTACCGGCTTGTTGTTTTTTTCCGGCTCGGTGTGGCTCTGCAGCGGCTCCCGCTGGGCTGGTTCCATAGTCCGCGGCTGTGCAACAACTGCTGCACCAGCCTCCGTCCTGATTGGCTCCGGCAGTGCTGCGTCATCGCGTCGCCTCATCTCTGACCAGTCCCGTCCGGAATGCTCGCTCAGCTGCTGTCAATTCGCCGCCATGTTGTTTCCGCCGGAATGTCTCGCCGCCCGTTGCCGCCACCACTGGCACCGTTGCCTCTCCTTGTCTCTCCTCACTGCCGGAAGGTGGGTGCCCCCCTGCACCTAGGCAGGTACCCATTTATCTACTTGCTAGGCTTTCGAACCGCTGGGTAGGCGGGAGCTAGGACAAGGGCCGGGAGCTCACCCCGGCCACGGTGGGACTCGAACAGGCTTATGGCCTCGGCCTCTCTGCCCTGCTGTTGGCCCTCCAGAGGAACTGGCTGGCCCCTGTGTGAGACAGGATGCTGGACTAGATGGACCCTCACTGGTCTGACCCAGCAGGGCTCTTCTGATGTTCTTATGAAGGCCTCGGCTTCTCTGCCCTGTTGTTGGCCCTCCAGAAGAACTGGTTGGCCAGTGGGTGAGACAGGATGTTGGACTAGCAAGGTGTCAGGTCCCCAGTTATTTCACTCTCCACGCACACTATTGGCAGTGTAATACCTTATTAGAAATATGAGTGTTGTAGATTCAAGAGCTTTTGCTAGGACTGAGGAGATGCATCAGAAATTACAAGACATAGGTAAAAGCATAAAATTCCACATCCATACACGTCACCTCTGCCCCTGGCTTTACTATGGCAACACAGACAGATATATGGTGCCCTATCTTGCTCAGGGTGAAAGAGGAGAGCGCAAAAGTGGGCTTGAAGCTCAACATCAAAAAGCGAAGATCATGGCATCTGGCCCCATCACTCCTTGGCAAATAGAAGGGGAAGTCATAGAAGTAGTGACAGACTTCACATTCCTAGGATCCCAGATCACTGCAGATGGTGACTGCAGCCATGAAATTAAAAGACGCCTGCTCCTTGGGAGGAAAGCGATGGCAAACCTAAACAGCATGATAAAAAGCAGAGACATCACCTTGCCAACAAAAGTCCGCATGGTCAAAGCAATGGTATTCCCCGTAGTAATGTATGGCTGTGAGAGTTGGACTATAAGGAAGGCCGAGCGCCGAAGAATAGATTCTTTTGAACTATGGTGCTGGAGAAGACTCTTGAGAGTCCCTTGGACTGCCAGGAGATCAAATCAGTCAATCCTAAAAGAAATCAACCCTGATTGCTCCCTGGAAGGCCAGATCCTTTGGCCTCCAAATGAGAAGGGAGCATTCACTGGAGAAGACCCTGATGCTGGGAAAGATTGAAGGTCAAAGAAGAAGGGGACGGCAAAGGATGAGATGGTTAGACAGTGTCATCGATGCAACAAACATGAAATTGAGCAAACTTCAGCGGACAGCAGAAGACAGGAGGGCCTGGCGTAAACTGGTCCATGGGGTCGTGAAGAGTCGGACTCGACTGTGCGACTGAACAACAACAACATCTAGGCTAGGGTGGCAGAGAAAGGTACTCCAAGGTCAGTCGGGAAACTGATTTGGGGCACTTCTTTCGGAAAGTTACAGCATCTACTCCCATGCACTCCAACAACATACACCTGCACCCCCGGAATTCAAAACCCCCATCCCTTCCATCTGAGCACTGGCTTGCCTGCATGCTTCACAGCTGCAGGGTGCGCGGGCAAGCCATGGAAGGGATGGGGGTTTAGCCCCCCGCCCCTTCCATCTGAGCGCCAGCCTGCCTGCGTGCCTCACAGCTGCGGGGTACATGGGCAAGCTGTGGAAGAGAAGGGCCACCTGCCAGCCTCTGCCGCCCCCCTTCCTGGGGGAGGCTTGGGGCTTTGTGGGGGAGAGCGGGGAAAGGGGAGGCCATGGGAAGGTCAGGGGCACATTATGGAGGCCTGGGGGAGGCAGGGGAACTTTTTAGGGCCTTTTCCCGGTGGTGTAGGAGGCGCCGTGGGCCGTTACACTTTAAAGAGAGCCTTCCCGCTGCTCTAGGGGCAGCGAAGTGGAGTGCTGAAGCAGCATGCGCCCAGAAAGGCTGTAGTGGCCAGTGCACAGCACGAGCTTTTGATGGGGGCATGGGGCTTTTGGCGGGGGAGCGGGTGCAGTTTGGTGCCCCTAAGGGCCGGTGCGCTCTAGGCAAATGCCTAGTTTGCCTAGTGAGTGAGTCAGCCCTGGATTCCGTATTTCACACAGCATCCACACATCCGGCCACAAAGGGAAAATACACGATAGCCGTGCAGATCTTCTCTACGTTGGCCTTTGAGTGTGGATTACAGGTTTGTGTCTTCCTTCCAAAATGCCACATTAGTGTCTTGAGGCCACATCGGCATACAAAGGAACATATAAAGTTGAAAAGTAGCACCAGAGAGTTTGGACAATCGATAGCCCAGTACAGAAGACATAGAATGTAACAAACACGCAAACAGAGTGGTGTGGGAACCCATGGTGACCGACCCCTGCTTACAACCGAGTCCCTGGCCAGACCCTCATCTATGCATAGCCCCTGTCTCCTGTTGGGTTTTCCTCTTTCCCTGCTGCCTTCACCTTTTCCTACCATCATTGTCTTTTTCCAGTGATCTTTTGTCTTCTCATAATGTCACCAAAGTACGATAGCCTCAGTTTGGTCATTTGAACTTCTAGGGAGAGTTCAGGCTTCATTTGAGGAGGCTGATGAAGAAGAAGAAGAAGAAGAGATTGGATTTATGCCCCGCCCTTCACTTGCAGTCTCAGAGCAGCTTACAAACTCCTTTCCCTCCCCCTTCCCACAAGGGGCACCCTGTGAGGTAGGTGGGGCTGAGAGAGCTCTTTCCAGAACTGCTCTTGAGAGAACAGTTCTGAGAGAAAGAGAGAGAGAGGAGAGATTAGATTTATACACCGCCCTTCACTCGGAGTCTCAAAGCGGCTTACAAACTCCTTTCCCTTCCCCTTCCCACAACAGGCACCCTGTCAGGTAGGTGGAGGTGAGAGAACTCTAACACAAACGGCTCTTTTTTCAAGGACAGCTGTGCCAGAACTTGTGACTGACCCAAGGTCACATCAGCAGGTGCAAGTGGAGGAGTGGGGAATCAAACTCAGTTCTCCCAGATTAGAGTCTGCACACTTAACCACTACACCAAACTGGCTCTTTAAGAAGAGGAGGAGGAGGCCTATACCCTACCCTCCTCTAGCTGAAGGAGTCTCAGAATGGCTTACATTCCCTTCCCCTCCTCACAACAGACACCCTGTGGGCAGTGTTCCCTCTAAGCTGAGTTAGTGTGAGCCAGCTCACAGTTTTTTTAGCTTCCGGCTCACACATTTTCGCCTTAGCTCAGGAAGGGATGGCTCCAGAGCAAACTAACTTATGCAGCAGCCCAATGGCTCGCTCACAGCTGTAATGCCAGGAGCTCACAAAGTAGAATTTTTGGTCCCAAGACTCCATGGCTTAGAGGGAGCATTGCTTGCGGGGTAGGTGGGGCTGAGAGAGCTCTTTCGAAGACTGCTCCTGAGAGAACAGCTCTGGGAGAACTTGTGATGGATCCAAGGTCACACCAGCAGCTACGTTTGGAGGAGTGGGGAATCAAACCCGATTCTTTAGATGCTGTAGATTTTCTGGGTTGTGTGGCCGTGGTCTTGGCATTGTAGGACCTGACGTTTCGCCAGCAGCTGTGACTGGCATCCTCAGAGGTATAACACAGAAAGAGGGAGCACTCTCTATGTCAAGGTGAGCAGAAAAATGGTAGGCAGGTAATTTATATCTACCCCGGAAGGTGGGGTAGGGCTGAGTCATTCTCTTGTAGGAGTTCTCCAGGTTATGAACATGCTAATAGAGGAGCTTTCCTGAGGAGGTTCTTTTGTCTATGGATTGTTTCCTGAGGAGGTTTCCTGTTTCCTGAGGAGGTTCTTTTGTGTGTGGAATGGCTATTGAAACTCTAATCTTATCTGTAGTGCCATAGTCAGCTGTAGAGCCTTTTGCATTTTTCAGGACAGGAAACCAGAGCAAACGTCAGGTCCCACAATGCCAAGACCACAGCCAGACAACCCGGAAAAATCTACAGCAACTAATGAACTCTGGCCGTGAAAGCCTTCAACAACATATTAAACCCAGTTCTCTCAGATTAGAGTCTGCGCTCCTAACCACTTCACCAAACTGGCTCTCCACCCACTCATTTGTCTTTTTGGTGGTCCACACACTATCTGTAGAACTCTCCTCCAGCCCCGCATTTCAAAAGAACCAACTTTCTTCCAGTCGGCTTTCTTCAGTTTCCAACTTTCACACCGGTACATAGTAACGGGAATATTATGGCATGAGTTATCTCGATCATTAGGTGCAGCGGTGGCCTGTTTTCTCCAGCTGTGCACCTGTGACTTCCTCCCCCCCTGTAATTATTAAAATCTTGGCAACATCTTGTCCGTCCCCCCTGGCCAAAGCTCCAGGGACTGTTGGCAAAGATGAGTACTGAAACAAACAATCCTAACCCTAACCCCTGGAGAACTGTAGCAGCAGGAGGTCACTTCTTGCAAACAGCCTGATTAAAGCCGCTAAACAAATATCTCCTGCACACCTGTCGGCTTTGGGTGGAGACTGAGGGCGGGCAGGCCGTACGCCGGTCTGAAGCTTCCTATGACCTCCTTTGGAGCTGAAACCCCGGCTGCCTCGGGAAAGGCACCTGGCTGTGCAGGATAATTTGGCTTTCTCGAAGGAGCCGAATCATCAGTCACTGACGGCCATCCCCAGGAAGGGACCGGGGAAACCGGACTTGGCATGTTGCCCCTCTTCCTGGTGTTGGTGTTGCTGCCAACAGGTGCCGCCTGCCAGACACAGAAACCCAAATGCTCGCTGAACTTGCCGAGGGACGGAATAGACCCAGGGAATTATTACCAGCCGGGAGACTACCTCATTAGCGGGGTGGTCTCTCCGGTACATGGTTTACCCCGCCATTACCTTTTCCAGGAGCCCCCCGTTACCCGATTTGAACAGTAAGTAATGGCAGAAAGAGAAAAGTTGAGTTTCATACCCTGCTCTTTCTCTACTCGAAGGGGTCCCAAAGGGTCTCGCTCTGTTCCCGAAGGAGTCTCCGACGGGCTTACAAGCACCTCCCCTTTCTCTCCCTACCACAGGCAGTTTGTGAGGCAGGTGAGGCTGAGAAAGTTCAGAGAGAACTGGGACTGGCCCAAGGTTGCCCAGCAGGCTTCAGGTGGAGGTGTGGGGAATCTAACCCGGTTCTCCAGATTAGAGTCCACCACTTTTAGGCCATGTCCGGACTGTCATTTCTCTGACTCATTTATCCCACATTCTAAAAGCATTTGGCACCTGAGGGCACCGCGTTGGAGACCTCTGAATTAGGTGCTGACGGATGCAACTCTGCTCAACCGGGTTGTGGTTTTATCCCCCTCGATGCATCCTGTTGGCCAGGATCAGTTTGTGTTTTCTGGCCTCGGTACATATTCTGCCCCTGCTTTAGGAAGAGGTAGAGGCTGCCATGCTTTCCTTGCGGCGCACCAGCCACCATTTCAGATGCTGCAAAGAACAAGGCTGGTTTTGAAACGTGAGCTCTTAAGGTGCAATACACCACTCAGGGCTTTCCCAGGTCAGAAAAAACAAACAAGCCCCCTTTTTTGCTTTCAGACCCCGGGATCAGATGCAGAGGGTAGACAAAGCCAGAAGGCTGGACCGGAATCAACGGGTTGAAATTAAACCAGAAAGAGTTTTCGGCTAAGCATGAGGAAGAACTTTGTGACAGCTAGAGCGGTTCCTCAGTGGAACAGGCTTCCTCGGGAGGTGGTGGGCTCTCCTCCTTTCAAGGTTTTCAAACAGAGGCTAGATGGCCGTCTGACCGCAATGCGGATCCTGTGAACTTAGGCAGATCCCGAGAGGGAGGGCAGGAAAGGTTGCCTCCGTGCTTAGTTCTCGCGGCCCTTTCTTACACGCCCAGGGAAATGCCGATCGCCGGGGCGGGTGAAGGCTCCCTGATGCCCTAAGTAGCATTGGCCCATCTTGGTGCCCTCCTCCTTTCCACACTGACCCCCAGTCCATCTTAGTCGTTGACCCGTCTGACCAGATATACAATTGCAGGTTGCAGCAACACAAAAATTTATTCGTAGGATAACACAATACACTCTGCAAGACTGCAACACGACATCTATTTTAATATTTCACCAGTTAAATGTATCCAAAGTTCCCATATTCATGAGTTGGAAGGCACTTTTCTACATTTTTTCCCACCCTTTCCCCAACTTTGTGGTGCCCCTTTGGCCCTGGTGCCCTAAGGCTGAGTCCGCTTCATAGTTAACCTGCCACTGCTGATCGCCACTTTGGGGCAGGGAGCAATTTTTCTCCTGGTCAGTTTGGCTGGGATCCTGGAGTGTTTTTTTGTCTATTTATTTGATTTGATTTATACCCCCCCCCTCGCCGTGCCCCGTCATCTTCTGGGCCTGGAACGGGGGTCACTGGGGTCGTGGGGAGGGGAGGCATTTGTGAATTTCCTGCATTGTGCAGCAGGGGGTCGGACTAGATGAACGTTCCGACTCTATGATTCTATGACGACCCTTCCAGCTCTATGATTCTATTCTACGAAAACAGGTTATTTTAAAGGTGATACTCAGGAAGGGTCAAAATGGTTGGAGTAAGGCAAGCCAGTTTGGTGTAGTGGTTAAGTGCGCGGACTCTAATCTGGGAGAACCGGGTTTGGTTCCCCACTCCTCCACTTGCAGCTGCTGGATGACCTTGGGCAAGCCATAGTTCTGATAAGAGCTGTTCTTGAGAAAGAGAGGTTTCTGTCAAGAGCTCTCTCAGCCCCGCCTACCTCACAGGGTGTCTGTTGTGGGGAGGGGAAGGGAAGGGAGTTTGTAAGCTGCTCTGAGACACCTTTGGGTAGTGAACGGCGGGGGATAAATCCAATCTCCTCTCCTCTTCTCTTCTTCATCTTCATTGTGCCCAGACGTTATGGGGAGGGGGTGTTACATTGCTCAGGGTGTGTATATGCATCAGTTTCTTAATGAATGAGATCAGGGGCGAATTAAGGCTCACTGGTGCCCTAAGCACTGACCAATCTTGGTGCCCCCCCCTTGGTGCCCTAAGCACTGACCACTCTTGGTGCCCTCCTCTTTGAAATGGCTGTCATGACAACTGAATTTGGCTCCATCATTTTACTTTTAAACACATGCATTTTACTTTGAAATGTAGCCTGTGACACCACACCTCGCCAACAAAAAATAGAAGATCACCCTAGGGGTGCACCACAATCAATTTGCACTAGTTTTTATCAGTTTTTTCTTTCTTCTTTTTTTTTTTTACAAATTTTCATTCTTTTTTATTTTTCTTTTCACCCTTTCCCCAACTTTGTGGTGCCCCCTTTGGCCCTGGTGCCCTAAGAACGCACTGAGTCCGCTTCATGGTTAACCTGCCACTGAATGAAATCTCTCTCTTTGTCTAACCTGGGAGCTTCTTTTCCTGCACTGTCCGTGTTCTCTCTCTTTCCTCCTGGCCTTGCAAGAAGCAGGAGGCGTCTCTCGAAAACAGACCACCTTAGATGCACGTACGTGCTACCAGATTAGCCGGTCACTTGTAAAAGGGAATAGTATCCCTTCGATAAGGGTCCTCTCCCTCCTTTCGGTTGCGACATGGATGTGAACGGAGTCTACCTCAACAAGTATTAGTTTTACCTTTTTGTAATATACGTTCCGTACGCCATGGTGTTTAGTCCTGCCGGCCACATGACCATGGAAACGTCTTCGGACAGCGCTGGCTCTTCGGCTTTGAAACGGAGATGAGCACCGCAACCCTAGAGTCGGATTCGACTGGCTTTCGAGTAAGGGAACCTTTACTAATATACGTGGTTGGAATTTGTTTCCGGCACATGGCACCACGCTCCTTTGACGGAGTCAACTGTGGTATGTGACAAAGGGAGCACTGATTCTCGAAAGCTGATGCCTCCAAAATCTGGGGAGCCAGTTTGGTGTAGTGGTTAGGACTGCAGACTCTAATCTGGGAGAACCGGATCTGATTCCCCACTCCGCCTCCACACGCAGCTGCTGGGGTGACCATGGGTCAGTCACAAGTTCTCTTGGAGCTGTTCTGTCAAGGGCAGTTCTAGAAAGAGCTCTCTCAGCCCCACCTACCTCCCAGGGTGTCTGTTCTGGGGAGGGGAAGGGAAAGGAGTTTGTGAGCCTCTCTGAGACTGAGTGAAGGGTGGGTTATAAATCCAACCTCCCTCCTCCCTCCTCTCATCTCTAGGGTTCTCCCCAGGGGCGGATTAAGGCCCACTGGTGCCCTAAGCACTGACCAATCTTGGTGCCCCCCTCATTGAAAGGACTGTCATGACAACTGAATTTGGCTCCATCATTTTACTTTTAAACACATGCATCTTACTTTTAAACATAGGCTAGCAGTTCGAAAGCAAGAAATTGCAAGTAGATAAATAGGTCCCACTTCGGAGGGAAGGTAACAGCGTTCCGTGCGCCTTGGTGTTTAGTCACAGGGCCACGGAAACGTCTTCGGACAGCGCTGGCTCTTCGGCTTTGAAACGGAGATGAGCACCGCAACCCTGAGAGTCGGATCCGACTGGCTTTCTGAGCAAGGGAGACCTTTACCTTTTACCTTTATGACACTGCATCTCGCCAACAAAAAACAGACGATAACCCTAGGGTGGCACCATGATCAATTTGCACTAGTTTTATATATATATATATATTTTACAAATCTTCATTCACTTTTTTTCCTTTCCACCCTTTCCCCAACTTTGTGGTGCCCCCTTCGGCCCTGGTGCCCTAAGAATGCACTGAGTCCGCTTCATGGTGAATCTGCCACTGGTGCTACTGGTCTCAAATGTAGCTGTTCTACCCTCTCATACCAACCTTGTTGTGTTAACTAGTGCATATCCCTAATAAAACTAAGCACATTATCAGAAGGGTGGGGCTCTTCTCAATGTACGTGAAGTCCTGGGCTAGGAGTCAGTCAAATGCTGCAAATCCACGTGTTCTTCCCCTCCGGACGGCAGGTCCAGTCACACCCTCCCCGCCCTACTTCTGTTCGTGACCAAAGATCCGGGCAGCCGGCTGCTAAAGTACTGAGGAGTAGGATTGTGTTGTAAACGATCCCAAGCCCCATTGGAGGAGGCAGCGGTATAGAAATCCAATTAAAAATAAAATACATAAAGTACATTGGCATTCCGTCGCTCCGTTGCGAAAGGGGTCACACTGTATTTAAATCCCACAAGAATCGTACAATGAGGATTTGATACGGCAGCCAGCCAGAAAGAAGTCTGCAAAAGGTAAGAAAGAAGAAGAAGAAGAAGAAGAAGAAGAAGAAGAAGAAGAAGAGGAGGAGGAGGAGGAGGAGGAGGAGGAGGAGGAGGAGGAGGAGGAGGAGGAGGAGGAGGAGGAGGAGGAGATTGGATTGTATGCCCCACCCTTCACTGCCCAAAGGAGTCTCAGAGCGGCTTACAAACTCCTTTCCCTTCCCCTCCCCACAACAGACACCCTGCAAGTCAGGTGGGGCTGAGAGAGCTCTGAGAGAAACTGCTCTTTTCCAAGAACAGATGTGCCAGAGCTTGTGACTGACCCAAGGTCACATCAGCAGGTGCAAGTCAAGGAGTGGGGGATCAAACCTGGTTCTTCCAGATTAGAGTCCGGGCACTTAACCACTACACCAAACTGGCCCTGCTGGATCAGACTGATAGTCCATCTAGTCCAGCCTCCTGTCTCACACGGTGACCAATCACAGGACAGCCAACAAAAGGGCAGAGAGGCCGAGGCCGTCCCCTGATGTTGCCTCCTGGCACTGGGATTGAGAGGCTTAGTACCTCTGAATGTGGGGGGGTTCCCCTCAGTCACCATGGCTGGTAGCCACTGATAGACCTCCCCTCCATGTATCTGTCTCATCCCCCTTCAAAGCTGTCTACTCCCGTGGCCATCACTACATCCTCTGGCAGCGGATTCCACATTGTAATCACTCTCTGTGTAAAGTGGTGTTTCCTTTTGTCCATCCTGAACCTACTGCCCACCAATTTCATCGGATGCCCTCAAGTTCTAGATAGGGACTCTGGGGCAAGTGATGCTCTGTCTTCTTGGTGCTTGGGGGGGTCAACAGTGGGAGGGCTTCTAGTGTCCTGGCCCCACTGCTGACCCTCCTGATGGCCCCTGGTATTTCTGGCCACTGTGTGACACAGAGTATTGGACTGGATGGGCCATTGGCCTGACCCAACACTGACTTCTGTTGTGTTCTTATGTAGGAACTCTCGGTCTGGGGCAAGTGATGCTCTGTCTTCTTGGTGCTTGGGGGGGTCAACAGTGGGAGGGCTTCTGGTGTCCTGGCCCCACTGCTGGACTTCCTGATGGCCCCTGGTACTTTTGGCCACTGTGTGACCCAGAGTGTTGGACTGGGTGGGCCATTGGCCTGATCCAACACTGGCTTCTCTTATATTCTTAAATTAAGGGTGGGAAGGTACTGGCTGGATATTAGGAGAAACTATTTTGCAGTCAGAGTCATGCCACAGTGGAACCAGCTGCCTGGGGAGGTGGTGAGCTGCCCCTCCCTGGCAGTCTTGAAGCAGCGGCTGGAGAAACCCTTGTCGGGGATGCTCGAGGCTGATTCTGCACTGAGCAGGGGGTGGGACTAGATGGCCTCTGGGGGCCCCTCCCAACTCTGTGATTTTAGGATTCAAGTCAGGACAAAAGACCGACAGCCTCTGTGTAGAGATGACCCCAGACCTCCTTGGGGGGGTCTCCCATCCAAGTATTGAGGGTTGACCCTGCTTAGCTTCCAGGATCTGGTGAGATCATGCCACCCAGGTCAGGACTGGAACTCAGAACCCTGTGGGGTTTCCGAGGCAAGAGATGATGAGTAGAGGTGGTTTGCCGTTGCCTGCCTCTGCATAGTGACCCTTGACTTCCTTGCTGGTCTCCCGTCCAAGTATGAACCGGGGCAGACCCAGCTTTACCTTCCAAGATCAGGCTTGCTTGGACCATCCAGGCAAGGGGGGAGGAGGAGGAGGAGGAGGAGGAGAGGAGGTTGGATTTATCCCCCGCCCTTCACTCGGAGTCTCAGAGCTGCTTACAATCTCCTTTCCCTTCCCCTCCCCACAACAGACACCCTGTGAGGTAGGCGGGGCTGAGAGAGCTCTGACAGAAACTGCTCTTTTTCAAGGACAGCTCTTGTCAGAACTATGGCTTGTCCAAGGTCATCCAGCCAGATGCAAGTGGAGGAGTGGGGAATCAAACCCGGTTCTCCCAGATTAGAGTCCGCGCACTTAACCACTATACCATACCGGCAGCCAGGATTCACTGGTTTTAAAACAGCAGGGATACGGCCTGTCAGTTTCACTGGAAATGCGGCTTGTACATTTCCTTGTAGCTCAGCCTCCGAATCTCACTGGCTCGTTCTGTCCTTCTTGTTTGCCGTCCGCGAGGTCAACCGGGACCCGAACCTCTTACCGAACGTCACCCTGGGCTACAGCGTCTACGAGGACTTTGCCAGCGCGAGAAGGACCTGTGAAGCCATGATGGACCTGGCCTCTCCCGGGCAGGAGAATATCCCAAACTATTCCTGCGGGCAGCAGAACACCGTCTTGGCCGTCCTGGAAAAGGCTCCCACCGAAATCTCCATCCTGATTTCCAACATGTTGGGCATCCACAAAATCCCACAGGTATGGGGAGCGTTGGGTGGGGGGAAGCTGAGCGTTACTCCAGTTCGCAGTTTCTCTAGAGATGTTCAGGAGGGGGGATGGTGGATGTCCAGCACTGAAGCCAGAGAGAGAGAGAGAGAGAGAGAGAGAGAGAGAGAGAGAGAGAGAGAGAGAGAGAGAGAGACAGAGAGAGAGAGACAGAGAGAGAGAGACAGAGACAGAGACAGAGACAGAGAGAGAGACAGAGAGAGAGAGAGAGACAGAGAGAGAGAGAGACAGAGACAGAGACAGAGAGAGAGAGAGAGAGAGAGAGAGAGAGAGACAGAGAGAGAGAGAGACAGAGAGACAGAGAGAGACAGAGACAGAGACAGAGACAGAGACAGAGACAGAGAGATCATGGTTTCTTCAGAAAGCGATTGGCAGTTTTGTTTTCTTCTGGCCTCTTTGCCTGTTCCCACTGCTGGTGGTAGAAAGTACTGTCAAGCTGCAATTGGGTTTTCAAGGCAAGAGAGGTGGTTTGCCATTTCATAGGATTGTAGAGTGGGAAGGGGCCATAGAGACCATCTAGTCCAACCCCCTGCCCAATGCAGGACCAACCCCCTGCCCAATGCAGCCTACAGCATCCCTAACAAATATTTGTCCAGCCTCTTCTTGAAAGCTACAGGTGAAGGGGAGCTCGCCACCTCCCTAGGCCGCTGATTATTCCACCTTTGCTGGTAAATACAATTTATTATTGGATATATTTTCCACGATCATACAAATTAAACAAGTAAATACATATCCATTTCCTTTCACCCTCTCCCCCACAAACAAGGCTTCCCGCAGTGCTCCAACCCCATTGATATCTCTTATTCAGTTACATTTAACTAAACTTACTTTGTCTTACTAATGGTAACAATTTAAAAATCTAGTCCCTTTCAATTTCTCCTTAGTAGTTGTCAAAACAAATCAAACCACGTTTTACATCCCAATTTTTCAACAAATATTCTTGAAAGTCTTTCCAATCTTCAAAAAATTTTTCATCTTCTTCGTTGTTTAATTTTCTTGTTAATTTGTCCATTTCTGCCATGAACAACATCTTCTTAATCCATTCCCATGTTTCAGGTGTTTTTTCTTGCTTCCAACATTGTGCAAAAGTCATTCTGGCTGCTGTAACCAAATACCATAATAATGTTCTCTTGATTACATTTATTTCTTCCATTTTAAGACCTAACAATAACATCTGTGGGTCTTTCTTAAAAGTACATTTCAGAATTTTTTGTATCTCATTATGAATCTCAGTCCAGTAACTTGCAGCCTTATCACAAGTCCACCACATATGGTAAAAAGACCCTTCTTTTTTCTTACATTTCCAACATTTGTTAGACATGCTATCATTTATAATAGCAATTTTTTTAGGAGTCATATACCATCTGTACATCATTTTATAGCAATTCTCTTTAACATTTATACAAGTTGAAATTTTCATTGACTTTTTCCGCAAATATTCCCAAGATGACATAGATATTTCATTATTTATATTTACTGCCCACTTTATCATTTGCTCTTTTACTGATTCATCTTCAGTATACCATTTCAATAACACCTTATAAAATTTTGTAATCATTTTTTTACCCTTTTCGACCCATACAATTTCAATTTCGTTATTTTTTCCTCTAAAGCCATATTTCCTTTTATCAACTTTACATAAATCATAAATCTGTCTGTACCTCAACCAATCATATTCAAATTCAACATCAGTTCTGTCTTTTAATACAAAGTTTTTCCCTTCTATTTTTAAGAGGCTTTTGTAAGGTAACCAATCTAGACCCTGATTTCTGGAATATGGATTAATCACTTCTGCCGGCACTATCCAAAGTGGTCGCTCTTCCGAGAAGAATTTTTTATATCTCATCCAAGTCTCGAACAGTGATTGTCTTATATAGTGGTGTTTAAAAAACTTGTCTATTTGTACTTTTCCATACCATAAATATGCATGCCATCCAAACTTATTATCATGACCTCCCAAAGCCAACAACTTCTTATTCTCAAGATTAATCCACTGCTCCAACCATGTTAAGCAGACGGCATCATAATAAAGTCTTAGATTTGGTAGTTGTAGTCCTCCTCTTTCCTTTGCATCACATAAAATTTTCATTTTAATCCTTGGCTTTCTTCCTGCCCATACAAACTTCGATATTTCTTTCTGCCACGTATCCAATACTTTACTTTGTTTTAATATTGGAATAGTCTGAAATAGAAACATCAAGCGAGGCAAAACATTCATTTTTACAGTTGCAATTCTTCCCAGTAACGATAGATTCAAGGTATTCCATTTTTTCAGGTCTTGTTGGATCTTATACCAAACTTTTTCATAGTTATTTTTAAACAAGTCAATATTTTTCATAGTCAATTCAATTCCTAAATATTTAGTCTTTGTAACAACTTCGCATTTAATTTTCTCTTGAAGTTCAATTTGTCTCTGTCTCGTCATGTTTTTACACATCACTTTCGTTTTGTTTTTATTGACGTAAAATCCAGCAATTGTTCCAAATTCTTCAATTTTTCCCATCAATTGTGGTATATTCTCAATTGGATCTTGAATCATAAACATTACATCATCTGCAAATGCTCTATATTTGTACGTAAAGCCTTTCACTGTAAGGCCTTTGATATTATTGTCTTTTCTTATCTCTGCCAGTAATATTTCCAGTATCCAAATAAACAATAACGGAGACAGCGGGCAGCCTTGTCGTGTTCCCTTTTGAACTTGGAAAAAATCTGTTTTTTCTTTATTTATATTCAAAGCTGCTTTCTGTTCTGAATATATTGCCACAATCATGTTTAAAAAAGACTGTCCTATATCCATTTTTTCGATTACTTGCAGTTATTTGCAGATCCCAATTCAAGTTATCAAAAGCTTTTTCCGCATCAAGAAAGAGGAATCCAACTTCTTTTTCTGGATGTTTATCATAATATTCAATTGCATCAATCACCACTCTCAAATTGTCTCTTATTTGTCTATTCGGTAAAAAACCAGCTTGCTCTTCCGCTATAACATCTTTCAAATATTTTTTCAACCTTTCCGAAATTATTTTTGCAAATAATTTGTAGTCATTATTCAATAGCGATATTGGTCTGTAATTCTTTACATTAGTTAAGTCCAAACCTTCTTTAGGTATAAGTGAAATATTTGCTTCTTTCCATGAGTCTGGGATCCGTTTGGTCATTCTTATATCATTTGACAGAAGTACTAAAATAGGGGTTAGCTCCTCCTTGAATTTCTTATAGAATTTTGCTGTAAAGCCATCTGGACCTGGAGCTTTGCCCAATTTTGCTTCTTCTATCGCCATTATTACCTCTTCCTTTGTTACTAAACCATTGAGTAGTTCTTTAATTTGTTGTCCCAGCTCTGGTATTTCAATATTGTCCAAATACTTTTTAATTCTCTGTTGGTCAATTCCTTTCTTTTTAAACAATTTTGCATAATATTTGAAAAAAGCTCTTTTTATACCTTTCAAATCCACGACGTCTTTTCCATCTTCAATAATCTTGCTTATGAAGTTTCTTTCTTTTCTATTTTTCAACTGCCATGCTAAAAATTTTCCTGGTTTATTTGCACCCTCAAACACTTTTTGTTGTAGTTTTTTCAAGTTCCAATATAATTCTCTATTTAGTAAGACATTCAATTGATCCTGTAGAAAATGAATGTCTTTAATATTTTTTTCTTCCCTGGTCTTTTCTTTAATTCCTTTTCTTTTTGTCGAATTTTTTCATGAAGATCATTTTGTTGTTGCATCCTTTGCTTTCTGTCTTTAGTGTTCAATGAAATAAGCAAACCTCTCATTACCGCTTTGTATGCATCCCAAACAATCTGTATATCAGTACCTTTATTCAAATTCATTTCAAAAAAATTTCTCGTTTCTCTTTTTAATGTCTCGTTGATTAATTTTTGGTCCAATAAATCTTCATTAATTCTCCAATATAATTGTTTTGGTTTTTCTTTTGACATCCAAAGTAAAGGGTTATGATCTGAGTTATTTTTTGGCAAAATTTTAACGCCATCTCCTCTGACATCCAGATCATATCGATTCTAGAAAAGGAATTATGTCTGTTAGAATAAAACGTGTAATCCTTAATCTTAGGATTCCATTTCCTCCAAACGTCTTCTAGTTTCTCTTGTCTCATCAACTGAAAATTTTTTTTTGGCAATTTTCCAATCGCTTCTCCAATTGCATTAGACTTTCTGTCCAATACATTGTTGACCGTGCCATTAAAGTCTCCTGCAAAAACTATTTGATCATAGTTTAAACAGTCCAACTCTCTTGTCAAATCATTGAAAAAAGTCTCTTTTGCTCCATTGGGTGCATATAAATTTACAAGCAATGTCCTTTTTCTGTACATCGTTATTTCCACACCAACATATCTTCCTTCATTGTCTGAGAAGATTTGTTTAGGTTCCAATTCTTTAGAAATATATATCACTGTTCCTTTCTTCTTATTAATTGCTGATGAATGAAATTCTTCTCCCAATTTTTATTAATCAGATACTTATTGTCTTGTTTTCTAATATGTGTTTCTTGCAAACAAATTATATTACATTTTTGTTTCTCTAGCCAATGGTTCACTAATCTTCTTTTGTTTGGTGAATTTAGTCCATTTACATTCCAAGATAAAAATTTGTAATCCATCAGTGTTTTGCGTTAAATGTCTTTAAAATCATCAAAATTGTTCTCTTTGAATCTACACAAGTCTCCTTCTGTTTTAATTGTAAATCTCACCGAATTGTACGAGCATGATAGTCCCTGTGGGATCTCCCATCTGAACCTGATGCCCATTTCTTTTAGCTTATCAGTTAGTTTTTTAAACTTCTTTCTGTCTTGTAGAATCATTCTCGGAATTTCTCTTAAGATTATTATTTTCTTTCCATTAATTTCCAACGGTTGTGTAAATTGCTTCTTGAAAATGTCTTCTTTCATTTTTGTTGTCACAAATTGAACAATCACATCTCTGGGTAATTTCTTTCTCTTGGCATAAGCTGAGTCTACTCTGTAAATTAAGTCAAAGTCTGAATCCAAATCTCCTTGATCCTCTCCTATATAAGTTGTCAACGTGTTTATTACTAACGCACGTATGTCCTGGTCTTCCTCCTCTTCTATTCCTCTCAGTCTCAGATGATTCTGGGTAGCCCTATATTCCATCATAGACTCCAAACTTGTATTCTCTTGAAGAGTTCTTTTCACTTTCTGTTCCATTTCTGCTGATTTTGTCACCAGACTTTGAACCTCTTTTTTAACTTCTTCCGTATCTTTTTTTATCCCTGCCACTTCTGTTAGTACTAGTTCTTTCAACTCTGCCATATTTTTTTCTTGTACTTGTACTTGCACTTGTTCTATTTGCTCCAGTTGTATTTGCATCTGTTGTTGCAACTGTGATTCTATTTGCTTTCCTAAATTCTGCACCACCTCTGTCATCCTTTTCTCCATCGCCTCCATGGCAGCCTGCCACTCCTTTTTTTCTTTTGCAGTCATTCTTGGACTTGGTGATGAGGCGGCCCTTGGTCTTGACCTTAAATCCGTCTTGGAGGCAAATTCAAAACTAACCAATCTTTATATTGTCAATCATAAAGTCAAATCGCCACCTTTATAACTTTTTCCGTTGCTTTTTTGGTTTAAAAATAACTTTTTAAAATTTAGTCCTCCTCAAAATGGTGGGCGCAATTTCTCTATGGTTTTCTGGCTAGAGTAGGCTCCTTTAAAACTTCCTGTTTAGCTGTCCGTCTTGGTAATCCAACTTCCGGTGTTACACTTTAAAACGTCCATCTACATCCGGCAAGACAACTTTAAAACATCCACTCTAGCCCACTTCCTGTACCATAGAATCACAGTCAGTTTCGTTTCTACTACGCAAAGTTTAGTCTTAGCTGACCACAGGAATGCAAAACAAAGTCACTTTTCTGCCGTTTTCTCCGAAGGAAAGCCTTCTTTTTACTTTTAAATCAAGCGGATTAGTTCCTTAAAGCTTTATACGCTTATCCGTACGTTTTAATTTTGCGTTCTTCTTCAAACCGGTAAGCAAACGTTCATTGTTACCTTTCTTGTAATCTCGGGGTTTCACAGTGCTTCTTCTGCAATCGATGTTAATCTTGATGTAAAAGAGGTCGGTAGATGGCGGATTTATGCTGAATTCTCAGCCTGGCTGGTATCTGTAGTGCTGTCTTGCAACTGCCCTCTTCGTGGAAGGAGATCAAGGTGTAAACAAGCTTCCTCCGAAGCTTATCCACACCGATCTCAACTCCCTCTCAGGCTTGGCTGCTTGCTCGTCACCCCCCCGCCTGGGGAGTGCTGCGTTGGGCCAGGTAGAGCCCAAACTGTCGTCAGATACCGCCGCCCACCTTGCACAAATCGCAAAGTGTGTTAATTCGCCATTTTAACTCCGACCGGAAGCCTGATTATTCCACCTTTGGACCACTCTGGCCGTGAAAAAGTTTTCCCTAATCTCCAGCCGATACCTTCCTGCGTGTAATTCAAACCCGTTGCTTCGGGTCCTCTCCTCTGTTGCCAACTGGAATGGTTCCTTGCCCTCCTCCAAATGACAGCCTTTAAAAATATTTAAAGAGACCAATCGTGTGTCCCCCCTCAATCTCCTCTTCTCCAGACTAAACATTCCCAAGGGGTCCTCAGCCTTTCCTTGTAGGGCTCCATCTCCAGACCCCCGATCATCCTCATTGCTCTCTTCTACACCCTCTCGATTTTGTCCACATCCTTTTTGGAGTGAGGCCTCCAGAAGTGCACACAGGACTCCAGGTGTGGAGATCAGGGAAGCAATCCCTAACCCTAACCCTAACCCAGATCATGGCCCAGGCGAGCCCAATCTCATCAGATCTCAGAAGCTAAGCAGGGTCGGTACTTGGATGGGAGATGACCAAGGAAGACTCTGCAGAAGAAGGCAGTGGCCAACCACCTCTGCTTCCCTGATCTTGGAAGCTAAGCTGTACTAACCAGGGCTGACACTGCTACCAACAGGAACAGTTCCCAGCCCTCCTCTAAGTGACGGCTCTTCCAATCCTGAAAAACACAAAAGGCTCTACAGCTGACAATAGCACTACAGATAAGATTAGAGTTCCAATAGCCATTCCACATACAAAAGAGCCTCCTCAGGAAACAGGAAACCTCCTCAGGAAACAATCTATAGACAAAAGAACCTCCTCAGGAAAGCTCCTCCATTAGCATGTTCATAGCCTGGAGAACTCCTACAAGGTAATGACTCAGCCCTACCCCATCTTCTAGGGTAGATATAAATTACCTGCCTACAATTTTTCTGCTCACCTTGACACAGAAAGCACTCCCACTTTCTGTGTTATACCTCTGAGGATACCAGTCACAGCTACTGGCGAAACGTCAAGTCCTACAGTGCCAAGACCATGGCCACACAACCCGGGAAATCGGCAGCCGTGAAAGCCTTTGACAACATATTAGCCCTTCCAGTACTTCAAGAACATATTTATACGTTTTCTTACCAGACTGAAGGCTTTGGAGGTGGACTCTATGACATTGTACCCCACTGTCCTCCACAGACTTCATCCCCATAGGTCAAGGAGTTTCCCAACCTGGATCTGGCCACTTTATGAACAGGGCTTTTTGGGGGGTGGTATTTGTAAAGGTATGACTTTGTAGATCTTAAGTGCCATCGCCTAGAACAAACCAGGTGGATGCAGTGGGTAAGAGGTGACAGGAAGCAAAATTTCCTGGGGAAATATCTGAAGTGCACTTCAAATCATTTAAAACCACGTTCAAAGAAGAGCTGATGGGGCATGAAAGGGAAAGGTGGGTTTTTTTAGATGTCATGGGATGGAGAGAGCTAACAAAAAGGAGAACTTTTTCCTCCCTCTCCCAAAATACTAGAACTTGAGGGCGTCCAATGAAGCTGATGGGTGGTAGGTTCAGGAGGGACAAAAGGAAAGATTTCTTTCTGTCCACACTACAGTGTGGAATTCACTGCCAGAGGATGTAGTGATGGCCACAGGCATAGACGGCTTTAAAAGGGGATTAGATAGACCCATGGGGTGGCTTCTAGCCAAGATGACTAAAGGGAACCTCCACATTCAGAGGCACTCAACTTCTGAATCCTAGTGCCAAGAGGGAACATCAGCGTCTATGCCCTGTTGTTGGCCCTCCAGAGGAACTGGTTGACCACTGTGTGAGACAGGATGCTGGACTGGATGGACCCTCACTGGTCTGACCCAGCAGGTCTCTTCTGAGGTTCTTCTCAGGGGAAAACCTTGGCCTCTGTGTTGTTGGACCTCCAGAAGAACAGGCTGGCTACTGTGTGAGACAGGATGCTGGGCTAGATGGACCACTGGTCTGATCCAACAGTTGTTCTTCTCAGGGGAAGGCCTTGGCCTCTATACCCTGTTGTTGGCCATCAAGAGGAACTGGTTGACCAATGTGTGAGACAGGATGCTGGACCAGATAGACCCTCACTGGTCTGATCTAGCAGGGCTCCTCTGATCTTCTCAGGGGAAGGCCTTAGCTTCTCTTCCCTGTTGATGGCCCTTTAGAGGAATTGGCTGGGCACTGTGTGAGACAGGATGCTGAAACAGATGGATCACTGGTCTGATCCAGCAGGACTCTTCTGATGTTCTTCTCAGGGGAAGGCCTCAGCCTCTCTGCCCTGTTGTTGGCCCTGCAGAGGAACTGGTTGGCCACTGTGTGAGACAGGAGGCTGGACTGGATGGACCACTGGTCTGATCCAGCAGGGGTCTTCTGAGGCTCTTCTCAGGGAGCCTTGGCCTCCATGCCCTGTTGTTGTCCCTCCAGAGGACCTGGTTGGCCACTGTGTGAGACAGGATGCTGGACTACACGGACCACTGGTCTGATCCAGCAGGGCTCCTCTTCTGTGCTCAAAAGTGTAATTTAGCAGATGTGTTAATCTATCAAGGACCTTCCCCTCTGCTGTATGAATGCACGATTTGTTTCCAACAGCTGGTCTGAACAGGTTACCAACCAAGAGCAAAGGTAACAGAATTTTCAGAAAGGACTAGCAAGAAGGAAGAAACCCCCTTTCTCTAGTTCCACCATGTTACCACCACTTCTTCCAGGGATATCCCCTTTCCTCAGATCCCATAGATGTCCACGATGTTTCATGTTAGTTATCCCAGAGTGGGGTTGCCAATTCTTATCTGGCTGTTGGTGTGTTGCGGGTGTCCCTCTCCATGCCCTGGAGTCTTTTGGTGCATGTGCTTCATATGCCCAGTGCAATGATGTCACCCAGAAGTGACATCATCAGACAGGGCATGATGCAGGGGGGATACTCTAGCACTGGGTGGCCAAACTTGCTTAATGTAACAGGCACACAGAGGAGGATACAAATGAGACTGAAGCAGAAGGAAGTCAGGATGTGTTGAAATTAATAAAAGGAAAAAAGAGAACAGCTACTAAAAGTAAATTTGCCCCATTGCAAGTTCATACCAGAGGTCAACAGAGAAACATTGCAGAGAGCCAGAAAGAAAGAGATGATGGAGAATAGTAAGAAGAAAATAATTTCAATTAACGTGAATGGTCTTAATAGCCCACAAAAACAAAATAATTTTTTCTATCAACTAAAATTATAGAGCACTTTATGATGTGGGTATGTTTTAGTATTTTTATATGTTTTTAACTTGTTTTCTTGGCACTGGTTGCCCTTTTGTAAGCCGCCCTGAGCCCGCTCGCGGGGAGGGCAGGGTAGAAATGGAATGTATAAATAAATAAATAAATAAAATAAATAAAAAACCTGAAAGCAGAGGTGATTCGTTTACAAGAAGTGCATATTAAGTGGCAAGAACAAAGATTTTTGGATAATAAACAACTGGAAAATCTTTTGTATCAGCGGATAATTTTTTTTAAAGAAAGTGTTGTAGTATATGTTAATGAATCTCTTTTTCCTGAAGTGATAAATGATTCAGATGATGGAAGAATATTAATAGTCTGAATACAGAGAAACGCTAAATCTATGTTGATAGCAAATATTTTTGCTCCAAACCAGCAGCAAGAGAAATTTTTTCAACGTCTTAGGAATATCTTAGCGGAACAAATATTTGATGAGTTATATATGGTAGTAGACTGTAATGCTGTTTTTGACAGAGGTTGATAGAAAAAAGCAATTAGGAATACAAAAAAAGAAGAAGGAAATGAGCTACCAAATGTATTTTTAAAAATGGTGGATGAATTGAATCTAATAGATGCCTGGAGAACTAAATATGAAAGAAAAAGAGATTTCACTTTTTATTCAACTAGGCATAAGTCTTGGTTCAGACTTGACATGATTTGGATTACGGCTTCGATGATAAACAACTTAGTGGTGGCAGAGATTCTACAAATGACTTTTGCAGATCATAACCCTGTGCTAATTAAAGTGCCCCTAAAAGATTAAGATTGTCTATGAATACATGGCTTCTACACAACAAGAAATTTGTGAATGAGACAAAAGAAGAATTTAAAGAATTTTTGCAATGGAATATGCAGAAGGAGACTGATATAAATATAGTATGGGATACCTTTAAAGCATTTGCAAGGGAAAGATTAATAAGTCAAAATGCATGGGTTAATAAACAAAGGAAACAAAAGTTTATACAAACTGAAAAACAAATCAAGGAGCAAGAACAAAAGATGAAAGAACAAACATCATCAGAAGATATTAGATGGAAGTTAAAAAATTTACACCAATTGAATTGTTTATTAACTCAAGAAATAGCAAAAAAAATTACATACACCAAACATTTTTTTTTAAAAAAAGCAAACCAACCAACCAGGTGGTTAGCTTATAGATTAAGACAAGAAAGGGGAAAAAGACATATAAGGATCCTGAAAGATGATCAAGGTGAAGAGAAAAACAAAGCTGAAGAACTGAAGAGGACCATAGAAATATTTTATACAAAACTATATAAAAAACAAGAGTCTAATCAAGAAAAAACTATGGAATTTCTTAAGCAAAATAAAAATATCAAAAACACAAAGAAAAATTTTGAATGATAAAATTACAATTCAGGAATTATCGGAAGCAATAAAACAACAAAAGAAAGGGAAAACACCAGGCCCGGATGGACTGCCCACTGAATTTTATCATACCTTTGAAGAGTAGTTAATATTACCATTAAAGCATATGATACAAAATATTACAGTGAAGAAAGAAATGCCAGACTCTTGGAATGATGCTTTAATTACTTTATTATACAAACAAGATACAGATGAGAAGGACATAAAGAACTATCGTCCAATTTTGCTACTTAATGTAGATTATAAAATCTATGCATCGATACTTACAACTAGATTTTAAAAAGTACTTGGACAAATAATTCACCAGGATCAAGTGGGTTTCCTTCCTAGAAGACAAATGAGGAATAATGTTAGAATCTTAATGAATGTATTGGAATTCTTTGAAAACAACCCAGGGAAACAGATGACCCTAATATTCTTAGACGTCAAAAAGGCATTTGATAACATCAATTGGAACTTTATGTTTGAACTATTATTAGAAGCTCAATGTGGAAATGATTTTATGACTATGGTAAAAACAATATATAGTAAACAACAAGCCAGAATAATAGTGAATAGAGACATAACACAAAAAATTGACATATATCAAGGAAACAGACAGGGATGTCCTTTGTCTGTTACTATTTATTTTTGTTTTGGAAGTATTATGTGAAACAATAAGGAACGATACATGAATTACTGGGCTGAAAATAAGGGTAAAGGATTCAGATTACAGGCGTTTGCGGATGATTTAGTATTTCTTTTACAAGAGCCATTTCAGTCGGTGAATCATCTATTCAAAGTGATACAAGAATATGGACTGCTAGCTGGCTTAAAAATAAATTCTAGGAAAACAAAAATAATAAAAAATTGTACATGATCACAAAATGATCAATTAGAAAAGATAACTGGCTTTGAAATTTTAAAAAAGGAAAAATACTTAGGAATATTATTAACAAACAGATGCAGCTCACTGATACAAGACAATTATTTAAACCTTCTTGGTGAAATTAAGAAAGACTTGGAAAAGTGGAAAGATATACAACTTTCTTTCATGGGTAGAATTGCAGTTATAAAAATGAACATTTTACCAAGGGTATTATATCAACCGGAGTCGAGAGTCTTTAAAGATAAATAAAAAGGTTTTTATGAAAAACTATCAGATTTTGATAAGATAATGTTAACAATGGAAGCACAACTTATTAAGAAATTATATATGGAATTGTTGGATATTAAGATGCAAGATGAAATAATTAAGGTGCCAATGATACATTGGGCACAAAATTTTGGTTACAATATTGAATTAGATAAATGGTTAAAAATTTGGAAAGAGAATATGAAATATACGAAATCTGTCTCACTAAAAGACGATTTTTATAAGATGTTCTACAGGTGGTACATCACACCTGATATATAGCTAAATATGATAAAAAGATGTCAAACAAATGCTGGAAATGCAAAGTAAAGGTTGGGACAATGTATCATATGTGGTGGATGTGTGAAAGGAGTAAGAAATTTTGGAAGGGGATATATGAAATGTTGCAACAGATTTTAGGAAGTAATGTACCTTTTAAGCCCGAATTTTTTCTGTTAACTATAATTCTGGAACAAGATAAGAAAAATGATGGTTATTTGATTCCACACATTATTACAGCAACTAGAATTGTTTTTGCGTATATGTGGAAGAAAGAAAGTATACCATCTAAAAAAGAATTAATATGTAAAATAATGGAGGTTGCAGAAATGGATAACTTAACTATGCTACTCCAGGGAAGAGATGAAAATATATTTGAAGAAGTTTGGATGTGATTTTATAAGTGGATAGAGAATTGTAAAACAGAAGAATTTGATGCAAACTATATTGATGCAAGAGTGCCGCACGACGGAGTGAGCTCCCATCTCTAGTTCCAGCTCCTGCCAACCTAGCAGTTCGAAAGCAAGAAATTGCAAGTAGATAAATAGGTCCCACTTTGGTGGGAAGGTAACAGCGTTCCGTGCGCCTTGGTGTTTAGTCATGCCGGCCACAAGACCACGGAAGCGTCTTCGGACAGTGCTGGCTCTTCGGCTTTGAAAAAGAGATGAGCACCGCAACCCTAGAGTCAGATTCGACTGGCTTTCGAGCAAGAACCTTTACCTTTATATTGAACAAATTGATTTAAGTGGGATGGAACCATGTGTATGTATGTTTATATTTTTTCTTTTTGTATGCATTTTGTATCGTATGTGTATTTTCGTATTGTATGTTTTGTTTTGTTGAGTATATAATAAAAAAAATTATCTGTTAAAAAAAAGAATAAACGTCAGATGTTTGAGAGCTGCAAGACATGGACAAATATCACACACAGGTTTTTTATGGGAAAATATGCAAATCTGCTTTTTATTAGCATTAAATCAGAGTGTGTGAAAGAGCCGCATGCAGCTCCCGAGGTGCAGTTTGGCCACTCTAGCACTTGAGGAAAAACTTTGTGGTAACCATAGCGTCACCAGGGCATGTTGGTGCAGACGGGGCTCTCTGGGTGCAGGGTTCTCCTGCCTGCTGGATCGGTGGCGGCGGATCAGCCCCTCCAAAAGTGGGTAAACCCCTCCCTCTGTTGGAGGAATGGCAAACCTTTCCCAGTCAGTCACACCAGCTCACTGAATCCAAGGAGTATTTTAGCTCCTAGATTGGAATTCTTTAATTTTTCCCACTTCACTGCCACAGGAGGTGGTGGCGGTTACAAGCATGGACGGCTTCAAGAGGGGATTGGATAAGCATATGGAGCAGAGGTCCATCAGTGGCTACTAGCCACAAGGTACAGATAGGAAATCTCAGTCTGGGGCAAGGGATGCTCTGTCTTCTTGGTGCTTGGGGGGGGGTCAATAGCGGGAGGGGCTTCTGGTGTCCTGGCCCCACTGCTGGACCTCCTGATGGCCCCTGGTCTTTCTGACCACTGTGTGACACAGAGTGTTGGACTGGATGGGCTGTTAGCCTGATCCAACATTGGCTTCTCTTACGTTCTTATGTTCACTTGCCAGTTCCTCCTGTTGATTATAAGCAATTTGCCACTCTTGGGAGGGCTAATGTGGCGAGGATATATCAGTTTCCCTTGCTTTCTAAGACTCAGGATCGGGGATGGGCGGGTGGGTTTACAAGCTGTGAAATGCATTTCGGTAGTTATTGACCAGTGTGAGTGGATAAATAATCTGTCATTTAGGAAACGATTGGGATATCTGGTTAACATAGCAGAGTTTTTCCCAGTCATAGAAACATCATATTGAGCGCAGTAAATGAATCTCCCAAGTAGTATATTGCAAGGAAGTTTAACTTATATTTATGGAAGTAGATCCAGTTCACATCCATGTTGCAAAAGTCAAAGGAAGAGGGAGAAGCTGAATCTAAAGAGTATTTTCCCTGTCACCAATGGCCAACTTGTCCGGCATCATGTGTGCAGGAGTATGAGGGCGTTGTCTCTACAGGAGAGACCTGCAGAGACGTGTGTCTCCATGGAAGGCCATGAGGAGGGAGTGAGAGGACATAACTTGGAAGTGACTTGACAGCACGTAACACACCCACCCACAGGAGATGAAAATGAGGCACTCATCCCTGCCTTTCTTTGCTAGATCAATTATGCTCTTGGGTCTCACGTTCTTCACGACGAAGCGCGGTTTCCTTTTTTACACCGGATGTTCCCAGATGAGGAATATTTGTACCCTGGAATCCTAAAGCTGCTCCTGCATTTCAAATGGACGTGGGTTGGCATTATCGCTCCCGACAGTGACAATGGAGAAAAGTTTCTGAGAACTTTGGTGCCGATGCTCACCAGGAATGGCATTTGTGCCGTCTTCTCCCTGAGCCTCCCAGTGAACATGGCGGAGGACTATTACAGAAAACTTCTAAGCTCTGATTTTAATTCCAAGTGGGAAAAGGTCAATGTGGTTGTTTGCTACGCAGAAACCGAATTGTCGTTTCTTGAAGGGGTATTCCATGTGCAATTCGTTGTTGCAGAACATTTCAAATTGATCGAGGGGAAAGTCTGGATCACAACGGCTTGGTGGGATCTCTCTGCGGCATTACCCAGGTCTCCTGCGCTTCTAGAAGATGCCAACACTTTTTTTTCCTTCTTAATACGGGCAAACAACAGGGTACCACAGGATGAATATCTTCTATTCCACGTCTCTGCCGAAAGGTTTTGGAAAAACAGTTTTCGTTGTTTCTATTCCAAGCATGCGTTGGCTGTGAGAGGTTGGGTGAGATGCATGGAGAATGAGGAACTGGAGATTCTTCCTGAGGCTGTTCTTGGAAACATTTTCTCTGGACATGGACATAGCATCTACCAGATCGTCTATGCTGTGGCACACGCCTTGAATGCTTTCTACTTATCCACAGCCAAGAGTATGGTCACGGTGGGTGGAGAGAAGTGGAGAAGCCAAAGTGTACAGAAATGGAAGGTATTCGTTATTCGTTATCTCTGAATTATTGTTATTACAAGGAAAGGTTGACGAATCTGGGACTTTTCAGTTTGGGAAAGAGACGACTAAGAGGTGACATGAGAGAGGTTTTGTAAAATTATGCACAGGGTGGCGAGAGTGGAAAAAGAGAACCTTTCTCCCCCCTCCAAAATACTAGGCCCTGTGGCGGATGGGCTGAAGATTCAGGACGGACAGAAGGAAATACTTCTTCACACAACAAATGATTAAAATGTAGAATTCACTGCCAGAGGATGTAGTGATGGCCACAGGTGTAGATAGCTTTAAAGGGGGACAGGCAGGTTCGTGGAGGAGAGGTCTCTCAGTGGCTACTAGCCATGGTGACTGAGGGGAATCTCCACATCCAGAGGCAGTCAACCTCTGAACCCCAGAGCCAGGAGGCAAAATCTGGAAAAGGCCTTGGCCTCTGTGCCTTATTGTTGGCCCTCCAGAGGGACTGGTTGGCCACTGTGTGAGAAAGGTGCTGGACTGGGTAGACCAGTGGTCAGATCCAGCAGGGCTCTTCTCATGTTCTTATTACCCTTTATCCTTTTCCTGGGATCCCGCACCTGAAGAGAACATAAGAACATAAGAGCATAAGAGAAGCCAATATTGAATCAGGCCAATGGCCCATCTAGTCCAACACTCTGTCACACAGCGGCCAAAATTTACCACGTGCCATCAGGAGGTCCAGCAGTGGGGCCAGGACACTAGAAGCCCTCCCACTGCTGCCCCCTCCAGCACCAAGAACAGAGTGCATCACCTGCCCCAGACCGACAGTTCCCATCTATACCCTGTGGCTAAGAGCCACTGATGGACTTCTTCTCTATTATTTGTTGTTGTTGTTCAGTCGCACAGTCGAGTCCGACTCTTTGCGACCCCATGGACCAGATTACGCCAGGCCCTCCTGTCTTCCGCTGTCCATTGAAGTGTGCTCAATTTCATGTTCGTTGCATCGATGACACTGTCTAACCATCTCATCCTTTGCCGTCCCCTTCTTCTTTGACCTTCAATCTTTCCCAGCATCAGGGTCTTCTCCAGTGAATGCTCCCTTCTCATTTGGTGGCCAAAGTATTTGAGCTTCAGCTTCAGGATCTGGCCTTCCAGGGAACAGTCAGGGTTGATTTCTTTTAAGATTGACTGATTTGATCTCCTTGCAGTCCAAGGGACTCTCAAGAGTCTTCTCCAGCACCATAGTTCAAAAGAATCTATTCTTCGGCGCTCGGCCTTCCTTATAGTCCAACTCTCGCAGCCATACATTACTACGGGGAATACCATTGCTTTGACCATGTGTTTATCTAATTCCTTCTTGAAACTGTCCATGCTTGTAGCTGCCACCACCTCCTGTGGCAGTGAATTCCATATGTTAATCACTCTTTGGGTGAAGAAGTACTTCCTTTTATCTGTTCTAACCCGACTGCTCAGCAATTTCATGGAGTGCCCACGAGTTCTTGTATTGTGAGAAAGGGAGAAAAGGACTTCTTTCTCAACCTGCTCTCTCCCTTGCATGATCTTGTAAACCTCGATCATGTCACCTCTCAGCCGTCGTTTCTCCAAGCTAAAGAGCCCCAAGCGTTTTAACCTTTCTTCATAGGGAAGGTGTTCCTATAGAAGGAGACCTTCATAGGGAAGGTGTCCTCTATGTTTCTTCATAGAGATGTGTCCTATAGCTGTGTTTGTGTAAAGTGCCGTTGTGTCGCATCCAATTTATGGTGACCCCAGATAGGAGAGGTAGAATTTTGCATTATTCTGACGCAGCTCCCGTTTGTGAGCTTCCGGGGACATCCACCTCCACACCCGGTTAATCCTTAGGTCAGGAGTTTTTCCTTGGCTCTTGACTGGAGGGACACAGAAGGACTGGCGGTAGCCCTCCCAGGTTCAAGGTGTACAGGTGCCTTTGCAATTTCAGTTAGCCAGCCACTTGGTGAAGAATGTCTCCAGCCCGGCTTGGGCAGGAGGTGGTCTCTTTTTGACAAAAGTCCCTTCTATTGGAATATGTGGTTAATATAGCAGAGCTGGTTCGGTCACAGAAGTGTGATACCGAGTGCATAAATAAATCTTGCATAAAAGCTATATTGCATAAAAGTATATTGCATAAAAGCTAAACTTAAATGTATCCACGTCGATCCAATTCACAACCAGGTTGCAGTCAAAAGAAGAGAGAGAAGTCTAATTGAACGAGTACTTCCCCTATCACCAATGGCCAGTGTGTCCAGCATCATGTGTGTTGTCATACGAGGGCATTGTCTCTACAGGAGAGACCTGCAGAGACGTGTGTCTCCATGGAAGGTCATGTAAGAGAGGGAGAGGACAAAGGGAATCAGAGGGCAGCTTCCAGGCTAAGACAAAGAGAGGTACCTCATTCAAGGAAATAACACCTATAACACCCTTAAGAGAGATGTAGCGCCCCCCTCTCAATGTCCAGGCATGCTGAGTCACTCACTCCTAAGCCTTCGTCAAATACCAGTAGGAATGGAGATTCCTGAGTCCACTAGCCAAGCTTACATATCGAATGCCCCTCGTCTGCCGTCTCTGCAAAATAATTCGTGCTGCAGAAGAAAGGGAAGCTGATAAATGAGTCTCGGGAATGTGAAGTGGCCACCCCGATTCTCAAGGACACGTGTAATCAGAGATTAGAGGTTAAAGCAGGCAGGGCCGAGATGTTCAAGTGGGTTCCTGTTTTTTTTGAAATTCAGCTGTTTCCCCTGCTATTCTAGCTTTACCATTTTCTGAAAAACTTCTGGCTTTACAACACTTCCATGGATGGAGTGCGTTTGGATGAGAACGGGAAGCTGGCAGCCGACCTGGATATTATGAAGTCCGTGCTGTTTCCCGATAAGTCTCTTGATACGAGGATAATTGGGAATATGACCAAACGGGAATCACAAGGCGTTCTGTTCTATATCAACAAGGATGACAGGGTCTGGCCTGGGTGGATACATAAGGTAGGGAAACCCCTTAATTTAATTTTTATTCCCATTTCCTCTTCGTTTGGAGTAGTGGTTAAGTTTGCTATAGTGGTTAAGTGCGTGCATTCTAATCTGGGAGAACTGGGTTTGATTACCCACTCCTCCACATGTAGCCAGTTAGGTGACCTTTGGGTCAGTCACAAGTTCTCTCAGAGCTGTTCTGGAAAGAGCAGTTCTCTCAGAGCCCCACTTACCTCACAGGTTATCTGTTGTGGGGAGGGGAAGGGAAAAGAGATTGTAAGCTGCTCTGAGACTCCTTTGGGTAGTGAAGAGCAGGGTATAAGTCCAGTCTCTTATAGAATCATAGAATCATAGAATGTTAGAGTTGGAAGGGACCATGCAGGCCATCTAGTCCAGCCCCCTGCACTCTGCAGGAACACAGCAGAAACCCATACATACCTACAACATACCCAAAAGATGGTTGTCCAGTCTCCTCTTGAAAACATCCAGCGAAGGAGCATCCACCACCTCCCGAGGCAGGCTGTTCCACTGCTCAACCACTCTTACAGTTAGGAAGTTTCTCCTGATATTTAGCCGGTAACGACTCCCTTGTAATTTCCACCCATTAGATCTAGTCTTGCAATCCGGAGCAAGAGAGAATAGATCCACTCCATCTTCTCCATGACAGCCCTTCAAATACTTGAAGACTGCAATCTCTTCCCTCTCTTCTTTTCTGCTGTAACACAGAGATAGATTTGGATATATTTATTTATTTATTCCATTAGACTTATAGCCTGCCCTTCCCACATTGTAGGCCCAGGGCGGCTACCAACATATAGGTCTGCAAATAATGCAGATTTACAATTAAAACAATTTGAGTTCCTCACATAAAACACAGTTTTCTACGAGGGTCGTACCGATACATACATACAAATTCCTGTGTTTGCCTTGCATTTAGGCTGTGCCTCGTTCCAGGTGTAGCGAAAGCTGTCTCCCAGGACACACCAAGGCGATTCGGGAAGGAAGCCCCGTCTGCTGCTATGACTGCCATCTGTGTGCAGAAGGGACCATCTCCACTCAGGAAGGTAGGCGACACACCAGAGAAAATGGTAGTCTTTGGGGAACGGGCCCTTTGCTCTCCATCTTTAGGAGGCAGCTGAAGACAGTTTTATTCGGGACGGCATCTGATTAGTTTTCCTGCCCACTGGCCGTTTCTATTCCTTTTCAGCTAGTGGTTTTAATGTACTTCTATCGTTCGAGAAGGTAGCCGAGTTGGTCTGCGGCAGGACCACTAGATTTGAATTCAGAGACAAAAAAGACTTTCAGGCTATAAACTTTCAAGAATCAAGGCTTGCTTCGTCAGGTACATCATACCGGCAAAAGGGAGCTTGGACAGTGAGCTCCAACTACCTGGCAGCCTTCAAGCAGCGGCTGGACAAACCCTTGTCAGGGATGTGCTAGGCTGATCCGGCATTGAGGTGAGCTGGATTATGGTCCAGTAGGATCTTTGAAACCAACAAGGTTTTCAGGGTATGAGCCTTTGGGAACACCTTCCCTATGAAGAAAGGTTAAAATGCTTTGGGCTCTTTAGCTTGGAGAAACGACGGCTGAGGGGTGACATGATCGAGGTTTATAAGATTACAAATGGGATTGAGCAGTTTGAGAAAGAAGTACTTTCCTCCCTTTCTCACACTACAAGAACTCGTGGGCACTCCATGAAATTGCTGAGCAGTCGGGTTAGAACAGATAAAAGGAAATACTTCTTCACCCAAAGAGTGATTAACAGATGGAATTCACTGCCACAGGAGGTCGTGGCACTGCCACTACAAGCATGGACAGTTTCAAGAGGGAATTAGATAAACAAATGGAGCAGAAGTCCATCAGTGGCTATTAGCCACAGGGTATAGATGGGAACTCTCAGTCTGGGGCAGGTGATGCACTCTATTCTTGGTGCTGGAGGGGGCAGCAGTGGGAGGGGCTTCTGGTGTTCTGGCCCCACTGCTGGACCTCCTGATGGCACGTGGTATATTTTGGCCGCTGTGTCGAGGTGGACTAGATGGGCCATTGGCCTGATTCAACATTGGCTTCTCTTATGTTCTTATGGTCTTATGTTTGGGAGTCAAAGCTCCCTTCATCAGGTACAAGTAGGGAATCTTGTCGGGTCTGGACTCGAATCTAGCTGATCTACTGGAAGGTATCACTTAAGGTGGGCCCTTCCTGCCCTCCCTTCTCATGGTCTGCATTGCTGAATCCTGTGGGATTCCTACGCCTAATGGGAAACTGGAAAAGGGTTGCAGGGGAGATCACATGTGAAAATACCCAATGATGTGAAGAAGCACACCTGAGTTCAAATCCCTGCTCCACTATGAGGTTTGCTGTTCTAATGCCAATTGATACATCTCAGCCTAACGTACCTCTCAGGGAAGTTGTTTCTTTCCCAGATGTTCTCTCATGAGCAGTTCTCGAAAGAGCTCTCTCAGCCCCACCTACCTCACAGGGTGTCTGTTGTGGGGAAGGGAAGGGAAAGGGGATTGTAAGCTACTCCTTCAGGTAATGAAGGGTGGGGTATAAATCCAATCTCCTCCTCCTCCTCTTTATCTTCTGGCATCTCTTCCAACACAAAGTGTGATCACTATAAGTGTTAATAATTCTGCTCACATATATTCTTTCCAGATGCAGACCACTGTGACAGATGTCCAGATGTTCAATATGCAAACGTCAACCGAGACCGGTGTGTCCCCAAAGTCACAACCTTTCTGTCTTTTGAAGAAAAACTGGGCCTCATTCTGGCTTTATCTGCGCTAATCCTCTCTCTGACCACAGCCTTCGTGTCTGGAATCTTCGTTAAATACCGAGAGACTCCAGTCGTGAAAGCCAACAACCGAGACCTCACCTACATCCTCCTCGTTTCCCTCCTGCTTTCCTTCCTCTCCTCCTTGGTGTTTATTGGCCAGCCAAATAAAGTCACCTGCCTTCTCCGACAAGCCCTCTTCAGCATCATCTTCTCCGTCGCTGTCTCTTCTGTATTGGCCAAAACGATCACCGTGGTGGTGGCGTTCATGGCCACAAAGCCAGGGAACAGGGCACGGAAATGGCTGGGGAAGAGTTTGGCAAACTCCATCATTATTTCTTGTTCCTCCCTTCAACTTGTCATCTGTGTTGTCTGGCTTGGGACCTCTCCTCCCTTCCCAGAGTCTGACGTGCACTCCCAACCCGGGCACATTGTCTTGCAATGCAACGAGGGATCAGTTGCCATGTTTTATGTCGCCCTGGGCTATATGGGCTTCCTGGCTGTCATCTGTTTCATGGTGGCTTTCCTAGCCAGGAGGCTGCCCGGGGCATTCAACGAAGCCAAGCTTATCACATTCAGCCTGTTGGTGTTTTGCAGTGTTTGGACTCCTGAGCACGAAGGGGAAATACATGGTAGCCGTGCAGATCTTCTCTATGCTGGCTTCCAGTTGTGGGTTACTGGGTTGTATCTTCCTTCCCAAATGCTACATTATTGTCTTGAGGCCTCACCTGAATGTGAAAGAACATATCAAGATTACTGGTGGCAATTGATTTTTTGTATATTTTTATCACCTCAGGTACACATATATGGAGTACTCTGGGAATGATGCCTCAGATGTTACTCTTGCACCTCCAAACAACTTTTTCCTTCCTTCCTTCCTTCCTTCCTTCCTTCCTTCCTTCCTTCCTTCCTTCCTTCCTTCCTTCCTCCCTCCCTCCCTCCCTCCCTCCCTCACCCATCCTTCCTCCTTTCCTCCTGTCTTTCCTCCTGTCTTTCCTACTTCCTTCCTTCCTTCCTTCCTTCCTTCCTTCTTTCTTTCCTTCTTTCTTTCCTTCCTTTCTTCTTTCCTTCCTTCCTTCCTTCTTTCCTTCCTTCCTTCTTTCCTTCCTTCTTTCCTTCCTTCTTTCTTTCTTTCTTTCTTTCTTTCTTTCCTTCTTTCCTTCTTTCTTTCTTTCCTTCTTTCCTTCTTTCCTTCTTTCTTTCTTTCTTTCTTTCTTTCTTTCTTTCTTTCTTTCTTTCTTTCTTTCTTTCTTTCTTTCTTTCTTTCTTTCTTTCTTGCTTTCTTTCTTTCTTTCTTTCTTTCTTTCCACCCAGCCAGGGCTGGGACATTTCATTTTTCTTCAAAGGAAAGAAAGACACTACAATGAAAGAAAAAACAACAGCAAGAACACATAACAACATACCAACATACACTACAATAGTAGAGCTCATACTTATTATCCAATTATTGTCTTTAATATGTTTACATCTCGTCGTATTTTAAGCATCTTTTCTTAGTTATAAAATCAGTTTTAAATGATAAACCATATTGTTTAATTTTCCTTATTTCTGTATGTAGTCCTCAATCCATCTATAAAGTTCCGACCGTGTATTTTCAAAAGTTCCCTCTTTTCCCCCTTGTAATTGGAGAGTTAATTTGTCCATTTCTGCTGCTTCAAATAGTTTATTTATTATTTCTTCTTTTGTAGGCACTTCTTTCTTCCGATATTTTGCATATAAAATTCTTGCAGCTGTTACAACATGTACAATTATATATATGTGTGTTTCTTTGTAAAAGAATTTGGAATAATATTTAATAAAAATAATTCAGGATTAAATGGTATAGTTGTGTCTAACATTTTCTGTACTATTCTAGGTATCCATATCCTTTCCTTTTTCACTCCCTCCCTCCCATCCTTTCTCCTCCTTTCTCCTCCCTCCCATCTTTTCTCCTTCCTTCCTTCCCTCCCTCCTATCCGCTCTTCTCCCTCCCATCCTTCCTTCCCTCCCTCCCATCTGTTCTCCTTCCTTCCTTCTTCCCTCCCTTCCGTTCTTTCTCCTTCCTTCCTTCCCTCCTTCCCTCCCTTCCTCCTTCCCTCCCATCCTTCCTCCTCCTTTCTCCTCCCTCCCATCTGTTCTCCTTCCTTCCTTCTTCCCTCCCTCCTGTACTTTCTCCTTCCCTCTTTCCCTCTTTTTCTTCCTCCCTCCCTCCCATCCTGACTCCTTCCCTCCCTCCCATCCTTTCTCCTTCCTTCCTCCTTCCCTCCTTCCCTGCTTCCTTCCTTCTCAATGCTGTCACTTTATCCAGTGTGATTCTAGTCCTCATATGCCATTCTTCTGTCAAAGAGTCCTACATTTATTGGAAAGGAAGTGTACATGAGTATAATATTGTTGCAGTTACAGGCTACCTTAGTCTTTCTTGGTCTCAAAAGATTTCCAGATTGACCTCTGACAGACTCACTTCAGCCTTCAGCTTGATTCAGCCTGGTGAATGATGCCTGCGGAACTGGTATCTGTGTCGTGTGAAGGGTCAGGATGCCCTCTTGTGATGTCTGACTTCATTGCTTGAAATTGCCCAGTTCAGAAGATATAATGAAATTTGCTCTTACTTAGGGAAAGAGACTATTTTTCAGAAGGAGGGAGAGCTCCTGAAATGTTTTTCTGAAAGAGACTGCTGCATTTCCTACCCATGCTTGTACCTTATCCTGAACATAAGAACATAACAGAAGCCAAAGCTGGATCAGGCCAATGGCCCATCCAGTCCAACACTCTGGGTTACACAGTGGCCAGAAATACCAGGTGCCATCAGGAGGGGCCAGGACACTAGAAGCCCTCCCACTGTTGACCCCCTCAAGCACCAAGAATACAAAGCATCACTTGTCCCAGAGTCCCTTTTTATACCTTGTGGCTAATGCCACTGGTGAATCTCTGCTCCATATATTCCCTCTTGAAGCCATCCATGCTTGTAGCCACCACCAACTCCTGTGGCAGTGAGTTCCATGTGTTAATCACTCTTTGGGGGAAGAAGGGCTTCCTTTTATCTGTTCTAACCTGACTGCTCAGCAATTTCATTGAGTGCCCACGAGTTCTTGTATTGTGAGAAAGGGAGAAAAGTACCTCTTTCTCTACCTGCTCTATCCCATGCATAACCTTATAAACCTCGTTCATGTCACCCCTCAGCTGTTATTTCTCCAAGCTAAAGAGCCCCAAGCGCTTTAACCTTTCTTCATAGGTAAAGTGTTCCAACAACCCTTTTATCATTCTAGTTGTCTTTTTCTGCACTTTTCCCAATGCTGTAATATCCTTTTTAAGGTGAAGTCCTGTGACATTACGTCCTTGCAGAGCTCCCTCCCTTCCCCACACTCTGCCTTTTCTCCTCCTCCTCCTCCTCCTCTTTCTTTTCCTCCTCCTCCTCCTTCTCTTCCTCTTTCTCCTCCTTCTCCTTCATCTCCTCCTCCTCCTGCATCTTTCCATCTCTTCCTTCTCCTGTTCCTCCTCCTCCTGCTGCTGCTCCTCCTTCTGCTCCTCCTCCTCCTTCTCTATCTTGTCCTCTTTCTTCTCCTCATTCTCCTTTTTCTTTTCCATCTCCTCCTCCTCTGTCTTCTCCTCTTTCTCCTCCTCCTTCTCCATTTCCTCCTCCTCCTCCTCTTCTTCATCCTCCTCCTCCTCTTCTTTCTTCTCTATCTTCTTGTCTTTTCCCTCCTCCTCCTCCTTCTTCTCCATCTCCTCTCTCCCCTTCCTCCTGCTCCTCCTCCTTCTCTATCTTCTCCTCTCTCCTCCTTCTCTATCCCCTCCTCTTCCTTCTCCATCTCCTCTTCCTGAAAAGGACATCTTCAGAGAGTGAACTCTTGTGGCATTACATCCCTGCAGAGCTTTCTCCCCTCCCCATATTCTGCCCTCCCCTGGCATCACTTCCAAATCCCCCAGCATTTCCCAAATTGCAGTAGGCAACTCTACAGAAACCTGTTGTTTAACAAAATCCCATCCTCATCCCCAAATAATTTTGTGAAGTCATGGCTTCACAAAAGACAGCTTAAGATCTCAGTAAACTTTACTGGAGACAAAAGCTAATTACAAAGAGCCAGGCCTAGGGCATACTGCTATAGACACCAGTCTAGAATGGCTAGGTGAAGGTAGAGAAACAAAAAGCATGCCTTAAATCATTATTTCCAGAACAATTCCATATTCCACACAGCACCCACACGTCTGTCCACAAAGGGAAGATACACGACAGCCGTGCAGATCTTCTCTACGTTGGCCTTTGAGTGTGGATTACAGGGTTGTATCTTCCTTACAAAATGCTACATTGGTATGTTGTTGGAGGCTTTCATGGCCGGAGTTCATTTGTTGCTCTAGATTTTCTGGGTTGTGTGGCCGTGGTCTTGGCATTGTAGGACCTGACATTTCACCAGTAGCTGTGACTGGCAGTGTTATACCTCTACAGTGCCAAGACCACGGCCACACAATCTGAAAAATCTACAGCAACTAATTCTACATTAGTGTCTTGATGCCACATCTGCATACAAAGGAACGTATAAAGTTGAAAAGTAGCACCAGAGAGTTTGGACAATCAGTAGCCCAGTACAGAAGACATAGAATGTAACAAATATGCAAACAGAGTGTGGGGGGGAACCCATGGTGACCCACCCCTGCTTACAACCGAGTCCCTTGCCAGACCCTCATCTATGCATAGCCCCCGTCTCCTGTTAAGAACTTAAGAACATAAGAACATAAGAACATAAGAGAAGCCAATGTTGAATCAGGCCAATGGCCCATCCAGTCCAACACTCTGTCACACAATGGCCAAAATATACCAGGTGCCATCAGGAGGTCCAGCAGTGGGGCCAGGGCACCAGAAGCCCTCCCACTGCTGCCCCCTCCAGCACCAAGAATAGAGTGCATCACCTGCCCCAGACTGAGAGTTCCCATCCATACCCTGTGGCTAATAGCCACTGGTGGACTTCTGCTCCATATGTTTATCTAATTTCCTCTTGAAACTGTCCATGCTTGCAGCTGCCACGACCTCCTGTGGCAGTGAATTCCATATGTTAATCACTCTTTGGGTGAAGAAGTATTTCCTTTTATCTGTTTTAACCCGACTGCTCAGCAATTTCATAGAGTGCCCACGAGTTCTTGTATTGTGAGAAAGGGAGAAAAGTACTTCTTTCTCAACCTGCTCAATCCCATTCATAATCTTATAAACCTCGATCATGTCACCCCTCAGCCGTCGTTTCTCCAAGCTAGAGAGCCCCAAGCATTTTAACCTTTCTTCATAGGGAAGGTGTTCCAACCCTTTTATCATTCTAGTTGCCCTTCTCTGCACTTTTTCCAATGCTATAATATCCTTTTTGAGATGTGGTGACCAGAACTGTACACAGTATTCCAAATGAGGCCACACCAATGATTTATACAGGGGCATGATGATACTGGCTGATTTGTTATCAATTCCCTTCCTAATAATCCCCAGCATAGCGTTGGCCTTCTTTATTGCAGCTACACATTGTGTAGACATTTTCAGCGAGTTATCCACTACGACTCCAAGATCTCTCTCTTGGTCAGTCTCTGCCAGATCAGACCCCATCAATTTGTATTTATATTTAGGATTTTTGGCTCCAATGTGCATCACTTTGCACTTGGCCACATTGAACCCCATTTGCCACGTTGACGCCCACTCACCCATCCTCAACAGATCCCTTTGGAGTGCCTCACAATCCTCCCTGGTTTTCACCACCCTGAACAACTTTGTGTCATCTGCAGATTTAGCCACATCACTGCTTACTCCCAATTCCAAATCGTTAATAAACAAGTTAAAAAGCATCGGACCGAGTACTGATCCCTGTGGTACCCCACTGCTTACCACCCTCCACTGAGAAAGTTTCCCATTTATACTCACTCTCTGTTTCCTATTTATAAGCCAGTTTTTGATCCACAAGAGGACTTGTCCTTTTATCCCATGACTATTGAGCTTACTTAGGAGCCTTTGATGAGGAACTGTATCAAAAGCTTTCCGGAAGTCAAGGTAAATAATATCTATTGGGTCCCCCTTGTCCACATGTTTGTTCACTCCCTCAAAAAACACTAACAGGTTAGTGAGACAAGATCTTCCTTTACAGAACCCATGCTGAGTCTGCCTCAATAGTTTTTGTTCATCAATGTGCCTACTAATTCTTTCCTTAATAACAGTTTCCACCAACTTACCCGGTATCGATGTCAGACTGACTGGCCTGTAATTTCCTGGATCTCCCCTGGAGCCCTTTTTAAAGATTGGAGGGACATTAGCTACCTTCCAGTCCTCAGGAATGGAGGCAGATTTTAAAGAAAGATTACATATTTTTGTCAGGAGATCCATAAGTTCACATTTGAGTTCTTTCAGAACTCTCGGATGAATGCCATCCGGGCCTGGTGATTTATTAGTTTTTAAATTGTCCATCAGTCGGAGGACTTCCTCTCTCGTCACCGCAATCTGATTCAGGTCTTTCAAACCCCCTCCCGAAATCGGTGCTTCTGGAGTGGGCAAACACTTCTCCTCTTCCACAGTGAAGACAGAGGCAAAAAATGCATTCAGCTTCTCAGCCATTTCCCTATCATCCTTCACTACTCCTTTTACCCCTTGGTCATCCAAGGGCCCCACTGCCTCCCTGGCTGGCTTCCTACTTCTAATGTATTTGAAGAAAGTTTTCTTGTTGGCCTGTATGTTTTTTGCGATATGCTCCTCATATTCCCTTTTTGCTTGCCTGATCACAGACTTGCATTTTATTTGCCACAGTCTGTGTTCCCTTTTATCAACCTCACTAAGACTAGCTTTCCACCGCTTAAAGGAATCCTGTTGGGTTTTCCTCTTTCCCTGCTGCCTTTTCCTTTTCCTGGCACTCTTATCTTTTTCCAGTGACTCTTGTCTTCTCATAATGTGAACAATATATGATAGCCTCAGTTTGGTCATTTTAGCTTCTAGGGAGAGTTCAGGCTTAAGAAGTAGTAGTAGTAGTAGTAGTTTGGATTTATACCCCACCCTTTACTACCCAAAAGAGTCTCAGAGCAGCTTCCAATCTCCTTTCCCTAACCCTTCCTCTCCCCACAACAGACACTCTGCGAGGCAGGTGGGGCTGAGAGAGCTCTTTTGAGAACTGCTTGTGAGAGAACTGCCCTGAAAGAACTTGCGACTGACCCAAGGTCACACCAGCAGCTTCACGGTATCTGTAAAACTCTCCTCCAACCCCACATTTCAAAAGAACCAACTTCATTCCCATTGGCTTTCTTCAGTGTCCAACTTTCATACCAGTACATAGTAACGGGGAATATTCTAGCATGAATTATCTCGATCATTAGGTGCAGCGGTGGCCTGTTTTCGCCAGCTGCACACCTGTGACTTCTTTTCTCCCCTGTAATTATTAAAAGCTTGGCAACATCTTGTCCATCCCCCCTGGCCAAGGCTCCAGGGACTGTTGGCAAAGATCAGTACTGAAACAAACAACATCGCCCCTCCCTGGGGACCTGCAGCAACGGGAGGTCACTTCTTGCAAACAGCCTGATTGAAGTCGCTGCACAAATACCTGCTGCACACCTGTCGGCTTTGGGTGGAGACTGAGGGCGGGCAGGCCGTATGCCGGTCTGAAGCTTCCTATGACCTGCTTTGGAGCTGAAACCCCGGCTGCCTCGGGAAAGGCACCTGGCCATACAGGATAATTTGGCTTTCTCGAAGGAGCTGAATCATCAGTCGCTGACAGCCATCCCCAGGAAGGGACCGGGGAAACCGGACTTGGCATGCTGCCCCTCTTCCTGGTGTTGGTGTCGCTGCCAACAGGTGCCGCCTGCCAGACACAGAAACCCAAATGCTCACTGAACTTGCCAAGGGATGAGATAGACCCAGTGAATTATTACAGGCCAGGAGACCACCTCATTAGCGGGGTGGTCTCTCCGGTACATGCTTTTCCCTACCGTTATCTTTTCCAGGAGCCCCCCGTTACCAGATATGAACTGTAAGTAATTGTAGAAGAAGAAGAAGAACTGGTTTTATACCCTGCTTTTTCTGTACTCGAAGGAGTCTCAAAGGGGCCCACTCTCTACTCGAAGGAGTCTCAGCGTGGCTTACAATCACCTTCCCTTCCTCTCCCCCAACAGGCACCTTGTGAGGCAGGTGGGGCTGAAAGAGGTGGGGCTAGACCTCCCACTGGCCTGATCGCAGGACACCGGCTGCGATTTCAAATGCTGCAAAGAATGAGGCTTGTTTTGAACTGTGTGCTCTTAAGGTGAACTCGGGGCTTTCCCAGCTCAATCTGAATGAGAACAAACAACTCCCCCCCTTCTTTGCTTTCAAACCATAGGATCAGATGCAGATGGTAGACAAAACAGATTATTTTTAAGGCAATGCTCATGAAGGGGCAAAATTGTTGGAGAGAGAGAGAGAGAGAGAGAGAGAGAGAGAGAGAGAGAGAGAGAGAGAGAGAGAGAGAGAGAGAGAGAGAGAGAGAGAGAGAGAGAGATTGATTTTGGATTGATACCCACCCTTCACTTGGAGTCTCAGAGCAGCTTACAAACTCCCTTCCCTTCTCCTCCCCACAACAGACCCCCTGTGAGGTAGGTGGGGCTGAGAGAGCTCTTGACAGAAACTGCTCTTTTTCAAGAACAGCTCTTGTCAGAACTATGGCTTGCCCAAGGTCACCCAGCAGGTGCAAGTGGAGGAGTGGGGAATCAAACCCAGTTCGCCCAGATTAGAGTCCATGCACTAAACCACTACACCAAACTGGCTCTCAGTTGACTCAGCATGCCTGGACATTCGGGAGGGTGCTATATTGCTCTTCATTCATTCATGCATGCAATTTATACCCGCCCTCCCTGTCGAGCTGCGGTGGCTCAAGTGGTTAAAAGGCTGAACTGCAGGCTGTGGAAGGTCAGTAATTCAGCAGTTCGAGACCCGAGAGTGCCACATGACAGAGTGAGCTCCCGTCTCTAGTTCCAGCGCCTGCCAACTTAGCAGTTCAAAAGCAAGGAATTGCAAGTAGATAAATAGGTACCACTTTGGTGGGAAGGTAACAGCGTTCCGTGCGCTTTGGTGTTTAGTCATGCCGTCCACGTGACCACGGAAACGTCTTCGGACAGCGCTGGCTCTTCGGCTTTGAAACGGAGATGAGCACCACAACCCTAGAGTCGGATTCGACTGGCTTTCGAGCAAGGGAACCTTTACCTTTACCTTTTACCTCCCTGTCAAAGCAGGGTCAGGAAGCCTTACATAAAATACATATATAAATACAGTTAAAGTAATTCATAAAGCATTCTAACAAATTAGGTAGTCGTTATCCTAAAGTGCTGGAACAGCATTCAAGTAAAGTGCGAGAGGAGAGGTTTCCAGTTAGACAGTATTACTTTTAGGTGGTAGTCCTGGTGGTAGACTCCCACCAGCTCAGCCGATCAATTTATGTGTGTGGTGACTGAGCACAGGCTGGGAGTTGTGGGCCAGGGCCGAGGGCCACTCCTCTGGATGGGTATATGTGTCACCTTCTTAATGAATGAGAAAATCCCTTTGTCTAACCTGGGAGTTTTTCTCTGATGCCTCCTTCCTTTCCTTGAGAGCCAGTTTGGTGTGGTGTTTAGGAGTACAGACACTTATCTGGGAGAGCCGGGTTTGATTCCCCGCTCCTCCACATGCAGCTGCTGCTGTAACCTTGGGTCAGTCACAAGTTCTCTCAGAGCTGTCCTGGAAAGAGCACTCTTTGAAGGAGCTCTCTCAGCCCCACCTACCTCACAGGGTGTCTGTCGTGGGGAGGGGAAGGGAAAGGAGATTGTAAGCCGCTCTGAGAGTCCTTCGGGTAGTGAAGGGCAGGATATAAATCCAGCTCCTCCTCCTCCTCCTCCTCCTCCTCCTCCTCCTCCTCCTCCTCCTCCTCCTCCTCCTCCTCTTCTTCTTCTTCTTCTTCTTCTTCTTCTTCTTCTTCTTCTTCTTCTTCTTCTTCTTCCTCCTCCTCCTCCTCCTCCTCCTCCTCCTCCTCCTCCTCCTCCTCCTCCTCCTCCTCCTCCTCCTCCTCCTCCTCCTCCTCCTCCTCCTCCTCCTCCTCCTCCTCCTCCTCCTTCTTCTTCTTCTTCTTCTTCTTCTTCTTCTTCTTCTTCTTCTTCTTCTTCCTGCTTTGTGTTCTCTCTCTTTCCTCCTGGCCCTGCAAGGAGCAGGAGGTGTCTACAGGACTCCCCTCTAGAAGCCATGCTGTCTTAGATGCACAAACGGCCTATTGGGCAATTGGGTTTTCAAGGCACGATTAGCTGGTCTCTTGTTAAAGGGAATAGTGCGCTTTAGATTAAGGCTTCTCTCCCTCCTTTTGGTTGCAACATGGATGTGAATGGAGTCTACCTCAAGAAATGCTAGCACTTCCTTTTTGTAATAGACATGATCGGAATTTGTTTCCTGCACGAGGTACCATGTTCTGTGACTGGGCAACTTTGGCCTCTGACCAAGGGAGCTTTGATTCTCAGACTCAGATGTCTCCGAGATCTTGTCAGTCTCTAGGGTGGTACTGGATTCGAATTTAGCTGTTCTGCCGCATGGCTACCCTCTCAAACCAACTTTGGTATGTTGACTAATGCATCTCCCTAATAAAAGGAAGACCGTTCTCAGCAGGGTGGGACTCTTTTCGATATACGGTGAGATCCGCGGCCAGGAGTGGGTCAAATGCTGGAAATCCCTTCCCCCTCCCCTCGGGGAGCAGTCAACAAGAACAACCGTGATGTTGTACTATGAAAATATATTTAGGCTTCAGTTCTGTGGTGAATGTATTCTTCATTGCATTATGAAAACATATGTGACAAAAGTCCACATTTTTAAAATTTTTGAGAGGACTATTGTTCAATATGTTGTCGAAGGCTTTCACGGCTGGAGTTCATTATTTGCTGCAGATTTTCCGAGTTGTGTGGCCGTGGTCTTGGCATTGTAGGACCTGACGTTTCGCCAGTAGCTGTGACTGGCATCCTCAGAGGTATAACACAGAAGGATGGAGTACTCTCTGTGTCAAGGTGAACAGAAAAATGGTAGGCAGGTAATTTATATCTATCCTGGAAGGTGGGGTTGGGCTGAGTCATTATCTTGTAGTAGTTCTCCAGGCTGTGAACATGCTAATGGAGGAGCTTTCCTGAGGAGGTTCTTTTGTCTATGGATTGTTTCCTGAGGAGGTTCTTTTGTCTATGGATTGTTTCCTGAGGAGGTTCTTTTGTCTATGGATTGTTTCCTGAGAAGGTTCTTTTGTCTATAGATTGTTTCCTGAGGAGGTTCTTTTGTCTTGGATTGTTTCCTAAGGAGGTTTCTTGTTTCTTGTTCGATATGGTTTGGTTATAAGGCTCAACTATTGTAATTATCTGAAAGGTTCCCCCCATGTATGTATGTTTGTGTATTGGGCGTGTGTGTAAAAACGCAAATAAGATACTGTTAAAAAAAACATACGCACACATACAACGGAAAATGCATATAAACCGTTTCATATAATAGCTTTTTCAGAGCGTGCTGTGGGAATGACACTTGTTTACATGTCAACAATCCTAATCCGTGAGTTAACACATAACATTCTTACTGCCTCATTGAGACAAGTTCTTTCAGTCTTTATGTTATCCACGTTATCCCCTCAGGGTGGCAGGTCCACTCACCCCTCCCCGTCCTACTTCTGTTTGTGACCAAAGATCCTGGGAGTCAGCTGCTAAAGTATCGAGGAGTATTATTGTGTTGTAAAGTGCCTTGAGCCCCATTGGTATCGACAGGGTGGTATAGAAATCAATTAAAAAAAATAAAGTACCTTTGCGTCCCATTGCTCCATCGTGAAAGGGGCAGTCCAGGTTAGAGCAGGGCTATGGCCCATCGTCGGTTTCATTGGAAATGTGACGTACATTTTTCCTTGTAGCTCAGCCTCCGAATCTCACTGGCTCGTCCTGTCCTTCTTGTTTGCCGTCCGCGAGGTCAACCGGGACCGGAACCTCTTACCCAACATCACCCTGGGCTACAACATCTATGAGAACTTTGGCAGTGCAAGAAGGACCTCTGAAGCCATGATCGACCTGGCCTCTCCCGGGCAGGGGAATATCCCAAACTATTCCTGTGGGCTACAGAACACCGTCTTGGCCATCCTGGAAAACACCCCCACTGAAATCTCTATCTTGATTTCCAACATGCTGGGCATCCACAAAGTCCCACAGGTATTAACCAGGGAGGGGGTTGTGTGGGGAAGCGGAGCATTACCCCACTTCGCAGTTTCTCTAGAGAAGTTCAGGAAGGGAATGCTGGGTGTTGACTGAGCCAGAGAGAGAGGTCACGGTTCTTCCGAAAGCCATTGGTGGTTTTGCTTTCTTCTGTCAAGTTGCAGTTGGGTTTTCAAGGCACGAGATGAACAGAAGAGATTGTTTGTTCCAGTCTAGTGACCCTGGACGTGTCTCTGCCTAGCTTCCCTTCACCGACAGCTTTCAAGAAGAGGCTGGATGAATATTTGTCACGGATGTTTTAGGCTGGTCCTGCATTGGGCCCCATCTAACTCTGTGTGGTTCTATGATTCTATGACTTCCGTGGTGGTCTCCCATCCAAATACCAACCAGGGCCGACCCTGCTTAGCTTCTGAGATCTGATGAGATCGGGCTGGCTGGGGCCATCCTGGTCAGGACTAGACCACAGAACCACGGGGGTTTCTGAGGCAAGAGGTCAGCAAAGTGTCCACCCTCACTGCACTTTGCTTGCTTCAGTTGACATGTTATTGGGGGGAGGAATTCCTTCGGGGAGGGGGTGGTGCGAGTGAGCGAGTGAACGGGACCTTTGCTTCCAGAAGATATAACTTTCCAAGTCATCCTCCTTCCTTCCCTTTTGGCTTTCCCAAAGGAAGGTGCCCTTATCATAGAATCCTAGAATCATAGAATATTAGAGTTGGAAGGGACCTTGCAGGTCATCTAGTCCAACCCCCGGCACTCTGCAGGAGCGAAGCTGAAAGACAGCCCTACATACCTACATACCGACAACATACTCGAAAGATGGTCATCGAGTCTCCACTTGAAAATGGCCAGCGAAGGAGCATCCACCACCTCCCGAGGCAGAGTCTGTTCCACTGCTCAACCACTCTTACAGTCAGGAAGTTTCTCCTGATATTTAGCCGGTAACGACTCCCTTGTAATTTCCACCCATTAGATCTAGTCTTGCAATCCGGAGCAAGAGAGAATAGATCTGCTCCATCTTCTACATGACAGCCCTTCAAATACTTGAAGACTGCAATCCTGTCCCCTCTAAGCCTTCTCTTTCCCAGGCTAGACATACCCAACTCGTTCAGCCTTTCCTCGTAAGACTAACCAGGGGTGATCCTGCCCAGAGAAGAAGGATTGCATTTATACCCCCCCTTCACTACTTGAGGGAGTCTCAGAGTGGCTTACAATCTCCTTCCCCTTCCCCTCCCCACAACAGACACCCTGTGAGGCAGGCAGGGCTGAGAGAGCTCTTTTGAGAACTGCCCTTGAGAGAACAGCTCTGAGGGAACTTGTGACTGACCCAAGGTCACACCAGCAGCTGCATGTGGGGGAATGGGGAATCAAACCCAGTCCTCCCAGATTAGAGTCCGTGTACTTAACCACATCACCAAACTGGCTGTAGAAAGAAGGAAGAAATGCCCTTTCTCTATTTTTACCATGCTACCACCACTCCTACCTGGGATAGTATTAGGAGTTGAAATTCAAAATTCTCAGAGGTAGATTAAAGCAGCCCGAGTGTATTTTTGTCTATAAAAAAGATAACTTCACTAAATTAGGTAAAGGAACTGGGAGACCAAAAGTAAAAGAAGTCACCCTTACTGTCTCTAAGTTACATGTTGCTTCTCTAAGAAGTTAAGTTCAGACTCCGAGGGAAAAACTTCAAGGAAAGGGGACGAGGAGCAATAAATGGAAACCCACGGCTCTCTCCCTTGGCTCATCCCCAAACTAGAAGAGATTGGATTTATACCCCACCCTTCTCTACCCGAAAGATTCTCAGAGTGGCTTTCCCTTCCCCTCCCCACAGCAGTCACTCTGTGAGGGAGGCGGGGCCGAGAGAGCGCTGACAGAAACGGCTCTTTTTCAAGAACAGCTCTGAAAGAACTTATGACTGACCCAGGGTCATCCAGCAGCTGCAAGTGGAGGAGTGGGGAATCAAACCCTGTTCTCCCAGAGTAGAGTCTGTGCATGTAATCGCTGCACCAAACTGGCTCCCCAAACTATTGATTAACCAATTGGAGATTCCCAACGCTAGCTAATTATGCATTCTGTCACCTAGCTCTAGCTGGAAATACGTGCAGACAATACTCTTGGATCTCTAACTAGAAATTAGCATGCACAACAAATGGGAAATGTTTTCCTGACAAACAGGGAGAGAACTCGCAAATATCCCAACAAATATCCCCTTTCCTCACATCCTGTAAAGGTAAAGGTAAAGGTTCCTTTGCTCGAAAGCCAGTCGAATCTGACTCTAGGGTTGCGGTGCTCATCCCCGTTTCCAAGCCGAAGAGCCAGCGCTGTCCGAAGACGTTTCCGTGGTCATGTGGCCGGCATGACTAAACACCAAGGCGTACGGAACGCTGTTACCTTCCCACCAAAGTGGTACCTATTTATCTACTTGCAATTTCTTGCTTTCGAACTGCTAGGTTGGCAGGAGCTGGAACTAGAGACAGGAGCTCATTCCGTCTTGCGGCACCCGGGTCTTGAACTGCTGAACTACTGACCTTCCACAGCCTGCAGTTCAGCGTCTTAACCACTTGAGCCATCGCAGCTCCTGTAGCTCTCCACAATATTCCATGTTCACTATCCCAAAAGTTCACTGAATCCGAGGACTATTTTAGCTCCTAGATCTGAACTCTTTAATTTTCCCGTCTTGCCACTTCCTCCTGTGATTATAAGCAATTTGCCACTGTTGGGAGGGCTAGTGGGATAAGGATACAAGTTGCTCTTTCTTTCTAAGACTCAGAATCGGGGTGGTAGTGGCGGCTTTACAATCTGTGAAACGCATTTCGGTAGTTATTGATCAGTGTAAGTGGATCGATAATATCTCATGAGGAAGCTATTGGGATATCTGGTTAACAGAGCAGAGTTTTGCCCAGTCATAGAAACATCATACTGAGCGCAGTAAATGAATCATAGAATCATAGAATCATAGAATGTTAGAGTTGGAAGGGACCTTGCAGGCCATCTAGAAGTATATTGCAAAAAAGTTTAACTTGTATTTATGCAAATCGATCCAGTTTACATTCAGGTTGCAAAAGTCAAAAGAAGAGAGGGAACCCTAATCGAAAGAGTACTGTCCCTATCACCAATAGCCAGCTTGTCCGGCACTGTGTGTGCGGGAGTATCAGGGCATTGTCTCTACAGGGGGGACCTGCTGAGACATATGTCTCCATGGAAGGCCATGAGGAGTGAGTGAGAGGACATAGGTCGGAAGCGACTTGTCAGCACTTAACACATACCCAGGAGACGAAAATGAGGCACTCATCCCTGCCTTTCTTTGCTAGATCAGTTATGCCCTTGTGTCTCACGCTCTTCACGACAAAGCACGGTTTCCTTTTTTACACCGGATGTTCCCAGATGAGGAATATTTGTACCCTGGAATCCTAAAGCTGCTCCTGCATTTCAAATGGACGTGGGTTGGTATTATCTCTCCAGACAGTGACAATGGAGAACGGTTTCTGAGGACTTTGATGCCAATGCTCACCAGGGACGGCGTTTGTGCCGTCTTCTCCCTGATCTTCCCCGTGGACATGGGGGAGGACAATTTCGAAGAGCTTCGAAGCTCTGATTTTATTTCCAAGTGGAAACAGGTCAGTGTGGTCATTTTCTACGCAGAAACCGAATTGTCATTTTTTGAAGACCTATACAATGTGCAATCCCTAGTTACAGAAGATTTGAAATTGATCGAGGGGAAAGTCTGGATCACAACAGCTTGGTGGGACCTCTCTGCGGCATTACCCAGGTCTCCTGCGCTTCTAGAAGACGCCAACACTTTTATTTCCTTCTTAATACGGACAAACCACAGGGTACCCCAGGATGGATATCGTCTATTTCACGTCTCTGCCGAAAGGTTTTGGAAAAACAGTTTTCGTTGTTTCTATTCCAAACATGCGTTGGCTGTGAGAGGTTGGATGAGATGCATGGAGAATGAGGAACTGGAGATTCTTCCCGAGGTTGTTCTTGGAAACATTTTCTCTGGACATGGACACAGCATCTACCAGATTGTCTATGCTGTGGCACACGCCTTGAATGCTTTCTACTTAGCCACAGCCAAGAGTACGGTCACGTTGGGTGGAGAGAAGTGGAGATGCCAGAGCTTACAGAAATGGAAGGTATGCGTTATTCGTTACCTCCGAATTATTGTTATTATACGAGGGAAGATTGACGAGTCGGGGACTTTTCAGTTTAGAAAACCTAGTTCTACCAGATTAGCGTCCGCACTCCTAACCACTACACAAAACAGGAGGCCCGAAAGGAGGACCTTTGTTTTAAACCTCTGGTCTAAGAGGGCCTTTGTTTTAAACTGCTGTACACCACTCAGAGCCCACTCTGCAGGGAGGGCGGTATAGAAATTCAATGAAATAGATGAATAAAAAAAGGCTTCAGAAATGTGTGATTCACGCCTCTGGCCATGCACAGGCTGTAGATACCTGCAGCAGAAGAAAGAGAAAACACTCAGCCTAGGAGAGCCAGTTTGATATACTGTAGTGATTAATCTGGGAGAACCGGGTTCTCTAATCTGAGAGAACCAGGTTTGATTCCCCACTCCTCCATGTGCAGCTGCTGGTGTGGCCTTGAGTCAGTCACAAGTTCTCTCAGAGCTGTTCTCTCAAGAGCAGTCCTCAAAGGAGCTCTCTCAGCACCGCCTAGCTCACAGGATGTCTGTTGTGGGGAGGGGAAGGGAAAGGAGTTTGTAAGCCGCTCTGAGACTCTTTCGGGTAGTATAAAACCTCCTCCTCCTCCTCCTCCTCCTCCTCCTCCTCCTCCTCCTCCTCCTCCTCCTCCTCCTCCTCCTCCTCCTCCTCCTCCTCTTCTTCTTCTTCTTCTTCTTCTTCTTCTTCTTCTTCTTCTTCTTCTTCTTCTTCTTCTTCTTCTTCTTCTTCTTCTTCTTGGTGTACTGGTTAAGTGCATGGACTCTAATCTGGGAGAAGCGGGTTTGATTCCCTACTCCTCCACTTGCACCTGCTGATGTGACCTTGGGTCAGTCACGAGCTCTGGCACAGCTGTTCTTGAAAAAGAGCCGTTTCTGTCAGAGCTCTCTCAGCCCTGCCTACCTCACAGGTTTTCTGTCGTGGGGAGGGGAAGAGAAAAGGTAAGCTGCTCTGAGACTCCTTTGGGTAGTGAAGGGCAGGGTATAAGTCCAAACTCCTCCTCCTCCTCTTCCTCCTCCTCTTCCTCCTCCCCCTCCTCCCTCTCCCCTCCCCTCGCCCTCCTCTTCCTCTTCTTCTTCTTCTTCTTCCATCTTAACCATGAACAAGATTCTCAGGATATAAACTTTTGAGAGTCTGAAGTTGTCAAGGACTTTGGTTCACTCTAAATGGAGTTTGCTTTAAAAGCCTGGTTCAGTCTGGTTGCAGCCTGCCTTGTTAAAAAATTGTTGTCTTCTTAAGTCTCCTAAATTTCACACGGACGTGCTGGGGAGACCAAGTATCTCGGCACCTGCGAGATAAGAATTCCCTCTCTGGCCTTGGCCTCCCTCGTTAACATTCCAAAGCAATTAAGTCCCGCTGGAAGGGGATGGTGGTGTGAAGCGGGGGAATGCATTACCCGCTCTCCTGACACGACCAGAGACCAATGAAATCATCCTTTCACTGACCGGTCTACTTGTATCTGGAAGATATTGCTTGAATCCTTATTGGTGCAGAGGCCTAGCAACCAGTTGGGATTCTTAACATCTTAACATCTATTCAGGGGGCATGATGGTGTTTGCATGTGAAGTTGACATGTAACATCTAAATGCTTGGGGCTCTTTAGCTTGGAGAAACGACGGCTGAGGGGTGACATGATCGAGGTTTATAAGATTATGAATGGGATTGAGCAGGTTGAGAAAGAAGTCCTTTTCTCCCTTTCTCACAATACAAGAACTCAACTGGGCACTCCATGAAATTGCTGAGCAGTCGGGTTAGAACAGATAAAAGGAAATACTTCTTCGCCCAAAGAGTGATTAACACTTGGAATTCACTGCCACAGGAGGTGGTGGCAGCTACAAGCATGGACGGCTTCAAGAGGGAATTAGATAAACATGTGGAGCAGAAGTCCATCAGTGGCTATTAGCCACAGGGTATAGATGGGAACTCTCGGTCTGGGGCAGATGATACACTCTATTCTTGGTGCTGGGGGGGCAGCAGTGGGAGGGGCTTCTAGTGTCCCGGCCCCACTGCTGGACCTCCTGATGGCACCTGGTATATTTTGTCTGCTGTGTGACAGAGTGTTGGACTAGATGGGCCATAGGCCTGATTCCACATTGGCTTCTCTTATGTTCTTATTGCCTTGCTCACCTTTGGCCATCTTGGAAGCTCTCGCTGCAGAAGCCAACCAGCCTGGTGTTTGGGACTCTGAAGATGGCGTACACTTTGGACCCAGAACTGAATGGCCAACATCTTCTAGTTCTGGGTCCTTAAGTAGCAGCCTTCATTTCTAGTTTTATTGTTTTTTCCTTTTAAAGTAATGTTGCACTTTTAATGCATATAGTCTTTGCACTTAAAGAAAAATATATTTTATCCACCAACCTCTGGTTTTTGTCTCCACTGCTGCAATAAGGCAATCTGGTACCTAGACTGGTGGAGTACTACCTCTAGAGCAGGGGTGCGAAACATGCGACCTGGGGGCCAGATGAGGGCCCCCCCGAGGGCTTCTACCAGGCCCACAGTGGAACTGGGCTGTCTTCTGCTTCTTCTTCCACTTCCGCCGCTCCTGTGTCATCGTAGGTTCGCAGCTTTACAGATACACCCCTGAACAGCATACTCAAGACTGCAACAGCACAGACATTTTGATGCAATAATTCAGAGCAAGGGGTGTCAGTTATCAGATACTGTTAAACAAACAAAATACGGCAAGAGTGCTAATGTTTTAAGCATGTTTTTATTTTAAGTTTTTTAAAAAAACCCTTTGTGTTTGTGTCCTTTATAAAGTTTATATCTCTGCTGCCTGGCATTACATTTTATGACACACGTGGCCCGGCCCGACAAGGTCTCAGTTATGTCAGATCTGGCCCAACAAGGTCTCATTTATGTCAGGACTGGCCCTCGTAACAAATGAGTTCAATGCCCCTGCTTTAGAGTAACTTGTGGGTCTCCTGCTGTGAGTCAACCTCCCTAGGTAATCCTGGTAAGGTCAGGAGTTTGTCCTTTGGTTCTTGACTGGAAGGACACAGAAGGACTGGCGGTAGCCCTACCAGGTTCAAGGTGTACAGGTGCCTTTAACCAGGGGTCATTTGGAGCAGAAGCGTGACGGAGCGGAGCTCCGGCAGTTAGAAGTACAGGCAGCGGCAAGCCCCGCCCCCAGCTCCCAGCAGGAGCACAAAGCAGCACATGTAGCCTTCCTCCTGGGCCCAGATAGGCTGCTCTGGGACTGGAATGACAGCCCCCAGAGTGGAAAGACAGTCCCTAGGGGTGGAGCCTGAGCGGTGGGTGTTGCCTTCTGACACACTTCCAGTGATGTCAGGCATGTGTGGCATATGCAAACAAGGTATGGTAATGAGTTATACTAATGATCTCCTGCACCTCTTTTTCTATTAAATGACCCCTGCCTTTAACACTGTTTGTAATTTTAGCTAACCAGCCTCCAGGTTGGGCAGGAGGGAGGCTCTCTTTGACAAAACTCCCTTCTATTGGGATATTTGGTTCGCACCACAGAGTTTGCCCAATCATAGAAATGTGAGACTGAGTGCAGTACATAAATCTCCCAAGAAGTATGTTGCATAAAAGCTAAGCTTAAGTTTATTCACATAGATCCAGTTCATATTCGGGTTGCAGCTGAAAGAAGAGAAAGAAACCGGCTCTGAAGAGTACTTTCCCTCTCACAAAAGGCCAGCTTGTCCTGCGTCATATGTGTGGGAGTACGAGGGCGATGTCCCTACAGGAGAGACCTGCAGAAACGTGTGTCTTGATGGAAGGCCATGTGCAGAGAGGGAGAGGACAAAGTGAGAGAGAGAGAGAGGGGAGGAGTCAGAGGGCAGTTCCCAGGTAAAGACAAAGAGAGGCACCTCATTCAAGGAGATAACACCTATAACACCCTAAAGAATGATGTAGCGCCCCCCTCCCAATGTCCAGGCATGCTGAGTCACCCACTCCAACACCTTCGTCAAATACAAGTAGGAAGGGAGATCCCCGAGTCCACTACATATCTTACATATTGAATGCACCTAAGTCTGCCGTCTCTGCAAAATAATTCTGCTGCAGAAGAAAGGGAACTCAATGAAGAAGAAGAAGAAGAAGAAGAAGAAGATTAAGAAGAAGAAGAAGAAGAAGAAGAAGAGGAGAAGAGATTGGTTTTATTCCTCCGCCCTTCACTACCCAAGGGAGTCTCAGAGCGGCTTACAAACTCCTTTTCCCTTCCCCTCCCCACAACAGACACCCTGTCAGGTAGGTGGGGCTGTGAGAGAGTCTGACAGAAACCGCCCTTTTTCAAGAACAGCTGTGCCAGAGCTTGTGACTGACCCAAGGTCGCATCAGCAGGTGCAAGTGGAGGAGTGGGGGAATTGAACCCGGTTCTCCCAGATTAGAGTCCGCGCACTTAACCACTACACCAAACTGGCTCTCAAGGGAATGTGAAGTCACCACCATGATTCCCAAGGGCATCGTTCATGGCCACATATAATCAGAGATCAGAAGTTAAAGCAGGCGGGGCTGAGAGGTTCAAGTGGGTTTTTGAAATTCAGCTGTTTCTCCTGCTATTCTAGATTTACCATTTTCTGAGAAACTTCTGGCTTTACAACGGTTCCATGGATGGAGTGCGTTTGGATGAGAATGGGGAGCTGGCAGCCGACCTGGATATTATGAAGTCTGTCCTGTTTCCCGATAAGTCTCTTGATACGAGGATAATTGGGAACATGACCAAACGGGCATCCCAAGGCGTTCTGTTCTATGTCGACAAGGATGACAGGGTCTGGCCTAGGGGGATCCATAAGGTTGGGAAAACCCTTCATTTAATTTTTATTCCCATTTCCTCTTAGTTTGGTGTAGTGGTTAAGTTTGGTGTCATCAGAAGATAAGAGAAGCCAATGTTGGATCAGGCCAGTGGCTCATCCAGTCCAACCCTCTGTGTCACACAGTGGCCAAAAATACCAGGGGCCATCAGGAAGTCCAGCAGTGGGGCCAGGACACTAGAAGCCCTCCCACTGTTTTCCCCCTCCCCAAGCACCAAGAATACAAAGCATCCCTTGCCCCAGACTGAGATTTCATATCTATACCTCACGGTTAAGTGCATGGACTCTAATCCTGGAGAACTAAGTTTGATTCGCTGCTCCTCCACATGCAGCCAGCTGGGTGACCTTGGGGCAGTCACAAGTTCTCTCAGAGCTGTTTCTCTCAAGAGCAGTCCCCAAAAGATCTCTCTCAGCCCCGCCTACTTCACAGGGTGTCTGTTGTGGGGAGGGGAAGGGAAAGGAGTTTGTAAGCCACTCTGAGTCTCCGAGTGAAGGGCAGGGTATAAATCCAATGTCTTCTCTCTCTTCTTTCTTGATCCAATACAGTGATAGATAGATATAGATTTATTTATTTATTTCATTAGACTTATATTCCCCCCCGCCAATGATGGGCTCAGAGCAGGTATCAACATATAGGTCTGCGAATGATGCAGATTTACAATTAAAATAATTCACAATTTATAATTACGGTCCTCAAATGAAGTAGATTTAGAAGAAGAGAAGATTGGATTTATACCCCGCCCTTCGCTACCTGAAGGAGTCTCAGAGCGGCTTACAAACTCCCTTCCCCTTCCCCTCCCCACAACAGACACCCTGTGAGGTAGAAGAAGAGGAAGAGATTGGATTTATACCCCACCCTTCACTACCTGAAGGAGTCTCAGAGCAGCTTACAATCTCCTTTCCCTTCCCCTCCCCACAACAGACACCCTGTGAGGTAGGCGGGGCTGAGAGAGCTCTTTACAGAACTGCCTTTGAGAGAACAGCTCTGACAGAACTATGGCTTGGCCAAAGTCATCCAGCAGCTGCAAGTGTGGGAGGAGTGGGGGAATCAAACCCGGTTCTCCCAGTTTAGAGTCCACGTACTTAACCACTAGACCAAAGCTGGCTTCTAGGAACACATTATAAAATCCGTTTAAGATCAATAAAATCACCACAGACTAACGACTGTGGTCCCCATCCGGCTTCTAGGAACTGCTGTCACTTGGAGAGGAGGCCAGATCAAACGGATGCCCGCTGCCTCAACTAAAGGCCTGGCGGAAGAGCTCCGTCTTGCAGGCCCTGCAGAAGTGTAGCAGGTCCCGCAGGGCCCTGATCTCATAAGAGAGCTCATTCCGCTAAACTGGGGCCAGGTCCAAAAAGGCCCTGTCTCTACTTGAGGCAAGTTGGACACCCCTATGGCTGGGGACAACCAGGAGGTGTTGGTTCTACGAGGCTCATATCGATATATACATATAAATTCCTGTGTTTGCTTTGCATTTAGGCTGTGCCTCGTTCCAGGTGTACCGAAAGCTGCCTCCCAGGATACACCAAGGCGGTTCAGGAAGGACGCCCCGTCTGCTGCTATGACTGCCGTCTGTGTGCAGAAGGGACCATCTCCACTCAGGAAGGTAGGCAACACACCAGAGAAAATGGTAGTCTTTGGGGAACGGGCCCTTTGCTCTCCGTCTTTAGGAGGCAGCTGAAGACAGTTTTATTCAGGACGGCATCTGATTAGTTTTTCTGCCTACCGGCAGTTTCTGGTCTTTTCAATGCACTTGTGTTTTTAATGCACTTCTGTAGTTCCAGAAGGTAGCTGAGTTGGTCTGCTGTTAGGGCTGCTAGATTTGAGTCCGGTAGCTCCACAGACAGAAAAAGACTTTCAGGCTATAAACTTTCGAGAATCATGGCTTCCTCCGTCAGATATGTCATACCGACAAAAGGGAAGTTGGACAGTGTGCTCCCGGCCAGGGCAGGGCAGCTGGGGAAGCAAAGGGGAGGCCTGCTTTTCCTTCCTTCCTTCCTTCCTTCCTTCCTTCCTTCCTTCCTCCCTCCCTCCCTCCCTCCCTTCCTTCCTTCCCTCCCTCCTTCCTTCCTTCCCTCCTTCTGTCCTTCCTTCCCTCCTTCCTTCCCTCCCTCTGTCCTTCCTCCCTCCCTCCTCCCTCCCTCCTCCCTCCCTCCTCCCTTCCTCCTTCTGTCCTTCCTTCCTCCTTCCTTCCTCCCTCCCCCCTCCCCCATCTGTTTGCTTTCTTTGCTTCTCTCTCTCTTTCTCTCTCTTTCTTTCCACCTCTTTCATTCTTTCTTTCCACCTCTCTCTCTATTTGTTTCTCTCTTAGACAAATAAATATTATTAGCAAACAAAGAATAAGAATAAGAAGAGATTGGGTTTATACCCCGCCCTTCACTCAGAGTCTCAGAGCGGCTTACAAACTCCTTCCCCTTCCCCTCCCCACAACAGACACCCTGTGAGGTAGGCAGGGCCGAGAGAGCTCTGACGGAAACTGCTCTTTTTCAAGGACAGCTTTGCCAGAGCTTGTGACTGACCCAAACAAATATCACTGGGCAAATACATATCATTACCAATATCTGCTTTTACCCCTTTTGCTTTTATTTTTGCCGGTCTCGTTTAATGTTAATAAAAGGCAAATTTGCACATTTCCCACTAAAAACGTGTCCGCGATATTTGCTCATGTCTTGCGGCTCTCAAACATCTCATGTTTATTCTATGTGGCTCTTATACTGAGTAAGTGTGGCCACCCTTGCTCTAGGCTGGTCCCGCATTGAGCAAGGGGTTGGACGAGATGGCCTGCAGGGCCCCTGCCCACTCTGGGATTCCATGATATTCTCTTGGAAGCCAAGCTGGGTCAGCCCTAGTTAAGTAATTGGATGGGAGACCACCCAGGAATCATAGAATCATAGAGTTGGAAGGGACCTCCAGGGTCATCTAGTCTAATCTCCTGCACGAGGCAGGAAATTAGCAAATATCTCCCCCTCCACATCCACAGGGACCGCTGTTGCACACCCAGAAGATGACAAAAAACCCCTTCCAGATTTGCTTCCTGACCCCAAATTCTCCAGGGTCTCTATGCAGAGGCAGGGAATGGCAAACCGACACTGAGCATTTCTTTCCTTGAAAATCCTACTGGGCCACCATAAGTCAGCTGTGGCTTGACCGCAGATCCCACCCCTTCATCTTATCCTGACCTACACATTCCTGCCACCTACACCAGACTGAGAGTCTGAAGCAGGTAATAATAATAATAATAATAATAATAATAATAATAATAATAATAATAACAACAACAACAATAATAACAATAACAACAACAACAACAACAACAATAACAATAATGACAATAATGACAATAATGACAATAACAACAACAACAGCAACAGCAACAACAACAACAACAACAACAACAACAACAACAACAACAACAACAACAACAACAACATCTTTCAATTTATTAATCGCTCAATCCTGCAGAGCTGCTGGCTCTGAGCGATTTACAGTTACACATTAACAAGGGACTAACAATGATTCATAGGGGTAAGGGAGGACAACATATAAATCTTTAAATCGCACACTTTTGCAGCCGACGGGGATTTTGTTCAGCTGTAGACTCAGACGTGTTCCAGACGGCATTCACTCAGCTTGGCTGGTTTCATTCTGTTAACCGATTGACTATTCTTATGTATGTATTAATTTAGTGTGTGTTTTAATTACGTCGTACTTCCCCCCCACACCCCCAGTGACCTCTGCTCCATGCACAGATGATGAAAAACATCCAGGATCTCCAGCCAAAGTGGCCTGGAGAAAAATCGTTTCCTGACCCCAAAGTGGTGATCGGCATTTCCCTGGGCGTGTAAGAAAGGGCCACGAGAACTCAGCACTGACGCAACCCTTCCTGCCCTCCTTCTCATGGTCTGCATTGCTGAATCCTGTGGGATTCCTACACCTAACGGGAAATTGGGAAAGGGTTACTCAGGAGATGACATGTGAAAATACCCAGTAACATGAAGACGCACACCTGAGTTCAGCTCCCGGCCCCACTACGAGCTTTGCTGTTCAAATGCCAATCGATACATCTCAGCCAAACATACTTCTCAGGGATGTTGTTCCTTTGATGGCATCTCTTCCAGCACAAATTGTGATCCCTGCAAGTGTTAATAATTCTGGCCACCTATATTCTTTCCAGATGCAGACCACTGTGACAGATGTCCAGATGTTCAGTATGCAAACATCAACCGAGACCGGTGTGTCCCCAAAGTCACAACCTTTCTGTCTTTTGAAGAAAAACTGGGCCTCATTCTGGCTTTATCTGCACTAATCCTCTCTCTGACCACAGCCCTTGTGTTTGGAATCTTCGTTAAATACCGAGAGACTCCAGTGGTCAAAGCCAACAACCGAGACCTCACCTACATCCTCCTCGTTTCCCTCTTGCTTTCTTTCCTCTCCTCCTTGGTGTTCATTGGCCAGCCGGGGAAGGTCACCTGCCTTCTCCGACAAGCCCTCTTCAGCATCATCTTCTCCGTCGCTGTCTCTTCTGTATTGGCCAAAACGATCACCGTGGTGCTGGCATTCATGGCCACAAAGCCAGGGAACAGGGCGCGGAAATGGCTGGGGAAGAGTTTGGCAAACTCCATCATTATTATGTGTTCCTCCCTTCAACTTGCCATCTGTGTTGTCTGGCTTGGAACCTCTCCGCCCTTCCCAGAGTCTGACCTGCACTCCCAAACTGGGCACATCATCTTGCAATGCAACGAGGGATCAGTCACCATGTTTTATGTCGCCCTGGGCTACATGGGCTTCCTGGCTGCCATCTGTTTCACGGTGGCTTTCCTAGCCAGGAGGCTGCCAGGGGCATTCAACGAAGCCAAGCTGATCACCTTCAGCCTGTTGGTGTTCTGCAGTGTTTGGGCGTCCTTTGTGCCCACCTACCTGAGCACGAAGGGGAAATACATGGTAGCTGTGCAGATCTTCTCTATGCTGGCTTCCAGTTGTGGGTTACTGGGTTGCATCTTCCTTCCCAAATGCTACATTATTGTCTTGAGGCCTCGCCTGAATGTGAAAGAATATATCAAGATTACTGGTGGCAACTGATTTTTAGTATATTACTATCACGTTGGGTACACATATATGGAGCACTCTGGCGATGATGCCTCAGATGTTTCTCTGGCGCCTTCAAACTGTCCATTCATCCTCCCTCCCTCCCTCCATTCCTTCAAGTTTGATGCAGTGGTTAGAAGTGTGGACTCTAATCTAGGAGAACCGGGTTTGAATCCCCACTCTTCCACATGCAGCTGCTGGTGTGACCTTGGCTCAGTCAGAAATTCTTTCAGAGCTGTTCTCTCAAGGGCAGTTCTTGAGAGAGCTCTCTCAGCCCTACCTGCCTCAGTGTGTCTGTTGTGGGGAGGGGAAGGGAAAGGGATTGTAAGCTGTTCTGAGACTCTGTCGGGTAGTAAAGGGCAGGGTATAAATCCTTCCTTCCTTCCTTCCTTCCTTCCTTCCTTCCTTCCTTCCTTCCTTCCTTCCTTCCTTCCTCCCTCCCTCTCTCCCTCCCTCCCTTCTTTCCTCCCCCCTCCCTTCTTTCCTTCCTCCCTCCCTCCCTTCTTTCCTCCCTCCCTCCCTCCCTTCTTTCCTTCCTCCCTCCCTCCCTTCCCAATGCTATCACATTATCCAGAGTGATTCTATGCTGTTCCTCTGTCGAAAAGTCCTACATTTATTGGGAAGGATGTGTAATAGTGTTACAGTTACAGGCTACCTTAGCCTTTCTCGGTCTCGAAAGATTTCCAGATTGACCTCAGCAGACTCACTTCAGCCTTCAGCTTGATCCAGCCTGCTGAACGATGCCTGCATTTCTGAAGAATGGGTATCTGTGTCGTGTGAAGGGTCAGGATGCCCTCTTGTGAAGTCTGACTTTATTGCTTTAACTTTGGCCAGTTCAGAAGACATAACGGATTTTGCTCTCACTTAGGGAAAGAGACTGTTTTTCGGAAGGAGGCAGAGTTCCTGAAATGTTTTTCTGAAAGAGTCTGCTAAATTTTTCTACCCGTGCTTGTACCTTATCCTGCTGTTTTTGTTTCATTTAATTTCTTTAAATAAAAAAAAATTAAAGGATGCAATGTTTCGAGTCCTCTTTTATTATGCTGTTGGAGCATAATCCTATTAGTGGATTCTTCCAACGTTTTCTGGTGGATCCCCTAGATGGACCAACGGCCCTCCAGAGGTATTTGAGGACTGCTTGTGAGAGAACTGCTCTGAAAGAACTTGTGACTGACCCAAGGTCACGCCAGCAGCTGCATGTGGAGGACTGGGGAATCGAACCCTGCTCTCCTGGATTAGAGCCTGCACTCCTAACCACCTCCCCAAACTGGTTCTTCACCCGGTCAGTTATCTTTTTGGTGGTCCACACTATGTGTAAAACTGTCCTCCAACCCTGCATTTCAAAAGAACCAACTTCATTCCTGTCGGCTTTCTTCAGTGTCCAACTTTCACACCAATACATAGTAACGGGGAATATTATGGCATGAATTATCTCGATCATTAGGCGCAGCGGTGGCCTGTTTTTGCCAGCTGCGCACCTGTGACTTCCTCCCCCCCTGTAATTATTAAAATCTTGGCAACATCTTGTCCGTCCCCCCTGGCCAAAGCTCCAAGGACTGTTGGCAAAGATCAGTACTGAAACAAACTATCCTATCCCTAACCCCCGGAGAACTGTAGCAACAGGAGGTCACTTCTAGCAAACAGCCTGATTAAAGCCGCTAAACAAATACCTCCTGCACACCTGTCGGCTTTGGGTGGAGACTGAGAGCAGGCAGGCCGTACGCCAGTCTGAAGTTTCCTATGACCTCCTTTGGAGCTGAAATCCCGGCTGCCTTGGGAAAGGCACCTGGCCGTGCAGGATAATTTGGCTTTCTCGAAGGAGCTGAATCATCAGTCACTGACGGCCACCCCCAGGAAGGGACCGGGGAAGCCGGACTTGCTATGCTGCCCCACTTCCTAGTGCTGGTGTCGCTGCCAACAGGTGCCGCCTGCCAGACACAGAAACCCAAATGCTCACTGAACTTGCCAAGGGACGAGATAGACCCCGTGAATTATTACAGGCCAGGGGACCACCTCATTAGCGGGGTGGTCTCTCCGGTACATGCTTTTCCCCACCGTTATCTTTTCCAGGAGCCCCCCGTTACCAGATATGAACTGTAAGTAATTGTAGAAGAGGAAGAAGAACTGGTTTTATACCCTGCTTTTTCTGTACTCGAAGGAGTCTCAAAGGGGCCCACTCTCTACTCGACGGAGTCTCAGCATGGCTTACAATCACCTTCCCTTCCTCTCCCCACCACAGGCACCTTGTGAGGCAGGTGGGGCTGAGAGAGGTGGGGCTAGACCTCCCACTGGCCTGATCGCAGGTCACCGGCTGCGGTTTCAAATGCTGCAAAGAACGAGGCTTGTTTTGAACCGTGGGCTCTTAAGGCGAACTCAGGGCTTTCCCAGCTCAATCTGAATGAGAACAAACACCACCCCCCTTCTTTGCTTTCAAACTATGTGATCAGATGCAGATCGTAGACCAAACAGATTATTTTTAAGGCAATGCTCATGAAGGGTCAAAAATGTTGGAGTCAGGTGACTCTTCATGCCTGGACATTGGGGAGGGTGCTATATTGCTCTTTATTCATTCATTAATTCATTAATTCATTTAATTTGTACCCCGCCCTCCCCACTGAAGCAGACTCAGGGAGGCTTACATAAAATACATATATAAATACAGTTAAAATAATTCATAAAACATCATAACATAGACCTTGAGAATCTGGAGCAGACGGTCCATGTGAAATGTTATCGACCTTTGTAATTTTTTCTATGAAGGCGTAAGTGGTTGTTTTCTATTATCAGACACTTAATGATGTCATGGCTTTAAGCTAGTCTCTTTTGTTATTGTACTGTTCTATAGGCATCTAGCACACCTCTGTATACATATATATTTTTTCCATATCAGACAACTTTGGTATCCGACAAAGGGAGCTTTGATTCTCGGAAGCCGATGTCTCCAAGAGCTTGTTGATCTCTAGGGAGCTACAGGACTCAAATATTGCTGTTCTACCGTATGGCTACCCTCTAAAACCAACTTTAGAATAATAGAATCATAGAATGTTAAGAGTTGGAAGGGATCTTGCAGGTCATCTAGTCCAACCCCCTGCACTCTGCAGGAGCATAGCCGAAAGACAGCACTACAACCTACCGGAATGATGGTTGTCCAGCCTCCACTCGGAAACGTCCAGCAAAGCAGTCTCCACTACCTCTGGAGGCAGTCTGTTCCACTGCTCAATCACTGTTACAGTCAGGAAGTTTCTCTTGATATCTAGCCGGTAACGACATCCTTGTAATTCCCACCGATTAGATCTAGTCTTGCAATCCGGAGCAAGAGAGAATAGATCTGCTCCATCTTCTACATGACAGCCCTTCAGATATTTGAAGACTGCCATCCTGTCCCCTTTAAGCCTTCTCTTTCCCAGGCTAAACATACCCAACTCTTTCAGCCTTTCCTCGTAAGACTTGGATTCCAACCCTCTCACCATCCTGGTCGCTCTCTTCTGTATAGAATGTTAGAGTTGGAAGGGACCTTTCAGGTCATCTAGTCCAACTCCCTGCACTCTGCAGGAGCATAGCTGACAGCCAGCCCTAAAACATATCTGAAAGATGGTCGTCCAGTCTCCACTTGAAAATGTCCAGCGAAGGAGCATCCACCACCTCCCAAGGCAGTCCGTTCCACTGCTCAGCCACTCTTACAGTTAGGAAGTTTCTCCTGATATTGAGCCGGTAACGACTCCCTTGTAATTTCCACCCATTCGATCTAGCCTCGCAATCCAGAGCAAGAGAGAATAGATCTGCTCCATCTTTTACATGACAGCCTGACTGCAATCCTGTCCCCTCTAAGCCTTCTCTTTCCCAGGCTAAACATACCCAACTCTTTCAGCCTTTCCTCGTAAGACTTGGATTCCGACCCTCTCACCATCCTGGTTGCCCTCTTCCGGACATGCTCGAGCTTGTCAACATCTTTCCTAAAATTTTAACTTGGTATGTTAATGGTATGTTAACTAACGCATATCCCTAATAAAAGGAAGCATATTCTCAATAGGGTGGGACTCTTCTCGTGGCTAGGAGTCGGTCAAATGCTGCAAATTGACGCTCTTCCCCTCGGGGTGGCAGGTCCAGTCACATCCTCCTCATCCTACTTCCATTTGTGACAAAAGATTGTGGCAGTTTGCTGCTAAAGTATCAAGGAGTATCATTGTGTTGTAAAGTGCCTTGAGCCCCATTGGTATAGACAATGTGGTATAGAAATCATTTTTTAAAAAAGAATAAAGTACCTTTGCATTCCATTGCTCCATCGTGAAAGGGGCCATCCAGGTTAAAGCAACCATGATTCACAGGTTGTAAAACAGCAGGGCTACGGCCCGTTGGTTTCATTGGAAATGTGACGTACATATTTCCTTGTAGCTCAGCCTCCGACTCTCACTGGCTCGTTCTGTCCTTCTTGTTTGCCGTCCACGAGGTCAATCAGGACCCGAACCTCTTACCCAACGTCACCCTGGGCTACAGCATCTATGAGAACTTTGACAGAGCAAGGAGAACCTGCTGAAGCTATGATGGACCTGGCCTCTCCTGGGCAGGAGAATATCCCAAACTATTCCTGCGGGCGGCAGAATACCATCTTGGCCGTCCTGGAAAAGGCTCCCACTGAAATCTCCATCCTGATTTCCAACATGATGGGCATCCACAAAACCCTGCAGGTATCAACCAGGGAGGGTGGAGTGGGGAGATGGGCACTAGTCCACAGTTTCTCTAGAGAAGTTCAGGGGGGGATGATGGGTGGACTGAAGCCAGAGAGAGAGAGAGAGAGTCATGGTTTCTTCAGAAAGCGACTGGTGGTTTTGTTTTCTTCTGTCGAGTTGCAATCGGATTTTCAAGGCACAAGATGAATAGACGTGATTGGCCGTTGCCTGTCCCTGTCTAATGACCCTGGAGCTTCCTTGGTGGTCACCCATCCAAATACCAACCGGGGCAGACCCTGCTTAGAGAAGAAGAGATTGGATTTATACCCTGCCCCTTCGCTACCTGAAGGAGTCTCAGAGCGGCTTACAATCTCCTTTCCCTTCCCCTCCCCACAACAGACACCCTGCGTGAGGTAGGTGGGGCTGAGTGAGCTCTTTTGAGAACTGCTCGCGAGAGAACAGCTCTGAGAGAACTCATGACTGTTATTGGAACGACATTACTTTGCCAATATTCGACATTGTGTTTTATCGTCATTATTTGGTGATATCAGAGAGCTTCCTGACACACAGATTGCTTTATTTGTTAAACAGCGATGATGAAGATATAACTGTTTCTGCGGCAGAGTTCTTGCAGACTGGTCTTTTTGTTTGTAGTACAGTATTGTAATACAAGACTTGTTTTCAAGAGATATGAAATTGAGACTATTTTACATTGATTTTAGACTATCTTAGAACATTTTCTTCTCTTTGATCGGTATTCATTCTTTACCTTATCTCTTGTATATTAGTCTTTTGTAATGTCAATGCCAATAAAGGTAATCGAATTGAATTAAGGTAGATTAAGGCAGCCAGACACATGTGCATTTATCTATAAAAGGATAACTTCACTAAATTAGGTAAAGAACTTGAACAAAGTAAAAGACGTCATCCTTACTATCTCTGAGCTACGTGTTGCTTCTCTAAGAACTTAACTTCAGGCTCAGAGGGAAAAAACTTGAAGGAGAGGGCCCCACTGCTGGACCTCCTGATGGCACCTGGTATTTTTGGCCGCTGTGTGACAGAGTGTTGGACTGGAAGGGCCACTGGCCTGATTCAACATTGGCTTCTCTTATGTTCTTATGTTATGAGGGGATGAGGACCAATAAATGGAAACCCACAGCTCCCTCCCTTGGCTTATCCCCAAACTATTGATTAACCAATTGGAGATTCCCAACACTAGCTAATTATGCATTCTGTCACCTAGCTCTAGCGGGAAATACATGCTGATCTTCTAACCAGAAATTAGCATGCACAACAAATGGTAATGTCAGGGGTCCCAATCAAAGCACTCAACAACGATTCTTCATGAAGTTCATTTTATTGAGGTTTGTAGTAGACACCATGATCTCTCGTGTCAGGAATGGCGGGTTCAGACACAGCAGGAAAAGAAATTCCCCCTTCAAACAGGACCCCCTGATACAGTGAGGCCAATAAGCAGGCACCTGGGTGTGCGGGCAAAACAACGGTTTCACATTCTCAGGAGGGATGAGCAGGAAGGCAAGAGCAGGCAGAGCTGAGCTTCAGGGCCACTGGCCAGTAAGCTGGGGAAGCAGAGAGAGAGAGACCAAACGGCGAAGCGTCCCCCACATTCAAATCCATGGCAGCTAGCTGACAGGTAAATGCTTTCCTGACAAACAGGGAGAGAACTCGCAGATATCCCAACAAATATCCCCTTTCCTCACATCCTGTAGCTGTCCACAATATTTCATGTTCATTATCCCAGACAATTAGATAAGCCTCACCGAATCCAAGGGCTATTTTAGCTCCTAAATCTAAACTCTTTAAGTATCCAGACTTCCCACTTCCTCCTGTGATTATAAGCAATTTGGCACTTTTGGGAGGGCTAGTGGGGTGAGGATATAAGTTACTCATTCTTTCTAAGACTCAGAAACAGGTGGGAGGGGGGCTTTACAATATGTGAAATGCATTTCGGTAGTTATTGATCAGTGTAAGTGGATAAATAATCTGTCATGAGAAAACTATTGGGTTATCTGGTTAACAGAGCAGAGTTTTGCCCAGTCATAGAAGCGTGATCTTGAGCGTTGGACATTAATCTCCCAAGAAGTATATTGCAAAAAAAAAATTAAACTTATATTTATGCATGTAGATCCAGTTCACATGCAGGTTTCAAAAGTCAAAAGAAGAGAGAGAGAACCCTAATCGAAGGAGTACTCTCCCTATCACCAATGGCCAGCTTGTCCGGCACAGTGTGTGCGGGAGTATGAGGGCATTGTCGCTACAGGGGGGACCTGCTGAGACATATATCTCCATGGAAGGCCATGAGGAGAGAGTGAGAGGACATAGGTCAGAAGCAACTTGACAGCACTTAACACACCCACAGGAGAAGAAAACGAGGCACTCATCCCGGCATTTCTTTGCTAGATCAGTTATGCCCTGGTGTCTCACGCTCTTCACGACAAAGCACGGTTTCCTTTTTTACACCGGACGTTCCCAGATGAGGAATATTTGTACCCTGGAATCCTAAAGCTGCTCCTGCATTTCAAATGGACGTGGGTTGGTATTATCTCTCCAGACAGTGACAATGGAGAACGGTTTCTGAGGACTTCAATGCCGATGCTCACCAGGGATGGCATTTGTGCCGTCTTCTCCCTGAGCCTCCCGGCGAACGTGGCGGGGGACTATTACAAAAAACTTCTAAACTCTGCTTTTAATTCCAAGTGGAAACAGGTCAGTGTGGTCGTTTACTATGCAGAAACCGAACTGTCATTTCTTGAAGGGGTATACCAGGGAGGATTGTGAGGCACTCCAAAGGGATCTGTTGAGGATGGGTGAGTGGGCGTCAACGTGGCAAATGGGGTTCAATGTGGCCAAGTGCAAAGTGATGCACATTGGAGCCAAAAATCCTAAATATAAATACACGTTGATGGGGTCTGATCTGGCAGAGACGGACCAAGAGAGAGATCTTGGAGTCGTAGTGGATAACTCGCTGAAAATGTCTACACAATGTGTAGCTGCAATAAAGAAGGCCAACGCTATGCTGGGGATTATTAGGAAGGGAATTGATAACAAATCAGCCAGTATCATCATGCCCCTGTATAAATCATTGGTGTGACCTCATTTGGAATACTGTGTACAGTTCTGGTCACCACATCTCAAAAAGGATATTATAGCATTGGAAAAAGTGCAGAGAAGGGCAACTAGAATGATAAAAGGGTTGGAACACCTTCCCTATGAAGAAAGGTTAAAATGCTTGGGGCTCTTTAGCTTGGAGAAACGACGGCTGAGAGGTGACATGATCGAAGTTTATAAGATTATGAATGGGATTGAGCAGGTTGAGAAAGAAGTACTTTTCTCCCTTTCTCACAATACAAGAACTCGTGGGCACTCTATGAAATTGCTGAACAGTCGGGTTAGAACAGATAAAAGGAAATACTTCTTCACCCAAAGAGTGATTAACATATGGAATTCACTGCCACAGGAGGTGGTGGCAGCTGCAAGCATGGTCAGTTTCAAGAGGAAATTAGATAAACATATGGAGCAGAAGTCCACCAGTGGCTATTAGCCACAGGGTATAGATGGGAACTCTCAGTCTGGGGCAGGTGCTGCACTCTGTTCTTGGTGCTGGAGGGGGCAGCAGTGGGAGGGCTTCTGGTGTCCTGGCCCCACTGCTGGACCTCCTGATGGCACCTGGTATATTTTGGCCGCTGTGTGACAGAGTGTTGGACTAGATGGGCCATTGGCCTGATTCAACATTGGCTTCTCTTATGTTCTTATGTTCTTATACCATGTGCAATTCATTGTTGCAGAACATTTAAAATTGATCGAGGGGAAAGTCTGGATCACAACAGCTTGGTGGGACCTCTCTGCGGCATTACCCAGGTTTCCTGCGCTTCTAGAAGACGCCAACACTTTTCCCCCTTCTTAATACGGGCAAACCACAGAGTACCCCAGGATGAATATCTTCTATTTCACATCTCTGCCGAAAGGTTTTAGAAAAACAGTTTTCGTTGTTTCTATTCCAAGCATGTGTTGGCTGTGAGAGGTTGGGTGAGATGCATGGAGAAAGGGGAACTGGAGATTATTCCTAAGGCTGTTCTTGGAAACATTTTCTCTGGACATGGACATAGCATCTATAAGATCGTTTATGCTGTGGCATACGCCTTGAATGCTTTCTACTTATCCAAGGCCAAGAGTATGGTCATGGTGGGCAGAGAGAAGTGGGGACACCAAAGGATACAGAAATGGAAGGTATTCGTTATCTCTGAATTATTGTTATTACAAGGAAAGGTTGACAAGTCGGGGACTTTTCACTTTAGAAAAGAGGCAACTAAGAGGTGGTATGATAGATAGAGGCAGGGCTATTTCTGGGCAGGAACGCACAGGGACGGAGTTCCGGCTGGCTCCCGAGTTGGCCACACCCAGCAGGAACTTATTCGCATAATAGGCCACACCCAACAGCAGAAACTCATGAGGATTGGCTACATTAGGGGTGTGTGGCCTAACATGCAAAGGAGTTCCTGCTCCAAAAAAAGCCCTGGGGTTTTAACAACAAACAAGGTAAACAGAATAAGAAGCAAAAGGTGGGTGTGGCTGGATGACCACCCTTCTGGTAACATGGGTGTGTGACCTAATATGCTAATAGGCTGTGCTGTCAGGGGTGCATCCTAATAGGCTAATGAGTTTCTGCTGATGGGTGTGGCCTATTATGCTAATGAGTTCCTGCTGGTCTTTTTCTACAAAAAAAGTCATGGATAGAGGTTTTATAAAATTATACACAGCGTGGAGAGAGTGGACAAAGAGAACTTTTCTCTCTCTCCCAAAATACTAGGAAAGAAGAAGAAGAGATTGGATTTATACCGCACCCTTCACTTGGAGTCTCAGAGCGGCTTACAAACTCCTTTCCCTTCCTCTCCCCACAACAGACACCCTGGGAGGTAGGTGGGGCTGAGAGAGCTTCTGACAGAAACTGTCCTTGAGAGAACAGCTGTGCCAGAGCTTGTGACTGTCCCAAGGTCACACCGGCAAGTGCAAGTGGAGGAGTGGGGGAATCAAACCCGGTTCTCCCAGATAAGAGTCTGCGCACTTAACCACGACACCAAACTGGCTCTGTCTATCATGCCACCTATCATGCCATACAAGGGCATCTGATGAAGCTGATGGGCAGTAGGTTCAGGATGGGGAAAAGGAAATACTTCTTTACACAACAAATGATTAAAATGTGGTATTTGCTGCTGGAGGATGTAGTGATGGCCATGGGAATAAACAGCTTTAAAAGGGGATTAGACTAATTCCTGAAGGAAAAGTCTATCAGTGGCTACTAGCCATGGTGACTGAGGGGAACCTTCACATCCAGAGGCACTAAACCTCTGAATCCCAGAGCCAGGAGGCAACATCAGGGGAAGGCCTCGGCCTCTATGCCCTCTTGTTGGCCCTCCAGAGGAACTGGTTGGCCCCTGTGTGAGACAGGATGCCAGACTAGATGGACCCTCCCTGGTCTGATCCAGCAGGGCCAGTTTGGTGTAGGAGCAAGGCCCCTAATCTGAGAAAACTGCATTTGATTCCCCATTTCTCCTCCACATGCCACTGCCAGTGTGACCTTGGGTCAGTCACAAGTTCTCTCAGAGCTGTTCTCTCAAGAGCAGTCCTCAAAAGAGCTCTCTCAGCCCCACCTACCTCACAGGTATGTAAACAGCCCATCATTGGGAGTGGGGTGTGTTTGGGTGTGGTGCTTGCATGCTATTTAAATAGGGAGGCAGCCCTAGAGTTTGTCTTGTAGTATTCCTGAAACCACTAAATAAAGTAGAGCTGTTCACGGCAATGCGTCTTGAGCCCAGTATTTAACACTGGCGACGAGGATGGGACCCTGTTGAGCCAGCCCAGCGCCCATCTGCACTGCAATGTGCACCGAGCTTCGGTGCATTCGATGCCACTGCTGAGGACTGGGACTCCTACATTTCCCACTTCGAGTTCTTCCTCGAGTCCTCTGATGTCGACGATGAGACAAAAAAGCATGCCACTTTCTCCTGAGTCTGTGGCCGCTTGACCTTTGAGATCGCTCATTCGCTGTTGGCTCCCGCGGAGCTCAAAAACACAATGTACAAGGCTATTATAGACCAGGAACAGGTTCTCACCAAAGCCCTCCATCATCATGGCCCACCATGTGTTCCACACTAGGAACCAGACCGCGGATGAATTGATCACCGCTTATGTTACAGCCCTCTGACGGGTCACCCGACATTGCAACTTCCACGACCTCGAGGAAGCGCTCTGTAACTGGCTGGTGTGTGGACTGTGAGACAAGCGGATCCAACGGAGGCTCATCACCAAGCAAGACCCCAAATTCAAGGAGGCAATGGGGAAGTCTTCACCGCAGAAGCCTCTGACTGCCGTGGAGGTCCAACAGGCACAAAACCTGCCATCTTCGCAGAGGCCAGAAGAAGAAGAAGAAGAAGAGATTGGATTTATACCCCACCCTTCACTGCCCAAAGGCGTCTCAGAGTGGCTTACAAACTCCTCTCCCATCCCCTCCCCACAACAGACACCCTGGGAGGGAGGTGGGGCTGAGAGAACGTCTGACACAAACTGCTCTTTTTCAAGAACAGCTGTGCCAGAGCTTGTGACTGACCCAAGGTCACATCAGCAGGTGCAAGTGGAGGAGTGGGGAATCAAACTCGGCTCGCCCAGATTAGAGTCCGCGCACTTAACCACTACACCAAACTGACCAACCACCGTGGCACACCATGTGGATATCCCAGAAAAGGACAAAGAGAGATTGCAACTACATTGGCCAGCCCCCTGCAGGATGGAGCTAGACATGGGGCCCTCCATTTTCACAATCTCGGAGTACACTTTTAGAAGGCTCTGCCCGAGGGGGGAAGGCCCTCACTTTAGACCGGCCAGTTTCACCCCATGGGAATTCCAACAAAATGAGGCCGCTGTGAGAGGGGCGGGCAAGTTCCAGGTGCGGTACCAGAATCTCGATGGACTTTTGGACTTGCTGGTGGTGGGAGGCAGTCACACGAGTCTCCTAGGTCTAGCCTGGTTTGTGCCCCTGGGGCGCACCACTTTGCCACAAAGGACTTTCAGAAGGTGTGCAACGAGTTCCTGGCCATCTTCGATGGGACACTTGGTTGCTACACCGGGCCGCCCATCTCACTCCAGCTCAGCCCAGAGGTGTGGTTCATATGGCTGGAGGCAAGGCGCATTCCATTTGCATTGAAGCCAAAAACAGATGAGGAGCTGGATGGCCTGGCGGGTCAAGGCATCTTAGAACCAGTCCCACATGCCCTCTGGGAAATCCCAATTATGACACCCATACAGCCCAACGGGGACATTCGCATCTGCACGGGCTACAAATGCACTATTCTATAGAATCATAGAATATTAGAGTTGGACAACATGGTCCTTCTATCTGTAACCAAGATTGGTTTGAGGAGGTTACTTAATAGATTGGGCGAGTACTGCAAGACCGAAGCCCTACAAATAAACCACGCCAAATCTAAAGTTCTAGTTTTTAGGAAAAGACCCAAAAAATCCATTTGGAGCATTTTTAGTACACCAATCGAGCAATGTAGCACATATAGATATCTGGGTATTATTTTTTCAGAAACCCTATCTTGGCGTCCCCATATCACACAATTGAAGATTGCTGCCATGAACAATTTAGGGGCCCTGTTGAAGTTTTACTTCTCGGGGGGTGGAGGTATGATTGACCCGGTTGTTAAACTATACATGAGTAAGATCCTCTCAGCAATGTTGTATGGGGTAGAGATTTGGGGTCGGGACGAATCACTGCTGTCCCTGATTGAAACCGTGCAAAATTACTTTATGAGGCGGATTTTGGTTTTACCCAAAGGTTCCCCTGCGGCATTGATGAGGGCCGAACTGGGTATGGTATCTCTGAAAGCCAGGGAAAATGTAAGAATCCTCTCCTATTGGAGGAAATGTTTAGAACGACCTCGGGATATCCTAGGTGTTCAAAGTTTCGGGTTGCTGTTGAAATCCTTGAAAAGACTAGATGAACATTTGAACTCTATTTTATTGAAATACTCCATCCCCGACGACTTACTGGACAGTGAAAATCAAAAGTCTAAATTGAAGGAATGGGTATTTAGTAAGGATGGGCTCTTGAACCGCCAGGCGGTGGTAAGTTGCCGTACAGCCCCCTTGTATAAGAACTTTAAGAGAGACCATTGTAGGACGGTATATCTTGAGAAGCTAACTACTCTGGAGCTAAGAAGGGCTTTTACTGCCCTAAGATTCCATGCCATACTGTCAATGGTTTGCATTGGCTGCTTTTTGGGTACCCCTGCTGCCTCTAGAATATGCCAATGTGGTGTGGGTGAGGTAGATGATGTCGAGCATTACATTTTGAGATGCATATGGCAAAGGTTTGTTTATCCTATTGTACCTCTGCATAATGCTCTCTGATACAGATGCACATGTTACCAGCAGAATGGCTTTGTTTGCACTGGCGGCAAAAAAGATAAGAATGAGTTTAGGACTTACGGCAAGTTATTGAAGGGCCCTCCCCACTTTGATGTATAACGTTTGTTGTATTTTGTTTTATTTTGTGTGGTTATAGCCAATGGCTAAGACAATAAACTAAAACTGAACTGAATGTTAGAGTTGGAAGGGACCTTTCAGGTCAGCTAGTCCAACCCTCTGCACTCGGCAGGAGCATAGCCGAAAGATAGCCCGACATCATACCCGAAAGATGGTTGTCCAGCCTCCGCTTGAAAACGTCCTACGTCTATGTGGAGGGAACCTAGTCCTACCTGGTCCCGGTAGTCAGCCACGTCTTGGCCTCTCTGGTGGGCACCAAAGTATTTGTAAAGTTAGACTTGGCCCAGGCCTACCAGCAGCTTCCGCAGAGGCCCAGACAATCGTAATGCACTGGGGTGTGTTCAGGGTGTGGCGGCTGCAGTTCAGGGTCAGCGTGGCCCCAGGAATACTCCAAAATCTTTTTTTAAAAAACATTTTTAATTGCTTTTCTAAAAAACTACAAAGAGATCAAGGGCAAGGGCAACTACACACTACAGGAGTGTGTAAAGTAAAGATAACCTCTAAAAACTCAAGAGATGGTGATCATAACTCTTTTACGTTCGTTTTTGATGCCTTAATATTACATAAGTGCGGGATAAACAAAAAAAAAAAGTCAGTAGATATATCCGGAACCATTAACTAAAGAACATCTGAGAATCCGCTAAAGTAAATGAAGTTCAAGCTCTAGAAATAGAAGCTAATGTTTATCTTTCTTCTTTCTGAGATTATAGTCTCGATTGGCTTTAGGAGTTTTAGGGACTGCTGCCCCTAATTTTGAATCAGATGCTTCTTCAGTAGAGGATGATGAAATTTCTCCGTGGCTTCTCTGGTCGCTGTCCTCTTCCTTGTCATCCTCCTGAGACTTTGCTGGCTTTTCTAGTTTTTGCAACTGTTCCAAAAAGTCTTTAGCCTTGAAGACAGAATCAATCCTTTCTCGCTTGTCATTATATTTGAAGAGAATGCCCTCTGGGATAATCCATTTGTAGGGGGTAGATGACTTTTGTAGAAATAAGACTAAGTCTTTATATTTCCTCCTCTTCTTTCGTATTTCAAAGGGAATGTCAGGGTCAACATGGCCCCGGGGATCTTCCAAAATCTAATGGACTCTCTTCTTAAAGGAATTCCCAGGGTCCAGCCCATCCAAGCTTGCATATCTAATGTCCCTAAGTCTGCCGGCTCCGCAAAATAATTCTGCTGCAGAAGAAAGGGAACTCGATAAAGGAGTCTCAAGGGAATGTGAAATGGCCACCACAATTCTCAAGGATATTGTTCATGGCCACGTGTAATCAGAGATTAGAGCTGAAAGCAGGCGGGGCTGAGATATTCAAGTGGGTTCCTGTTTTTTGAAATTCAGCCGTTTCCCCTGCTATTCTAGATTTACCATTTTCTGAGAAACTTCTGGCTTTACAACACTTCCATGGATGGAGTGCGTTTGGATGAGAACGGGGAGCTGGCAGCTGACCTGGATATTATGAAGTCCGTGCTGTTTCCCAGTAAGTCTCTTGATACAAGGACAATTGGGAACATGACCAAACGGGCATCCCAAGGCGTTCTGTTCTATATCGACAAGGATGACAGGGTCTGGCCTAAGGGGATCCATAAGGTAGGGAAAACCCTTCATTTAATTTTTATTCCCATTTCCTCTTAGTTTGGTGTAGTGGTTACGTTTGATGTCATGGTTAAGTGCACGGACTCTAATCTGGGAGAACTGGGTTTGATTCCCCGCTCCTCCACATGCAGCCAGCTGGGTGACCTTTGGGTCAGTCACAAGTTCTCTCAGAGCTGCTCTCTCAAGAGCAGTTTTTGAGAGACCTCTCTCAGCCCCACCTACCTCACAGGGTGTCTGTTGTGGAGAAGGGAAGGGAAAGGAGTTTGTAAGTTGCTCTGAGACTCCTTTGGGTAGTGAAGAGTGGGGTATAAATCCAGTATCTTCTTTTTCTATGAGGCTCTTACAGATATATACATATAAATTCCTGTATTCACTTTGCATTTAGGCTGTGCCTCGTTCCAGGTGTAGCAAAAGCTGCCTCCCAGGTTACACCAAGGCGGATCAGGAAGGACGCCCCGTCTGCTGCTATGACTGCCGTCTGTGTGCAGAAGGGACCATCTCCACTCAGGAAGGTAGGCGACACACCAGAGAAAATGGTCGTCTTTGGGGAACGGGCCCTTTGGTCTCCATCTTTAGGAGGCAGCTGAAGACAGTTTTATTCATGACAGCATCTGATTAGTTTTTCTGCCTACTGGCCGTTCTTTCAGCTAGTGGTTTTAATGTGCTTTTATAGTTCCAGTTTGAGAGCCAGTTTAGTGTGGTGGTTAAGTGTGCGGACTCTAATTTGGGAGAACCAGGTTTGATTCCCCACTCCTCCACTTGCAGCTGCTGATGTGACCCTTGGGTCAGTCACATGCTCTGGCACAGCTGTTCTTGAAAAAAAGCAGTTTCTGTCAGAGCTCTCTCAGCCCCACCTACCTCACAGGGTGTCTGTTGTGGGGAGGGGGAGGGAAAGGAGATTGTAAGCCGCTCTGAAACGCCTTTGGGTACTGAAGGGCAGGGTATAAATCCAATCTCCTCCTCCTGCAGAGAAGGGCAACTAGAATGATAAAAGGGTTGGAACACCTTCCCTAAGAAGAAAGGTTAAAATGCTTGGGGCTCTTCAGCTTGGAGAAACGATGGCTGAAGGATGACATGATTGAGGTTTATAAGATTATGAATGGGATTGAGCAGGTTGAGAAAGAAGTACTTTTCTCCCTTCCTCACAATACAAGAACTTGTGGGCACTCCATGAAATTGCTGAGCAGTCGGGTTAGAACAGATAAAAGGAAGTCCTTCTTCACCCAAAGAGTGATTAACATATGGAATTCACTGCCACAGGAGGTGGTGGCAGCTACAAGCATGGTCAGTTTCATGAGGGAATTAGATAAACATCTGGAGCAGAAGTCCATCAGTGGCTCTTAGCCACAGGGTATAGATGGGAACTCTCAGTCTGGGGCAGGTGATGCACTCTATTCTTGGTGCTGGAGGGGGCAGCAGTGGGAGGGCTTCTGGTGTCCTGGCCCCACTGCTGGACCTCCTGATAGCACGTGGTCTTTTTGGCCGCTGTGTGACAGAGTGTTGGACTAGATGGGCCATTGGCCTGATTCAACATTGGCTTCTCTTATGTTCTTATGTTCCTCCTCCTCTTCCTCTTCTTCCTCTTCCTCTTTTTCCTCTTCCTCCTCCTCCTCATCCTCCAGAGGGTAGCTAAGTTGGTCTGCTATAGAACAGCTAGATTTGAATCCAGTACCACCTGAGAGACAATAAAGTCTTTCAGGATATAAACTTTCAAGAATCAAGGCTCGCTTCGTCAGGTACATCATACCGACAAAGGGGGCTTGGACAGTGAGCTCCCCCTCGCTGGCAATCTTGAAGCAGCCTCCAGGATCTCCAGCCAAAGTAGCCTGGAGAAAAATTGCTTCCTGGCCCCAAAGTGGCAATCATCATTTCCCTGGCCATGTAAGAAAGGGCTGCGAGAACTAAGCACTGAGGCAACCCCTTCCTGCCCTCCCTTCTCGTGATCTGCCTAAGTTCACAGAATCAGCACTGCTGAATCCTGTGGGATTCCTACACCTAACGGGAAATTGGGAAAGGTTACTCAGGAGATCACATGTGAAAATACCCAGTTAACATGAAGATGACGGTGTTTAAAGTAAGAAGTGATGCGCACCCTGTTGTTTTGCAGAGCTATATACGGTTTATTTAGAGAATTTACACAGTCCAATAAGGCTTAGCATTCAGCTCTCTCTCCAACAAAATGCTTTGCCAGGCAATAGGTAACCACAAAGGCACACTGTGGAACTCTCACATAGATCATCCTGATCTTCATGACTAGCTATCATCTTGCATGGCATTTAGTTTCCGGATGCCAACCGAAGAAACACACCTGAGCTCAAACCCCTCCTCCACAGTGAGCTTGGCTGTTCTAGAATCACAGAATCATAGAGTCGGAAGGGGCCAGACAGACCATCTAGTCCAAACCCCTGCCCAATGCAGGGCCAGCCTAAAGCATCTCTGACAAATATTCATCCAGCCTCTTAAGGAAAGCTGTCAGTGAACGGGAGCTCACCACCTCCCTAGGCCAATCGATACATCTCAGCCTATCAATCACATCTATTCTTTCCAGATGCAGACCACTGTGCCAGATGTCCAGATGTTCAGTATGCAAACATCAACCGAGACCGGTGTGTCCCCAAAGTAATAACCTTTCTGTCTTTTGAAGAAAAATTGGGCCTCGTTCTGGCTTTATCTGCACTAACCCTGTCTCTGACCACAGCCCTTGTGTTTGCAATCTTCGTTAAATACCGAGAGACTCCAGTGGTCAAAGCCAACAACCGAGACCTCACCTATATCTTCCTTGTTTCCCTCCTGCTTTCCTTCCTCTCCTCCTTGGTGTTCATTGGCCAGCCAGGGAAGGTCACCTGCCTTCTCCGACAAGCCCTCTTCAGCATTATCTTCTCCGTCGCTGTCTCTTCTGTATTGGCCAAAATGATCACCGTGGTGCTGGCGTTCATGGCCACAAAGCCAGGGAATAGGGCGCGGAAATGGCTGGGGAAGAGTTTGGCAAACTCCATCATTATTTCTTGTTCCTCCCTTCAACTCATCATCTGTGTTGTCTGGCTTGGGACCTCTCCTCCCTTCCCAGAGTCTGACCTGCACTCCCAACCCGGGCACATCATCTTGCAATGCAACGAGGGATCAGTCGCCATGTTTTATGTCGCCCTGGCCTACATGGGCTTCCTGGCCGCCATCTGTTTCATGGTAGCTTTCCTAGCCAGGAGGCTGCCGAGGGCATTCAACGAAGCCAAGCTGATCACCTTCAGCCTGTTGGTGTTCTGCAGTGTTTGGGCGTCCTTTGTGCCCACCTACCTGAGCACGAAGGGGAAATACATGGTAGCCGTGCAGATCTTCTTTATGCTGGCTTCCAGTTGTGGGTTACTGGGTTGCATCTTCCTTCCCAAATGTTACATTATTGTCTTGAGGCCTCGCCTGAATGTGAAAGAACATATCAAGATTACTGGTGGCAACTGATTTTTTGTATATTTTTATCACGTCAGGTGCACATATATGAAGCACTCTGGGAATGATGCCTCAGATGTTACTCTTGCCCGTCCAAACAACTTTTTTCCTTCCTTCCTTCCTTCCTTCCTTCCTTCCTTCCTTCCTTCCTTCCTTCCTTCCTTCCTTCCTTCCTTCCTTCCTTCCTTCCTTCCTTCCTTCCTTCCCTCCCTCCCTCCCTCCCTCCCTCCCTCCCTCCCTCCCTCCTTCCCTCCCATCCTTCCTCCTCCTTTCTCCTCCCTCCCATCTGTTCTCTTTCCTTCCTTCTTCCCTCCCTCCTGTTCTTTCTCCTTCCCTCCTTCCCTCTCTTTCTTCCTCTCTCTCTCCCATACTTTCTCCTTCCCTCCCTCCCATCCTTTCTCCTTCCTCCCTTCCTCCCTCCTTCCCTCTTTCCTTCCTTCTCAATGCTATCACTTTAACCAGTATGATTCTAATCCTTGTATGCTGTTCCTCTGTCAAAGAGTCCCACATTTATTGGAAAGGAAGTATACATGAGTATAATATTATTACAATTACAGGCTACCTTAGCCTTTCTCAGTCTCAAAAGATTTCCAGATTGACCTCTGACGGACTCGCTTCAGCCTTCAGCTTGATTCGGCCTCGTGAATGATGCCTGCATTTTTGTGGAACTGGTATCTGTGTCATGTGAAGGGTCCGGATGCCCTCTTGTGAGACGTGACTTTATTGCTTGTCTGGCCAGTTCAGGAGACACAACGAATTTTGCTCTTACGTTGGGAAAGAGACTGTTTTTCAGAGGGAGGCAGAGTTCCTGAAATGTTTTTCTGAAAGATTTTCTACCCAGGCTTGTACCTTATCCTGACATTTTTGTTTCATTTAATTTTTTTAAAATAAAACAAATTTAAAGGATGCAATGCTTTGAGCCCTCTTTTATTATTCTGTAGGAGAATAACCTTATAAAGGGATTCTCCCAACTTTTTCTGGCAGACCAAGATTGGAAAGCAAAGGTTACAGGTTAGTTTTTGTAGCTTCCTAGATCCTAGTCTAAAGAGCCTCCCCCAAACCTCTGTGAGAAGCCATCTTCAACATCATCTTCTCAGTTTTTTTTTTTTTTAATTATTTTAATTAAAATTTTCAGATGTTTTACAGAGCAATACAAACATTGTCAACTTGGTGAGCTACATTGAGAACAGCATTCTAAAAAACAGTTTAACAATACATTTTACTGTGCCCTTATAAGAACATAAGAGAAGCCAATGTTGTATCAGGCCAATGGCCCATCTAGTCCAACACTCTGTCACACAGCGGCCAAAATATACCAGGTGCCATCAGAAGCCCTCCCACTGCTGCCCCCTCCAGCACCAAGAATAGAGTGCATCACCTGCCCCAGACTGAGAGTTCCCATCTATACCCTGTGGCTAATAGCCACTGGTGGACTTCTGCTCCATATGTTTATCTAATTCCCTCTTGAAACTGTCCATGCTTGCAGCTGCCATGACCTCCTGTGGCAGTGAATTCCATATGTTAATCACTCTTTGGGTGAAGAAGTATTTCCTTTTATCTGTTCTAACCCGACTGCTCAGCAATTTCATAGAGTGCCCACGAGTTCTTGTATTGTGAGAAAGGGTGAAAAGTACTTCTTTCTCAACCTGCTCAATCCCATTCATAATCTTATAAACCTTGATCATGTCACCTCTCAGCCGTCGTTTCTCCAAGCTAAAGAGCCCCAAGCGTTTTAACCTTTCTTCATAGGGAAGGTGTTCCAACCCTTTTATCATTCTAGTTGCCCTTCTCTGCACTTTTTCCAATGCTATAATATCTTTTTGAGATGTGGTGACCAGAACTGTACACAGTATTCCAAATGAGGTCGCACCAATGATTTATACAGGGGCATGATGATACTGGCTGATTTGTTATCAATTCCCTTCCTAATAATCCCCAGCATAGCGTTGGCCTTCTTTATTGCAGCTACACATTGTCTAGACATTTTCAGCGAGTTATCCACTACGACTCCAAGATCTCTCTCTTGGTCCGTCTTAGTGAGGTTATACTATTTGGTTGAGTAGTGCTAAATACATAGATATTTTGTTTCGGGAGGCAATTTAAAGAAAAGGACTGAGCTGACTAAGTACCGATCTTTGACTATGGAAGGAATGGTAACTGCTTTTTAACTTTATATCAAGAGGTCTTTTCTCTCTAAAAAAAAGTGACCATTTTTCTGATGGATTGTATAGTTCCCTCTCATTGCGGCTCTCGTCGAAGGAGACCATACATTTCTCTAGTAACAAGTAATCTCAGACTATGGCATAGCAAGAGGTGGTTGTGGGTGGTTTGGTTTCTTTCTGGGAACGAGCAATTGTGGCTTTAGCTGCTATCAATAGTATACTAATTAGGGCCCGGGCACACAGGCCAGATAATGCAGGGGGAGGTGTGGCTATTTGCGCCATCACAATCTGATCTGCCATTAGGTGATCAGATGCGATGGCAGCACACTGGGGCTTCCTCCGTCAGCACGTGCAGCAAAGAGGATGACCTGGGGGAATAGCTGCACAACAGTGTGATCACACCACAGGAGTCTGTAGGCAGCCTGTGGCAAATCATTTTCCAGTAGGTTGATACAGGTTGTGGGTGGTTTGGTTTCTTTCCAGGAACAAGCAATTGTGGCTTTAGCTGCTGTCAATAGTATACTAATTAGGCCTCTGGAGGGGCTACTGTCTATGGACTGAACCTTGGAGGTCCGTCAGGCTGCATGGCCAGATCCTTGCGGTCACAGCCATCTTACAGCATCTTAATACACAACATTAACTTTGATTTAATTGGTGGGACTCCTTAGAACTCCTAAGGCAGCCCTGTACCTCCCAGGCTCCAGGGCAAGGGGGGCTAATGCCCAGCAGCTGTAGCTTCCCTCCACCTTTTCTGCAGAGCATCTGGCTCCCCCCCCAGGAGCCCCAGTTCCTCTTCCCGCAGCACGACACAAGGGGCAGTCTGACATCCACCTTTCTCTCTGTCCTGGGACTGGGAGCGATGAGGCGTGCAGTGGCCGGGCTGGCCACAGAGCCACTGCATGTGAGCTTGTTGGCACAATGGAGTGCAGCCAGGCATGCCTACTAGGAGCCAGAAGAGGAGGCGGCTTGCCTCCTTGCCTGGCCTGGCCGGGCTTACCTGCTGGTGGTGGGCGGCACAGCAAGCATCTAGTGGAAGCCTGAGATGGAGGTTTCTCTTTGTACCATTCGCACTCGCTGCCTGCCTGGGCTGCTCTCTTAAGCCCAGCCTCCCTGCTGCTGCTTGTGTTCCCTGCTGACAGGCAATCAGGGTGAGATGACCTGGGGGGAGGGGGAGCCATGGATCGGGGAGGGGCCAATAGAAACCACTAGGGAGCCAGGCCCCATGGGCCCCATGATAGCTACAGACCTGGGCTGAACTGGAAACACAGCATGTAGAATCCTCCTTCAAGAGGCAGCTGTATCTTCAGAAACACTGGTTTCGCATGAGAGTGCAAGAAAGTGCTAACCTCCGGCAGCATCTTGACAGTATGCCAGAATTAGCTGAGGGCTTGACAGCTGCAGGAAAGGAAATCCCAGAGGAGGATGTGCTTGTGTTAATTTTAAACAGCCTGCCGGAATAATATGAAAAGACTGTTTCTCGAATTGAGTCTAAGAATGATTTGTCGGTCCAAACTGTTATCAATCAAGTGGAGGAGAGATGACACCTGGGAATTAAAGAGAGCAGGGACTAGCCAAGTGGCTTTGAATATGCCAGAAAATCTGTCACCTCTGCGGGAAGCGAGGCCCCATTAGGAGGAATTGTTCTGATGTTAACCAGAGAGAAGCTTTTCCCAAAGCAAAAGCAGGAAACAGTGAGCAAACTCCCATTAAAGTTAAGCAGCAGCCAATAAAGAAATGTTTTATATTCTCACCAGGAGCCATAGAAAGTGATATGTGGTACATGGACAAGGGCGGCACACAACATATGTGTGCTGATAAAGCATTTTTTTAAAAAAATTAGATGAGCAAAAGCAAGAGAAATTCAGTGTTGCAGATGGATGCCCTGTAATGGCTGAAGGCATTGGTTCCAGGACAAAAATGCAACTCCCAAATGGTCCTTGTTACAAACTGTCTTTATGTCCCAAAGCTAGCGAATAATCTTATCTCTGTAATAGCACTGGCAAAGCAAAGAACAATTCTCCTCATTTGTCTGATCAAACATCTCTGTTTGATAAAACATCTGCACCAGTTTGGTGTAGTGGTTAAGCATGCACGGACTCTAACCTGGGAGAACCAGGTTTGAGTCCCCACTCTGCCACAAGCAGCTGCTGGATGACCTTGGGCAAGCCATAGTTCTGTCAGAACTGTCCTTGAAAGGGCAGTTCTTGAAAGAGCTCTCTCAGCCCCACCTACCTCACAGGGTGTCCGTTGTGGGGAGGGGAAGGGAAAGGAGTTTGTAAGCCACTCTGAGACTCCAAGTGAAGGGCGGGGTATAAATCCAATCTCCTCCTCCTCCTCCTTTCCAAAAGATGTTTTATTAGACAGAGAGGAGAATTAATTGCAACTGGAACTGTCAATCAGGATTTGTACACTCTTAAAGTTTATACACAGAAAGCAAACCTCGCAAAGCAATGCAAACACTAAGATTGCTCCAGGCCATGGCTCAGACAGTTGGGACACAGGGACAATTATGTAATTAGTCAACTTGAAAGCCAGAATTTAATTAAAGGCATGCAAATGAGCAGACAGTCTACTGAACGAAAGTTGTGCATACTGTGTGAGAGTGAAGGGGACAAAATGTAGCTTTAACAAGCAGCATGACACAAGCCAAATGTAGTGACCCCTAGAGCTGATGCACAGTGATATTTGTAAACCAATGAAAACTCAAGCCCCTAGTAGAAATAAATATGTGCTAACCTTAATTGATGACTACTTGAGATACACTGTGACCTACCTAATTAAAGAGAAAAGTCAAGTGCTGGAAAAAAATTTAAAGCATATGTGGCAATGGTCAGTAGCAGATTTCAAAGAAAGCCACTAGCAATCTGCACTGACAATGGGGGAGAATACGTGGGACACGAGATGAAGAATTATTTGGCTGAACAAGGAACAGAGCATCAGCTTACAGTCTCCATATACTCCAGAGCAGAATGGTGTAGCAGAGAGGAAAAACTGCTCTCTCACTGAAATGTGCAGATGTATGCTTCTTTATCTGACAAGTTCTGGGGTGGAGCAATCAACACAGCTACCTGCACTCACATTCCTAAAGAAATGGACCGAAGTGGATCTTAGAGCAGAAGAAGGCATTTTTGTTGGCTACGCACTGGGATGCAAACGATACAGAATTCTCAACCCAGAAACAGAAATTGTCAAGATCTGCAGTGTAGTCTACAGTGATGTAAGGGATTGTCATGGCTCAGGTGGGATGTCACCTGATGCTGCCACCACTCTGGATTTAG